>JARKIB010000046.1:0-613425 GCA_029378385.1 Mycena metata | reverse complement strand
AAGCTACTCCCCTGAAGTACACCAGGGTGGGGAACTAAATTAAAATACACTCCGCTACGGGTCGTGCCGCCCAATAGTAGGACAAACCAAGGTCACCTAGAAGGCCAGGGCTTGTCAAGAAACCCCGTCCGTCTCACCTCCGTTTCGATAAATCGATACGGGGAAATATAGTCAATCCGGAGTTGAAAGCGCGCGGAAGTAGATTAACGCGGCACACCACCAAACGGCCAGTCGCCTAACTTGGCTTCGTGCAACCGTTCCTTTTCGGAGTTCGAGCGCATATCCTTGCGAGGAACTCACCCCATCGTACACGGAAGGCCTATCCTACGCGATCATACCATTTCCCCCATTCAATTCGCACACTTCACCCCCGAGTCTTCGAAACGGAAGTGATTCCGTTTCAAGGCGTTCACCAACGGAGAAACTAGGCTACGAAGGGAATCGCTATAGCCATCCGTATAGTGTTGCACCGTACTGAAGAGACCTGCCGTCCGATACGTTCGAGACGGGTGGATAAAGCATAACAGATAACCCGAGTACTCCGGAACGGAACAGCATTCGCATTGCGGAGCGTACCCTTCGAGCAAGTGTAGAAAACTATCCATCCGCGGTACCTTCGGAAGGCCAGCCCCCAACGAAGAACTAAATCTTCGAGGAACCTGGCAAAGCGTTCAATCCAAACGGAGAGAACTGTACACACACGCACCACAAATTATATATCGCGCATTAGCGTACCTTGAAACTACGCAGCTCCGCGAAAGAGCAATTTCCCCCTAGAGGACGAATTAAATTCTGTAAAACACTACTTGACTATACCCACCCCGGGTCAGGCAGTTCACAGAACCGCAGTCCGTATCACAACGCATTAGCAGCATTTTTAACTTCGTCGCTGACCCCGGGTGCAGAGAGAACTGTACGCGCCATATCAGCCTTCGATTTGTCCTCCTCCGTTTTCACCCGCGCCTGCTCCAACCCCAACTTCAAGCGGTCAAGTTCCAACCTCGCCTCGATGGCCTTCGATTTCTTCTCCTCGGACGCCATCTTGATTTTCATAAACTCACCGATATTTCCGAAGGAGCTACTGGCCTGGGTGCGAAGCTGGGAAGTGGGTGTGTGCTTCCGCTCAGAAACAACTGCCGCTGGTTTTTTCCGAGGTGCGGGAGTCTTCGGCTCGCTCCGAAGCGACGGATGAATATTGTCGTCGGAGTCTTGACTCAAGAGAGCGACATCGTCGTCCTCGATATCCGAAAGAGCAGCTGCGGAGTTCCGCACAACCGCCCGAGCAACCTTTGGGTTCTGGCCGTAGCTGAAAGCGCCCATTAGTCTGGAAGAGGATTGGACATTTGAGTAAATACCGGGCGTGTCACAATCAAAGCCTTATCTCGTCCGGTCTATCAGAAATAGCGGATTGGGGAGTGAGATGTGGTAGGACTTCGAGAAATGAATCGAATAAAAGACTTAAAGACTACAAGCGTACTACTACTCGTATTTATACTGTTCTGGACGAGGGTCAAGGGTATGAACTTATTAAACTAAATATATGTGTCCTCGAGGATAGCGTTCGAAGTATGATCGGGGCTGTCAGTGTATATTAACTTAACGTGGTTATGTTCCGTCTGTCCATGCTGTGTTGGCGTGTATTAACTTGGCGTGTGTACCGTGCGGTGATAACCATCGATGTATTTTAGTCTTCGGCATCTAGCCGGCATTCTCCCAGTCTTCCCACGTTTGTTCCCGAGGCGCTGGAACGATTAGATTAGGATCCAATCGTGACATTACCCCCCCTCTAGGATCAACGTCCTCGTTGATAGGGACGAAGGTGTTTGTCTCTGGAATAAATAGCTTCTTCGTCGAGTATTGTTGCGACTCCTCGCGGCATTTGTATCTTTTGACTAAATAATCCCAATGTCCCTTCGGAAATATCGGCAGGGCGCGGATGCTGATGCCGTGATCTGCATTGTACTTGTCTAGCATCTTTTTTACGTGTGTAAGATGTCGCTTCGGCTCCCAAGTCCGCTCCGCCAGCGGATAGTTTTTCCATTTAATTAAATATTGGAAGCCTTTTCCACGCTTGCGGTGCTTCAATATTTCCTCTACTTCGTACTCTTCGTGTCCTGACACGATTTGCGGCGCCGGCCGTTCTTCTCTCCGGTGTGCCGGGGGCTCTACATACGGTGTCAAGAGCTTCTCGTTGAAGACCGGATGTGACTTGTCCGTCTCCGGAAGTCTTAACTTCCAAGCCGCTGCCCCGACTTTCTCCAGGATCTCATACGGCCCCAGCCGGAGATCATCGAATTTCTTGGTCGGCCGATCAGTGGTGATATCTTTGGCTTCAAGCCACACCTTATCACCGACTTTAAATACGGGCGCGTCACGCCTGTGCGCGTCATAATGTTTTTTCATCGTTTTCTGGGTTTTTTCCAGCGCAGCTGCCGCCTCATCGCGGATCTTTTTCATTTTCTCGGCAAAGTCGTTTGCGGCTTCATTGCGCGACTCGACTGCATTTTCGATCCCCTTCCAGGGGTTGAGTCCCGTGTTCACGAAGAACGGCGACATGCTCGTCGACGAGCTTACTTTATCGTTGTGAGTGAACTCGGCCAGCGCAAGCCACTCTGCCCAATCCGATTGGCGATAGTTTACATAAATACGGAGATATTTTTCAATCTCCTGGTTCATCCGTTCGGTCTGGCCGTCTGTGATCGGATGGAACGCCGTCGACGGGTTCATCTCGATGCCGAGGAGCCGGTTAAGCTCCTTCATGAACCCTGATACATAACGTGGATCCCGATCCGATATAATTTTACGGGGAATCCCGTGGTATCTAACCACCCGGTCTCGGGTTAAACGGGCGACTCCCTCCGAGCTCAGCTCCATATTTACTGCCTCGGCGTGGATCATCTTCGAGAATGTATCCACCCAGACTTGAATAGCGTTAAAACCGTTGCTGATTGGCAACGGCCCTATAAGGTCCATAGATATGACCTGCCAGGGTCCTTCTGCAATCTTGTGCGGGTTTAGCTTCCCCTGTTGGTACCTGTGTACCGTCGTCCTTTGGCATGGCTCGCATGCTTTAATATATTTGGCGACCTGATTTCCTAGCCGAGGCCACCAATAATTACGTTCGATCATCTCTTGGGTCCGGTTCGCTCCGGGATGGCCCAAGAGGGCGTTATCGTGGTGTAGATTTATAATTTTATCGCGCAACTCCTCGTTGCGTGGCACATAGATAAGACCATTGTAATAAATTAGGTCGTCTTTCTGCTCCCACCCGGGGAGTTCCTTCTGAAGCGCCAGCTTCACACTCTTGTCGACCTTTTTCTCAGCTTTGATCTGTGACATGATCTCGGCTTCTGGCCCCTCTATCATGATCTCCTGAGATCGGAAATATTCGGGTTTGAGAAGAATGACGTCCTCGTTGTCGTTCTTCCCTTGGTCATGGTCCGCCCGGCGGGATAATAAATCGGCTTTTTTATTCAAGGCCCCGGGCCGATGCGATAAAGTAAAGTCGTACTCAGATAGTTCCACTATCCAGCGCGCTTGCCTCCTATTTACTTTTTGAGGACTTTTAAAATACTGCAGGTTCTGATGATCGGTCCAGATCTCAAACGTCTGCCGTGCTCCCATCAAGAGAGATCTCCACTCCTCCAACGCGAGCATGATAGCGAGCATCTCTTTGTCGTAGATCTCGTAGTTCCGCTCCGTCTCATTCAGTCCATGGGATTGAAACGCCACCGGGCGCCACCCCCCTTCTTGCTCCTGACTGAGCACAGCTCCCGTCGCTCCTTCTGACGCGTCAGCTTCCAGACGGAATTTCCCGTCGTCTGTGGGAAGCGCTAGCACTGCGTCTTCCGCGATCCGGTCCTTTAGCTTCTGGAACGCGGCCTTCTGCTCTTCTCCCCAGGAGAAGCCTTCTTTTCCCGTCAGGCGTGTGAGTGGCTTGGCCACCTCACTGTATCCCCGCACGAACCGCCTGTAGAAGTTCGTGAACCCCAAAAACGCCTGAACCTGCTTGAGGTTCTTCGGTTCCGGCCACTCGGTGATCCCCCGGATCTTCGCAGGGTCCATCCGCATGGTGTTGTGGCCAATAATTACTCCGAGGTACTCGACCTCGGCCCGCTCGAATTCGCATTTCTGCGGTTTAAGGTATAATTTATTTTTCTCTAGGATGTCCAACACCCGTTTAACTATTAATCGGTGTTCCGCCAGGGACTCCGTGAAAATAAGGATATCGTCGAGGTAGACGATGACTTTTCCTTCATTGATCAACTCTCGGAGGATCTCGTTCATCATCGTCTGGAAGGTGGCCGGCGAATTTGTCAAGCCGAAGAACATCACCAGCGGTTCGAACAGGCCGCGGTTGGTTCTGAATGCCGCCTTCCATTCGTCTCCCTCCTTGATCCGAATATTATTATATCCCCAGCGAATATCTAGCTTCGTGAAGATCTTCGCTCCTCGGAGTTTATTTACTAGCTCTGAGATCAGCGGCAAAGGATAACGATTCTTGATCGTCATCTCGTTAAGCTTCCGATAATCCTGTACCGGCCGAAGGCTTCCATCCTTCTTTTTAATAAAAAAGAACGCCGAAGCCATAGGCGACTTCGACGGTCTGATACGTCCACTCTTCAAGTTCTCCTCTAGGAACTTGGTCAACTCCCCCTGCTCCGTTTGTGACAACGGGTAGATCTTGCAATCGACCGCTTTGGAGTCCGGCTTCAACTCGATTGCATGGTCCCACGGCCTCTTTTCCGGAAGTTGGTCAAATGACTCTTTCGCAAACACCTGCATGTATTCGCGGTACTGTTCCGGAACCGTGTCCTCCGTCATCATTTCTTTACCCTTGTTGGCTTCCTCTGCCATCTTCTGCGCCTGGGTCTCTTTTAGGCGTAGGTCCACGTGCTCTGCGAAGTCAACCATCAAGATCGACTCGCCCTCCTCAAGCGCCTCCTCGGGTTTCCATCCCTCCGTTGCCTCGGTGCCTTTCATGTTGCACTCTGGCGGGCATCGGCTGAAGGTGATCTTTTGAGACCTCCAGTCGATCTCTGGGTTGTGTTTGAACAACCAGTCGTACCCAATAAATACTCGGGCCTTGCCGAGGTTTGTGACAAGGAACTTCATCCGTTCCTGGTGGAGTCCTACTCCCATAATTAATTCTACGTAATGCGTGATCCGTCCTCCAAGGTTCTCGGATCCATCTGCATTTCGTGCGACAATTTTCTGATCGAGCTCCCTGAACTCGAGGTTTTCTGCCTTGGCGTACGCCCTGTCAATGCACGTGGTAGTGCAGCCGTTGTCCAACAACGCTTTGACTCGGCGTGTTTTCCCCGTGTCAGGGGACATCAAGTCCACGGACACCAGCATCTCATGATGCTTCCTCTGTCTCTGGAACTCCCTGAGTTCCTGCGCTAATCGGTTCTCATTTATTCCGAGGGCGCGTCGTGCCAGCCACCTGGCTGCCTCCTGCTTCTTGAGTCCAAATGGGACTCGGGTTCGCTTTGGCGCTTCCTCCCTTCCTTGGGATTGAGCCATCGCGGCAGCGCCGCCCTTTTTATCCGCACTATTTTTCTCACTGGTTTGGGTTCCAGGGGCCTTTTTGTAAGCGCTCCAGCGCTGGTTCTGTTCGTTTAATTTACGGTTTTTAATATTACGAATGCGATTCTGATTCTCCAAGATACGTATTTGTTTTTGTGGTTTTTCTACATTCTCTACTACTATATTGTCCTGGGTACGTAGAGCGGTGCGTTGTTTTATATAATTTAAAAAACCGTCCTTATTCTCAGTCGGCTCTTCGTCGAGAAGAGTATACTTATTCGGGGGCGTGCATGGGGTGGGGGGTGCCGATTCGGCCTTGATCGGGACCCTCCTTAAAAATCCTGGCCGTACATGGCCCGAGCCTGCTCAAAGAGGAACTTGTAGTCCTCCTTTGAGATTTCTGCCGTTCGCAGGGCGCGAACGTTGAGCTTTCCACGCTCCCGGCGTGGGTGTGGGCACTCGCGTGCCATGTGGCCCTCTTGGTCACAGTTGTAACACTTGAAGGGTTTCCCCTTCGAGCGCGAAGCATCGACATCCATGGGAGCGACTTCTCCCGGGCCGAGCTTCTTCGCCAAATTTGGCGCGGTCCCCCTGGTATTACCGCTGGGGGCGGGCGGGGTCGGCCTGGCGGGAGCCCAGAATTGGGTCCCGGCGGCTTTCGGCTGCTGCGCCTTGCGCAGTTTCTGCCTCTCCAGGATGCGACTGATCGTCATCATCCTTTGTTTCATTCCGGCGTAGTAGTCCGGAATCTCTATGCCCCCGGCGTAGAGCTGCGCGCGAACCTCCTCGTTGACGAGGTTCTCCAGGTTCTCGCAGAGGAACTGATCGTAGGTTCCTCTGGGGTCGTGCGGGTCATAACCCGCCTCCTCCGCATTCAGTTCGAATGCCTGTATGAAGTCCGCCAGTGCGGTCTTCCCCTGCCTCGTGGTGGTGAGGCGAATGTACGCCGTCTGGCGCACATTGTGGTCCTCGAACGTCCTTCCTAGGTCGTTCAGGAAACTCGCGAACGTGTAGCCAAAGGGTAGCTCGTCTTCGTCGTCGAGCGTTCTCCTGCGCCAATTACGGACCCAGTTGGAGGCTGGGCTGGGCGCGCCGTCCTTGCTGCCTAGCAGCGAAATGGTGAAGGCTATTTTTGTCTTCGGAGTGCCAAACTCCGCGCCGTATGCCCAAATATAATTTCTGAGGGCGTCATTCCAAGTATCCCACTTGGATTTGTCGTTCCCGTCGAAGTGTGGCGGGAGGGATGCGAGGGTGATTTTTGAGGAAAAAGTCCTCGGTGGGGGTTCGGGTGTGGCGGCATAAAACCGCGGCGGCCCCATCTGTACATCGGGGGTGGCAGCATGGGTCCTTGGCGGGTCCATCCGCGCGTCGGGGGTCGCAGCGCGGGTCGGTCTCGGGGATGCGTGCTGAGACATGTCGGTGATGGTAGGGAAGGATTGGTAGAGGGCGGTGGCGGGAGAGGGTGAGAGGGATGGCGCAATAGGCGCAGGTGTTAATCGGGGAGGAGAAGGGGGTGGCGGAGTTGGAGTGGACTCCGAGGCTCCGGTCGATGGTGCGCGAGGCGTCGCGACTTTTCTTCTGCCGCACTAGGCGGTTGGTGGGTTCAAAGAGAAGCTGTTGCAAACAGAACTATCCCGGGCCTTCTCTTCACGTGCCCGACGATAGCGAGATGGGCCTCTCCGAGGATCTGCCCAGTACTCCTGCGACTGCTATTGTTCTGGGACGGACTCAACGTTTCCCGTAGAACAGCGTCTGTCTGTTTATAGAGTGGCTCTCTTTGATTGTCGGTGCCGGATACGCCTTACGTCCGAGCCGCGTCTGAGAAGTCGATAGGGATGGGGGAAAGGATGGAGTACGCAAATGGTGCGTGGATAAAGGTGAACGGGGTGGGAGGAACGTACGGGACGTAGGTAGGTGGTAGGAGTTTTTCGTGAAATGGTGGTACGCAAGTAGTGCGCAAGGGGATGGTGAGGAAAGGAGGTCGGAGATGGCGGTACGGTGCGGTAAGAGGTAAAGTCTTTTATTATGTCACAATCAAAGCCTTATCTCGTCCGGTCTATCAGAAATAGCGGATTGGGGAGTGAGATGTGGTAGGACTTCGAGAAATGAATCGAATAAAAGACTTAAAGACTACAAGCGTACTACTACTCGTATTTATACTGTTCTGGACGAGGGTCAAGGGTATGAACTTATTAAACTAAATATATGTGTCCTCGAGGATAGCGTTCGAAGTATGATCGGGGCTGTCAGTGTATATTAACTTAACGTGGTTATGTTCCGTCTGTCCATGCTGTGTTGGCGTGTATTAACTTGGCGTGTGTACCGTGCGGTGATAACCATCGATGTATTTTAGTCTTCGGCATCTAGCCGGCATTCTCCCAGTCTTCCCACGTTTGTTCCCGAGGCGCTGGAACGATTAGATTAGGATCCAATCGTGACAGGGCGCCGAATAACTCCAGCCAGCCCTGGGCCTCCCACACAGTGATGGTCTCAGGTTTGAGGTTGCCGATGGCTACCGAGGCCGTTCGGGCGCCCTTGAGGCGATAGGCGAGGACAGCTGTGGGATTGTCGGAGTCTGGATCTCCGCCGCCGTTACCGGTGAAGCCTTCGAAGGCGCGGATCCACCCATATGTCTCGAGTGATCGGCTCCAAATGTTCTGGATAGACTTCTTGGTCCGTTTACCGGGAAAGAGGACTTCCTCGGCCTGGAGGAACCAATGAATATTAAGTATTCGAAGTCAGCATGAGACGCACCCGCTTGAAAACACGGGCAGGATTTTTTTTGAGTTGCTCGAAGCGTTTGTTGCCGTTGTCGTCGAAAGCGAGCATCCACGTGAAGAGCTTTGACTTCTCTTCATGCTTCCACGGAATCTTGCCTTCCACCTCACTGTCAGACGAGTCGTCAACCTCGATTGGAGCGACGGGCTGGTTTTCCTTCTCGTTCTTGCTCGAGGTCTTCGCCTTGGATTTCTTGGCCTTTGCCTTCGAGGTGGCGACCTTAGTTTTCGCAGTCGCGACTTTGGCAGCTGTCGCCGCGGCGGCGCGATCTTTCGGAGGGCGGCCACGAGGACGCTTGACAGGGGACGGAGACGGGGATGGGACGGGTGAGGAGCCTGTGGCAGCTGTCGCCGCGGCGGCCCGAATTTTCGGAGGACGGCCACGGGGACGCTTGACAGGAGACGGCACAGGCGAGGGACGAACGGGGCTCGAAGGAGTGGGATGGGGAGGGCCAGAAGGGGCAGAGGTGGGAAGGGGCACAAATCCTTCGCTACCGGGTGCAGGGCCGTAGAAGTGGTAGGTCCCCATTGGCTGGGGGGTGAACATCTGGAGGTGATTAGCGCGCAGTCATTGAATAGGAAGGATGACCACACACTTGATAATGTGGGTCCATTCTCCCCGTCGCGTCGCGTCGCGTCACAGATATTTATCGAAAGAAGCTGCGAGAAGTGTGTTATTGAGACATTTGGCATGTCAAAAGCAAGTTAATGACCTACCTATGTTAGATATTAGGAGGGAAACGAGTGGGCGCGCGCGGCGATGCAGCGGGATGTGGGCGGACAGAAAAGATCGACGCGAAAGCAGTGCCTGTCAAGCTCGGATCAAGCGGAGTCTCAAATCTTTATTTATTTCGAACAAATAAAAACGTGGGCAACATTAAAGTGGGCACTTGGGCTAAGAATTGAGCACCCCTAATTTATGAACACACTTCTTTTTTCTCCCTCCCTTTTACTCCGATTCAGTTGGTATAAGTTTTATGCCATTACCTACTGCGGCTCTTTACTCAACATAGAGCTGGTTACAAGTCCAGCAGCAGCTCAATTCCACGTTTAACCAATTATTCATTCATCCTAGAATCTTTGCCGGACCTCTGCTCCAGTCAATCAGCATTCGTCTCAAACATCAGTGAGAAGTGAGATGATAAAGCGCAAATAGCCCCATCTTTTCCGACATTCTCCGTGCACCTTCAGTCTGGGACCTGGGTTCAAAATGTAGAGCCGGCTCATTGCAAATGTCTCACTTATGTCCTGGTAATCAACAATAAAATCACCTCTGTGGTGTCAGTGACTCAGTGCATTTGCTGAACTTGAGATAGCGGGCCCTGCCGCGGCACGCGGGCCTACAACGATTATTAAGTATTGAGTGTACTGTGTGCTTTTTTTGCCCTCAGAGTGTTCACTTTCAGGCATCACAGAAAAAAAATGTTGGTTGGATAAAAACGAGCTCGGCTTGTCCTCGGCTTGATGGCTTCCACTGTTCCGATGGCGGCAGCTCTGATGGGAGGTAATTGAAGATAATCAAGTGAGCCATTCAAGTCTACTGGGGATGGCAAGCGCAGCAGGCACTGACACATTATCCCCTGGTATTAAACTGCTGGTGACCGGTTCCATGCTGCCCTGTACTGTTCATAACGGGAGGACTTGTGCATCAGTGGAGGCTTTGATCCGCCTAGCACAACCACTTTCGGCACTAGAAAAAAGTGTACATTTCTTTTGGTGCATCAAAATGCTATGGCGGTCAGAGTGCCCCTTTAATAAAAGGGGTACAAAGAGCCCACTTTGGTGTGGATTTTTGGCCTGCAGGTAGATTTTTTTTTCAAAGAGAGATTTTTTATTTCACACAAGAAAAAAAGTTTGAATTTCACCCTCTTCTTGCGGAGAGGCATGTAAACTGTTACTCAAATGTACACTTTTTTCTAGTGCCGAAAGTGGTTGTGCTAGGCGGATCAAAGCCTCCACTGATGCACAAGTCCTCCCGTTATGAACAGTACAGGGCAGCATGGAACCGGTCACCAGCAGTTTAATACCAGGGGATAATGTGTCAGTGCCTGCTGCGCTTGCCATCCCCAGTAGACTTGAATGGCTCACTTGATTATCTTCAATTACCTCCCATCAGAGCTGCCGCCATCGGAACAGTGGAAGCCATCAAGCCGAGGACAAGCCGAGCTCGTTTTTATCCAACCAACATTTTTTTTCTGTGATGCCTGAAAGTGAACACTCTGAGGGCAAAAAAAGCACACAGTACACTCAATACTTAATAATCGTTGTAGGCCCGCGTGCCGCGGCAGGGCCCGCTATCTCAAGTTCAGCAAATGCACTGAGTCACTGACACCACAGAGGTGATTTTATTGTTGATTACCAGGACATAAGTGAGACATTTGCAATGAGCCGGCTCTACATTTTGAACCCAGGTCCCAGACTGAAGGTGCACGGAGAATGTCGGAAAAGATGGGGCTATTTGCGCTTTATCATCTCACTTCTCACTGATGTTTGAGACGAATGCTGATTGACTGGAGCAGAGGTCCGGCAAAGATTCTAGGATGAATGAATAATTGGTTAAACGTGGAATTGAGCTGCTGCTGGACTTGTAACCAGCTCTATGTTGAGTAAAGAGCCGCAGTAGGTAATGGCATAAAACTTATACCAACTGAATCGGAGTAAAAGGGAGGGAGAAAAAAGAAGTGTGTTCATAAATTGGTAACCTGGACGCATGTGTTTTCACGCTCAATTTTCATCAGTTGGACTTTGGAAAAAGATGCACTTACTTAACGTAGTGGCGGGCGACAAGCTTGGCTTTGCTGAAACTTGTGTGTCACACAACACTTAGTTGTCGAAACTGAGGCTCACAGTATGGCGGTCAGAGTGCCCCTTTAATAAAACAGGGGTACACTTCGTGATTTTGGCCACATTTTGACGTACCAAAAGATGAAAAGCAGCTGGAGGAAAACAAACTTTTTGTGTCACATAATATCTCTTTTTTACACACCCAGAACTTTATATTTTTGGTTCATTGAACAAATACTTTTTTTTAGTTGATAAAAAAGTTTGAACCTAAGAAGAAAAAAAGTGTGGGTTGAAAAAAAAAACTCAAACACGGTCTGCTTTTCCGGCTGACCAGAAAAAAATTTCACTGCAACACAAACTTTTGGAGGTAAGTGGCGGTGCTAACCCTAATTTGATCTGGTGTCCATATCCGGCTTCAGAAGACCGTGGTTAGTCTCTTCTAAACAGACACTACAACATAAAAAAACTCGTACCTCGTTATGTTGTAGTCTGTCAGTTACCCGGCATCACTGATCGGTACCCCGCCTTATCAAAATCCTGGATGTTAAGTTGCACTCCAGGACGTGTATTCCACGTGTTTTATGGTTGATTCCTACTCACCGACCGAGGGCCAATTACTTTCTCTCTTGTGATTTTCCACCTGAGCCAAGGAACGCGATGCCGGATTTTGATGGCTTGCCGCTGACCAAGTGATCAGGGGCGCGGTAAACTCTAGACTAGACCGTGGTTGAGTTTTGTTTTTGTACTCCACACTTTTTTTCTCTTAGGTTCCAACTTTTTTCACCAACCAAAAGTTTTTGTTCAGTGAACCAAAAACAAAGTTCTGAGTGTGCAAAAAATCGATAGAGGTTGTGCACACAAGAAGTTTGTTTTCCTTTAGCTAATTTTCATCTTTTGGTACATCAAAATGTGGCCAAATTCACAAAGTGTACCCCTATTTTATTAAAGGGGCACTCTGACCGCCATAGTTGTTAAGGCCTACCCTTAGTCTTAACTTAAGGCTTTAAGATGTTAAGTGCTTAACCCTTAAGTGCAACACTGCCGAGTCCTCCCTCTTCCGCCAACACATCTAGAAAAAACCACCCAGTCGCTAGGTTCGGCTTCGGTAGAGCAATAGGGCCGCAGACACTCAGCTGCATCAGTTCCTCGACAGCCAATGGCCTGTCGGGATCGCACGTGTCGCGGAGTCTCAGCCCGGTCAACCAGGCGATTCGTCAAGACGTGAAGAATGTGGTTGTCCTTTTGTTCTCCTTCTGGCAGAACCTTTGTTGGAAATGGCGCGTTCGTGGCCAAAGTTCACAAGTGAATCGATGCTGGTGCCAGGCCTCTAGAGATTCACGAAGATCCGACGGAGTCAAGTTTTCACGAACTTCCGACCGAGCTCTTTATGCACCGTGGTACGGTCAAGACAGGTCCTCGAGGCTTAGTTATTCGAGCAAAAGGTCCTGGAGACAAATCTACGCAATAATGCGCCTCACAATTTTTACTGATGAGCCGGAGATTTCAGGCTTTCTTACTTTCAATCTGGTAAGGCCTCGTTCGCAACTTTCAGATCCCTTCAACGGCATTTTGTTAAACGACCCTGCGACTCGTTCCAAATCCCTGCGTTCCTGGGCGCCCCGTTGTCATCAGCGCGGAGCCTCGTTCCAGCACTTTTCGCCCCCAGTCAACGAAGTAGGAAATTCTCGGACCGGCTCTCGCCGCCGCCGCCGTGACGTGACTCGAGCTTCTTTTCGGTTTCTTCGTTCGCTCCAAACTCGCTGCGCCACCAGAGCTCGGATAGCCATATCTAACCGCCAACTTGACCTCAGATTGCACTCATATCATCTGAGACCCTCTTTCGATCCCCAAAAATACTCCCAGCGACCCAGAGTTTGAACTTCGCATTGGCGGTATGGTCGTCGAGCGGACGGTCCACCCCGATCTCAAAACGCACCACAAAATGTATTCCACCTCATTGAAGGATATCCGCTAGGCGCGGGCTCGCCAGAATTCTGTGGCATGTGGCTTCTGCGGAAACATTGGTACAGACTATCGTTGTTGCGCAAAAGTGAGCATAGTTCCTCTTCGACGTTACCGCAGAGCTGAATATGCCGATAGTGTAAACTCCTTGCATACTGCGGAAAGGAGGTAAGCGCCGACCGCACTTTGAGTGTCCCTAACATTCAGTTCGATGTGAGATCTAGTGCCAGAGGGCCGATTGGTGAGTTTGAGTGCTCGATCGTGTTCCGCCCTGAGCTGAGTATCCTCGAGGCCTCTGCATAAGGCTGGCTGTGGTTCATCTGGTCCTCAAGTTAACATCCGAAAGATCACTCAGACCCTGAGTGTCAGCCCGTACCTCAACGCTCATCTGCAAATGTGCTTCATCCTCGCCTTCGATCTCATGCGTCGGCCCCGCTCCGACGAATCATTCATGGCCCGTGTGGACATTGGAGTCGAGCCGACGGACATCTTGCAGTTCCTCAGCATATATAGTGGGCAGCCTACAGGAGGGAAAGTCCCAGGTATGGTGCAACTGAATGTGTTCACGCCGTTGCGCAACGATTTTCTAGGGGACGCTGGGCTTACAGCTTGGCGAAACACCCGACTCTCTCTTGATGGTGAACCGCAGGCGGGCAGGCCCGTGGGGACCGTCATTGTCTCCAAGGCCAATGCACTATACAGTGCTATCCAAATTGTAATCATGGAGCCTGCTTTCGATGTGTTGCGCGGCTCGCCCACCTTCACCCAAATTTCCGGCTTGACCGGGAAATCGACCCAGAAGCCCGTCGACATCGGTAGCTGCTTAGAGTATGTCCCATTTTTTCTTCAAACCCCCTTCATCAACCCCAAGCTCATAAACAGAATTATGAACAAGCACATTCACGCCGATAGCAAAAATCAACTTTCTCTCCGCATGGAAATGACCCCTGGCGATATTCAGGTGATACGGGATGCGGCCGAAGGGAAGCTCGGTGCAGCCAGAGGCCCGAATTAGACACGGATCTCTCCGCCCCCCGAACTGGCGGCGGCTTTGCTGAAGGAAAGATGGCGCGGGAGATCATGTATAAACCAGTATTCGTGTTTAATCAAAATTTTGAATCTTGACGGCGGAGACGGTTCCTTTCTTCCCCAACTATGAAGACAAAGAGTGTGCCCGAGATGGGCGAATGGGTCCAATATCTGACGGTTCGTCATGAAAGGCTGCTAATTTCCACATAAACTCGGCCCAGATACTCCTCATCATCAAAAGTAAATATAAATTGGTGTATTACTTTGTAGCCCATGGGCCACTCCCTACTACCTTTGGCCACCATATGCCCTGACATACTGGCTATTAATTATTAAAGTGTCCCGATCAGAACCACTGCATTGGTTAGTCCAGCGCCGTTGCAACATCCACAATGCAGTCCAACACCAAGGCAAAAATCAACTGACCGGGAAAAAAGGCTGGAAACAAATACGGGAAACCATCCCAAGGACAAATCAACATTGCAGCAGGCACAAACCACTCCCTTCTGCACATGACAATGCTTATATGGTCCGCTACACAACAGAATGCTCACTTGGAGCCTTCAGAAATGAAACCACACTGTCTGTGAAAAATGGGAGAATAGAGTGGGTTTGGGGGTTCAGCAATGTCTAATAATTCACCACATATAGCGGAAGATGATCCCGGAGGCCATTCAACAGATTTAACTCCAATGGAGCGAGGAATGCATGCAGCTGAGGTCAATCAGTTATCAGGACAATATTGGGTGGCCCAACAATAAACAATTGGGGATATTTCTCTCCATATTTGAGCAATATCTGGCGTATTAAACCTGTTTGTATGCTTTTAAGACTCAAATACATTATTTCAGGTGCTCCCCTGAGCTATAAGCCATGTTCTGGGCCTTGAATTTACAGATTTCAACCAAAATCAAACATCAACAAATCTATCAATTTATCAATGAGATGCCGGGCTCGGCACAGTGGTGGTCCATGTAAAGTACAGTCATGTATGCTACTGAACAGGTCCATCCACTTTTCATGAAAAAATACTACACTTTATGCCCTGTGGAGGCCAATTTATATTTACTTCTGATGATGAGGAGTACACCATCCACTTGCTCGGTTTCCGTTGGAAGCATATTTGTTGCCCTGCTCTAATCCTTGTCTAATCCACGATCGGGCGAAAAACGCTCGTGTTTGGGGTCGGTGTGTGGGTGGTCAAAACACGACACGGTTGGGAAAGAGGTGACACGGCGGACAAGGGTTTGTCCTTTGTAATTTTGGCGCTGGATGTCCTTTGACACGGCTTCGCTGTGTCCTTATCTTAACTCCGGCCGCTTTGGCTTTTCGGGGTTTTCCGCGGCCACGCTGCATCCACGCGATCTCGGGGATTTCCGGCAGAAAATTGATCTCAATAATGATTTTGCGCTCTTGGAGTGAGTATTAGTTCAAAACCTCCCAAGTATTTCTGGTAAAATAGGCACTACTATAGGACACAGCACTGAGTAGAAGATTTGAAGGATAACATACAAAAACCCACCAAGAATGTGTCCCCAAGTTGAAATAATGCTCTGTTCTGTTGCATTCCACTAACCCAACTCACATACAACTCAACGGGAGCAATCTTGAGCCCCTGTAGAATGATGTTCTATGTTTTTCCGACCCAATAGGGGGTGGAGGAGGGTGGGATGGCGGGTTTGAACATTGATGTGACCACTCCAAATTCCCCGGCAGCGCCCGGCACGATTTGAACCGTCACACTCACTTTGATGCACCCCCACAGCAGCCACTGTGGCCCCGTTTCTGAGCCCAGAAAAATTGTAAAATCACTAGTTGGTGAGATATGACAGTCCCACAAAATCCTACCTGAATTGGCTCAGTGAATAAACTCAAGCCTTCAATTCTTCATGTTCCAGACCTGTTCCTGTCTAGTTTTTGCCACATTTCCCTCGGGTCTTTCTTGTAGCCTTGTACTATAGTAGTGCTTCTGTAATCTGGCAGGTTCCCAATAATATTTTACGACAAACTGAACTCAAGAGCTGCAAATCATTACTTAGATCATTTTTCTACCGGAAATCCCCGAGAACGCGTGGTTGCAGCGTGGCCGCGGAAAACCCCGAAAGGCCAAAGTGGCCGGAGTTAAGAAAAGGACACGGCAAAGCCGTGTCAAAGGACATCCAGCGCCAAATCAGCAAAGGACAAACAACTGTCCGCCGTGTGAGTGGCCGTATCCCTTGAAAGAAGTGCAGCGTAAATTGAGAAATAGGGATTGCAATACTGCGGGTTCAGCTCCGATTCAAAGATAATGCGAATCCAATGCGAAGTCGTGGGTCGGACGACGACACGAGTAAGTTTGCTGCATCTATTCTACTTGAATATTCGATCGAATTGATTCACAAACCAAAACCAAAGGAATCCGTGGCTCATTCCCGAACGTGCGTAGACAGTACTGATCCTTCTTGAAAACTTCGAGTTTTCAACATTCAACTTGCGCACTCGGGCCGGCTGCCCGGACTGAACATCAACGGCCCCTATCTTGAACTGTTTCCCTCCCGTCACTCGAAGATTCTGTGGAGTCGTGGATTTGGAGTCCACGAGGAATTTGTGCATTCATGTCGCGGGGGGGAATTCTGAGCAAAAAATCTTCCCTCTCGCCCGAATTTGAGCTTCCTCAAACTTAACCAGGCTCTCTGGCTCAATTTCCTAGTGCTCTCAGTGCCTGCTTCTCAGGGATTCAACATGGAGTAACTGTTGCAAGTATCGTCACCGTGAATCAATTTCCACGAGTGTGGTGTCGACGAGCCGATTCTCGAATCATTTACACTTACACTTGTACTAGTTGTGATTCAAATGCGAATTGTTCATACGTTGAATGGAGTTCATTGCTTCAGGAATCCGGGCACCAGAAAGAAACGCCTCCTGCTTCCCTTTCAAAGTTGAGTGAGATAGTCCGAGACAGAATCATCGTCTTGAACTGTAATGATCCAAGAGAATGAATCGGCATAACATCAACTACATCGACTTCTGAATTTCCATGTCACCAATGAGTGGCATGCGCAAGATGCGGAGGGCACGAATCCTGGAGCATGTGCGACCCTAATAAGTGGTGGAGCTTCTTTGTGCCTGAGTTGAATCCGTGTGAATGCAAACTCAGGGCATAATTTTATTTATTGCCTGCCAGCCGAGAGCGTAGGCATATATCTACCTACTGCAACAAAACGAGGGTGGTGTATGTATGTATGTATGTACATACTAATTAAATATTATTCGTCCCTCGTTTCGAACGCAGACGGGGAAAGGAGGAGTTGAAACCGAAACAAATGAACGAGACACACTGACAATATGCACATCACACGAGCACTCCGCGCGCTCACACAGTAAACCGCTCAATCATCCTCTGCCGCCAGTCGTCATACTTCTTGTCCTCCCTCCTTCGCTCCGACGGTCGTTTTTCATACGGCACCGGCGCCGGGCGACGCGCCGCCTCGGGGTCGTCCACGCCCTCGTATCGAATGACCACCGGCATCTTCGCTGGCGGCCAGGCCGAAGGTGGGTCCTTCGTCGGCCACGGCGAGCGCGGGCCTTTCTTCGGCGAATTAATCTTGGAGACGATCGTCCGAATCGTCGCCACCGTAGGCGTCCCGCTGCTCCTGCTACTCGCTCGCGCAGACTCGTAATCCTCGTCGTCCTCGTCGTCGACCCACTCGGACACAGGCTCCGCCGGGTCGCGCGGCTCCGGCGCAGGAAGAGCGACAGGAAGAGCAGGGAATGGATCGGGGATAGTTGCAGGAGTCGTAGCCTTGGTCGTGTGCTTGCGATACAAATTCGTGATCCGCGAGCGCAGCTTCACGGAGCCCACAGATCGAACCGACCAGACGTCGCTGTCCCGCTTTCCGGTCCGCGGAGGCGGGGGCGGCGGTGGCGCCTTGAAGGTCGGGCTTCGCTGCGGACGGAGCGGGGCCGTCTGAGCGTATTCGCGCAGCGCTGCGTCGGGGCCGAGGAGGTCTGCATGTTGCGGTGGCGGGACGAGCTTCTTGTACGGATCTTCCCCCAACCACCCGCTCTCCTCGTACGCGGGTGGGTTCGACGGGAGGGTGCTGGTGCTGGCGCTCGCGGAGAGTCGTGCCTTGGGAGGAGCGAGCCCCGGGAGCTTCGGAAGGGGTCGCTACATATCGACGTATGTCAGTCATACTCTCTTCCTCTGAAACACCTGTATGCGTAGCAGTGAAACACACCTCGTTGACGTAGATAAAGCTCGCAGCGCTGCTGTACGGATGGTTCATCAACGTAGACAGACACACAACGGCGGGCAGGAACTGGTGGGAGCCAGCAAGGACTGGGAGGCCTGAGGCAAGGAGCAGCGGCGTGTGAGCTCAAACTGGGTGACATCGACAAGACGCTGCCCATCGCTGATGTTCAAGGCTTCGGGACGAGATGGCCGAGATGCAACCCCGTCCGTGGTCCGTTTCATGACTTGGCCTCCGCACCTGACAGGCCACGGTGGAGACTGTGGCAAGGCCAGACCCAGAAGACGATACGCCGAGCTAAGATTGGAAGGAGAACCCAAATACAAGTAGGTCCGCCAGCGCTACTAGTGGCCGGGAGGACGTCGACATCAGTATCGCTTCAAGAAGTCAAGATTGTCGGTGGCTCGATGTTACCCTGAAGACTTGCGGTCTTGCTTCAGTGCCCCAGTCTATTCCAGTCGCCCTGAAGTTCAGTACCCAAGGTGAGCTGCTGTCGTCGATGTCAAGAACCAAAGGACATCGATATCAGCTGATGGACTGTTTGGTGATTCAAAGAGACGCCCGAGGATCCCGTGCGAAAATCTGAAAGACTGGTGGTAAGTACATTAAAGGTGAAGAACCCCCCACGAGTCTACCTTCCCTTTCTCGATTCTCACAACGCTCCAAAGATCCCCGATGAAAAAAATGTGTATAGAATATCAAATATCAATATAAACACACCATAAAATCCATCGTAATAGTAGTGGTAGAGACAGGGAACGAGTGGGGTCGCAGGAGGAGATAAAGAAACTAATATATAGACATGGGGTGAATGAAGATTCGTATGTATCCAGAGACGTAAAGCAAAGAGGAAAAGGGATGTAGGTATGTAGAAACTAAATCAATGCAATCCACGTATTCGAAATTCGAGGGAGGGAGGTACGACGGATTCTGTATGTATGGTGTGTATGCGCGAGGGGTAGTATGCGCGATGTGGGGGTGGGAGCGGCGGCTGAAGGATACATGAAGGTAGGGTGTCGAGCAATTATGGGTAGCGGACAAAGTTGTGGATAGATACAGGGGGGCGGAGACGACCTAAGAGGAACACGCAGACGGCCTATAGCAGACCGGCTTCGCGCAGGTGCAGTTGCAGAAGGATGTCCTGGATGGCGCTGAGGACGACTAGAGGAGGAAGAAGGTCAGCAATCGTTCGAGCGGTGGGAGGAAGGAAGGAGATAGAAAGAGCTCGGCCCCAGACACAGACAGTGCCGCAAGACCATCGCCGACGTACACCGCCGGCGTGATGAGTGGCGCCCGACTTTCTCATGAGAGGACCGTGACCGCCGACGCACAGCACCGCCGCCCCGCCCCAGGTCGACGGCCAAAGAAGACGCCAGGAACGACTGCAGCGCCAGTCGTATCGCCATAGTCGTCCCACGTCCCCTGCTCCCTGTACTGTACTCGTCCGCAAACAGCACCGACGACGGCATTGCCGACGTGCACCGAAGCAGCGATACCACCGCTTATGGGAGACCTTGACCGTAGAACGCACACCACACATTACCCAGCACCACCCCGCCCAGGTCGACGCGCACAAGACGCTGAGGAACGACTGCAGCGCTAGTCGCATCGCGATAGTCCCCTGCTCCGTACTCGTCCGCAAACAGCACCGACGACGGCATCGCCGACGTGCGCCACGAAGCGCCGATACCGGCGCCTATGGGCGACCCCGACCGCAAGGTTCTGGAGCGGACACCACACACCCGCGACATCGCCCCACGCGGCCGGCGCGCAAACAAGACGTCTGTCCGTTCCTGTCATCGCGCCCGGCGACCTCCACACCCCAGGCACTCGATCGAGCCCAAGCAAATAGACACGACGGCAGCCACCAACCCCACCGACAGCGAACTCTACATGGATGTCCCCCGTCGCGAGCACCAACGTCGGTATCCACCTCGCGCAGGAATACCGCCGACTGTCGTCGACTCGAAAACACCCCGCGTCGTGTCCCCCGCGAGCACCAATGAACGTCGGCATCCACCTCGCGCATGGATACCGCCGACTGCAGCGCGCTCCTTCTCCCCCCCCACCCAGTCCCAGCTCCACGTCTCGCAAGCAAACCCAAGAAAGAAAGACTCACATTTAATCTGCTGCGTATCCGTTGCACACGTATAATGCGCATAGATCTGCTTCGTCGCCGCGCTCTGGTTGAGCGAGACGAACCGGTGCAGGAGGTAGTCGCACGCCGCGTCGTAGTTGGCGCCGCCTTGGTAGTCGGGGAAGTAGTCGCCCTGAGAAGAAAAGGGAAAAGGAGGGCGTTAGTGAAGGTGCGATAAGGAAAGAGGAGGAGGAGGAGGAAGGAGACAGCGCGGGGTGGGCGTTCGAGCACCTGCAGGGGATGCTCGGCGCGCAGCTCGGGAGTAGGAGGGGTCGACCCATGGATCGACGACAACAACGCCGACCACGTCCACCCCAAACAAAACCAAAAACCGAAACCGAAAAACACCACGCCCGCCCCGCCCTCGCCTCGTCTCGCAAAATCGCATCCCTCAAAAAAGAAATCGCCATGCGTCCCAAATAGGCAAGTAACTCTCCCACGCTGTCCTCGCAATCTCCAAACACCAACGACGCCGATGACACCGACGAGACCAAAGACGACGACAGACAGCCGTACCACGGTGGCGGACTATCAATCTCCCCGCATCGTGCATCTCCACGCGCAGCGAATCCGAGGACGCTGATAGATGGAGATGGACACCAGCTGACGCACGACGCACGAGACGCACGCCGCAGGGAGCGAGGTACGTCGGCGGCGGCGGACAAAGGGGGGAAGGGCGAACGACGAACGAGACGAAGAACGATGTTGCGACGAGCTGCGAGGCTGGCGAGGACCACATCCCGAAGGACGAGGTCGCACCGAGCTGACGAGGACCACATCCCAGCGGACGTCCCCACCGCAAAGGCCGTCAACGTCAACGACCAGCGAGGCTCCAGACTCGCCCTCCTCGTGCATCTCCCCACAGCTTCCCCCATGTCGGCAACGCCTCCCTGCAAACGAAGCTATGAAACAAAATCACGACTCACCAACGGACTCCTTGGCAGCTTCTCCGCAAACAGATCGATCTTGTTCAGGAACAAAATGATGCTCGTCTTTACGAACCACCGCGAGTTGCAGATCGAGTCGAATAGCGTGAGCGCTTCTTGCATGCGGTTCTGGGAAAAAACGTCGTTAAATTTGTATTTTCAAGTAAATGGGGGAAAAATAAATAAATAAAGACGGTCGAGCTGGCGAGCTTTGCACCGACCCCGACCGCAGCCGCACGCCGCTCGCCAACAACGCCGCGTGGCGCTCGCGCGGCGCAGTGTAAAGTGAATTTAAAAAAACGGAAACTCGCACTCACCACACTCTCATCCTCATAAAGCATCTGATCATACTCGCTCAAGCTAACCAAAAACACCAGCGCCGTGACGTTCTCGAAGCAGTGGATCCACTTTTTGCGCTCGGAGCGCTGCCCGCCGACGTCGAAGAGCTTGTAGGTTAGTTCGCCGACCTGTGTGGGGGGTATATGAGTAAGAGTACAAGTGGAAGTAAGGGCGAGTAAAGGAAGGGAGCATAAATAGGTAGGAAGGAGGCGAAAGCAAAAGCGAGAGGAGACATACCGCAAACGCCGTCTCCGTAATCCCCGTCGTCTTCACCCGCGAGCGCAGAATGTCCTGGTCCGTCGGCATGTACTCCGGCGCCGCCATCCTGTGCGTGCGTAGTCAGCATTCTCTCTCCCCCCTGACAAACACCATAGACACGGCGAGGGGAAGGGCAACGCACCGGTCGATAGAATTGAAATAATACACGGCGCTGTCGTTGAGCTGGAACTCGCGCGAGCGGCGGACGGCTTCTCTTACGCCGGGGTCTGCGAGGAAAGAAGGGGGTGTTAGCGAGCGGGTTTTGTGAAGGGGAGCGAGGTAGAGAGAGGTAGAGCGGAAGGGGGGAGCAGGAAGCAGGAAAAGGAAGCAGGAAAAGGGAAAAGACAGATATGAGGCGGTATCGTCGTCCACGTCTCGAGCTCGTACGCGTACGTCGCACTCGCAGCTGACGTCGACATCCAGCGGGTACGCGCCGCCGTCGACGAAAGGCGCAAGTGCCGACTCCAGCACCTCCACTTGCGACCGCCGACGACTCGAGCGCTCCACATCCGCAACATCTCCACGAGCACCCGCGCGCCCACCGCCGCCCACCACAGCCGCATGTCTAATCCATCTCCACGAGCACCTCCAAGTCCACGTCGACCCGCGTACACCCGGTCACCGCACCGCCCACACAAGCTCGCACTCGAGCACGACATCCGCCGCGCCCCGCCGCACCCCATGCACATCCACATGCGCATCCACATCGCCGCCGCAGCCGTCCCGTCCACCACCTCGCGCAGAGTCATCCCAGCCCCTGACGCCGATTCGGCCACACCGCCACCACACACCCGCGCTCGCGCTCGTCCGCCGCGAACGCTGCCCGATCCTGATAAAGTACGCGGGCAACGCAAACAGCATGACCCACATCCACATCCGCGGTCGACTCGACAACACTGGGCATCCACCTCGCGTAGTCATCTCGCCGCCCCACATCCGCCGCCGGCTAACCCGTGCACCCCGTCCGTCAGTCGAGTCAGCGTTGGTCGGACGCAGACGACGACGCCACCGTCCGCCCAAGCACCGTGCCTTGGATACATCGCCACCGCACTCCGTCCGCGTCGACACCGCGTCGACGCCACCATCGCCATTGCGCACCTAGAGCGCCGCCGCTGCCGCCACCATCGCCATCGTGCACCTAGAGCGCTGCCGCCGCTCGCACGCACGCATGGACGAAAGGGGGACCGCTGGCTCGGCGTCGGCCAAAATGCAAGAAAGGGGCAACGAAAGTGCGGCGACATCCAGACGGGCGGTACGGCTGGCTGGTCGCACGCCACAGAAAAACCGCCCCACGCCCTAAACCAGCTCGAAGCCCAAAAAAAGCAGCTCGAAGCCAAAAACAAAACATGAAAACAAAAACAAAAGCAAGACGCCACTCACCCCTCCAAAGCCCCCTAACCGCGTCCGCGAGGTCGCGGGGGAGGAAGTCTGCCTCGATCTGCGGGGGGAGGGACATGATGGTGGCGCGGCGGGCGTCGTTCTGCGGTGCCAGGGCGATGTCGAGTTGGGGCATTGCTTCGAGGATTGCGCTGGGGAGGGCATCAGTGGGTTGTCCGAATCCACAACGAAAAGCAAGGGTGGAAAGTAGTAAGGCTACTAAGGTAAAGCGAGGAAAGTGAAAGTAGTAAAGTAAAACGCACCGCATACTCTGAATAGTATTACTATATATAATCTCCTTGTACGCCTCCCGCTCCTGGGCGTTGTACCCGTCCGCGTTGATGATCTTCATCTGCTTGAGGACGGTGGACTTGCCGGACTCGCCGGCGCCGAGGAGGAGCATCTTGATCTCGTTCTTGGCCATTTGGCGGTCGCGCTTGAGTTGGCTCTCGATCTCGTCGTTGCCTGCGAGTCACTTCAGCACTTGGGATGGGACAAGGAGGGAAAACGACGTACGGGCCTTGGCCTGGTGGTCGACGGGGGAACTGGGTACGCACCCCATTTTTGCGAGGACTTTGGTGGGGGCGGGGAAGGAGTGGGTGAGGCTTGGAGCGCTCAGGTAGGACTTGCCTGCGGTAAAGTGAAGGGCGGAGGAGGGAGGTTACGGCGGAGGAGGGAAAGGGCTTGGGAGGAGGGGTGATGGAAAGGAAGAAGGAATTAGTAAATCACTGTTTGCCGGCAACGATCGATCAATCGATCTCGCCGGTCCGATCCATACTCCTGAACAGAACACCCCCCGCGCCAGAACGAAAAGGCTTCAATTCGTTAGACCCGTTCTCCCCTCCAGTCCCTTCTACCTGGCGATCAAGTGCAATCTCTGAGGGGCTCCGTACTTGCTCAGCCTCGCTCAGCCACCAGCTCAAGACTTGAATTAAGTGTTTCATGCTATACTTTCCTTTCCCTCCGGAACCCCAAACCTGCGCCCAATTTGGCCTTACAAGTATCCAATGAACGCGCACAAATTGCCTTACAACTATCCATTGTCAACAAACGTCGGATTCCTCCCCTGACTCGACTTCGACTCACTTCATTAAATTCGACAGCCAGCCATATTTAGGGATGATCACCGTCCCGTAAACGGGCACGGCCGTCAAAAACACGGCCGTCTACCGTCTTGTTTTTGAGCACTTGCGGGACGGTACCGTAAAAAGCCGGCCGTCCATCGCAGATTGACGGGGCGGCGGCGGGGGGATCAATTCTCTGCTCTGAGCCTGAAATAAAGGTATTCCAGGGTGTAAATTGTCTGGTGAGTGGCCCAGAATAAACCTAGAGAGGTTGGGAGCACTCACTTTACTTTCCGAGCAAGTTTCAACCATGGTTGAAAAGGACTTGATCGCGTGCACGTGAGCATTTCTTGTCGCAAATGCATTTTCAACCTTTGTGGAGGGCATCCTGGAGGTAGTCATGATTGCTAAACCATTCATGATTATCTGGGAGCGAATTTTGTTGGATTAGAGGCAATTTCAGCGCGAAAACAGTCAATAAGGGCTGGAAAGCCGTGTACGGCCGTAGACGGCCGCCCGTCCCCGTCCCGTTCATGCATTTTGCTAGAGGCATGACGGGACGGGACGGCACCCCGCTTACGGGCCCCGTCCCACCCGTAAAGACGGTGACGGCGTCCATCCCTAGCCATATTCCCAGCGTCATGTGCATGGTTAGCAAGTCACCCTCCTGTTATACACTGACTTGTAAGCAGCCTGAGTAACCGCCACCTGGCGCACATCAAGACTGTATACACTGGCATCGGCATCGGCGATGCGCTATCACTCTGCTGAGTTGCTTCCAAACACACTATACTACACTTGCGACACGTTTCGTTTCGTTTCGAATACCCCCCTCCACTGCACTGCAACGCCAACGCCCTCTGTCGTCTTCGTCTTCTCCTGCAACCGCTCAAGACTCTCGAATATCAAATATTAACGCACCCTCTCGATGTTTATCGGCCTGTCTATCTGATGTATTCTACGCCGCCGTCTCCTTCTACGTCTACTTCTGCTTCCTTCCACCTGACTCCCATTCATTCAATGCATGTTGTTTAACAGGTTAACGGACAGTCTATCTCTGTTCGCCGGTGCTGCCACTCAAGATTGGTTCTATTCCTGGGTGGATGCTATGCTATGTCCACACTTCCAAGACCCCCGTAACCTCCGTCCCCGACCTCCGTCCCCCACGATCCTCCTCGTAACCTCCGCGATCCTCTTCGTTATTCTTATACCCACGCGGTGTTCCGACTTGAGAACGATCATTGTTCCGCTCCCGCCTTCCCTGCCATTAACATTTTCCCGGTACGGGACGCGCACAGGGCGCCGACTCGGGCCAAGACTCGGGCATCATGATTACACGGCGGCTGAATTAAACCCAAAAACTCAAAAACGCAAACATGCAGCGAGACGACTGTCAAAATATAATCTCGATACCACACGATAGAGATCACGACTCGGCGGGGACCTCCACAAATAAAATCCGCAAAACATTCAAACAACTGTCCGCGCCACAACCCCGCGCCACGAGAATCGAAGGCTCAACGTACTGACGTCGAAGCCGAAGGAATTCGTCGTCGCTTGAAATCCTTTTCAAAATTCGGCCGTGCAACTCTGGGCCCACGAACACTCCGAGGCGCACGAGTACGCCGTTTTAAAGGGGAAAAAAAGAAATTAAGGCGAGATGTAGCCTCGCACGTCGCAGATTCAACCCTCCTCACGCCTCCATGAATAAAGTCGGCGAAACAAAAGTACTGGACGCTGCGCGGCGCTATAAAAATCGAATGCTGACATCGAAGCCAAAGCCGAAGCTGACGCGGGCGGGGGGATTCGTCGTTATTTGACGGAGTTTCAAAATTCCGAGTCAAGCCAAAGGCGCACCAAAACGCAGTTTCTAAGGGCAAAAAACGATGTACCACGGCACGTCTCGCACGTCGCAAATTCCTCAAATTTGCCAGCGGTGGGCGCTGCCTGATATGGATGCGAGGCCCGCGCACATGTTACATGGCGCCGACTCAGGCCAAAACTCGTGGTTATAAGGGCCTGATCGGGACCCCTTAATTCGGATTTTGGTTGGATCTTTTGGGGGTATCAAACCCGTCCCTAAACTGCTCCAGAGTGCTCAAAGAGGTGTATTTGTGAGAATCTGAGGGCAGGAGGGGGTAGAAAAAATATTGGGCCAAGTTTCCCCCGGTTTCCATGGAGATCCCTTGAACGGTTGCCACATTTTGACCTCCTTCCATCGCATGCACCCCGCCTCTTCGAAACTCGTGTAAGCTTACTTGGTTTCTATTCTGAGGCATTTTAGGGACGAAATATGTGTGAAGATCCAACACAGAAGGAATTCAGGCCAGGTTCAGGCGGAAAATTCAGGGGTGCCGATCAGGCCCTTAGTAAGGCGCGAACAGACGATAGGTAATCGCACTGCAAGTAAATTAATCCCGAGTCAAACTCAAACTCAAAAACTCAAGAACCTCAAACACGCAACGAGACGAGACGAGGATACGTACTCTCTGTCAAAATAATCATACCACGAGGTCCAACGCAGAGATCTCGTTCCCAAACCGGCGGGGCCTCCATAAATAAAATTCGCAAGGTACAAAAATCGAAGGAGTACCGTTCCTCCTCAACGTACTGGACTATAACTGACCCGGGCGGCGGAATTCGTCGTTACTTGAGAGCTTCAACATTCGACCCTGCCGCCAACGTGAGTGAAATTCCGAGGCGCACGAAGATAGTTCCAAGGCCTTGATTTGGACTCGCACGTCCCGCAAATTCAACCCTGAGTCCTCCGACGATTCTCCACGGATCACTATTCCGACGCCGTTCCGTTCCTACCGATCGTGCTCAATAGATTCGACGCCTTCAGGATTTTCCGAGCGGCGGTACCGTGACTGTAGATCCCGGGCGCGCGGCGTTCAACTATAATACCCGAGGCAAGGTTACCATAAACGCAGGCCCTACGACTCCATTTCGCTGATAAGCAGGTACCTCCGCCGACGCCGACGCCCGAAAACGCAGTCTCAAAGGGCCTTGACTTGGACTCGAATCAAGATCCTCCGACTAGCGTCCACGCAATCACAATTAATAACTATTCCAACCGCGTTCCGCACATGGATCGTCAGTTCGTCCTCCTCAATAAATATGAGACTCGACGCCGATCCCAAACTTGACACTATTTCCGAGCGGGCGGTACTGTGTCGTAGATCCCGGGCCCGGGCGCGCGGCGTTCAACCACAATATCCACCGAGGCAAGGGTAATCACTTAAACTCAATGCACACCTCCGTGCCTCAATCTGCCGACGCCGACACCGCTCAGACTACTGTAACTGCGCGCGCTAAGTGCAAGTACGTATACGGGGTGGTAACGCAGGAATCAACCGACGACCGTCAGGAATCTTTAACCCACAAACGAAAACGAAACGAAACGAACCCAAACCGAATGGTCTTTCGAGACGAGACGGCAGTGGAATCACTCGTTGCAATTTAGGTTCGATTTGAATCATCCTGAAGATAACCGACTCAAATGTCACTTGCGAACGCTAGAACGCGATAACGAATAACGGAGGAAGTGCAAGCAATTGACTTTGTATCTATAACGCTTCTGCGCTGAAACTTGAAGCCAGGAACGTGGGAGACCGCACGCATTACAGCTGTTTCCGAAATCCTTGTCAGTGCGAAAAAAATTCGCCGCGTTCATAACTTTGATGGAAAGCCAAGAGTTACCGGTTTGGCCCGGATCAGTACCCATTTCGGCAACGGTACAGTGGCCGAAACCGCCCAACTTGTTGGTCCCGACAGGAAATACAACGGGTCACCGAGAAAGCATACAGTAATGTGCTGTAAAGGAAACATTGTGAGCTCAACTTGACTACAAGTACTTTGGTGCATAACTCACTTCAGCTTGGCCCTCCTCGGCAAGGCTCGGCTAGCTCAAACAGGCAATCCTTGGCCTTGGATCAAAACTTGGAAAGCGCGGAAAAAAATCGCCGCCTGACAAGGATTTCGGAAACAGCTGTAAGGGTGCTCAATTCTAGCCTGCTGGCAACTTTTCATCAACTTTTCGGCGGTAAAGAAGTTAAGCGGTTGCAAGCGAGGGTTAAGCGAAGGCCTTGCAAGCGAGCACTCTCCTGTTGTACCCGCGTCCTTGACCACCAGAGTCGTTGAAACATTGCGGAAAAAAGGCCGCCTTACTTAAAGGAACCTAGTCGAAGTGCCCCCATGTTTTTTAAGGGCATTTGCGAATGTATATTGCAAAAACCCCTGAGATCTCTCGTTTCTGAGTGGCAGTCGCTTGCCCTCGCTTACACTCGCTTACACCGCTTAACGTCTACTACCGCCGAAGAGCTGCCAGCAGTTAAGAATTGAACACCCTTATTTTCAACCGCAATTTTTCTGTGGACATTTGACAAAACTCAGCCCCGCCCATCAAGAGTCAACCCTCCTCCGACAATTCCCCGACGCCAGCGTCCATCAGGATCAGCGTTCCGAACGTTCCGGCTTTCTGGCAATGATTTTCCCAACTAAGCTTAAAGTGCATCGCAGATCCTCCCGTTGATTGCGCGGGTTCATCCCGGGCGGGATTCAAACACCGTCGCATCGGCCAAGGCTAAACGCTTAAATTCAATAGCGTAAAAGCAAACGGGGGACAGAATACCTCGGGCGCTGTCAATGCCTATCGGCGGTCGATCTACCCCGCTCCCGGCACCGCCCAATTCAAGGCCGATTAACAAAGTACTCGCACTTGACTCGCACTGCCGAATAAATTTCAAGCAAACTTCAACTCAGGCTTCATTTGCTAAAATCCGTAAGATAGAGACTATTCTTGCTTGCGCGCCGCATACCTCTCTTCTTGCTGCAGTTTAATTGCACGCTGGTCAACAATTCGATTCTCGAGGCCAAGATTTATGCCCACGTCGAGTTCTCGCCGCCATTAAATCCCACCGACCACTGTCAACCAAGTTGGACCGATTTCCACCTCAAACTAACTCCCGCCTCAAGCCATGTCGATTATTCCTGCGCTGAGAATTCGGTGCACTCGCCAACTTGTTGACTCAGTTCATCAAGTTCTCGGCATCCTTCCAAGAATGTTGTTGGTTCAAATGCCGACGAGAACGGCGGGCAATCAGGCATCTACTCCTCGCCACGACAACCGAATAAGTATCTTCCCACAGTTTATTCGTGGTTCAAAATTGGCAAATAAATTTAGACCCCTTCGTTAAGCCCAAACAGCTATCCTCGATCATCGACCGAGATTAAATCAAGCAACCACGTTCCTGCTGGCACTGACGTCTGCGCCTTTCTCGATGAGGAATTGTACAATCTCATGGTGACCGTTTTGGGATGCAACAGATAGGCTGTTGTCCCGATTCTTGTCTGAGATTCAGGTGAGCGCATGTGGCAGATTGAGAAGGTTTCAAGGTAAACTCACTGCTAACATTGACATCTACACCGTTCTCAATTAGGAACTTCACAATCTCAAGGTGACCGTTTTGAGATGCAATAAACAGGCTGGTGTATCCATCCGTGTCTGAAATTCAGGTGAGCACATATAGGGGATGAGGAGTCTGAATCAAACTCACCGCTGGCATTGACATCTGCACCTTTCTCAATGAGGAACTTGACAACCTCAAGGTGGCCGTTTTCAGATGCAACGGAAAGGCTGGTGGATCCATCCTTGTCTGAAATTCAGGTGAGCACAGATGAGGGAGCAGGAGTTTCCGAATTAAACTCACTACTGGCATTGACATCTGCGCCTTTCTCAATGAGGAACTTCACAATCTCAATGTGACCTTTGTTAGATGCAGCGTAAAGGCTGGTGTATCCATCCTTGTCTGAAATTCAGGTGAGCACAGATGAGGGAGCAGGAGTTTCCGAATTAAACTCACTACTGGCATTGACGTCTGCGCCTTTCTCAATTAGGAACTTCACAACCTCAAGGTGACCGTTTTGAGTTGCAAAGGAAAGGCTGGTGTATCCATCCTTGTCTGAAATTCAGGTAAGCACAGATAAGGAGTTCCCAAATAGAGCTCACCGCTAGCATTGACATCTGCGCCTTTCTCAATTAGGAACTGTGCAACCTCAAGGTGACCATTCCCCGATGCAAGGTAAAGGCTGGTGTATCCATCTTTGTCTGAGATTAAGGTGAGCACAGATGAGGGAGCAGGAGTTTCTGGATTAAACTCACTACTGGCATTGGCATCTGCGCCTTTCTCAATGAGGAACTTCACAATCTCAATGTGACCTTTGTTAGATGCAGCGTAAAGGCTGGTGTATCCATCCTTGTCTGAAATTCAGGTGAGCACAGATGAGGGAGCAGGAGTTTCCGAATTAAACTCACTACTGGCATTGACATCTGCGCCTTTCTCAATGAGGAACCTCACAACCTCAAAGTGGCCGTTTTGAGATGCAACGGAAAGGCTAAGGTATCCATCCTCGGCTGAAATCCAGGTGAGCACAGATAAGGGAGCAGGAGTCTCCGAATTAAACTCACCACCGGCATTGACGTCTGCACCTTTCTCAATTAGGAACTTCACAACGTCAGGGTGACCCTGGTAAGATGCAGCGTAAAGGCTGGTGGTTCCATCCTTGTCTGAGATTCAGGTGAGCACAGATGAGGGAGCAGGAGTTTCCGAATTAAACTCACTACTGGCATTGACATCTGCGCCTTTCTCAATGAGGAACTTCACAATCTCAATGTGACCTTTGTTAGATGCAGCGTAAAGGCTGGTGTATCCATCCTTGTCTGAAATTCAGGTGAGCACAGATGAGGGAGCAGGAGTTTCCGAATTAAACTCACTACTGGCATTGGCATCTGCGCCTTTCTCAATGAGGAACTTCACAATCTCAATGTGACCTTTGTTAGATGCAGCGTAAAGGCTGGTGTATCCATCCTTGTCTGAAATTCAGGTGAGCACAGATGAGGGAGCAGGAGTTTCCGAATTAAACTCACTACTGGCATTGACATCTGCGCCTTTCTCAATGAGGAACTTCACAATCTCAATGTGACCTTTGTTAGATGCAGCGTAAAGGCTGGTGTATCCATCCTTGTCTGAAATTCAGGTAAGCACAGATAAGGAGTTCCCAAATAGAGCTCACCGCTAGCATTGACATCTGCGCCTTTCTCAATTAGGAACTGTGCAACCTCAAGGTGACCATTCCCCGATGCAAGGTAAAGGCTGGTGTATCCATCTTTGTCTGAGATTAAGGTGAGCACAGATGAGGGAGCAGGAGTTTCTGGATTAAACTCACCCCTCGCATTCACGTCTGCACATTTCTCAATTAGAAACTTCACAACCTCAAGGTGACCGTTTTGAGATGCGGTGTAAAGGCTGATGGTTCTATTCTTGTCTGAAATTCTGGTGAGCGTGCATGAGGGAGCCGGAGTTTCTGAATTAAACTCACCACCGGTATTGACGTCTGCACCTTTCTCAATTAAAAACTTCGCAGCCTCAAGGTGACCGCTTTGAGATGCAGCGTAAAGGCTGGTGTATCCATCCTTGTCTGAAATTCAGGTGAGCACAGATGAGGGAGCAGGAGTTTCCGAATTAAACTCACTACTGGCATTGACGTCTGCGCCTTTCTCAATTAGGAACTTCACAACCTCAAGGTGACCGTTTTGAGTTGCAAAGGAAAGGCTGGTGTATCCATCCTTGTCTGAAATTCAGGTAAGCACAGATAAGGAGTTCCCAAATAGAGCTCACCGCTAGCATTGACATCTGCGCCTTTCTCAATTAGGAACTGTGCAACCTCAAGGTGACCATTCCCCGATGCAAGGTAAAGGCTGGTGTATCCATCTTTGTCTGAGATTAAGGTGAGCACAGATGAGGGAGCAGGAGTTTCCGAATTAAACTCACTACTGGCATTGACGTCTGCGCCTTTCTCAATTAGGAACTTCACAACCTCAAGGTGACCGTTTTGAGTTGCAAAGGAAAGGCTGGTGTATCCATCCTTGTCTGAAATTCAGGTAAGCACAGATAAGGAGTTCCCAAATAGAGCTCACCGCTAGCATTGACATCTGCGCCTTTCTCAATTAGGAACTGTGCAACCTCAAGGTGACCATCCCCCGATGCAAGGTAAAGGCTGGTGTATCCATCTTTGTCTGAGATTAAGGTGAGCACAGATGAGGGAGCAGGAGTTTCTGGATTAAACTCACCCCTCGCATTCATGTCTGCACCTTTCTCAATTAGAAACTTCACAACCTCAAGGTGACCGTTTTGAGATGCGGTGTAAAGGCTGATGGTTCTATTCTTGTCTGAAATTCTGGTGAGCGTGCATGAGGGAGCCGGAGTTTCTGAATTAAACTCACCACCGGTATTGACGTCTGCACCTTTCTCAATTAGGGACTTCACAATCTCCAAATGTCCGTTTCCCGATGCAGCGTAAAGGCTGGTGTATCCATACTTGTCTGAAATTCAGGTAAGCACAGATAAGGAGTTCCTAAATGGAGCCCACCGCTAGCATTGACATCTGCGCCTTTCTCAATCAGGAACTTGGCAACCTCAAGGTGACCGTTTCGAGATGCAACATAAAGGCCGGTTCTTTGCTTTGGTCCTGAAACTTGAGTGAGTGCACGTGCAGCATTCAAAATTGCCTGGCAGGCCATACCGCGAGAATCAACTTCCCCATCTTTTTCAACCAGGAGCTTTACAATCTCAATATAGCCTTTCTGAGAAGCAATGAAGAGGCTAGTTGCTCCATTCGGTTCTGTGGTTTGAATCAGCTCCAATAAAGGATTTCGAGGTCCGATGGCTAAACATACTCTTCGCATTGACATCTGCGTTCTTCTCGAGTAGGTACCGCACAATTCTGAGGTGATTTTTTTGAGCAGTGATATACAGACTGATAGCTCCTGATCCTGAATTTTGAGTGAGCACACATTCAGCATTTCAAAGCTCCCTCTCAAACATACCATTGGTGTTGACCTGCGCACCCTTGTCAACCAGGCACCTCACTACCTCAAAGTTACCACTTTGAGAAGAGAGGTAGAGGCTGGTTTTTCCATCCTCATCTGTAGTTCAATTCATCCTGAGTGTGCACACATGATTCACAACCTTCATCCCTAACATACCACTTGCTTCAATGTCTGCACCTTTCTTGACCAAGTACTGTACAACATTCAGGTGCCCGCCCTCAGAAGCATAATGTAGGCCAGTTCTTCCATCCTCATCTATAATCCAAGTGACTCTGAGTGCACACAGCATCTGAAAGTTTGATTTTGGACATACCACTTGCATTGACATCTGCGCCATTGTCACCCCGTCCCGCTACAACGTTGGGGTGAACACTGCGAGAGTGGGCGTTAGGGCCGGTTATTCTGTCCTCATCTGTATTCCAAGTGAGTCCTGGCCCACATGCAGGATTCAACTGTTGACTCTCAGACATACCACCATCATTGATGTAAGCATTTCTTTCAACTAGGTACCGTACGACCTTGAGGTGACCATTTTGGCAAGCATAGTGGAGTGAAGTTTTTCCGAATTGGTCTGGAGTCCGTGTGAGACTAAAATCACACACAGCATTCAAAATGTCCAACTTCAACATACCGCTAGCATTAATATCCACCCCTTTCTCGGCTAGGTACTGTACAACGTTGACATGTCCGTTGTGAGCAGCGTAGTGGAGGCTGGTTTTACTGTTGTCATCTGTAGCACGTGTAAGCCTAAGTACACCCAAGACTTAAACATTCTGTCTCAGACATACCACCGGCATTGATGTCTGCATGCTTCTCATCCACCAGGTACTTCACAACGTCGAGGTTACCACTTTCAGAAGCATAATGTAGGCTAGCTTTTCCGAACTGACCTGCAGCCCAAGCAAGCCTGTGAAGATGTGCAGGATTGGGAACTTCAATTCCAGACATACCACTAGCGCTAATGCGGGCGGCTTTGTCAACCAGGTACTTCACGATCTCGAGTTGACCGTCTTTGAAAGCATAGTCGAGGCTGGTTATTCCTTCCTCATCTGTTGTCTGAGTGAGTATTCTAGGTGCATAAGACTCATAAATCAATTTTACGGTCTACCTCGCTGATCTAAATCCTTATGATACGCTCCTGCGAAATGTATGATTTTCCAGTCACGGTGTTAGACTGCGTGATGAAGCCAGGTACCCCCAACTTTTTCTAGGACTTGTGGTGAGAATTGGCTCTGGAATCCACATTCGACTCACTGTCACCTGTCCCTTTGATGACGGTGCTCCAATCTTGTACTTGTTCCCAGTCAATGTTACTCCTGTACTGATCTAGGCCGCGAACTGCGGAAGCCACAAGTTCCAAAAGGAGGGTTACATTTTCCGGGGCGTCAATGATGGACAAACTCGCAGCAAGATCCCGTAGTGGGAGCACAAGAAGGAGGAGTGCTAGTGTTTGGCCAAATGTCCAAAGGCCGTCCTGGCGGTCCTGGAGGCTCTCATTACGTGCGATCGACAGCTCGGTGTCGACGATGAAAAGGATGTTGATGAACATGAGCATTGAGAGCCCTGCCACGATAGCTGCCATGTCGCGTGCCCTGGGCTTGAGAGATGAGCCCAATCGCTCTGTATGAGATTAGGTCAGGAGCGCAATAGACAGCATGTAGGGCACCTACTGTTTCCTTTGGCGCTGAGCCGACGTACGAGCACAAGCGGTGTGCAAAACAGCACCGTTGGTATGAAGAGGTTCAAGCCGGGAATGAGAATGAGGAAATACACAACGAGGGAGACTACGCGTAAACCCTGAGATGAGAGAGATATTGCCTGTCCAAACAAGGAGGTAGAAGGAGTGACCGAACACCCCGTCACGGTCGAGGCACCGAAGCGGCTTGGATTGAACCACAGCCATATCCCGAGCGCACCCATTACAGACAGGTGGAGTGAACCAATCACAATGACCAGATTGACCTTGTCAATGATCGGCGCCAACCTCGGTACCTTGGCACGTATGACCGCGAGGGTCTTGAAGGAGAGCGACCTTGGGACCAACTTCGTCTTTGACATGGTGTCCGAAGTAGCCATCGTGTCAGCTGACTGTTCCTCATCCGGAAAGTGTCGGTTGCCGAATAATCTGTGCCAAGGTTTGCGATGCAAGTGAAAAAGTATGTAAATGAACGTGTTAGTGTTGTTCATCCAGCTGAGGTTGAGCACGATAGTCGTATGATAGTTATCCAATCCATTGGTGCGGTTTTTGGCCTCGATAAATGCCGCGATCAAGAGAGCGAATGCGCTGAGTAGAATTGTCGTAGACTGCCCCTCCAGTGAGTCCAGTTCTTCATTAGAGATCTTTTTGTCGAGAAGAGCCAGAAAGGCGGGAACGAAGCTGAGGATGTTTTGGGCATACGTTGCGGTCCGCACCCCAATTCCAGAAATGTCGGTGTTGGATATGATGCAGAAGTTAGAGGCCATGGGTGTGGACGAGGGTACCAAGGAGAGAGGCGTGTCGGGAATGCGTCGGCGTGCGTGTGCAAAGTGTCAACAAAGTCGTCAGGTGGCTTGTTCGGTTCCAGAAGCATTGTCAAGCAACAGATGATCGAAGAGTCGGAAGACAGCACTATCAAAGTCACATGCTTCTACCCATTCAATTCTAATTTTTAAAATTTTTAATGAACCCCAGCGACAAGCAGCGCGGGCTGGCTGGTAGCCCACTGGCCGCGAGCAAGCCAAAACATTAATTCTAACGAAAATTCGTGGTTTATGATCATAGAAACCCAATATCTCTAGACACTCGGCATCCCACTCCGGCCACGACATCCGCTGTGCCCCGCAGCCCCACATCCACATCCGCGCCCGGGTATCGACGTCGCCGACTCCACCACTTCGCGCAGCGTCATCTCAGCACGGTCGACATCCACACTGACGACGCCGACTCGGGCGCACTCCCGCACTGCCCCACACACTCGCACTCGCGCTCGACTATGACCGACCCCGCGTCCGCCACGAACGCTCCCCGGTCCCGGTAAGTATCACCTCCACCTCCACCTACGCATACGCATACGCCGCCGCACCGCGCACGGGTACGCGTACGTGTACGCGTAGGTGGGTGGGTTAGCGAGGGTTTTGGAGGAGAGGAGAAGAAAAGGCGATCGGCGGCGGCGACCGCAGGAGTATGGCGCTCAAGGGCGGCGACCGCAGCAGCCCCCGTCCGCGTCCCAGCCACCTTGTCGCGTGAGGCGCACATCGTCGCAGCCCCCGAGCGCAGCAGCCTTGCAGCCCCCGTCCCCACCGCAGGCTCGTTACGAACGCAGCCACCAGCACCACGAACGCAGCCACCACGTTCCGCGCAGGCCCGAAAGAGGGTGGGATAGAATAAGAAAAGAAGAAAAAGCACTCACCACACTCTCATCCTCATAAAGCATCTGATCATACTCGCTCAAGCTCACCAAAAACACGAGCGCCGTGACGTTCTCGAAGCAGTGGATCCACTTTTTGCGCTCGGAGCGCTGCCCGCCGACGTCGAAGAGCTTGTAGGTTAGTTCGCCGACCTGGGTTAAAAACATATGAGTAAGAGTACAAGTGGAAGTAAGGGCGAGCAAAGGAAGGGAGCATAAATAGGTAGGAAGGAGGCGAAAGCAAAAGCGAGAGGAGACATACCGCAAACGCCGTCTCCGTAATCCCCGTCGTCTTCACCCGCGAGCGCAGAATGTCCTGGTCCGTCGGCATGTACTCGGGCGCCGCCATCCTGTGCGTGCGTAGTCAATCAGTACATATTCTGCTTGCAAACGCCATAGATAATGCGAGGGAGAGGGTAGTGAGAAGCGAGGCTCACTCACCGGTCGATAGAATTGAAATAATACACGGCGCTGTCGTTGAGCTGGAACTCGCGCGAGCGGCGCACGGCTTCTCTTACGCCGGGGTCTGCACGAAGAGAAAGAAAGAAGGGGGTTAGCGAGCGATAAGAGGGAGGAGGGGGGGAGGGAGGAAGGGGGAAAGGCACAAGAGAGGGGGAGGGTGGGGGAAGGAAGGCAGGAGAGAAATTGGAGAACAAAGAGGGAATGGCGGAGGAGGGATACACGGCGCGTGCGCAGCCTGCCTTCAGTGCGAGCCCGCCTCCAGTACGTACGCCCATCGCGGGCGCCCGAGTCAATCGCACACCGCGCGCTCGCAGCTGACGTCGACATGCCTCGGGTACGCACCGCCGCCGCCGTCGACGAAAGGTGCAAGTGCGGAGTCCACCACCTCCACTTGCGACCGCCGACGACTCGAGCGCTCCACATCCGCAACATCTCCACGAGCACTCGCGCGCCCACCGCCGCCCACCACAGCCGCATGTCTAATCCATCTCCACGAGCACCTCCAAGTCCACGTCGACCCGCGTACACCCGGTCACCGCACCGCCCACACAAGCTCGCACTCGAGCACGACAGCCGCCGCGCCCCGCCGCACCCCATGCACATGCACATGCACATCCACATCGCCGCCGCAGCCGTCCCATCCACCACCTCGCGCAGAGTCATCCCAGCCCCTGACGCCGATTCGGCCACACCGCCACCACACACCTGCGCTCGCGCTCGTCCGCCGCGAACGCTGCCCGATCCTGATAAAGTACGCGGGCAACGCAGACAGCATGACCCACATCCACATCCGCGGTCGACTCGACAACACTGGGCATCCACCTCGCGTAGTCATCTCGCCGCCCCACATCCGCCGCCGGCTAACCCGTGCACCCCGTCCGTCAGTCGAGTCAGCGTTGGTCGGACGCAGACGACGACGCCACCGTCCGCCCAAGCACCGTGCCTTGGATACATCGCCACCGCACTCCGTCCGCGTCGACACCGCGTCGACGCCACCATCGCCATCGCGCACCTAGAGCGCCGCCGTCCGCTCCACTCGCCGCTCGCTCGCATGAACGAAAGGAGGAGAAGCTTTCCCCGCGTAGTGAACTCTGGACGAGACGCCGGGTCGGGACTCGACCGCCGCCGCCACCTCTCGACCGTCGACCAAAGTGAAAGAAAGGGGCACGAAAGTGGGCCGACATCGAAACAGGCGGTACGGCTGGCTCGTCGCAGCGCACGCGGTGCGGAAAACCAAACGCAAAAAGCCCAAAAAAAGAGCAAAGAGCAGCTCGAAGCTAAAAAAAAACACGAAAACAAAAGCAAAAGGCGCCACTCACCCCTCCAAAGCCCCCTAACGGCGTCCGCGAGGTCGCGGGGGAGGAAGTCTGCCTCGATCTGCGGGGGGAGGGACATGATGGTGGCGCGGCGGGCGTCGTTCTGCGGCGCCAGGGCGATGTCGAGTTGGGGCATTGCTTCGAGGATCGCGCTGGGGGGGAGGGGGAGGCATTAGTGGTTCGTTCGAAGGGATGGCGAATGAGCAAGAAGGGGTGGAAAGGAAGGGGGGAAAGTAGTAGTAAAGTCGTAAGGAAGTGAAAGTAAAGTAAGCGGGAAACGCACCGCATACTCTGAATGGTATTACTATATATAATCTCCTTGTACGCCTCCCTCTCCTGGGCGTTGTACCCGTCCGCGTTGATGATTTTCATCTGCTTGAGGACGGTGGACTTGCCGGACTCGCCGGCGCCGAGGAGGAGCATCTTGATCTCGTTCTTGGCCATTTGGCGGTCGCGCTTGAGTTGGCTCTCGATCTCGTCGTTGCCTGCGAGTCACTTCAGCACTTGGGATGGGACAAGGAGGGAAAACGACGTACGGGCCTTGGCCTGGTGGTCGACGGGGGAACTGGGTACGCACCCCATTTTTGCGGGACTTGGCTGGGGCGGGAAAGGAGGGAGTGGGTGAGGCTAGGGAGCGCTCAGGTAGGACTCGAGGAGGGAGGTTACGGCGGAGGAGGGAGAGGACGAGGGAGAAGGGTGATGGAAAGGAAGAAGGAATTAGTAAATCACTGTTTGCCGGCAACGATCGATCACTGGTCGATCTGGCCGGACCGATCCATACTCTCCTGTCCACAACACTCATGGCCCAGCCCGCGCCAGAACCAAGAGGCCTCAATTCGCTTGAACCGCTCTTTGCTTCCAATTCCTTCTCCCTCACGACCAAGCTGCAATTTCTAAGGGGCTCCGTACTCGTCACTCGTCACTGAGCTACCGCTCAGCCACCAGCTCAACGCTCGAATTAATTATAAGTGTTTCATGCTATACTTTCCTTTCCCTGCGGAACCCCAAACCTGCGCCCAATTTGGCCTTACAAGTATCCAATAAACGCGCCCAATTTGCCTTACAGCTATCCATTGTCAATAAACGTCGGATTCCTCCCCCGACTCGACTTCGACTCACTTCATTAAATTCGACAGCCAGCCATATTCCCAGCGCCACGTGCAATTGCAGTAAGCAGTAAGCAAATCAAATCACCTCTGAGTCTTCTACTACGGTAGGCGGATTGGTCGCGGTTCGATTTCAGGCGGATGTTCGAGTCAGCCGGCCGACAATTTTATTATGTCATTTGTCAGGCATATCGGGCAGTGTCCAACTGCTCAGAGTGGGTACATTTCTTATTAGATTACTTGAATACTGTTTGATTACACTCCTCAATCAGCCCCAGGGATACTAAATAGGTCTTGGAGGCCCTTGCAACGGTATGAACACAATATTGTTCTCCTTTGCACTTTCAAGGAATCAGATCACGCTGTGCACTGTATTTGAGGTGGCCCATGATTTCTAGGATATTTGTATGGTCTGTCAAATGTGCCCAGGAAAATGGACAGAGTGTTTTGACCGAAGATTTTATCAACTCAATGAAGATGGCGAAAACTCAACACCAAATGGCCTTCCTTTCACGATGGGCGAAAATTCAGACCGAGGCGTTGTGATTGGGCTGGCCCTTGTGGGTTGGCTTTTGAAGGCATTTCTAAAGCATGCGAGGGATAAAAACATCGCAATTGACAGTAGTTCATCTTTAATCTTATCTCTTGTACCTACATTTGAACAAACTCAAACTTCAACAGGTCTCACATTTTTGCGGAAGCATTTTCGGTCAAACATATTAAATTCCCCTCCCGCCTATGCTGTGACCAAGATAGGACGTGGTGGAATCAGAGCAAAAGTGGTTGTCAATTATTTTACACACAGCCTTTCACACAAGTTGCACAAGAAAAAAATTATGCAACGCTACTGTTCAGGCATTCACACACTTTTTCCGGGGTCATAGTAATTGAACTCTGATTTTTGCTGATGAAGTGTGTGCTTTATTCAAAATTTCCTTGGTGGGACACAATAGGGTCATTCACGGTGCCCCTGTTCCGGCCCTTTTTCACTCCCTTTTTTTGCTGCCTCTTTGAATTTTCAACATTCCAATTTGGCTACATGATAGGTGTAGTTCTGAGTCTACAAGATATCCACTGTGGTATACAAGCCTCCTAGCACACAAACCATGTACCTTCAAGCAAAAGGAAACAAAAGAGGGAGCAAAAAGGGCCGGAAAAAGGGAGCACCGTCCGGGGGTTTCACAGTTACCCTTTTGGGTGGAAAACAGAGAAAATGAGGAAAAGGGGGGGAAAAAAAGGGCGGAAAAATTGCAACTGTGAACGGCCCCGGTCACACTAGCTGTCCCCGCGTACATTTGGGTCACTTGTCTGATTTATACAGTAGTCAGAGGCCCAGAGTACGTATATGCACCGTTTTGAGTGCAAGAAATCTTTGTTCAAGAAGGCATACAGCGGCAAATTTGAACAGTTAGATCATGTGACCGCGTCGCGTATGGCGGTCGGAGTGCCCCTTTAATAAAATAGGGGTAAACATTGTCTTTTTGGGCAAATTTTGACATACCAAAAGATGAATTTCCGCTAGATGAAAACAAACTTCTCACCTGCTCAACCTCAGTTGCTTTTTTGTCAAAAGTGAAACATCTTGCACAGCCAAAACTTTGGTTTATGGTTCACTGAACAAAGACTTTCGGTCCACGGTGGAAATTTTGAGGTTGAAGTAAAAAAAGGTTAGACCAAAGAAAAAAAAAAAGTCCAAAGAAAAAAAAATACTCTGAAGTCAAAAAAAAAAAAAAACATGGTCTTTTTTTTCACCAACCCACAAAAGTTTTCCAACTCAACCACAAACTCTCGGAGGTAGGTGGCGGTGCTAACCCCTAGTTTGATGCCTTGATCCGGTGACATCGCTGAAACTACTTATTGAAACACGCCTCGCTTCATCTCAGTTCTTTACGGATCGCTTCCGGATTGCCCTCAAATTCATCCGAGGTGCGTGTACCTCCATAGTATCAAAAAGGTTTGGGGAAAACGGAGCAGAACTGAGTGAACGAGGACTCCCGGTGTCGGGAGCCCACCCAACTACTGCGCGACTGGGCTATTCAATTAAATCTGATGCACCGATTGTCCCCAGCATTTGGAGGCACATTGGGCGGATGTAAAATACGTGCTTGCAGAAATCGAGAAGGAACAGAGGGGCGGGACACCTTCTGAACACAATTCTTTATTGCAGTGATCACCGGATCAAGCCATCAGACTAGGGTTAGCACAGCCACCTACCTCCGAAAGTTTGTGGTTGAGTCGGAAAACTTTTGTGGGTTGGTGAAAAAAAAGACTATGTTTTTTTTTTTTTTTTGACTTTGGACTGTTTTTTTCTTTCTCTAGACTGTTTGTTTTTTCTTGGGTCTAAACTTTTTTACTTCAACCTCAAAATTTCACTGTGGACCGAAAGTCTTTGTTCAGTGAACTAAAAACAAAAGTTTTGGGTGTGCAACATGTTTCACTGCTGCCCAAAAAAGCAACTGAGGGTGAGCAGGTAAGAAGTTTGTTTTCATCTAGCGGAATTTCATGTTTTGGTACGTCAAAATTTGCCCGAAAACACAATGTTTACCCCTATTTTATTAAAGGGGCACTCTGACCGCCATAGTCGCGAACCAAGATCCAATGGAAAGAAAATGGGAGATCCCATAAATAAATTATATAAATTCACAGTCAAGTCTGGTACGTCTCTATAATGCACTCTATAAAATGTTTGTCAAAAAGTGCTGAACTCTGTCCACGAACATGTTTACAGGTTGACGAAGCTGGAAGAACTTGAATGCAAATGCTTAAGTTTATATCTTCCGGAGGAGACTGGAAACCCTTTGAGAACCAATAACCTGAATCATATACGAAAATCTATCGATTCAAGACCTATGGATTGTACATGCAACATGAGCATTTTCTTGTACGTCGATGTCGGGATCAACGCTGGCTGATGGCAATGATGGTCCGTCTTACTCTTCTACCACATTCCAAATTGGAGGTGAAGCCTAGGAACTGGTGCCGAGAGTGTGTTCATTGCTCTGCAACCACTACCCGACATGCATGAAAAATGACATAATAAATTGTCGCCAGGCTGACTCGAACATCCGCCTGAAATCGAACCGCGACCAATCCGCCTACCGTACTTCTACACCGTGACTGACTTGTAAGCAGCCTGAGTAACCGGCGCACATCACGATTCTGCATACATTCATTGGCATCGGCATCGGCGATGCGCTATCACTCCGCTGAGTTGCTTCCAAACACACTATACTACACTTGCGACAAGTTTCGTTTCGTTTCGAATACCCCCCTCCACTGCACTGCAACGCCAACGCCCTCTGTCGTCTTCGGCTTCTCCTGCAACCGCTCAAGACTCTCGAATATTAAATATTAACGCCCCCTCTCGATGTTTATCGGCCTGTCTATCTGATGTATTCTACGCCGCCGTCTCCTTCTACGTCTCCTTCTGCTTCCTTCCACCTGCCTCCCATTCATTCAATGCATGTTGTCTAACAGGTTAACAGACAGTCTATCTCTGTTCGCCGGTGCCCACCCAATCAAGATTGGTTCTATTTCTGCGTCGATGCTATGATGCTATGCTGTGTCCACACTTCCAAGACCCCCGTAACCTCCGTCCCCGACCTCCTCCCTCACGACTCTCCTCGTAACCTCCGCGATCCTCTTCGTTATTCTTATACCCACGCGGTGTTCCGACTTGAGAACGATCATTGTTCCGCTCCCGCCTTCCCTGCCATTAACATTTTCCGACGCTGCTTGATAGGGAACACGCACATGGCGCCGACTCGGGCCAAGACTCGGGCATCATGATAACACGGCGGCTGAATTAAACCCAAAAACTCAAAAACTCAACACGCAACGACCGTCAAAATAATCATGACGATACCACACGATAGAGATCACGACTCGGCGGGGACCTCCACAAATAAAATCCGCAGAACATTCAAACAACTGTCCGCGCCACAACCCCGCGCCACGAGAATCGAAGGCTCAACGTACTGACGTCGAAGCCGAAGGAATTCTTCGGCGTCACTCATAATGCCTTTCAAAATCCGACCGTGCAACTCTGGGCCCACGAACACTCCGAGGCGCACGAGTACGCCGTTTTAAAGGGGAAAAAAAAGAAATTAAGGCGAGATGTAGCCTCGCACGTCGCAGATTCAACCCTCCTCACGCCTCCATAAATAAAGTCGGCGAAACAAAAGTACTGGACGCTGCGCGGCGCTACAAAAATCGAATGCTGACATCGAAGCCAAAGCCGAAGCTGACGCGCGCGGGGGGATTCGTCGTTATTTGACGGAGTTTCAAAATTCCGAGTCAAGCCAAAGGCGCACCAAAACGCAGTTTCTAAGGGCAAAAAACGATGTACCACGGCACGTCTCGCACGTCGCAAATCCCTTAAATTTGCCAGCGGTGGGCGCTGCCTGATAGGGATACGAGGCCCGTGCACATGTTACATGGCGCCGACTCAGGCCAAAACTCGTGGTTATAAGGCGCGAACAGACGGTAGGTAATCGCACTGCAAGTGAATTAATCCCGAGTCAAACTCAAACTCAAAAACTCAAAAACCTTAAACACGCAACGAGACGAGACGAGGATACGTACTCTCTGTCAAAATAATCATACCACGAGGTCCAACGCAGAGATCTCGTTCCCGAACCGGCGGGGCCTCCATCAATAAAATTCGCAAGGTACAAAAATCGAAGGAGTACCGTTCCTCCTCAACGTACTGGGCTGTAACTGACCCGGGCGGGCGGAATTCGTCGTTACTTGAGAGCTTCAACATTCGACCCTGCCGCCAACGTGAGTGAAATTCCGAGGCGCATGAAGATAGTTCCAAGGCCTTGATTTGGACTCGCACGTCCCGCAAATTCGACCCTGAGTCCTCCGACGATTCTCCACGGATCACTATTCCGACGCCGTTCCGTTCCTACCGATCGTGCTCAATAGATTCGACGCCTTCAGGATTTTCCGAGCGGCGGTACCGTGACTGTAGATCCCGGGCGCGCGGCGTTCAACTATAATACCCGAGGCAAGGTTACTATAAACGCAACCCTACGACTCCATTTCGCTGATAAGCAGGTACCTCCGCCGACGCCGACGCCGAAAACGCAGTCTCAAAGGGGCCTTGACTTGGACTCGAATCAAGATCCTCCGACTAGCGTCCACGCAATCACAATTAATCACTATTCCGACCGCGTTCCGCACATGGATCGTCAGTTCGTCATCCTCAATAAATATGAGACTCGACGCCGATCCCAAACTTGACACTATTTCCGAGCGGGCGGTACTGTGTCGTAGATCCCGGGCCCGGGCGCGCGGCGTTCAACCACAATATCCACCGAGGCAAGGGTAATCACTTAAACTCAATGCACACCTCCGTGCCTCAATCTGCCGACGCCGACACCGCTCAGACTACTGTAACCATGTGCGCTAAGTGCAAGTACGTATCACTGCATTCAAGGACCTCCTAGACTCAGCCTAAGTTCAGGGGCCTGCATGAACCTACATGGACCTACGCTCAGACCCAGCTACATACAGTCTGCATAGGTTGATGTAGGTCTGTGTAGGTCTGCGTAGGTCAGTCAAGGTCACTGTGCTATTTTGCTTGAGATCAATAAAGGTGGGCGTAGGTGATCCAGATCGCCTACGCCGACCTACGTCGATCTAAATATACTCAGTTCAGATCAGGTATGTACACCTACGCAGAGCTACGTGCGCCTTTATTGATCTCCGTCAAGGTGGACGTAGGCAATCTACGCTGACCTATTGTAGCCGACTACGCCGACCTACCTACACCTACGTGCACCTTTATTGACTCAGCGTAGGTGCCCCTTGAATGCAGTGTATACGGGGTGGTAACGCAGGAATCAACCGACGACCGTCAGGAATCTTTAACCCACAAACGAAAACGAAACGAAACGAACCCAAACCGAATGGTCTTTCGAGACGAGACGGCAGTGGAATCACTCGTTGCGATTTAGGTTCGATTTGAATCATCCTGAAGATAACCGACTCAAATGTCACTTGCGAACGCTAGAACGCGATAACGAATAACGGAGGAAGTGCAAGCAATTGACTTTGTATCTATAACGCTTCTGCGCTGAAACTTGAAGCCAGGAACGTGGGAGACCGCACGCATTTTGAACCGCAATTTTTCTGTCGACATTTGACAAAACTCAGCCCCGCCCATCAAGAGTCAACCCTCCTCCGACAATTCCCCGACGCCAGCGTCCATCAGGATCAGCGTTCCGAACGTTCCGGCTTTCTGGCAATGATTTTCCCAACTAACCTTAAAGGGCATCGCAGATTCTCCCGTTGATTGCGCGGGTTCATCCCGGGCGGGATTCAAACACCGTCGCATCGGCCAAGGCTAAACGCTTAAATTCAATAGCGTAAAAGCAAACGGGGGACAGAATACCTCGGGCGCTGTCATGCCTATAGGCTATCGGCGGTCTAACAAGCTGCGATCTACCCTGCTCCCAGCGCCGGGGCCGGTCAATTAACAAAGTAAGTACTCTCGGACTCGTGCCAAATAAATTTCAACTCAGACTGCATCTGCTAAAATCTGTAAGGTAAAATAAGAGGGCATTCTCGATTGCGCACCGCACGCCTCTTCTACATCGACACCGCAATATCCCTACAGTTTATTCATGGGTCGAACTTTCCTGCACTTTAAATAAATTTAGACCAGTCCATTCATCTTGGTCAATCACCCAGATTAAATCAAGCAAGCAACTAATCAACTTGGTATCTCCCCCCGTTCGAGCCGCCGGTCAATTCTTAATCCACCGTTGTCACCATCAAAGTCTCTCAAGCTGCCGGGCGCTGGTGAACGAAACGAAACACGCCCGCCCTTATATGGAGTTTTTGAACCCAGACTGCCGACGGTCGTGGTGAAGAATTTAAAGAGCCCCGTTCCAACCCCACACGACCTTGATCTAGAATTCTGAACTCGAAAGGGAAAGCTGCTTTCAATACTCGAACAGAAAAGATTTCAAGAGGTTAGTTACAAGTGTGAGCGGAAGAGACAAACTGACGAGCACAGCGAATCCAGATGGCGGAGCCCAAAACCAGGGCGTTGACCATGAACCCCATGAACCCTGTCTCAACCGTGGGGTATGAAAGCGGGAATCCTGCCGTGGCCGAATGATCACTGGATTCGTCGCTAACTTACATGTTAGATTAAAAAAGGGTCTGTCTTACTGTAAGTGCGGCGCATCTTGCGGCTTGATGCTTGAATAACTCTGATTCCGATTAAGATTACACAGGCAGCGCCTGAACAAATCCGATCGTCCTAGCGGCGAGCGCTCAGGAAGTACGAAGAGCGGTCGGATTCTTCGGCCGAGATGATGACATCTTGTTTGTTTTTGCATCCGCCTTCTTCGTCCTTCCTTCCACCCTCGTCTGGCAAATCCATCCTCGACGCGTCCACCACGATGTTCTCGTTGGAAATACCCATTCTACCGGCTGCCGAAGCCTCCGCCGCACAGCAGCGCGCATTTCTGGTGGAAATTGCGAGCACCATCGACCAATTCAGAAAATATCTCGAGCAGCTGCAGGATATGCAGCGAGGCGTAGAAGAAACTCTCGCAGCCGTCAAATACCCCGTTCTCACCCTCCCAAACGAAATAACCTCCAGGATTTTCGCTGCTTGCCTCCCGAGCGACGGGCATGTGCGCCCCTCCCGGTCTGCAGCTCCACTTCTTCTTGCACAGATTTGCCGGCATTGGAGGGAAGTTGCGCTGTGGACGTGCCAGCTATGGAGTTCTATCTACGAGCATGGATCCGACGGGTCTGTCCTCTTGCTCGAGACCTGGTCCACGCGCGCCAAAGGACACCCACTTTCATTGACTTTTCACGGTCGTGGCCATAAACTACGACATGAATCCATTCAGACGATTTCTTCTCAGTTAGGGGAACTTGAACTCCTTGGAGTCCCTCGCGAACAGGTTCGACAGTTGCCTCCCTTTCCAAATCTGTGGCGCCTCGAGCTTGACACTGAAGGGTTTGCCCCACAAGACGCGGCTTCGTTGACTGAAGGGGATGTTCTGCGCGTCCTGAACAACACTCCCCGCCTCCAGGAACTCACTTTATTCACGCTCTCCATCAGAGCAATCCCCTCCCTCGCATCTCTGACGAGCTTGGAAGTTACTCAAGCCACAGAATTGACAACATTCCTTCGCGTTTTGACGCAAATCCCCCTTCTTTCACACGTTAACTTCTCATTGAAGCCGACGACGGAAGTCGCATCACCGCCCATCACGTTGCCGCAGCTTCGCTCGTTGGCGTTGAAGCAGGAATACACGGAGGATGTCAGCGGATACACTATCACTCATGCACTCACCCTCCTCACTCTTCCGAATCTTGAACGTCTCCGAATCGACGGACCACTTGACTTGGGTGTTCTCCTTTCGTTGGTTTCACGCTCTTCCTGCACGCTCGACTACCTCGCTGTCGACTTTAGGGGGTGCAGTCCGGAGCAGCATCTCGAGTGCCTCAGAGCCTTTCCCTCTCTCACCACGCTGCATATTTCTCTCGGAGTGGACGTGCAGGAGAATAACGAGCTGCTCATTTCCCTCAAATCGACGCTCCCGACCTTGCTCCCCCAGCTAGAAACAATGTCCATCTTCGTCTCCGAACACACAATCGACTACATCCTTCTGATCCAGATGCTGCAGAGTCGGCGGGCCCTCCACGCGGCGGCGCTACGATCATTCCAGTTGAAATTTGAGGAGGTCTACAACCCAGACTGTGGGTATCTCTTGTCTGAGCCATGGCCTCCTAGGGCCTTCGAGGGCGAGGAACTTGCGCGCCTTATTGCAGGTGGCCTTGAATTCAGCATCGACTTCAACGGCACGGTCTGGCCCGAGGACTGATAGGTACCGATTCAATTTCGTATCGGTATTACGACTGACTTCGTCTTTCCAGACCCGATTGCGCTCTCCAACTTTTTGCTGCCCTTTATCTATCTGTTCAAATTCCAATTCAGATGTTACTGCTCCTCGCTGTAAGCGCCTTCACTGTTGAATCAGTTTTTTCTGGTTAGTTTCGTCCCTCAGTTTGAAACTGCAATATCAAACCAACACTTTTCTGATTCATATCCGAAAACCCGCACTTACCACTGGCGTCGATTTGGGACGCCCTAGCTAATTTGATGTCTTTTTCTGTGATTGACAAGTAGCAGAACGTCGAATTTTCTTTAGTAGTGAGCAACGTCTTTTCAATAAACTCAGCAGCTCAATTCCAAGGTGAAGTGAATAAATAAATAGCGCGCTCCAAACATCAACTCAACGTTAAAAACACGAGGGGAGCGAAACGAAAGTACGATCGATCCTGTTCAAGCCCACTGCAGTCCCGGATAGGTTCAAACTACAGGGGCATGGCCTAACTTCAACTCAAACGAGTGAGCCGCCCAGAATCTGGAGTGGATTTTCTCATCATGCACGGGTGCGGCCGAATCTACACATCAACCTTCCCCCCTGCACTTCGACCCGTCTATACCACCGATTTCCCGAACCCGGCCATTAACTGTGGATGTTTTCGGTTCGGGCAGAAGAGCGATGTGCAGACAACCAGTCGCCTCGACAACCGAACACATATCCACACTTTATTCATGGTTCGAAATCTGAAGAAATTTAGACCCGTTCATTCATCTTGGTCAACCATCAACCCACGAATATCCAGATTGAATCAGGCAACCAACTAACCAACTTGGTATCTCCTCGTTCGAGACACCGGTCAATCTCATTCTACCGTCGTCACCATCAAAGTTGAGGATAATGCTCAGAGGAAAGTCTCGATTTAACCTCGAGCGGACAATATCCATCAGGTGAACGAAACACGCCCTTGTTTTTAAAACCCAACTGCCAGCAATCGCGGTTAAAGAGAGAGCCCCGTTCCAACCCCACACGACCCTGTTCTGGAATTCTGAATTTGGAGGGACAGCCACTTTTGGGACGAGCCACTGGTTGGGATATTCAAATTTTTCAGCACAATTTACGGTGAAAAATGTCGTTGGGTTTTCAGACATTTTTCAGTGAAAAAAGAGGTGAAAAATTTAAATATTTTTCACCACTTTTTGCCTTTCTTTTGAATTTTTTACCTCAAGCTCAAAAAATAGTAAAAATGATTTGAGTTTTTCACCTACTTTTTCAGTGAAAAATGTCTGAAAACCCAACGACATTTTTCACTGTAAATTGTGCTGAGAAATTGAATATCCCAACCAGTGAGCGGGAATTCTCACCCGCGAGCTCCGACTCAAGTTGGATTATAGATGGCCGTGTGAACATCCGAGTCAACGACCTGTTTTGGGTTCCGCCACCTGGATTCGCTGTGTTACTCAGTTTGTTCGTCCACGGTATCCTTCCGCTCCCTATCTTTCGTTTCGAGGACAAGGACGTACGATAAAGTTCCTCAGCCGAAACACAAACAGGACTCACTCCGTTTGTTGCAGCAAATCCTCACCTTGGTTCAACCTAATGAAAACACATTGACGCGTTCGTTCGAACCTCAGCCATCCACCACGATCCACGAATATCCAAATCGACTCAACTCAATCAATCAACCAGCCCACCAATTGCAACTCGCTATCTCCGCTGATGCCCTTCGTTCGAGACGCCGCTCGTCAACTATCAAAACTCAAGGTAACAGCGCACTTCCGGTCCATCCACCGCGGCCGAATAATCCCTTTATTCGTCGCCAACTTACATCTTTAGATTGAAAAGAAAAGTTCTATCTTAAATACGGCGCATCTTGCGGCTTGATGCTGAATTCTCATTCTAATTTCTTCGTTCAAGCCATCATGTTACCGGTCTCTGTGTTTCCTCAAGCCCTGCATGCAAATCAGTTATCGTTGGCTTTGCTTTGGGGTCACTGTTTGTCTTCACCTCAGTGTTGAAACTCTGGTTAAGAAAAAGAATATCCTTTAGTCAAGCACGCCAGACTGGTTCGATTACATTAAGCCATGATGCAATACGAGATGAGCCGAATATATATATACAGGGATTAACTCGTTTTCCGGAACTTGGTCTTCGCACCCTGGCGTAAACCGGCATCACAGGCCTTGCGCTTTCCCAGCTGCGTAACGTCGTGCAGCTCCGCCCGATCATCTGCGATTCTCTTGCGGAGAAAATCATAGAGTTGGTTGTTGAATCCGACGTACTCCAAGCCAGTGGCCACCACTTTGATCTGCCCATCCAGGTAACGCCGTCGGACTACTTGCTCTGTAGGTCGACGGACACCCAACGCAATGTCTAGGATTTTCGATGCCGACTAAAGGAGGTCAATTAGTCAAGTATCATAGCTCAGCCGAAGGGACACTGACAATGTTTGAAGGTATCTGGGTTCCGCCCGGATGCAAGGCATCCAAATTGTGACATCTATAGGATCCGACATATTCGACGCCAGCTTTACAGCCGATGAATAGCTCTCGAGTCCCCCCATGGGAGCTCGCGAGATCGGAACCCTCGATCCACTTATTCGTCGGGCGGTCATAGCAGGACGTCGGACCGTAGGCCACATAATGAAACTTGGCCGAAATATTGACCCGTCCGATGAGGCAAACAATACGGTCCGACAGACTGCAAAAAGCGACTTAGATCTCAAGGTTTGTTAACTTCTCTTAGACCCACCTTGTCCAGCTCGGATCCTTCTCAAGATAGTAAGATAAATGACGGAGACCGAACCATACGCACCTGAAACTCAGAGAGATATGCATGCAGATCTCTTTCTTTGAGACGGACCGGCTCTGGCTGCTCGCCGAGGTTGCACGGCGGGACCGGTAGATTTCCCATATAATGCCGGTGTCTCTTCTGTGCTTCCGCAAGCTGCTGGAGGTGAGAAAGAAAGTTTTCCCAATGGAGGGCCGCTCACCTCTTGCTGTGCGTTGACCCCCTGGCCCTGAGACTGCTTCTCGATACTCCCCACCAACTCAATCATCTCGCGCAACGTCTAAGAAAACAAACGGTGATGTGCAGGATTTAACTCAAGCAAGACGTGGCACTAACCTGCTGTAATTCCTCTTTGTCGGTCTCCATTTTAGACTCGAATTGGGTACAAGCCTGCGTTCCGTTAAGGGTTAGGTCACATCGCGACAGCGCCCTAACACAATAGAACACACCGCGCGCCAGACTTTCTTGTCTCCCTTGAGGGCATCGTACTTACCGCGTAACTTCGTCGTGGCCTACACGTTGGTGAGACCTGACTGGCGCTAAAAAAAAAAGACACTGTGAACTCACCAAGTTGTGCGCCTCGGCCAAAGAGACTTTCTCAGCCAGTGCGACGGAGTTGGAAGACTGGAGTGCTTCGCATGTCTTGATGAGGGTATTCTTCTCGGCAGCGAGGACGAAGTTTGCCGATTCGAGCTGGTCGCACTCCTGATCGGACTCTGTATGAGTATGAGGGTGAAGTGGAGAGCAAGTAGCTTACCTGCTGCAGATCTCCCATGTTGAGAGCATGAACCTGGGTCTCGCGGTCGCGCGTCTTGATGAGGGTATCCCTCTCGGAGAGAGTGGCGCGATAAGCTGTCTTGAGTTCGTCGTAGGTCTGGGGCAAAACTCTGCATGAGTATGGAAACTAAGCAGAAGAGACCAGTTCACCCGCTGTAGATCTTGTATTTTCTCAGCCCGCACTCCACATTCGCGACGGTTCTCCTCCAGAGCCTGCAGGACAATGGCGTCAGATGAACAAACATAAAGAAGAAGGGAAATTTGCCTTATCAGCTTCGATGCGCTGCACACAGCCGGTAATCAGCTGTAGTTGGCAGCGCGCGAGGTCAAAAGAGAATACAGACCTCTCGCATCGCCGTGGAGGCAAGCTGGGCGCTCTCCTTGACACGAGTCTCCAAACTGAGGCACTTCTAATACGTCGATATTATATCACGCGCGACAGAAAGACCGAATGAGGACTTACCTCCTCCAACGCCACCTTGAGCTGTCGTTCCGACATGACAGCCATGCGTGTCTCCGAGAGGACCGTGTTCGGCAGCTCGTCAACGCGAGGTTCGAGCCTCTGGGAACTGCAAGTCAGATGGGTACAGCGGGAGAAAAACGAAGGCGTACCACCTCACGACTCTCTTCTTTCACCTTTAACTTCTCACGGAGCAAAACCACCTCCTGGTCCAATAGCTCCTTGTCGAACTCCAGCTTGGATGCGGTGCCTGGGTTAATGAGCATCCATCGGGGTGCGAGAAGACCCACAAATTGGCGGCTCTCTTGCTTCAGCTTCAACTGCTCTTTGCATGCCGCCACCTGCTTCGTCAGAGCCTCCTTCTCCACCTCTAGGTCTTGGATGCGACGGGCATCTCGCTTGGTGAAGAAGGCGGTGTCCAGGCGCTACAATCAGTTTTAATGTGAGAAGACAACGGTAGAGGTATCGTCTTACCTTGTGTTCTAGCTCCTTCTTAAGCTCAGCGACTCGGGCACGCGAGTCGTCCAGATATTTGAACAGAACGCCCAAGTTTTCGACGATGGCGTCCGACTCCATTACTGGACGGTGAGGGAAAAGAAAAGGGCTGGATCCCTTAAATCACCACGAGTTCGCTCTCACGTCACTGTTGTTCCTGGAGATGCTCCGTATCAACAGGTTATTACCATCGAAGTTTACTAAGTCAACGCGATTCGAAACAAATTGCGTTTCGAGCGCTAAAAAACCCAAGTTTTGAGAGTAGATTGAACAAACGTAGAAGAACCTAAGTCTTGCCGCCCTTGCGGAACGACGGAGGGAAAAAATTGAAGGTCAAGGTTTCGGCAGCCACGTGCCGAAATGCGGTGCTGTCGAGTTCTTGCTTGACTTCCTTTGTGCATGTTGAAGCGGCCGCCCCGTCGCGCTAACGAGGTCGGTCCGTTTCATAGCCGTTGAATCCAACAGGGTTTCAAGTTCCCCCAACCCAAGAGGATGTCTTAATAACGAAATTCTTGTCCGAATAGTAAATACAAACCGGCGGGTTGACAAAAACCTCCGGGAAATAGTCAAGGTAAATGCAATTGAAATATTCTGACGTTGTGCGCCATCCAACAACATGTTAGGAACCTCGTGGCTGAGCGCATTCCGCAGAGTCATGGATAGCTAGATACAGAAAACTCCAGCCCATCTATGACGTCAGGAGCGAAGCAACTTGAAGCTCGCTAGCAGTTGGCTAGCAGCTGCACGGTTAGCGCTTTCGAAAGTCAATTCGGTTTCAATTGAAATCTTCCGTCTTCGCAGAGAGCAGGAGCAATACGAATCAGCTCGAAAGAGCGAAAGATCGGCCACCGAGAGTGGGTGCGATTTTACGTCGGACGGCAGTTTCCTGACCAATCTACAGCGCGCGAAGAAATCTTTCCGGACTCCTCCTTCGATCGTTTTTCACACGCACCCAACGCCAATCACAGAATGCGACCAGCTCCTAGGTTTGAGCCTTGCTATCAATTTACTGAGTGAAAAACATGGTGTAGGTGGCTTATTCAGTGTGGGAGAGCTGTGGTGATCTGCGTTTGCCGATAAAAACTTGGTCAATCCGAGGATGGCGATAACGCCGACGATGACCATAAGCCTAACCCAGCCAGGCCCCGAGCTTGAGCTACGGATCTCCACCGCAGATAACGAGCCCGAATCGGACGAAGCGCCTGACCCCGGCCCCAGCCAGCCACGTCGCGCAGCTCGAGATCGTTCACGTCGCCATGGCTCTGAGTATCCCTTCCTCTGTACCCGGTGAGGGGCAGTCCACACGCTCAAACTCTGAACATCCGCGATCCGATCCTAAGGACAAGCGGGATTCGATTTCTGCACCCCACGCTCTGTGCCCAACGCAGACAACGATGCCGAAAGAAACAATTTAGGTTCCGAATCCAAGGGTGAAGCCGCGGTCGCTCGTCTCATTGTTCCAAGCGCAAGAGTCCGAGGAAAAACCGGAGAGCGAGCCTCAGGCTGCGCAGCCCCATTCCTTCGCGACAATGTGCAATGTCTAACTCCCCAGGAGGAGAGATTCCGAGGAGTCGGAGAGTGAACCTGAGACCGCCGCCGCCGGCTCTCCGCTCTATTTTCCAACGTCCACCTGCTCCCCAAGAAGAGCAGTCCGAGGAGGAGTCTGAGAGCGAAGCAGAGGTCACGCCTCCCCAGACTGTTCGCCCAATCGCGCCGCAAGAAAATGATTCAAGGAGAGGAGTGGGATGGCGAAACAGAGACCTCGCCCGCTCGTGCCCTTGGCTCCACTACCCAACGTCCAGGTCTCTGATTCGGACGAAGAGCTTACAAAGAAGCGGACGCCACGCCACCTCAGGCCGTTCGGCCAGTGGCAACGCCCAATCATTGAACACGGAGACACGGCAGCGAAAATCTGCCCCCAAAATACTTTGACAACCTCCCTCAGTCTCAGAAAATACATGGGAAGCAAAAAATCAGAGGGAGGGAGATATCTAGGCCCTCTGCGTCGGTTGCGCCGTCGTGCGGCGGTTGTGAGAAGGCAAAGGGAAGAGAACACATCGGCCGACCTTGAGAACGGGACACAGCCCACTCCGCGTGCAAAAGACGACGCGGGCAGTTGGAAAAGGGGCGTGAAGATCGACCGCATCGTCCATTGCCCGGGGCAAGGTTGCCTTGCGACTGTGGATTCAGAGCGGGCCCATTTGAGGTTGCGGTATGCCAATGTCGTGAATCGCGACTCACAGACCCAGCGCGCCCCTCGAGCCTTGCATCGACACGAAGGGGGAGAGGAGTTAAATGTACCTCACATCCAGCGAAGTCCAAAGCAGTTCCCTCTGGAACAAGAAGTTTCACATTGCAGTCTCTGCAGGGGCCAAAAAGAAAATATTCAGCGGCATCCATTTGAAGAGGGAAACAAAGTGGCATTCGTACAAGTCCCAGACGCCGCGCGCGAGGAAATACGAGTGGTTGAGGCGAGTTAAAATCGAGGGGCACCAGGTATTGAGGACGAATTGAACCGAGGAAAACCAGGGAAAACCACGGTGGCAAAAGAAACCTGAAAGACTCTGTCCCCGACTTCCCGACACGCTCCCAAGGTGAGTGCAGTGGCGGGTTGTCGGGGAGTGACGAGCGGTCCTACTCCTAGGCAGACTAAGACTCTCCACGACGCTCCGGAGGCGAGGCTAAAGGATCCATCCAGTGGTGGCCGTGGTGAGATGCGTTTGGCCACGTGCTGCGCACGCGCTGATCTCGGTTGTGAATTCGCAAAGTTCCGAATTTGTTCCGGGCTCGCCCGCCGTCAACCCGCGTTTGACCCGCGTTCAGGTTTCCATTCGTGTCAGAATGCATGCCCATAAAATCTGCACTAAAGGTAATCAATCCACCCTGAACCATGGATGCCCAACGAGACCGCTCCCACTAAAGTGCGTTACGAGTTGGTTCCAAGTTGGTTCCAAGTTGGTTCAATTTGGTTCGGAAGCGGACAAGCAACGAAGAGACCTGTACCATCTTACGGTATGCACTATTCGTTCAACGGTTTCTCGAGTAAACTTTGAACTCGGGCTTTTCGGGGAGGGATGTTTCTTCCTCGTGGTTTTCGATGGTGGCGCTCACGTTGGCTTCCAGTTTGGGCGTCGGGCAGTGGATTCACCGGGACAGTGCGGTCGCCATAGACTGTAACGATTTATGACACTTGACAAGCATAATAGTGGGTACGATATGGCCTGTAGGTGTTTTACTGTTCTATGGATATTAAGTGATTCTATGGATAAGTGTGCGAATGTAGAAATGTCCCAAAAAACTGGCTGCCCTCAGCCCTACGACTGGTGGCAAAGTCGTCCGTAGAACGTGCCGACCGGAATTGCACGCGCATGACACACGCTGCTAGCGCCTAGCTGCATATTTAGCATCAGAATCTAGTCAGTGCGGTAGTAAGATGACAGGCACCGTGCTTCTTCGTACCCGAGCTTGACGCCCGCGGCCGGGATGCAGAATCTGACTCGTCGGACGCCTGCTCAAAGACAACCTTCTGCATCTTCTTCTTGGGTGCAGCTTTTGATTGCGGCTTGACGACCTTTTCTACAGCATTCGATCAGGTGGGAAATGTTTGGAATAACAAAATGTACTGACTTGCAGCAGCGGGGATTGATTTGACTGTAAGGATGTCAGAACTATTGCAGAAGGCAACCTGAGGTGGGAGGTCACCTTGCTTCCGCCGGGGCTTCACCACCTCAGATCCTTCACCAGAGTCTTCTTCCTCTTCGTGCTGGCGCTTCTTCACCATGACTGGAAGAAATTGGGTCAGAGTTCGCCGCCCCGCTCGCGGATGTGGCACGTACCTTTCTTTTCCACCTTGACAATGACGCGCTCCTCATCCTCGTCGGAGTCGGAGTCGGACTCATGGTCGGAAGCAGAAGGTCCCATGTGAGCAGAAATCGTTTCGACCATATGCATTGTCTTGATGACCGTCTTCATCTTTGCGTAAATGTCCCCTACGAGCTCCAGTGGGACGTTGTTCTCGGCGGCGATGAGCTCGGGGTCCTGCTGGGGGTCATAGGCCGCCGGCTAGGAAGCGTATCAGACCAGCGAAGAGCGAGGTAGGAAGAACGAAAGCTAACCTCCGACCGTATGCATTGGGATGTCGACTTTCGTAGCCGCAATGAGTGTATGTAGCGCCGACAACAATCGACCTTACCTTAGGTTTCTCCTTTTCGCCGATGGTCACTGTCTTGACCTTCTTCTTCTCTGGCATAGCTTTCGTCTCTGAGGGAACGACTCAGCGAAGGCGGCACGGGGTGTGATAAAAGATTATATTGCCTTCTTTTACTTTCTTGGCGGCTCTGTACACGCAAGGTTAAAATCGTTCGCGGAGATAGATTGGGACACGTACCTCGCCTCCGCCGCCACCTTGGCGGCCCTCAAGACCAGGCCGTCGAACCCCTCGATCTTGGCACGACGGAGCCAACCATCGGCTTTGTGCGTATGCGACCACTTGTGCTCGGACTATATCCACGAGAGTGAGTAAAGTCCAGCATGAAATGAAAGCAACACTTACCCCCGGCCCTAGCTCGGCATAAAGCTCCGCAGAGTTGAAGTTTTTAAAAATCCGCTCGGGATGGGCCAAATAGGCCGCGAGATTTTTATCTTCCGAGGCGGTAAACCTAAATGCAAGGAAGAAAAGCGGCCGAGGGTGACGGACGCGGGCAAAAGCACGCACGGTGGCATTAGTCGCGGAAGAACGGGGAAATGAAGGAGAAGGGGGAAATGACAGGCAGGGCTAATACGTCCGCTGTAGATGTATTTATCGTCCTCGCCACGAGGCGTTGTGCAATGCATAGGGTTCTCCCGTTGATTCAATAACCTACGCGGGTGATCGTTGCATTGTCCTCGGAGACTGACCGGAAGTTACAAAACCCACCATCGAAAGCCCTCGCTTCATTTGGTTGGAAATTTGTTAGACGTTGAACTTTCTTTCGCCGTTGGATTTCTGTTGCAGATCCCTCGGTTCTACTTGTCGATGCCCTCAAACTGTATCACCGTGTACTTCGGAGCGGGAAACATGGGTCAGGGGTCGCAGGGCGGTGTGCTTCTTCCTACAAATGTGTCAACGGAGTTGTTGTAAAACATATTTTGTGATCCTGCAGGGACATGCCAGTCCAACCCCATCAGCCCAGCTGAGACGCAAGATCCCCGTCTCGAGTTTCGAGAGCTCTGTGGCAAAGATCGAGTAAGGCTGCAAAATAATTTTTAGCTAATGAAGAGATGCGCGGGGCGAAGTACGACAAGTCGCCGAGAAGGCTTGCAGGGTATTGTTCGGTAAGATCAGTGTAACGCCTGTACTTATCCTTGGATCGCCAGTAAGGAGTATCTTGATCACACAGGAACTGAGCAACCCTTCATGGATCGCACCGGCGGGAGACGGCACTGCCAACTTCAAGCCTCGAGGTCGGCTACGAAAGTCGTAGAGGAAGTGCTGGATCACGATTTCTCGCGGTGCGGAGAAACGATTTGAACAGGTGCTTGTCGGCTTAGACTAGATAGTGAGTCTCCGTGAGAGAGGGAGAACAAAGGGAGAGGAATTCTGGTTAAGCTGTTACGGCAGATCTTACGCCGAGCTGCTCCGATTCCCACGAGCAATCCGTTCCGCCGAACTCCCACAGACTCCCACCGTAATCTCTGCTCGTTCGGTCAGTGAAAGGGACTTGAGAGCGTTGAAAGTCTCAAGGTTTGACAGAGAGTGTTTGAACCTTTCCTCGGAACATTCGGACTAAGCCGGCGAGTGAACACTATAACGAGGTACGAGTTAGTTTGTTGTATTGTCTGTCTACGAGAGACTAGAGTGAACACGCACTGGCATCAAGCGCAACCCCGGCAGATTGCCGCACATCAAATTATGTGCGGCAATCTGCGGCAATAGTAATGACTTCGACCGCATGAGGAACTTTAGTACTAACCAGCCGGCCAAATAACCCCTGAGGCAAGCTCCCTTGACAGTGAAGGCCTCTCAAGCTATGGATTTCAAAGTGGCAGATTTCGATACAAGTTCAACTTGAGTTGTGAACTTGCGGATGGAGACGCGAAACGTTGCGCCCAAACGTAGTGGGTCCCCGCCTCAGTAATCTCTCTAGTATATCGTCAAGGTCGCCGTCGACTCCTCTCGGGTTCACGGCGAAGCCGTGAACGCGGGCTCGCCAAGGCTCGCCTGACGCGCATGCGCATACATACCTCTGGAAAAACTTCCACCGCAGAGAGAAGGGTAAGTGATGAACAGTCCGCACCTCCATTAAATTCAAGTAGCTGAACCGATTCCATGCTGTGGGTGTCCATCGCATTGGGTGTTTGGCATGGATTGTGCTGGCCGGAAGATATGCACGGTGAGACACTCCGCCGTTCTTTTCCCCTTTGGGTTCTCGAGAGCAGCGCGGTAGTTTTCATCCGTCGTTCGGTGTATGCATTTTCAGATTCGCACGGTTGAAACTGGTAGGTTGAATCTAGAATGGCTAACGTTATCGTGACGCTTTATCTTTTTCTCTCTTCTCGGCTATGTATGCTTTATGAGATTGTGAAATGTAAACTCGCAGAATTGTATTGCATCTAGTCGATTTTGTGCCTTAATGAGGCGGATGGCTGCCGACTATCTTTCAAAAGTTGAGCCGCCCCTACGCGCGTGGTTCCTATATTTCGTGGAAGAACTGAGACGTTCCTTCGGTTGGAAATTAACAGATTGACTCTTGGTCGTTTTCCACATATGTAACACAGGTTGATTCCCGGTATCAGAAACCCGATCGGCAGGCGTGCGGGTACCAGTATTTAAAGAAATATCAGAGGACATTTTTTGTTGTGACACACTGGCATTGAACGCGTATTTGAGTATCACAGCAATGTGTAACATTCTTTTATAAGATTATTTCAATGAGCAAGTAACTCTGCGGCGCGGCGGAATAGCCGGCCTGGAGTTGCCATATCCAGACACTAACGCCCATGTCTCAAAAAGGAAGGTGTTTTTTTTTCTCCGTGTTGGACACACGGACGGATGCGTACAGCAAATTCTCTAAACATGTTATGCATACATCCGTTTGGTGGCGTGCGCATTTTCTGAAAGCCGTGCCGACGTCTCGATGCACAAATTTGGGAGCAGATCGATTGTTGAGAAATATGTACAATGTAGGGGTGTATCCAAAAGCACGTACAATTTGCTACGCCGACTATGTAGGTATCGAGTCGTATTCGAGTATCATCAGCAGCAGAGAGAAAGCACGGACAAAGGAGAAGAACGGAGAACGGAGAAATGTAGGTGGTAGCAGGGGTGAAAAATGGCACTTGAGTAAGAGACGACGGTACGTGTCTAAATGGATGATTTTTTTGCTGATTCTTCTACTTCTGCGTCTGCGGGAACGCCAGGATGCGAAAGAGGCTACCGGGCAGCGGTGGGGTATCGGAGCTCTGCCTCGTAAGCAGTACTGGTGGTATCGGGCGGGCTCTCCGCGCGCTCGACACGCGCGCGTTTCTGCGCCGACCTCGTGCTCGCCGTCTCCGCGTCCCGCGCATCCAGTTCCTCCGACCGCCGCTTCACGAGCCTGATACTCGGCTCCACCGTCCGCGCGCGCTTCGGTGGCGCCCCCCCGCGCGCGCGGTCCCGATCCCGATCCCCGCCCTCCTCGAGCTCGTCCACCGAGCGCTTGCGCCCCTTGTCCCCCTGTGGCATCTCCATATCCACATCCTCGATCGATGCCCACGCCGGCGTCAGCCCGTCCTCGTCTTCGTACTCTCCCTCATCGCTCGACGCATTGCGCTCTTCACCGTAAGGACCCCACTTGCCCGCGGCCATGTCCGCGATGAGCTCCATCTCGCGCTCGTACGCCCCCGGGCCCTCCTGCTCGTCCATCTGCTTCCAGTACCGCTGCTGCGCCGTCAGCCCGTCGTCGTCCTCCACGAGCGACACCACGCTGTCCGCCCCGCGCCCGTCCGTCTCGTCCTCCGCTGGGATGTGCACCACCCACGGCCCGTCCTTGCCCCCGTGCTCCTTGTGCGCGGCGTGCGTGTGCGTCTCACCTTTGTCTTTTACTATACGGCCGGAGGTGGTTGGTGCGGCTTTGGCGGGGTTCCCGCCCTGAGCGGCCTGCGCAACGGCCATCGCGCGTTCGCAAACGCTACACCGGCAGTGGTACAGCGGTGCACATGCTTCGCGCCAAACCTGCATCAACGAGACTCAGCATGCGCTCGTGAGCTGACGAAAATACGCACAAATGAGAAAAATACGCACAATCCTGAGGGCCTCCAGACTATACTGCGGCAGATGCGCGATTGTCTCGGGGATGTAGGGAATCGGCCGCAGCAGCCGGGGCGACTCGAGCACAGGCATGACCGTGATAGTCGGCTGATGCTCCACCGCGAGCCTTTGCCTCCGCTCCTCGTCCGCCTTGTCTTTCCTGTGCTCTCCCAACGGCGGCGGGCTCGGCGTCGTCCCCAGCGTCGAAGTCGACAAAACTGGACTCGTATCGCTCGTGCGCGGCGTTCCCGCCGACGAATCGTCGCTTCCCTCCGTCTTATGCCACCGCTCCCCATGCCGCTCCCGCTCCCTCGCCTCCGCCTCGTCCTGCTCTCGCGCGTTCCTCCTCTTCGCGCTCCAATCCATCCCATCGAACCAGATCCCCTCCTCCTCGCGCACCTCCGCCACCACCTCCGCCAGCGTCATGCGCGCCGCGCGCATCGCGGGGTCGAGCGGCTTGCGCACGCCCTCGCCGCCCGCGGCCGCCTCCGCCGCGTCGAGCGCGCACTCGACGACGATGCGCCGCACGACGTTGCGGAACGCGGGGAGGAGGAGCGTGCGCATCTGGCGCATGTGCGCGTGGTGCGCGGCCTCGGCGAGCTGGTAGGTGGGCGGGGAGGGCCCGTGGGGGCCTGGGTGCCGCTGGTCGGCGGTGGGGGCGGCGACGAGGAGCGCGTCGGTGGTGTCCATGGCGGAGGAGCTGGTGGAGTGGGACGGGGGTGGGGAGGAGGGACGCGAGATGGCCCAGGCGACGGGGTGCACGGCGGGTACGTCGATGTCGGGGTGATCTGCAAAAAGACAATTAGCGCGAGTTTCGAGCACATCGAGAGGGAGAACCCACCAGGTACTCGGTTATTGTAATACACATCGGCCGGTGCTAACCATGCTCCATCTAATATCTTCGCCCGCGCCCAATCCCCCAACGCCATCTCCTTGACGTTCAGCTCCAGCGCCGAAGCCAGCTCCTCCTCATCCGCCTCGTCAAAGTCGTCCAACGAGTCGTCATCGTCATCGTAATCCTCATACTCGTCGTCGTAATCGTCGTACTCGGCGTTGGCGGTGTAGCCGGCGCTGGCGTAGGCGGCGGCGTTGGCGGCGTTGTTCGCAAACGCAGCCGAGTCGTTCCGCCCACGACGGCGATCCACGCTGTCTGGAGATGCGCTGCGCGCCCTCGCGCGCCGCTGCTCCCGTTCCCGCTCGCGGTCCTCCCTCGTCACGAACACCACCTCCGCATGGCCCGTATAATCCGGTCTATCGTCCCCTCCCGCCCCACGCCCGCGATCCGCCCCCGCTCCCGCAGTCGCCGGCGCCTCCCCCGACCACCGCTTCGCCGCCACCGCCTGCCCCATCAACTCCCCCCACCTCGTATGTCTTCTCAACCACCCCCGCTCCCCCGCCACCTGCAACACCCTCGCCACCGTCCCCTCCCCCAACTCCACCCACGCGCTCACGGCCCCCTTCACCGCCCCATCCTGCGGCTCAAACACCCCGGGCAACGCTCCACTCGCGCCCAAACTCCGCATCACCTCCTCCTTCCCGTTCTCCGTATCCTCCACCGTGTCCCTTAACGTCCCCCCCTTCACAGGCACCCCCCTCCCCACCGCGCCGGGGTCGCTCGTCACCTCCGCCGACAGGATGGCAAAGCGCCACAACCACTCGACGCGGCACGAGCGGCAGGTGACGTGCACGCCCGGGAAAACCGCCTCGTCGTCGTTGCGCGTGATCCCGCCCGAGGGCTCCGCGCCCAATCCGAGCATGGGCCCCAGGCCCGCGCCCGCGCCGATCGCGCGCAGGCCCTCCGCCTCGAAGTGCTGCGCGCGCGCGAGCGCGTCTGCCGCGGCGGCGCGGCTCTCGTATGCGGGGCCGTGCATGTGCGTGTTGGTCGTGGGGTTGCCGGTGCCGGTGCTGGGGTTGGCGGGGTTGGTGGAAGAGAGGACGCCCCCACCCTGCACCCACCTCACCAGCGCCTCCGCGCGGTCGAGCTCCTCTCTTGCGCGCTTGACGTTCTCGCCCCTTACCGCGCGCCCCAATTCACCGTCCAAAAGACACACGCCGCACCACCGCCCGCGCCGCCGCTCGTAGTGGTCTTTGCAGAGCGGAATCGCGCCGAGGCGCAGCGTGGACGTCGCGCGCCGCGCGGAGGCGGTGCCGAGGCCATGCGCGGAGAGCGGCGCGTTGATGCGGCAGGGGAGGCATGTGTGCGCGAGGAGCGCGCGCAGGTGCAGGTAGGGCGAGAGGCGCTGCTGCTGGTGCGCCCTCGAGGACGAGTTGTTGGAGTGCTGTTGGATGGGCGGCCAGCCAAGGTACGCGAATTGGCCCAGCGGGTCGAAGAGCCCCAATGCGTTGTTCCAGAATTGGTGGTGCTCGACTGCGTGGGGTTAGTTGAGGTGAGAGGTGCGGAGGACGACGTACGCGCGAGGCCCCATTGTGGACAGACGGTCATGAGGAGTTCGACTTCGCGCATGTCGCGCGCGGCGACGTATATCTGATTTTCGTGCCAGGGTACGTATCGGTTGCCGCCATGTAGCCGCGGGTCCAGGTCTGGAATTTCCCAGGTAGCGGGGAGGGGGAGGGTGGGGGAGACGAGCATGAGGTGAAAGGTCGCTATTAATCTGTGGGGAGGTTAGTATACAGGACCATGAAGGGAGGAAGAGAAGATCAAAATAAAAGCAATCGACGCAAACCCCTCGAAGCGAGGACGCAAACGCAAAACGCATCGTCGCCCGTGTCATCCATCTCCTCGAGGAAAAAGACTGAATTGAGAGCAAGACCTCTCCCGCTTCCGGTAATGAAATAGACGTCATCTCCACCGACCCCGACGCGTCGTGCATAGAACGACGCCGCGCGGCTAGACATGTAGATCATGAATCGCGAGCGGCCTCCCGAGGAATCGAGCACCGAGCAAGACAAGATGAGGTGACGACGAGGACGAGGCTCGCGCGTCCATCGCCGCCTATGTCCAGAAGAAAATAATGATAATAGATCTGGCGCGCCGCGCCGATTGACACCGAGCGGCATCGACGTCATCTCCATCCGTGTTGGACACGACGCGCGCGCCATTGTCCCCGGCGGAGAGTGAGGGGAGGACGGCGGGGGACGCGCGGGTAGTGTGCAGCGTCCGATAACAGTAGCCAGGACGCGCGGACGAACACGGGAAGGGCGGGAGGCTGCATGATGCACGCCAAGACGAGCCAAGGCTCGACGCGCCAAGACGTCCGGCGCGACGTGCTACGCAGCCGACGACGGGCGCACCAGCGACGCGCGTAGGGCGCGCAAGAGCGAGAGATGTGAATTGCATGCATGCATGCACTGCGCGATCGTCGAGTTGGCGGAATGACCGAGAGGTCCCCAGGTAAAAGCGAGAGAGAAAACACAGAAAACGGGGGGAAAGGCGAGGCGGGGCGGGGCGGGTGGGGAATGGGGACGGTGTGCGTGGAGGGAGATGTGTAAAGGAAACGAATGAAAGTTAAGCATAAATCGGGGAGAAGTAATTGTGGCGTCAAAAGATGGCGCACAATGCGACTCCAGGCACATTGTAGAGTGCCTAATCGCTCCCCCACGTACGCAGCAAGTGCAAACGGCACGCAAAACACTAACAACAGCGCAAAAGGCGCCAAAAATCGAGACAAAATGATAGATCAAGGTCACAAACGCACCGAACGACCTCTGCGGGCAGCTGGTGCCACGAACGCAGCGCCTTGCCCTTGTACACCGTCGTCCGCGTCTCCGACGCCGTCCTCCGCCCATCTTGACCGTTATCGACGCCGCTTCCACCGTCGCTTCTTCCGTGGCGATCTTGCGCCAATGCTGTGGTGCCCATCGCGGGCGTCGTGCCGCCGGGGAGCGAGCTCGTCGGGGCGGGTAGGGAGCGGGGTGTGGTTGTGGTGGAGGGTGAGACGGGTATGTGCATGTCTGGTTGGGTGGTCAGTGCGTAGCGGAGGCCGGAAATCGGAAGCGGCAAGCAAACAAACGACGAAAACGATCAGGTCATGTGCTGTGCACGGACCATGCACAGCATTCGTCACCCAAGAATGTGTCATGTTTTGGACTTGAACTCGCCCTTCACGATCTTCCAGTTGACTGAGCCCAAGTATTGGTTTGTTGCTCGAATAAAAAGCCGGCGATTTCAATGACATGCAGATGCGGGGACTCGAACCCCAGTCAACTTGAATGCTTTTTCTATCTTCAAATTCTTCCAGTTGGACACAGATTGCAAAGGTGCACCGTTGCACGACAGCCGCATTATCTTCTGCTTGCAACCGTTGCTTAAACTCTCTTTCTTTCTCGATCTTGCGCGCCTAAACAAGACTCAAAGGGACCGGCGTTCTGTAATTCTTTTCACGCACGTACAGCACGCGACATCCGCGTTCGCTATCGGACTCCAGGTAATACACTACTTTCACCTAAACCTGCAGTGAACTCATATTGGACTTGGGTTGACTTTCCTTGTTGTTTCACAAGATAAAGTGGTGAATCCAGTGCCGTTCATCTCTTGGGTCAACCTCGCTCCCCACATATTAGGTAGGAATCGGGCGTAGTGTACGGAACACCGCGAGTTCAACTTGCTGAAAGAGTCTACGTAAACTCGCAATCCGGGGTTCGACTCCCCGCGTCCGACTTAAACTTGGTGGTCGGTGTCTTTTTTTGTCCTCCCTTTTGTTTTAGCTCAATCCGCGGCAAGATGTTGCTCGTTTGAAGGAATCGTGGGTATGTTCGGTGCAAGCTGATCACCTTATCGCTAACATTTGAACCAAGGCAACTTATATTCGTGTGGTGCGACAAGTGCTTTTTCAATTTCCTTGGGAGACTAATTGATTGCAAAGGTGCACCATTGAGTCAGCGTTGGCTGGATTTCATTGTGGGCAATGCGTGATGCATGATCTCCCTATTGGCCTGCGAGTAACTGTATTGTCCCTCTATAATTTGAACTCAGCTTCGTCAGCGTTCGCGCACAACGTCCGCATTCCGGGTGAGTCCTCAAGTTGATCATTGAACTCGCACTTTATGAACATTCAACAGTGTTCCTCAAGATAAAGGGGGGAATGCATTGCTTTTAGGTTCACCTCGTTCTCCACATAGGTAGGAATCGGGCGTGGTGTACGCAACACCGCGAGTTCAACTTGCTGAAAGAGTCCGCGTAAACTCGCAATACAATACGGGGTTCGACTCCCCGCGTCCGACTAAACTCCGTCTTCATTTCTTTTTTGTCTTCCCTTTTGTTTTGGCTCAATCCACGGCGAGATGGAAACACAGAAGGAATCGTTGGTATGTCCGCTGGAAGTTCATCAGCTTCCCTTCCCGCTCGCTGAAATTTGGTATCAAGGCTACTAACCTGAACGTGGTGCAACTCTCTCAGCTTCCAATGCAAGGTTTGCTCGAGCTCATATATTTTTATTCGGTCGGGCGCTCTCATTTAAATTCACGCGACCTCTGGGCGCGTCACGTCGCTTGAAGGTCGCGTCGGTCTTCTAATTCTCATCGAGGAATACTTCACCGGTGTAATTATCCCCGTCACTGATATCCATTTCTCGTTATCGCAGGTTCAAACAACGCAAGAAAGCGGATGTGCCGCGCCGAACAGGAGTAACTTACTACTTGATCTTTGCAGCACGACGGCTTGCAACGCGATTCGGGTTCGATTCCCCCCATCCGATAGTGGATTTGAATTAACGTCCCTTTTTTTCCTTTACCTGGATATCTTTCTCCTGCTACTTACATCTCAGGTCCTTACCCGACCGACAAACGACCTAAACCCAAGAAGCGTATATTTTGAGCTCGATAATGCCGACTCCGTCGGGGGTAGGATGAGCACGACGACGGGCTAGAGGACTACTAACACTCGGACGTGGTGTACGAAACACGGCGAGTTCAATTGATAATGAGTCCGCCTAAACTCGCAATCCGGGGTTCGACTCCCCGCGTCCGACTTGAGCTTCGTGGTGGATCTTTTTTGTCTTCCCTTTTGTTTTGGTTCAATCCGCGGCGAGATGCTAGGATACGCAAAAGGAATCGTTGGATGTCCGCTGCAAGCTCATCAGCTTCCCTTCCCGTTCACTGAAATTTGATATCAAGGCAACTAAAAGTGAACGTCTCTCAGCTTCCAACTCAAGGTTTGCTGGAGCTCATTGATATTCTGGTTGAACTGACGCTCTCTCGAATCAGGCCACCTCTGCACAGTAGGGATCGCTTGCGAGCGAATATTGCGTCGGTCTTCTAATTCTCATCGAGAAATACTTTACCGGTGTGTTACTCGTGTTATTTGAACTAATACATCGCAGGTTCAAACAACGCAAGAAAGCGGATGTGCCGCACCGAACACTGCGAGAAAGTTCTTAATCTCTGCGGTACCAACAGACGGCGCCGGTCCGGGTTCGATTCCCCCCATCCGATAGTGGATTCGAATGTCCCTTTTTTCCCCTAGAATCAAATTTGAAGAATCCCGATCAAAACCGAAGATGGAGGGCTGAATTGGCTTACCCGACGCTGGACGTGCCTCAGTTTCTCACCACTGACCAACTCATCTAATGTTGGTTTATTACAATTTAAACAGCCCGAGGAAACGGATATGACGCAGGGAACACAGCAACCACTCTTCTCGGATAACACTCCAAGGACCACATAATGACACTCGGACGTGGTGTACGGCACACTGCGAGGCATTCTGTATGTGTTCTCTGATCCACTTCGCAGACCGGGGTTCGACTCCCCGCGGCCGAATAAGGAGGCTAGCTTTTTTTTTCCGTACCAGGTCGTTATTTTCTTTTATCGCAGCTTCGAATAACGCAAAAAGCGGATGTTATAACAATTGTTCCTCAAGATAAAGGGGTGACTCCATTGCCCTCATTTCTTTCACTAGTAGGTTACCATCGTTCCCCACACAGGTAGGAATGGGACGCGGTGTACGCACCACCGCGAGTTCAACTGATTGAGTGAGTCCGCGTAAACTCGCAGTACGGGGTTCGACTCCCTGCGTTCGAATTAATCTTCCGCAGCGCGCTTTTTTTTTTTGTTTTGGCTCAATCCACGCCGCGATGGAATGTTTTCGTTTACCAAAGGGATACTGCAGCGCGAAAGGATGTATTGGTATGTCCGCCGCAAGCTGATCACCTTCTCGCTAACGTATACTTTTAGCGTCGGTCTTCTAATTCTCATCGAGAAGCTACTGGTGCCTTAAACTGATGTCGGCTTATTGCAGGTTTGAACAACGCAAAGAGCGGATGTGCCGCACCGAACACCGCGAGTAAATATTTAATCTCTGCGGTACCAACGGCACGGCGATTTCGGGTTCGACTCCCCCCATCCCGATGAAACAGGAACAGATCCCCTTTTTTCATTTCCTCGCAGGGGCAACGTAAGTGATTATTCTCGTTCCCGACCGACTATCACTGGCATCCCGCTTACCCTACCTGCCAGTGCTTGCCTACCTCAGGAGGGTAGGTTTGAGCTCAAGAATCCACGTCGTCCGCTCAAGTAGAATCAGCACTACCAAGGACTCTATGTTGAAACTTGGACCTGGTGTGCGGTACACCGCGAGACCGTCTGGCATGTGCATCTACTACTAGTCCCTCGCAGGCTGGGGTTCGACTCCCTGCGTCCGAATAAGGATGGTGTGAAGGGCTTTTCTTTTCCCCGTCCCGGGGCCGGGTCGTTTGTTTTCCTCCGCAGGGCCGCTTGAATCAAGCTGGGTTGAAAGATTCTCGCCCGACGTGCCACATCGAAGGTGTGTAGTCTGTGAGTTGTTTTACCCCGATGTATCTCTAATAATTCAGGAGACCAGTGTTGAGGTTCGACTCAGTCGCAAAACTCAAGCCATTGAGCGTTAAAAGAGGAAGGATATATGGGTAATCACTCTCAGAACATTATGCTATCATAACAAAGCCCCGAAGACTTTGGCGCTGAAAACCAACGCGAATAAAATGAATTGAACATCCCCGAGATCGCCGACGCTGGTTCCATAACGTTCCCACTGTTTGAACCATTCGCACGTCGCAGATGGTGTTCCAGAGCTATTGATTTATGGGCTATTTCACTACAATGAGTACGTCGGACGTGGCCCGTGAAGTTGTTGCAGTGGTTCAGTACACTCAACTTCGCAACACGGGTTCGATTCCCCGCCTCCGAATAGGATCCACATAAACTCCCTTTTTTATGGCGTTCAAAGTGCACATTTAATAAAAATCACTCTTTTTGAACTTTTTTGAACTTTTATCCCTCTTTTGGCTCAAAATCTGCATATCTCTCTCTTTTTTGGGGGTAGTGAGTGGGGGAGGGAGAGAGGTGAAATTTCGCACTTTTTCCCTCTCCCTACTTCGCACATGTTTCATATCACTCTACTTGTCAGATCGGTATCCGTAATCTCTCTCTCTCTCTCTCTTCCGACACAAAATTTTTATCTCTCTCTTTTGGTGAAAAAAAAAAATCTCTCTCTCTTTGTATGTTGAGGGATTATCTATCCCTCAATGCTTTCCAACTTCCCTCTCCCCCTCTTGCGTCACTTACGCGCAGTGTCACAGTCATGTGCACAGTGACACGGCCCGCCATCCGGTGGCTGGGTTGTCCTCTAGCAAACGGCAAGTCGACGGCACATGGGTCTTTGTCACAATAGCGGCTGAAAATACTGTTCGTTGTGGTTTATTGGCTCACCTTTGTCCAGGTACCACCCATTTCGAGCCCTCTCAGGACTGTTGAACCCAGTGGAGAGTGTGTTGCACTGAGCCGAGACTGCCGAACTGTTGTTCCGCTTTGGGAAGACCAGGTATTATGTGCATTCCTCAAGTACGGGGAGGTTTAAATAACTGCCAAGTGTCCCAGTGGGTTTTACAGCACCATGATAGATCATGTCGAGCCATATTACCTTCCCAAGGAAATTTCAGATTGGTATGGTCATTGGCATGGCCGCCACGGCCCTCCCTTTGACTGTAATGTACCGTCGGAGCTCCAAAATAGGAGCCAACGGGCCGTGAAACGGCGGCCGGCAGCCCGGAGTCAGAACACTCAGGGAGGACAACCCAGCCACCGGATGGCGGGCCGTGTCACTGTGCACGTGACTGTGACACTGCGCGTAAGTGACGCAAGAGGGGGAGAGGGAAGTTGGAAAGCATTGAGGGATAGATAATCCCTCAACATACAAAGAGAGAGAGATATTTTTTTTTTCACCAAAAGAGAGAGATAAAAATTTTGTGTCGGAAGAGAGAGAGAGAGATTACGGATACCGATCTGACAAGTAGAGTGATATGAAACATGTGCGAAGTAGGGAGAGGGAAAAAGTGCGAAATTTCACCTCTCTCCCTCCCCCACTCAGCACCCCCAAAAAAGAGAGAGAGATATGCAGATTTTGAGCCAAAAGAGGGATAAAAGTTCAAAAAAGTTCAAAAAGAGTGATTTTTATTAAATGTGCACTTTGAACGCCATACAGCCGTTGCGGGATCAAAATTTGCCGTACCGGGTTCCGCAACTAAGGACACACTCAAACTGTCAAGATATCCTGGAGGGCAGATTTTGGGCCGTAGATAAAATGAGCACTATCCATACTCGCACTCGGACGTGCGGCCCACCGCGAAATATTATGTGTTTCCTTGATCCTCCTCGCGCTCCCCGGGTCCCGGATGGCGCTCCTCCCAGAATTCTTTCTTTTCTTTCAGGGTCTCCTAAAATTACATAGGTTTGAATTGGACCTCGGTGTATCACTCTCGCCCGAGGGAGCTGTTACAGTATTTTGGGGAATCAAAGCGAGACACTCGTTGAACATCCCCGAGATTGCTCACAGTTGTTTGATATCCGGCCGCATGGAACCATTCGTACATCACATATATGCGCATGCAATTTTGAAACTATTTATCACTGAAATGTTCAGAATATAGGCCTGAACTTCTGTCGCTAGTAGTCCTTGATCTGCTCCCGGATGTACGCAATGGTCTCGCTCTCCAACTTCGTACTCGACGCGCGCTTGTCCGCCTTGCCAATTTTGCCCCATGGAACGAGGTACTGCACGCCTTCGTTAGGATTCAGTGTGGTTGGTAGTGTGAAGAAATTTTACCTCGCCATTGATCTGAGCGGGGGATGCGACCGTAGCGGCCCAGAGTTGTGTATAAGCGCCGAGCCTACGAACGGTTTCATTACCATGGTGATAATCAACCACAGTACACGCACGGAGTGGGGAATAAGAGGGCGTTTCCGATCACTTGCAACCAACCCGCGACATGGCTACGTATTGTCAACCTCAGGACGGAAATGTGCAAAGAGGACAACATACCGCTGTAGTTCCGATTTGATGCTCCCCGGATGAAGAGAGCACGAAACAAGCACGTCCGAGTGCGCCTTCGCAAAGTGGTTCGAGATAATGATATTACCGAGCTTGCTTTCGCCATATAGAACCCTGCTCGTCATGTGTTAGAGAATCGGCGAAGAATATTAGATGAGGGAGGCACACATGCGACTTTTCCAATTCCCGGTTTTCTTCACCCAGGCGTCGCGCTCTCGCCCGCCCTTGAGACTTTCAAAGACGAGGCCATATTTTGGGGCGAACGCATGCCCTTGCGAAGAGGTGTGAATCACGCGCGCAGGGACCTTGCTTTCCTCGAAGGATTTGGTGAGAGCTGGAAGCTAGCTGCAAGTCAGCATAAATCGTGAGATGTGTTGAATTTTCGCCACCAAGAGCTCCGTCAGGAAGAAGTGGCCAATCACGTTGGTTCCGAATTCTAAAGGGAAAAGGTGAACTCGAGCGGGCGTTTGAAGGTGATTTGCACGTACGAAGATCATAGTTCTGCGCAGTGAGAAGGTCCGGAGGGGAGATCATGACCCCACTTTCAATGGATAAGTGCGAGGTCTCTCGGTCAAGATGGAAACACACCCGTTGTTGAAGAGAATATCGAGCTTTGATTCTTGTGAGAGGAAAGTCTCTGCGGCCCTGCGCACGGCCGGGAGATCTGCGAGGTCCAGCTGAAGGAAGATGGCTGATTTATTGGTCTCCTCCTCTAGTTTCTTGATAGCGGCCGTAGCTTTCTCTGGGGATCGCGCCGCCAGGTATACTTTCGCATTCTTCAGCAGTAGTTGCTTGACGGTTTCGTATCCTATGCCGGTGTTGCCTCCAGTCACGATAATGGTCTGTGAAGCCCGTGGGTCAGCGGATTGACAGACTTCTCTGAGTCGAGCTTGTTGACGAGACCTTGCCGGATAAGTCGGGTATATCGCGTTCAGGGCGAAATTTGGGAGGTAGCAAACGAGCCAAGGCGACTCCCATTGTGCTAAACAAGATATGGTAGCGACGAGGATGCCAGGAACGAGACAAGGATCTGAGTGGGAAGATTCCGGCAAGCTTTGCTCCCGGTGGTCGACGTGCCAGTGGATGCTGTGTTCAAGTTGTCTCGCCAAGTTGGACAACATAGATTTAGGTAAGCTGAATTCAGCTTCAAGGACCCATATTCCGACCGGCGTTGGTGGGCACCGTGGTGGTCGAGGATGAAGTGAAACGGAACTGCCGGGCCGGTTGCCCATTCCCACCCCTATCACCCATCCTCCACGTCCCTCCTGTTGGTCTCCTTATCATAAGTGCACGTTATCCGTTTCCTGGTCATCGGAATGTTCTGCGACTCACCACCCTTGGCCTCCTCCTTCCTCGCGGGAAAACTAGTAGTTGATATTTCAACCATCCTCCCGCGATATATCTCGGCATATATGTGGTAACTTAGGTGCGTATCCGGCACAGAGAACTCGTTGTTTCCCCATGCCCACCGTGGGTCCCTCTGGCGGCCGCCCGCATCTGTCATTGTGCGCAGCCGAAGTCACGTCACCCTCTCTCCTGGCACCCACCACCATCCTTCTACTGGTATTCCTTCAATCTGGGCAATGGACCAGTTCAGCGGACTGAAGGCGCTCGAGACTGGAATATTGTCCCTGAGCTCGTTCCCTTGAACCTGGTTTCCAAACGCAACTTCTGTTCTACCTGCCAGTCCGCTGAACCTGGAGTACCTGGAGCGCAATTTCTGGCGTACACCGCACAGGGCACTGAGCATCATAGCTGGGCATAAAACTAGTCCGACGAACGACCACCTCATCTCGCGGCAACCCTCCCCAACCAACGTTTCCGAGCTTGGTCGACACCAGGATTCTTCTCCCGCCACCCTTATTTGCAAATTCTGAAAAGCTTTCAACACTCCTTTGCCTGTGACCTCTCAACTTCGTCCCGCGCCGTTAATTCTCGATGTACATCTCGACTCTCTGACTCTAAGAGAACTCATCGCTTCCTCGGCAAAAAACCTCGCATAATCTCGGGCAACGACTTTGAATTTGAAGCCGCCGTTCGGGTGAAATCCATTCAATAAAATCCACCAGCTCCTCAGCCTCCACCAAATATCTCCGCTTTGTTTGATTCACACTGGCACAATTTCGTTCCTTTTCTCGCTCTGAATCCTCTTTCGGCCAGTTGGAGGTGTGCAATCCAATGAACGCTGAATATGCACGGCTTTCTAATCACAGAACAAGGGTCCGCGGCCATTCTCTCCGTCAGGGTATTCCAACGACCTGCTGCAATCACCGTGGCAATCCATACTAAGCTAGGGCGCATATAAACGGAAAGTAATCAATAATTTCTTGGGGTTTCTGGGCTGACCGGAGCTTGGTCACTTGCCGCCGTACACTCGCGAGGCGGTCAAAGGCGGGCACTCGGGGTAGGTTTAGCGACTACATAACTTGCACGTCGATCAATTTCCGAAGAAGTTGAAGCTTGGATGGTTTCACTGGTGTTTCAACATCGACCTGCAGAGTTTGTTTGACTTGGGGGTTCACATCGGCCGGCCGCAAGTCTTCTCCCGGTTCCACAACGGAGCCAAATGTCGCGCTCTGTCCAAGGAATTTAAGGTCTCGAATGCTGTTATCACCGCCAATGGGTTTCGCACTTTCTTTGATGCTTCGTCCCGCACTCATACCTTACGCGCACAATATATCCACTCCAGATTCTGGGCGAGCTCACTCGTTTAACTCGAGGCTAGGCCATGCGATTATGTAGAGATAATCTATGCGGGACTGCAGTGGACTTGCTTGAAGAGCATCAATCGTACTTTCATTGTTTCGCTCCTCTCGAGTTCTCTCAATCCTGAGTTGTGTTTAGAGCGCATTATTTATTCACTTCACCTTGGGATTGAGCTGCTGAATTTATTGAAAAGACGTTGCTCACTACTAAAGAAAGTTCGACGTTCTGCTACTTGTCAATCACAAAAAAGAAGACTTGAATTTAGCTAGGGCGTCCCAACTCGACGCCAGTGGTAAGTGCAGGTTTTCGGATATCAGTCAGAGAAGCCACGGTGTTGGTTCGATATTGCAGTTTCAAACTGAAAGACGATGGAATCAATTAGAAGGAATTCGTTCGACTGCAGAGGGACCTACAGCAGAGATTAACCACATCGGTATCGTAACTTGAACAGAAGGGTAAAGGGTAACAAGAAGTTAGAGAGGGCAATCTTGGCGGAGGCGAATGCATTGAACAACGGCCATAAAAGGGTCTCTGGAAAAACGAAGTCAGTCGTAATACCCATACGAAATTAAACCGGTACCTATCAGGCTTCGGGCCAGAACGTGCCGTTGAAGTCAATACTGAATTCAAGGCCACCGGCAATAAGGCGCGCAAGTCCTTCACCCTGAAAGGCCCTAGGAGGCCACGACTCGGATAAACGACAATCACAGCCTGGACCAGCGTCTTCCTCCAGTTTCAAGTGGAACGACTGTAGCCCGACGTTCCGCAGCATTTGAACTACGAGCACATAATTGATTCTGCCTGCGGTGGTGAAGATAGACATTGCCTTTAATTGGGGGAGCAAGGTGGGGAGCGTCGAGTCGAGGGAAGTGAGCAAGTTATTATTGCCGTGCGTATCCGATGTGAGGGTAAAATGCAGGTTGGTGAGGAATGGAAATGCTCCGAGGCATTTGAGACGCTGCTCCAGGGTGCAACGTCTGAGGTCGACATCAAGGTAGTCGAGCGTGCAGGAGGAGCGTGAAACGAACGAAAGGACGACTTCCAAGTCAAGCATTTCCTCGATGCAGAGGCGAGTGAGATTCGGAAGAGTGAGGAAGGTGAGTACGCAATTGATAGCATGGTCGATATTCTGCCTGTGGTCCGACTTCAACGCCAACGAGCGGAGCTGCGGCAACGTGATGGGCGGTAAGGAACCTACCACCATGGGCTCTAACATGCAGCCAAGATGTGAAAGAAGGGGAAGTTGAGTCAAGACGCCGAGGAATGTCGTTATCTCCATAACTTTGGCGACTTCCAAGCTCGCGAGAGATGCGGCGAAGGGGATTGCTGCGATGGAAAAGGTGGATAGGGAGAGTTCCTGGAGGCAGGGAGCGTTTTCCAAGAGGTGGAGGACATCCCCTTCGGTGAAAAACCCTCCTTCGGGTTCCCCGTGTGGGATCTCGTAAATCTCGAGACGGCGAAGAATTGGAAACTGTCCCAGCTGTCGGACCTGTTCGCGAGGAACTTCTACCAGTTCAAGTTCCCGCAGCTGAGCAGAAATCGGCCGAAGGTATTCCTGCCGCAGATTGTGACCACGACCGCTAAAAGTCAATGAAAGCGGATATCCTTTGGCGCGTGGACCAGGTTTCGAGCAAGAAGGCAGACCCGTCGCCGGATCCTGGTAGATCGAAGGAGCTCCATAGCTCGCACGTCGACAGCGCGACTTGCCGCCAATGCCGGCAGATTTGCGCGAGAAGAAGCGGAGCCGCAGATGGGGTGGGGAGCACATGTCCGTCGTTCGGGAGACAAGCGATAAAAATTCTGGATGTTATTTCGTTCGGGAGGGTGAGGACTGGGTACTTCACGGCCGCGAGGGTTGCTGTTACGTCTCGCTCCATGTCCTCCAGCTGCTCGAGAGATTTTCTGAATTCGTCGATGGTGCTGGCAATTTCCACCAGAAACGCTCGCTGCTGTGCGGCGGAGGCTTCGGCAGCCAGGAAAATGGGTACGTCGAACGAGAACATTGTGGTGGACGCGTCGAGGATTGGATTTGGCAGGCGAGGATGGAATCAAGGACGAAGAAGGCTGATGCAAAGACAAACAAGATGTCATCATCTCGGCCGAAGCATCCGACCGCTGTTTGTACTTCCTAAGTCTGCACCCTCCCAGAAAGTAAATGAATCCAGGACGTGGTTATAAAGAGCTTGATAATATACGCTAGGGGGAGGTTGAATACAGTATTAATGTTGAATCTCGGTCCGGAACGCGTCGTCCGAGTCGGTGCGAACAATCTGGCAGACTGGATGATAAAATACTAACGGGATCCTTGATGTGCACTTCGTTGCATATTAAACGTTCGATCCTGAGCTTTGTGTCCAGCGAGCGTTATTTCAAGTCGAGGCGAACGTGATCGGCATTGCGCATCGGCCACTCGGCACTCGCGGCATGTTCGTCCGAGATGCCCGAAATGCAACCACGTAGTAAGAAAGTGTGTCCTTACCGGAGTAGAAGCCGGGGGGGGGTTCAGAATGGTCTTAAGTGGTCGAACAATGTACTATACAGGAGAACCGAATGAAATGTATTGTATTCTGATGTCGAATGTGCATGTTGGAGTGAGCGATTTGGATATGATGTTTGACAAAATACAACAACCGCGCTGCTTGGGGTAACACTGATTACGTTCTCCATCCAACTGTATCCGGCCCGCGTGCTCGAACTGGGAGTAAATATCGAGGTGGGCCTCGAGTCGAACGAATGATCCCGCCCGCACTATTTATTTCTTGAATTATTCGTCAGATCTTTCCTAAGTTCTCGAAAGCGGCCATATACGGGAGGAATCTTCAGCAGTGTCGGGAACGTCCAACGCCGAAGGAGAGAGTCTTGGTAGACTGTTTGGCGCCATTTATTCACGCGTAGGTTGTAGGTTTGTTCGAATTCGATATCCAGGGATTGAATCGAAGCGAGTGCAGTTGAACTTACCTGAAGTCGTGCATACATATCTCAAAGCCCCCACGTAGGAGAAGGCCCAGTTTCAAAATGTCCACACCCTTGGTATGCGTGTGTTAAATCGGTGCCTGTACCGCTGGCGGCTCGTTCGACTCGAGCTTCAGGCATATGAGGTATGGGGGGTGACAATTTTTCTTTTGGGACACAGCGATTGAATATTTCACGTCTTCTGATTTGCTGGTAGACTTGGCTTGTGTTGAGTTGCCGGCATGCAACGAGTTGAGGACGGGGAGGAGAGGAGAAATTTTGAAAGGCCTTCAACATCCCGAGGAGGCAAATACGAGAAATCCGAGCACGCGACGTTAATCCGGAGTTGGTGTTAAAGTACGCTGTTTATTCAACAACTTGCTTTGCCTAGAGATTGAGCTACTGAGTTGATGCAACAAATGTTCTACGGGTTCTAACATGTGGAGCATGATACCAAGAATAGCTCAATACTTTGTTACTTCGCGATCACAAAAGAAAAAATGATTGGGGGCGGCCTAATTAGATGCCGAGCGGGACGTGCGGTTTTCCGAAGGTTTACCGGAGAAGCGTTGAGTTTCTTATTGCTGATTTGGACTCAAGACGACAAAAACGATCAGACGGATCCGATTTGACCATAAAGGAACTTACAGCGAGGATTTAGTAACACCTGCATTGGAATTTGAACAGAAGGATAAAGGATACGGAATTTAGATGGCCTCAATACAAGTTTCGGCATCGAACGACAGTCTTTGCTATCTGTCAAGACGGAGTTAGTGGCAATACCCATGCCAAAGAGAAACGGTAAGTACTCGCCTATTTAGGGCCAGACCGTGCCGTTGTAGTCAATACTGAATTCAAGGCCACCTGCAACGATGCGCGCAAGCTCTTCACCTTCGAAGATCCTAGGAGGCCATGGCTCAGACGAGAGATAGTTACAGTCTGGATTGTAGACCTCCTCAAGTTTCAACTGGAATGATCGTAGCGCCGCCGCGTGGAGGGCCCGCCGACTCTGCAGCATCTGGATCAGAAGGATGTAGTCCATTGTGTGTTCGGAGATGAAGATGGACATTGTCTGTAGCTGGGGGAGCATGGTCGGGAGCGTCGATTTGAGGGAAATGAGCAGGTCGTTATTCTCCTGCACGTCCAATCCGAGGGAAATATGCAGCGTGGTGAGAGAGGGAAAGGCTCTGAGGCACTCGAGATGCTGCTCCGGACTGCAACCCCTGAAGTCGACATCGAGGTAGTCGAGCGTGCAGGAAGAGCGTGAAACCAACGAAAGGATAACACCTGAGTCGAGGGTTCTGTCGGTGCAGAGGCGTTTCAGATTCGGAAGAGTGAGGAGGGTGAGTGCATGGGTGATGGTGTATCCGCTGACATCCTCCGTGTATTCCTGCTTCAACACCAACGAGCGAAGCTGCGGCAACGTGATGGGCGATGATGCGACTTCCGTCGTCGGCTTCAATGAGAAGCTAACGTGTGAAAGAAGGGGAATTTGCGTCAAGACGTGAAGGAATGTCGTCAGTTCTGTGGCTTGAGTAACTTCCAAGCTCGTCAGAGATGCGATGGAGGGAATTGCTCTGACAGAGAGCGTGAATAAAGTGAGTTTCTGGAGGCGGGGAGTGTGATTTAGGAGGTGCAGGACATCCCCTTCAGTCAACAAAGTCGCTTCCTGTGTGCTATACTCTCCATTGTCGAACTCGAGGCGCCGCAGATTTGGAAAGGGAGGCAACTGTTTAACCTGCTCGCAGGGGACTCCAAGGAGTTCAAGTTCCCCTAACTGAGAAGAAATCGTCTGAATGGATTCATGTCGTCGTTTATGGCCACAACCGCTAAGAGTCAATAAAAGCGGTTGTCCTTTGGCGCGCGTGGACCAGGTCTCGAGCAAGAGGACAGACCCGTCGGCGAATCCATGCTGGTGGAGGGAACTCCATAGCTGACACGTCGACAGTGCGACTTCCCTCCAATGCTGGCAAATCTGTGCAAGAAGAAGTGGAGCTGCAGACGGGGAGGGGAGCACATGTCCGTCGTTCGGGAGGCAACCAACAAAAATTCTAGACGTTATTTCGTTTGGGAGGGTGAGGACTGGGTACTTCACGGCCGCGAGAGTTGCTTTTACACCTCGCTCCATGTCCTCCAGCTGCTCGAGAGATTTTCTGAATTCGTCGATGGTGCTGGCAATTTCCACCAGAAACGCTCGCTGCTGTGCGGCGGAGGCTTCGGCAGCCGGGATAATGGGTACGTCGAAAGGGAACATCGTGGTAGACGCGTCGAGGATGGATTTGCGGGACGAAGATGGAAGGAAGGACGAAGAAGGCTGATGCAAAGACAAACAAGATGTCATCATCTCGGCCGAAGAACCCCGGCGGTCCGACCCTCTCTTCGCGCAACCACTATTTCAAACCACGCAATGCGCCATTACAGTTAGGAGGAACAGCGGGATTTGACGCTTGGAAGGTATGGTAACACTCCGAGCTCAATCACGAGCCGAGAAATGCCGACAGAATTTTCGGTAAGATAGTAAACATTGGCCGTCCGAACTTCTTTCGCCGGCGGGAGAGTATTACCCGCAAAACGCAATATGGGAATGTGATCGCCATCGACGACATGTGCATATCGGCCACTCGGCATTGGCGGCATGTTCACCCGAGATGCCCGCAATGCAACCAGTAATAGCAGTGTGAGTGGTACAACACTTTCCTGGCCTGGAATTCACTCGGTGATTTCGATCCACCATTTTGCTGCTTGTGAAATACGCGCAGTGTTAGAATGCCATTCGTCAACTGCCGCGACGTACCGTACACCCCATTGGAACGGAAAACATATTGCCTGCTGTCCAATAAATCGCTGCCCACGATGCTGCTCGAGGTGGCATATTCTCCGTCCAACTATCCTCGAACCGCCTGCTTGAGCTGGGAGTGCATAGTATAGAGAGGCAAGCTTATCCACTATTTTTATGAAGGTTAAAATACCACGACCAAAACCATTAGTCTGAGCGAGAACAAGATTCGGTAGAGGGGTCTGCACCCGTACTTCGTACTTCATCAAGTAGATCACTTGGCGGGTAGGTCGTTCGATGTGAGGCCGAGCCATGATTGGGATGAAGATGTCACACAGTTACATGTAGGCGGATTGAATGAAACACTACCGTCAACTTTACGGAAGGCCCTTGCACACCCACGATTTTGGGGGCGCCAGGGGGGGTCTCGTTCGATTCGAGACTGCGGCATTACGATTGAGCAATCAAACTTTCCGGAATGGGGAGGAAGTCAAGGCGAGGATTCGCGCAAATGAGTCGTTAGAAGGTTGGGATACCCCATGTCTGGAGGCTTTGATGGAGCATCGAGATGAGTTGGTTTGGTGTCAGCTGTTGTGGTTCTGAGGAGGAGCAATTAATTTTGGGGAAGGCTCAAACACCGAGGCATACACACCGACTTGAACACTTTCCATTTCGACTCCACTTGAGCTCGACTGTCTCGGGCCACCGGAAGTGCATTTGATCACAAGAGCGACTTGACGAAGTACTAACAGGCTGAGAACGGAACTCAAACGGTAGATTGTGAAGTTGGGTTGGAGTCTAGTCGGAGCGTTGTTGACCAAGTAAGATTGGATTCACAGGTTGAGTCCCATAGAACGAGGAACGTTGACGAAGTGGGTTCCAGACTGTCAACGATCTTTTTTGTAGCAGAATAGAGCTGACAGAGGTCTTTTGTTTCGAGAGAACAGACTACGAGATCATTGAGCCTCTGAATGGCGTCTATCCCAATTGGAATTTGGAAATAGCTATACCGATAGTTTGATTCCGTAGGACGGACACCGTCACGGACCGCAGACGTTCCATAGCGTCGAAGCACCGTACTCGAAGAAAATCCCGGGAAAGGATGGCCGTTGAAGCACTAGTCTAAGTGTTGCCTGGATGAGATTCTAGAACACGGTCATTTGTGAGCCAAGATTGACACTTCCAAATTGCGGGAGATGTGCCAGAGGCTGCGCAGTCGGAAAATCGACAAGATGGTTGCAAGGAAGCAGGCGGCGGCCCGGAAGACCGATCAGGCGAAAGATCCGCCGGCAATTACCGAAACCCATTTTGCTTCTTTCTCTCATGTCGCAAACGCCTCAAGACTAGTCCGACCCTTTACTGCCCCGAAAACGTGGCAAAGGATTTCGATCCTCTTGCAGCGGCAGTGGATGTACCAATATCAATGCAAGACCCAAAAATCGACGCACAAGACCACCTCAAATACACTTCCCAAAGGCTACGGCTGTCAACGCGTCAACTCGCACATAGAACGCTGCCGCCGCGCATCCAGTTTGTCATACTTGAGGACTACCGGTCGACTTGTAGTTCAGCACTGGTGGATATAGGCCGGGATCAGGCGGATTTCCGCGAGGGTGCGTCCTCATCGATCATCTCCACTCTAGATCTTGCCTCTTGCCTTCTACGCCCACGCCACCCCTTCGTTTGGGTTTGCTGCCGCGTCGTGTCCCCGCATTGACCGGCGTGCGCATATGTCAAAAGTTCAAGTCCGCTGCGTACTCCGCGAACCCCAGGCCGCGTTCCTTACTGCAGCCTACCTGCGAGTCAAGTGGTGTGCTAGCACCGGGGAATGCCCACCCCCTCGACGCGTGGCTTATGCTCGTGTGTGCGCCTCGTATCCGCGCACGGTCTTCTTCCTACATTTCTGCCCATATCCCTTTCCCACCGTCCTCCCCGCTAATTTCGTTCCATTTTCGATCCAGATGCACATACACTTTGTAGTAAAGTGGTTGGAATATAATCTTTTTCCGCCTGAATCATGTGAAAGGAATGACTTGACGCCAGTACTCCCCTGACTGCGCGGATTAGGTTTGCTAGTTCGTTATTGTGCCGTATATTAACACCGAGACGCTGAGGAAAGTGTACTAATGCGGGGAACAATACTGCTCCCCACGCCCTCGCTACCTTGATATCCAACGCTACCTCACCCTCTATCCCGCCCACAGATCGCCAAAAAAGCTGCGCACCTCTCACAGGGCAGGCAAGCACTTACACAGCGTTGCCTTATTTCTTCGAGGTCGGCGGGCAGCGCGGGTAGGAAGGTTGTTGATTTCGAGTTGGGTACAGTAACGGGGAAGACGGTCAGTCTTTGTTTCTAGTTTTGTTTTTGGGACGCACGGAGACCGTGTGCGTACTTTCTTTCGCGCGCATTTCGGGTACACGCGAGTGTTTTGGCCGTCCGTGTATTTCTGCGCCTTTTTCTTTTTTGTGATTTCCGCCCGATGCGAACCGTGGCGATGGCACCTTGTACTCCGATTTTTGGTGCGGACATTTTTGCCTATAGTGGCCGACGACACGCGTGGTCTATTTCGCTGCCCCTGCGTGCGTTCCCGTGCTTGTGCGGGTATAGCTCAGTATTGGTGTGGGAGAATACCGACCCGTTGCGCTGGGCGCGTCCACACCTGGCGACCTCGTTCAACAGCGTATATAAGCGGAAATTGTCCGTTTGATTTGGGCACGGGTCATTCCGGGTATGCCTCACATATTTTTCTACACCTTGGCGGTAGGTTGGATACAGGGCGTTCTCGTGATGTTCTACCTGCGCGGACGGTCTCTCTTCTCCTGTCTTCCATCTCCGCCGGACTCGACCTTATCTTCCACTCGTACATCTCCCTCCACCCGCATATCCCTACCCTTCTACCTCGTTCCACTGTTTCCCATCTAGGCGCACATTTTATACCTCCTCTGTGCAACTTGAACGGAGTCTTTCTTTGGTTGAAATCATGGACTACGAGCTGTATGCTTCTAACGAAGATATCAGCTTATTACCGGCGCGGAGCCAGTTGAGTTCTGGGTGCGTTTTCATGTCCTTCCAATTTTCTGGCGCACTGTGCCATGCCTCCTGCATGCGCCTTTTCCTTGCTCATTCGTTCCTTCTCTCGGACTCTATATTACACGTCGTTTTGCCAAGCCCTCCCCCCGACATACAAAGTGCCGCGAACCGCTAGATTCTTCCAAAAACTCGCACGAATCCCTCAACGCGCACAACGCGGGGCAGCACAGTGTTCGCCCAAAGGGTAAAGGCCTTTGTCAGTCAAAGGCCTTTGAGGGGCCTTTGCAAAGGCCTTTGGGGATCTTGCTCAAAAATTTGCCCTTTGCTAAAGCCTTTGACCATCACGTGTGACCCACGTCATTTTGATTTGTCATTTTGATCTTTTCTCTTTTCCTTCCTCCCGCACAACAAATGTCAGACTTGAACCTGCTCAGGGTTTTTTCACGGTCAAAGAGAATAAGCCTCACTGGAGAACCGACCGCAAGGGATGCATTAAAAAGCATATGACACAAACCGTTCACGAAGGTCGCGAAAGAGGAGGAAAATAATGAGGATGTGCTGGTTACTGCTGCTGAGGATGACATTCCAGCGGATGGGGTGTGGAGATAGACTCAGATGAAGAGTACCGTGCGTAGAAATGGTGTTTAACGCGAATAGAATTGCCGGTGTTGGACTGCATGGGAATTTGATCAAAGGCCTTTGCCGTTAGTCTTGTGTTTACCGCGGGCGTCCGATCGCAGTAGGCCGTTATTATGTAATTGCGGGGTTTCAATTTGCACGTGCCTCAACGCGCTTCTTTTCCGCAGCACAACGACACGTTCCTTCTCCATCGTCCACCGAGACTTTACTCTGGTTTTCCTCCTGGATCCTCTGCCCAACGTGCCAGACCCTCCCAGGCCAGCAAACCCGAAAGAAACGGCGAACTTGTACTCGATATCGAGCCACCCGAGTGGCGCTGTTCCTCCACCATTTTCACAAGTCCCAGCGGACGCCAATGGGTATCTGATTGACAGGGACTCTCGTTGTCTCTATTCTCCCGGTCGGATTTGCCTCATGGCCCCCTTGTGCTGCGGAAAACACTTGAGAAGCATACAGTAGAGGAAAAATGGAAAGATTTGGCCTTGACACTATCTTCCACCCAGGACACGCGGAAATTAGTCTGTAGTTGATCGCGCCCCGGTTGAAGGGTAGGCTGCTTATTACCAATCTTTTGGCGCGTGATTACAAATCATTTTCCCCCTCCCTTCACACTGCTCCATGCAACCTCTAGGAGGAAAAATTCAAACAAATCGGTATAGTTCACTACCTTATGAAGGTATCTGTCTCCTCAGAATTTTTTATTTCTCCACCTTTGAGCTTGAACCAGCATTTCGGACTTCAGCCGATGCCGTCGGCATGCCGGGCATCAAATCTCGGCATCTCTATTCTTGAAGCCTGGACACTAAATTTCGCTGGTGGGAACACTTTGGCCGACATCCTGGATGTTAGGGCGGCCGTAAATTGACGAAAAACGCGTCGATAAAATCACCTCAACATCCGGGAAAATTCATGATTGGTAATAAGCAGGGTAGCGATCAATTGATCCCCCTAGTGAACAGACTACAACACGCGAGGTACAAGCGAGATTTGTTGTAGCGTCTGTCTACGAGAGACTACGCGGAAATCGAGAGGGGGACGCGGAAATGAGTATGTGTGGGCGACAAGGTACGTGTACCGCACCCCCGCCCCATTCCCATATCTCACTCACACACTCGTACATCCCGATGTCGCGATGCGGCGCACTTAGCGTGGGCAACATTGTCAGCATCAGTTGGAGGGAATAAAGATGCGTACTTATCTTCTGACTCTTTTTTCTACTTTTGATTCCCTCCTTCTCCCCGCCCTCATGGTCTCCCGTCTCGCCCCCACTCTCGCACACAAAGAGCTGTCCCTCTGTGCGGAATTGGCGCACGGGAATGGTGTTGCTGTCGGCGTGAACTAGCCGTTTACGGTTTACAGCTGCGCGTGGGCCTCCACCTCCGAGTCGGCTTCGCGCCGCCGCTGCTGTACATTCCCGAAGCGCGCCCTTTCCTCCTTCACTCCTCCACCATGTCCTCACCTCCCCTCCCTTCTCTGCACCCCGGCCGCTGTCTCGTCGGCGTACTCCCTATCTGTCTTACTGTCGCCGCCTGACGACGCCCTCGAACCCATCCCCATCACTTTCTGCTTTCCCTGTCGATTTCACGATGGCGTAACCTGCCGCAATTGTCGCACCTCCCAAGTGTGCCGTGTGCCTCACTCGGACTCCGCCGTCATAATGCGCGCGGTTGATGGTTCATCGCCACCCGCCTTATTTCGTGCCAATACTTATTGTCGCTCCATACAATTCCAGAATAAATTTGACTATAACATACAATATGGTGTGAGGTGAGAGTAAATGAAGGTCCAGACAGTCAAGCTAGTCAAGGCTTCTCCGTGTGCGAAGTACTTCGAATTGACCGTCTTGGAACTTGTGGACTCAAGAGCTCAGGTTCAGATATTCAAGGTAGGGTGGGATTTGAACATCTCGGTGTCCTAACGACTTGGCAGGAAAATCGACGAACCAGAACTCCATTGTAACTCGAGATGTCTTAGATTGTGTCTTAGATTGTCAGGCCCCCGGTTTGAACTTTGGCCCTGGGTGTCAGTGCCGAGTCAAATGAATTTCGTGCCAAACTTATACCTGACATTATGTGTAGTGAGCCATGGCAGCGTGGGTCGCGTCCTCCGGTGGTCAACGGGCTGGTAGAACGTGTCGAAGAGGTGGTTTCGCGCGGAATGATGGGGCACGTGGAAATTGAAAGTCCGCAATTACATAATAAGCGGCTACTGCGATCGGACCGGCGCGGTAATCAACAGACTTCAACAAGCGAGTTCCGAGCTTACCGTCGAAGTGTCTGTCTACGAGAGACTACTTTGCCGTGCCCTTTGGCCAAAGCCTTTGCCCTTTGCAAGGCCTTTGGCAAATTTTGACCCGCCATAAAGGCCTTTAGGGCGAACACTGGGGCAGCACCCAGCTTCCCCGGAGCTAGGCGCTGGCGTCGGAATGCGCCGGTGGAGGCTCAGATCCGCATCATCGGTTTCTTTGTGCTCTCAGGACGCAGACATTCCGATTCCTACTTCGGGTCAAAGCGATATGGAATCTCAAAATTCCGAAACCAGACATAGCACCAACCGACGTTTGTACTTCCACACCTGCCAATTACTTCGGTTTGGTCCCTTGTCCTTGGCTCAGTGGAGCTCCGCTTGGAACTCATTGTGGTGGACGGGGATGAAAGTGTGAACTCAAACGCGGAGTATCACCACCGATTATGACCGAGAAGATTCTGGCGCAATTTTAGTGGAAAGCCGGTAAGGGCGCCCAGAGCTCGGAAAACGCTACCGGACATTTCGAGTTGATGCCGGCGTGATCGGCAGCGGCGGCATCTCGGATCGGCAACACGGCATTAGCGGCATGCTCACCCGAGATGTCCGAAATGCAACCAAGGAGCAATATATTTTCTTACGGGAGAAAAGCTGGTTAGTGTGAGTGATCCTATTCATTTATTTATTGCCCCTGATGTGTTCCTTGCTATCCTGCGGCCAAATATGCAACGCTGCGTGAAAGCATAATCTGAAGTTCGCAGCGGAAGTGGTGTATTCGGGTTCACTTCGCCGTTGTTTCCGAGCCACGAGGGAACTAGACGGGGTTCTTACCTGCACAATTATTCCACGGAACGTTGTTACATGCTAGGACTCCTTGACGAAATCATGCTCCCCGCGCGCCAACAAAAACAATGCAACGACTGACCCCGAGTTGAACGGGGATCCAGGTCTACTCCAACAGTACAACATACGTGGAGCCGAATTCGATTCACGTGTCTTTCGACGGCGAGGTGCTTGACACCTAATAACCCCATCACTCTGTCCGAGAACTCAATCTGTGAACCAACGACACCACCGGCGGAAAGTTAAAGGAAATGCGGCACCGGGAATAAGCTTGTGCCGCCGTTCATTGAGGTCGTGCTTTATTGGACAATGGGAGGTGGACATGAACAGCCAGGCCGGCTGGTGAACAACATCCGAGGAACTGAACAGTTCAATTTATCGGTCTGGGAATTAGTTGGATGACGGACGCACAATGTGTACCATGCTGCGAGGGCGAGTACTACGATGGTGAGTGATGTGCCGGCGTTGGCTAGGTGAGTTGAATTATTCTGAACGGGGAAGACTTGATACTATTCGTACCGGGTAAAAATTTGAATCGCGAGGTTCAGTGTTCATGGAATAAATCCAATGAGGAAATTCGAGCACTAGGTCCATCAGGATTACTAGAGGACTCGGGGGGGCAAAAAGGGGAAAATCACATAGATTCGGAACGCGGGGAGTCAAACCCCGAGCTGCGGGCTTGGATGCCAGCGGATTTCCCACTAACAAAGCCCGTCGTGTACTGTACACCACGTTCGAGTGTCAGTACCATTCCTACGTTGGCTAGGTCAAGTTAATTCGAAGCAGTAAATTGAATATCGACCCACATAACAGCAGTTAAATGTTGAGGCTGGAGATTTCAATAGTGAGCCGAGGTTGCGTATTTATTGAATAAATTTGCTGGCCACTGAGCGCGAGTGAGTAGTTGGATCAGGGTGAGCAACAGGGATCGAGGTGGAAAAAAAAGAAAACTTCTTATGGACCCAGGGATTCGAACGCGGGAGTCGAACCGTCCAAGTATATCCCTGTGATGGGTAAGTCAGTTCGATTTTGAACAGGCAAACTTCGATATTCTATCAAAGTGGCTGGCCTAAGTTGAAGTGCGTGCTGTTTCAATGTGCATCACAGAGTCCCGTGCCTACCTTTGTGTAGTCGGCCCAGTGAGGCTGGGTGGGGAAATTAAGACGGGTAAACAGAAGCTCAAAAAAGTTCCGGGTGAAACAAACGATTCATTCGAACGCGGGGAGTCGAACCCCGAGCTGCGGGCTGTAAGTTTGGAAGGTACAAAGGCAAACAAGCCCGCCGTGTACGCTACACCACGTTCGAGTGTTCTGACAGTTCCTGTGTCGGCTAGGTCAGGTCAATTTCGAAGGGGGTGAATTTGATATCTTACCCAAAATGACAGTAGTTAAACGTTGAGGGTGGAGAATTCAATGGTGGGCCGAGGGCGCACATCTGTTGAATAAACTTGCTGGCAACCGAGAACACTGGGAAGTGGTTGGATCACAGTGAGTACAGGGATAAAAGTGAAAAAAAGAAAAAGAGAACCTTAACCGAAGTGGAAAACAACGGAAGGACTCGCCTTTGAACGCGGGGAGTCAAACCCCGATCTGCGGAGTTGCCTTGGAAGTAACGAAGCCCCAAACAAGCCCGCAGTTTATCCCACACCAAGTTCGAATACGGATACAATTCTTGTATTGCCGAGGTCAGTTATTTCGAACGGGGAAAGTTGACATCGTACCGACACTGCTGGCTGGGGCGTAGATTCAAAGCTTCGGTATTGAATAGATCTTTCAGCTAACTGCGCATGGGAAAGCTCCCACGAGGTTAGCATTAGTACAGGGATCGAGATGGAAAGAAAAATTCGAAGAGCACCAGAAGTATTCGAACGCGGGGAGTCGAACCGGGGCCGACGACGAACCCCAATTCGCGGGCTGTAGACTTGTCTCTAGGAAATAATCGTCCCTGTGTACCGTAGACCACGTTCGAGTGTTCATACTGTTCCTGAGTTGGATAGGTCAGGTCAATTTTGACGCGGTGAATTTGATATCGCACAGTATCGCACCGAAAGTGACGGTTGAGAGGTAGGAATTTGAATGGCGCGGTTCAAAATCTATCGGATATATTTGCCGCTTACCTGAGCGTCGGAGGGAGTGGGATTAGGGTGAGTGCAAGGATCAAGGTAACAAAAAAAACTTGGGAGTGCCAGAAATATTTGAACGCGGGGAGTTGAACCCCGAGCTGCCGGCTGTAAGTGTTGGAAAGCAGACAAGCCCGCCGTGTACCATACACCACATTCGAGTGCGAGTACTGTTCCTGTGTGGGCTAGGTCAGGTCAATTTCGACGGGGTAAATTTGATATCATACCGAAAGTAATAGTTGAGACGTGGAAATACACATCTGGGGCGATTGGAAGCGCCGTATATTGCAGAAGACCCAGACTCGCGCACGAACAAGACTCTGACGAAGAAGACTCAAGGTTACACTGGTAGGAATAGAGGAAAAAAGTTGTTGATTGTTGGAAGGCGGCCACTGGTTGGAAGGATCTGACAATATTTACATGTTTCTCATGGCCCTTCGTGGTCGACCTCGGTCGTACCTCAGTGATGTATTTCACATAGACGTGGTTCACAATAGTAACAATAGTTGACTGTGTATGAGAGGTCTCGCACGTGGTCGGGATTAGTACAGAGATCGCGGGGAGTCGAACCCCGAGCTGCGGGCTGCGAATTTTGGTCGAACCACTCATGGAATAACGCCCGCGGTGTACGGTACACCACATTCGAGTGCCTGTACAGTTCCTATGGTCGGTAGGTCAGGTAGATTTTAAACTGGGAAACTTAATATCCTACCGTTGAAAGTGAGTCTGACGGTGGAGGAAATTTGAATGGCGCGGTTCAAAATCCATCAGACAAATTTGCTGGATACCTGAGCGCTGGGAAGTACTTCGATTAGTACTCACAGGGACCGAGATGAAAAAAGATCCTAGGACCAGCGATATTCGAACGCTGGGAATCGAACCCCGATTTGCACGCTTTAAGTTTTGGAAGGTGCAAAGGGAAACAAGCCCGCCGTGTACCGTGCACCACGTTCGAGTGGGAGCCATATTCATACGTTGGGTAGGTCAGGTCAATTTCGAAGGGGTAAATTTAATATCGTACCGAAAGTGATGGTTGAGAGGTGCGAAGTTGAATCGCGATTCAATGATTCAGTATTGAAGAGAACTTTCAGTTGGCTGCAAATGAGAGAGGTCGGAATTAGTACAGATCGAGATGGGAAAGAAATGCTAACCGCGGCAGAGATATTCGAACACGGGGAGTCGAACCCCGAGGTGCCGGCTGTCAGTGTTGGAAACAGCGAAGACAGACAAGCTCGCCGTGCACCCCACACCACATTCGAGTGGGAGTTATATTATACGTTGGGTAGATCAGGTCAATTTCGAAGGGGTAAATTTAATATCGTGCCGAAAGTGACGGTTGAGAGGTGCGAAGTTGCATCGCAATTCAAAGGTTCAGTACTTCCGTATTGAATAGATCTTTCAGTTGGCCGCACATGAGAGCATTCGCACGAGGTCGGGATCAGTACAGGGACCGGATGGAAAAAAACAGCGGCACAAGTATTCGAACGCGGGGAGTCGAACCCCGATTTGCGGCCGTAAGTTTTGGAAGGTGCAAAGGCAAACAAGCCGCCGTGTACCGCGGACCACGCCCGAGTGCCTGTACTTTTCCAGTGTTGCGTAGGTCAGTTTCATTTAGCTGTCGAGCTGTAGTGCAGTTGGAGCTCAGCAGGGTTGTCTGAATTTTGATGACCGAGTGTAGGTTGTTGATTTGAGTTGCCTCGACCCGCGTTTTGGACGCGGCTTGTACAAGGATGAACTACCCCTATCCGAACGCGTTCCACAGAAAGACAAAAAGCATGCATGAATCAAAGGCAGGTCGAATGTGTTGCCTCGCGTTGAATTACCGTAAGTGATCCCAGCCAGCCGCGTTTTCGTTAGGCCAAGAAATGATCAGGCAGATCCAGACACCAGGAAGCAAGTAAATAGACGGTTTTCCAATGCCGCTGAGGTGTTGGTGGCGCTTGGAACTTGAACGTGCTTTAATGAAGCGCCAAGTGAATTCAGAGTCTTGGTCAAGTGAGCGATAGAGAACTCCGAGGATGGTAGGCAAGCTGTTGGGACGTCAAGATCACTCTGAAATGAGATCCAGAAAGGCTGAAAGAAGACCAGTGCGAGCAAATAGTTTCGACTCGAGGAGGCACTGGCACAGAGACCCAGCAGAATTGAATATTTTCTGTGGCATCAGCAATCGGACGTCGCAGGTCCAGAGCCGCGCAAAAACAACTCACCGGCGCTCTCGTTTCCCACCCGACACACTTCGCCCGTTCATTTCCGAGCCGCGATGGACATGGAGGGAGAAAGCAACGGAGACCTTCCGTAAAAGGTAAGTCGCGCCCATGTCAGTCTGTTACGGAAGTGTGGCAACGCCTTCCCAACCGCTTGCTCCCTTTTTCCTCGCTGTCTACTACCGTGCTTGACTCTACTTTGCTTCTACTGCTACTGTTTTTACCGCGCTAGCTTTAACCCGATGCTCCACAACGACTCCATGAAGGAGAGCAAACCGGACTTGGGAATCGAATGAAGACCGGGTGGCCACTGGCCGACGACGACCGTTGCTCGCATCGCTCACGGCGCGATTCCATCGTTCTCGAGACGATGCAGAAAACACCGGCACCATTCACATTCGCCCGAACGCCGCCATTCGATTTCGTCGCGGCAGGACAAGGACCGGCCGTCCGCTTATCCGCCCGTTCACGCAAATCCAAGCGGAGTTTGCTCCACGGCCACGAACACGACAAAGACGATGCGAAAGCGCCCGCCATCCGACTTTCTGCCGCAGTACTCGCCCGCGGCCTCTATCGGCCGCAACGAAAAATTCGATGGGGATTACGGGGTTTATTCGGTGCTGTGCCCTTCTTTCATTCTTCATTGGGACGATCCGTGCGTTCTCGCCACTCGGTCGCGCGCAGACCTTTCTTCCATTTTTAATCCATTTGTTATTGGTCTAGACATTAACACCGTTCTTCTTCCAGAGACCAATATATGGTTTGGAGGGGGAAGACGGCGGGTCATTGTTTTTATTTCTCTTTCTTTCCTTTCCCTTTCCGTTGCTTTTCCTCGGGTGGATTCTTCATGCCTTTGGCCGGTGGCGGGGCCACTGTGGGCGCGCATCTTGTTAATTCTTCGAGCGCGTTTCGTGTGGCGCATACATCGTCTTCTGGCTCTCCCAGCGAAAGTTGTGGGTGGCCTTTGCCTCATCCTGTCCCCTCCCCACTCGTTCTTCATTCTTCCTCTGCGCCTCGTTTCGTTTCTATGGTGTACCTGCCGCCAACCGGGGCGCATCTTTTTGGATTAAATACCGGCTCCGCATGTTCCTTTGCTCCATCGATGGAATCTCTCTTCGCGCGCGGGGCGTTTTTTCTTGCTTGATGCGAATGTACTTATCTTCCATCTTCAATATTTCCTCCGTTCCGCGAAATGGAACTAGGTGTAGCGCGCTGGCGTTGAGGCGCGGGGCGCGCGCGTCCATATCGATGTCTTCCTCTGCAATGTCATTCCACCGACGCGGAACGGCGAGTCGGCGAATCCATTTTCTCTGCCTGCGTCCTGTCCGCCTGCTTGTCTGTCCCCGATCGATGAGATCGATGGCTATGTGTGAGCCACGCACCTCTCTTCCTCCTTCTTCCTTCCACTCCCCCTCACTCCCCGTCCTTCTTCGGTTCAAACGTCACTCATTCCGCGAACGAACGGCCTTCGTCTTCGCGCGCTGACCTTCTTACTCCATTTCATTGGGCTTGATATTAACGATGTTCCAGAGGCCCAACCGCCGACGAAACCGACCTCCCCTCCTCCCTCACTGCTGCCTTATCCCCAACAACCCTATCGTCCGCCGCGGCACCGCTACCGCTCATCGCCAAATCACTCGCCGCGACCTCGCACAAGTTGCTCACGAACAATGCACTCGAATCACGCGCTGGTAGTAAGCGCCTCCACTCCATCGTCTTGGCGCTTCCAGTCACGCAACGACCCCCACGGGCAATATCGAGTGGACAGTCGTCAATTTTCGAGGAGGGGAAAGACGGTGGATTCGGACAGGGAAGGGAACGGTGTGGGCGCATTTCTCGTTGCGTGTGTGGTGCTTTTTCTGCCCGATGCGCGCGGGCCTCGAAGACTGCGCGTGGGGTGTCTAGTCGAAGACAGGGAGTGTCGAGCGGGTGCGGGAGGGGTTGAAGGAACTGGGGAGGTGATTTTAGGAGCACGGGGCGGAAGGAGGGAGAGGTCGACACTCATGGCGGGTGCGGGAGGGGTTGAAGGAGCTGGGGAGGTGGTTTTAGGAGCACGGGGCGGGAAGGAGGGAGAGGTCGACACTCATGGTCCCACGCCGCTTTGAATGAGGAATGTACTTTCATTGTTTTAAGCGGATACATACGGGCTGAACGTCGAACTTGACAACCCTCCTACGGACGATGACCTATTTCAAGTTACTCTTTGCACGACCCAGTTTAGTTGCGCGCCGGCCGTATGAATGTAGTATCCTATATTGGTCGTTGTACGTGCATGTAATACATTGCGAACATGGAATTATGGGTGGTGCGGTAGATGGTAACTAGGAAATCAGGGAGCAAGGAATAGAAGCGTAACAGTTCGGGCTAGCAGAGATGTCAGTTGAATCAAGTGCGAATGAAAGAAGAGAGCTCACTTTCGGAGTAAATCACAGTCGTATCATAGATCTGAGGGGGAGAATGAGCAACACATTGCATCGAACAAAGTGGTCACCTACCGACTGATCATAAACTTCATAGTCCTGCTCGAGGTCGATCTCAATCAAGTCGTCGTGATGAACATCGTCGGTCTCTACCAACGCGGTGGCCATCTTCACCAGAGCAGGCAAGTTGATGCGAACTCCGTCGAGCCTGCGCAAGGTGTCCACTTCGAAATCCTCGTCGGGGTCGTCGGACAGTTCGAGTTGGGACAAGTCAATCTCTTCATCGTACTCTTTATATTCGTGGGGGACTGTTTGTTTCGAGGAGAGTGTGTGGGTGAAATTCCCGAGGTACAGGTTGAACCCGTAGGCCTTGGCCAACGGAGCCAGATGGCAGAGCAATATGGCGTCGGCGCCCTCAAACTCTGCCGCTGAAGTGGGGGTTTGACGGAGGAAGAAGAGGATAAGAGGGGGCGCCGCGGCGCCCGAGTTCAGGCAGTGTCGCCAAGTGCAAAAAGCATCGCGCAGAGGTGGCAACGCCCCAGAGAGATTGTGGAGCCGGGGGAGAACGGACGGTTCGTCGCTCCGCAGCGTACCATAGAGATGATAGGTGAGGCAGATGACTTCACAGCCTGCCGCGAGCGTCATGTACGCATCAGATACTCCGGCGTACATAGCAATAACACTGAGACCTCGACTGAGGTCCTGCGGAAGCGTCACCTCTCTCTTGAGATTATCATGCGTGCCAGCGCAGACTTGAATTGCGGGGCCAGTGAACAAAGCGGGCAGGGCAACAAAGAGGGTTGCGATGTGGCGATCGTTTTCCGGAGTTGACCTATATGCAGTTACACAACTTGTGTACGACGAGGATTGGAAGGAAAGGCCTACGATAGTTTGTGGAAGCCCGTCTTGAAGACCTCGAGTGATGCGAGGGTCATTTCAGCGATGTAATTGCCATGTGAAGCCCCGATGTTCGCGAGGGCGCCATTGAGCGACTTGGAGATGAACGATTGGCCGCGGTCGCTGATATGAACCTGCTTTCATGTCAAATGAGTCGCCGCCATTGAAAAACTGGGACGCACCGCAGCGGGGGACGCTATGTGTCTAGAAGCCCGAGGGTCGCCAAGATGACCACCCAGAAAAGCCATTTCCCGAGAGGACGCCGGGACTGCGAAGGTTTCGCCGTCGATCGTCAAAGATGTGGCAGGATATTCTTCCGACACCGACAATCCCAGAAAAGGTGCGGTGGTGTTCCGCATACAATTATTCTCTTCACGGGTAAGGGTTGTAATCTGAGTCTAATCACGTATTCAGCCTGAGTTCATAATGTCCCGACGCCTGAAAAAGAAAACCAAATCAAGTGGCACTCACCGCGATATCGGAAGCGCAGGCTGGCGAAAGCTCGAGTTGCTGAGGTGCAATATAGCCTTTCATGTCGGGCACATATGCATCCCATTTCTGAATCTTGTGCAGGTCGGACGTTTGAAGGGGATCCATGATGGTAGGTACTGAAGCCTAGAATTAGCAGCTGCTTTTTAAGGCCGTTTTGCGGTCATTGTGGACCAGGGAATTTCCTTTTCCAGAAACAAAAGACTTTGAGCATTTCTTTGTCACCAGAGGTTGGGGGTTTTATATATAAACCCTCTGATTAGAGGTAGTACTTTAATATATAAAGCCCTCTGATGAGAAGGGCCGCTTGTAGAGCAGCCATTCCGTGGACATGTGATGTACGTGATCTCGGTTAGTGTTCGGTTAGCGGTCCGGGTTCGGTTAGGGTCTGGGTTCAGGTTAGTAGTTCGGGTTTGGGTTAGTGGTTAGTGGTTTGGGTTAGAGGTTAGAGGTTAGAGGTTAGAGGTTAGGGTTTTGGTTAGGGTTTTGGTTAATGTCAGGGTGAGGAATCTATTTAGAAACATGAATTTTGGACAGTGCAAAATCTATTAATAAGAAGACATCTATCACAGAGTTATAAATAAAGTGTCACCTCTAATCAGAGGGTTTTATATATAAAGTGTCACCTCTAATTCAGAGGTGTTTAATATATAAAATCGCCGTCTACGCCTGTCTTTGTTGCCAGTGAGACAATGAGGCGGCCACTTTGAAATGACTGCACGACCCTATTACGACCCTGCTTCGTGTCCAACCGCCAGCCGTGACGTAGCTGCTCAAAGGCCATCGGACGGTCGTATTCAATTGACAGGATCTTGAAATTTGGTTTCAGACTGGCGGGAATGTGGTGGGAAAGAAAGGGGTGTTTGCCAATGTTAGGTCTAGATGCCGAGGGCTTTGGGCCTTTCCCAACTGGGCTTTACCAACCTTTTTCTTCAAAGTCGTCTTGCAATCTCAGCCTGGCCTCAGCATGTTCGTCGACCAGCAGTTTTGCCGCCGCATTCGCCTTCGAACTCGAGGAACGGGAAAGGGAGCATGAGAAATCGAGGGACAGCAACAACGGCCGCTCGCCCCGATCCCATCGTTCTAACTTCTCACCGACACGAAGACCCATCAAGCCGTCCGCGTACCCGCCCGACCTTCTGCGGCAGTACTCACCCGCGGGCTCTATCGGCGGAAACAACAAATTCGATGTGATTAAGGGCGCGGAGGCGGTGCGGTGCGTGGCCTTCTCTCTGTCCTTTCGGCGATTCATGCGCTCGCGCGTTCGCGCCACTCGTTCGCGCGGCGACCGTTGTTTCATTTTTAATGCATCTGTTACTTGATATTAACGGCGTTCTTCTTCCAGAGACCCAGTCGCCGACGGGACCACTTCCCTCCGGCCTCTACCCGCAACTGCCAACAACCCAACATCCGCCGCGGCACCACTACTGTTCATCGCCAAGTCACCCGCCGCGACTTCACAACCAACAACGCGCTAGCCACTCACAACGCGCTCGCATCGCGGGGCAGCTTTACCCCGCCGTCTTTCCCTTGCGCGGGGCGGGTGGTGCGGGGAGGAAGGCCGTCGATTTCATATGATTTGGAGGGGGGAAGCCGGTGGGTGTTTCTTTTTTTGGGGTTTTATTTCTTAGCTGGCGCTGGGATTCTTTCTGCTCAGCGCGCGCAAGCTAGGGATGCGGCCTATGGGCGGCGTATGCCCCGTCCTGCCTTCTCTCCTTTCTTGCTGGGTTTCTTTTTGGCTTTCATCCATCTTGGACTTGCCGCACGCCGTCCCCGCTATTATTTTAACTTTTTCTTGGTTCTTTGAATACCGGCGCGCAGCACCGGCGGACGCGTGCTTATCAGCCTCTGACCCACTACGCTCGTTCGTACCCATCTGTCGCTGCTGCGCCGACACGATGGATGCCTTCGCGGCTTTTATGGGGACGGCGCGTACTCGTTTTCTCTTCCGAATGCATCTTTTATATTGCCTTTTCCCTTTATCCGCCTCACATTCTCATTCTTTGGACTGCGTGCGGGTGCAGCGCAGCGCTGGGACCGCGTGTATGATCCTGGCGTCGCACGTCCATGTCCATGCCGTCGAATCTTGCCGCTTTGTTTGGGACGCAGCGCGCGGCGTTTAGTCTTTGACGGGTGCATGCACATGTTCCCCTGCTGCGCCCTTCGCGATCCAGTCTCTCTTCGCATTCTACACCTTGGCGTGGGGCATATATTTTCATTTTATTCCGCTTTTGTCATCTTGACTTCATTCTGTCAAAACGGTGCGGTGTCGGCGGGCTGCGGTGTATATAGCCCATGCACCCGTCGAATTGTCCGCGTCGTGTGTGTTCTCAGGGAGCGCACACGGCGAAATCGATTCCCTGCCTGCCCTGTCACATTGCGATTGGTGGACACGCACCTCCCTTCAAGTTCTAACTCGAAGCTAGCCATCGTCTCTCAGAAAACACACCCCTCGAAGGCCCTCGCGGCGCGCCAACTTTCTCAACACGGTTTCGGCAGGTGAGAGATGCTAGATGGGGAGTGGACCTGCTGCGCCCTTCGCGGCTTTCTTGTCGCTACCCTTCTTTTTTCGCACTTTTTCCTTCGGGCACATCATTTTCTTTTCTATTATTTCGTCTTCGTTTCGTTCTGCGTTTGGCGCGGCGATGGGTGTTTGGGTGCAGGTCCATATTCATCTTTCTCCGTCCCCCTTCACACCCCGAACGAAGGACCTTACTAACGAGTACACCAGAAAATCCAACCCTCTCGCGGCGCGCCAACGTCCTCGACACGGAGTTCCGAAGGGTGTAGGCGACGCTGGAAGCGGGCGGGCGAGGCGAGGTGAGTCGGGTTTCTTTGTTTTTGGGAACGCGGCTTGTGGGGATGCGCCTTCTGGGCGCGGCTCGCGCGTCCGAATGCAGCTGGGGAGAAGGAAGGAAGGACTTCGACGCCCGGCGCTCGCAGGTGACTGGGGTTGGGTCCCGATCGGGGGCGGGCAATACCTCTGACCTGCGCGCGCGCGTTGGCCAGGACGGGGATGGGCGCGGAGCTCCGTGCGGGTGCGCGTTTGCATCTTCGCAAGGTGATTTGCACACGGACTCGGCCGGTGCCTGCAGTCGCGGACGGGGGTCTATAGGTCGGCGGCGCCGATTGTCGACGGGGCTTTATTGTCCTGCGCATTGGTGAAGACGCGGTGACGCAGCCAATGTCTGCGCAGGGTTATGCGCTGACGCCCCGCTTTCCTCCCTCCGTTCTCTTTCTTTCTTTCTGCGTATTTCTTTCGAGGAGAACCACAAGCTGACTTCCTTTCTTCCCTCTATTCGCGCACTGAGTCAAAGGCGGGTTTGGCGCTAGGAGCACGAGAATCTGATGCGCGGTTTCATGTGCTGAGTATGTGTCCTTTCTTTATCCTTCTTTATCCTTGTGGGAAGTTGGATGTGCGACGGCGCGGACGGAGGAGGTGCCTGTGCAAGTGTAGGGCCGAGCCTGTAATGTAACACGCATCTTGAAAGGGTCTATCCTTCCTACGCCGGTGTACGCTGAACGCTTGTGGGATTATTTGGGCTCTCACCAATCTGCCCTTTCAGTCTTCACCGTATCATTCTCTAGGTTGATCGTCCAGGGTTATCTCAATGGGCAACAAGCCTCAAGGCGATCGATTTACGTTCGTCGGTCGGCGGAGATGTCGGTGAAAAGATTCCTGTGCGATCGGGACAGCGAAGCGACGAGTGAGTTTCAACTGGAGAGTGAATTATGTCCGTGGATCGCTAGGAGACTAAGAATAGGTAGGCGAACGTCTTGATAAGGCACTCGAGAAGCTCGAAGTAATCGCAGACCTTGATTCGCAATTGGCCCCCGGATGTAGTTTAATCAGCAGAAAGATCTCCATAAGTATTCTCGTCGCATTAATAATTGTGTCCCTGCGTATGAGCCTCGAAGGGCCAGCACATAACCTCGTGGATTGGAACGTACTGTGCGACTGCTGGGAGACCTTGTTCTTTTCTCTCTTCATGCTGTAACGGCGAGGTGCTTGATTTGCTCTTTTTGGGTAGAGAAGTTGAGAGATAATTTGTCCGCCCATCTGCAGGAAATATCGGGAGGGTTGAATTCGGGGGACTTGCATTTCCGAGTCGTCCCCTACTTGTATTCGTGGAACCGCTGCACTAGCACATCTCCGAGTCTTCCGCTGATCCATAAATGAGACACGAGGATCTCGAGTGAACTCTGCACAGTGCCGAGGCTCAGAGGGGTGACTGAGAGCAGGCCTTTTCACGGGCGCTTCCATTTTCCTCTTTGTCGACCGCGCATTTCGAATATCCGACTGCAGTTCGAATTTCTTGGACACCTCGGCCCGAAGATGGCTGTGCTCCGGCATTTCCTGATCTTGCAATCTACTTCCCACCACCATGCTGCCTCTACCGTCAATGTCTTCAACAGGGCTGGCACCGCTCGATTAATCGTCACGATCGATCTACGGAACACTGTCGGTCGTACTAATTCGATGCGTTGGCGATCTCGAAATCTCCGCCGACAGAAATAAGCTCCTCATGTCGGACGAGGGGAAAAGCTGAAGTTAGCTTCAAGTTTCATATCCTCATCCTCCCAGTGTTCAATGGATGACGACGAGTTCGATGCTCTTTTTGCAGATCCTGCGCCGCGAGATTTGGACACTATTGTGCAGGGGTTTCGGACCGTGGTTTGTCTTCTTGTCGCGCTGGTTCATTCTTGTTTCTGAATAACGACCAATAGAATTGCGAGTTAGCGGCGACCGCGGACGACTTGAGTCTCGTGGGCGTGGCTGTGGGACAGATGGAGGACGAGAACACGTCCCTCCGCACGGATGTCGATGGCCTTCGGGCGGCCTTGGAGGTTTCAGAGGCAAACGTGGTGCGACTCCGATTTCCGAGATAACTTATGCAAGAACAGGTTGCTGAATAGTTTCCAGGCAGAACTTGAGAGCCAGATAGCCACTCTCCGCGCGCAAGTTGCCAGTAGTGCTCAAGTAGACCGTGACATCGCGAAATTCAAGGCCGACTGTCGTGGTGATCTGGTCAGAATTTCTCTTCCGCGTTGCGTCGAATCTGAGCGTTGTGTGGAGTCTGCGCCCAACATTCGAACATTCTCGCAGAACATCGCCGGTGCGCGAGACGTTCTGACCGCAACGCAGGTGATAGAGAGATTTATCTCAGCCTGGAATCACAGTATCTGATGTTCCTATAGAGCCGCTCTGAAGGGGACGGCGCGATACTTTGCAGTGCCTCTGAGGGCTACCTGGTCGACGTAAGAAAAAGCAGCTTCCTACTGGGACAGGACCTGATCGCCGTCTAGCACCGGCTCGAGTGCGAGGGGTTGTCCCTCATCCCACCCATCACCACCCTAGAGGAGTACGAGCCTTTGGTTATTCTTTCACGAGCAAGTCTGGACTCGAATGCTGACCCTCCTACAGACACCAGAGCCAGAGCCGTTAGACGCCCTCCTTCTGGAGACTCGGCAGATGCTGGAGCTCGACCTGACCAACGCGGAGATTTCGGAGACGGTGCGTGTCGATCCTGGCGGAGATTCATTGTCTTTGTTTTTATGTACCTTGAGTTCACATTCAGTTTCCTCAGCTAATAGCACAGATGAGCATGCAAATCGTTCATTTAAAGGAGGGTGTACACTCTCTACGCCGGGTAAGTATTTCACGGTTTCCGAAGCCCGGGTTCTGAGAGTGGACAGGCAATTGTGGCGAAGACGCATGCATTGACCATCCTCCAAAAATTGAATGATGCTGTAAGTAGGTATGCGGTCATCTTCAGACTTGAAATTATCTTTTCCTCTTGTAGCGCGTTGAAGCACTCCAAAAGGAGAATGCTATCCTCGCCGCCACTCTGGACGAGGTCAAGACCAAGTACAAGCGTGTTAAACATGAGAAAAGAATGCTTCGTCAGGTCAGTATTGTATTTTCGTCGCCCGACAGAATTCTGCTGATGTATGTGTTGTTAGGAGTCTGCGGCCTCCACAACGGTGACGAAGCTGGTTTATGTTTGAGTCTGGCTCAATATTGCGTTCCATAGGATGTGGAGGAGCCGTGTCCGACGCGCGGAAGAAACGTAAATGGAATCCAATCCAAAAGTCCTTCTCAGTCCGTTCCAGCGGCTGAGGATCAGCTTCCCACAGACAGCAAGCCCCCTCGAAAACGGCGGAAGCTTCAGGTGCCTAATTCGTCGTATGTTTAGTCGTTTTTCTTTGTTTTATCCACGTCATTTTATCCCAGTAGGACTCCTCAAAACCCCGGGCTCGACGGGTTGACACTCAAGGAAGGAAATTGAACCAATCGAATACAGTTTTACTGAGACCCGGTCAATCGACGGTGTTCATTTGTTTTAATTTTGACCTGATTCATCGAAATGGAAGACGCGTGAGTAATTCTTGGGGTCCAGCTACCCCGGTCTGTCCCAACGTAGTTAGCGGAGCCGTATGGAGCGGGAGATAAGTCGGGGTATTAGGTGGCAAACCCGGCGCCGTCGGCGCGTGCACTGGGAAGATAATAAGGTCAGTAAGCGTACGGGAGACGGAGGAAGAATACGGAGGGAAATGCCATCGTGCGAACATCCGGCAGCCAATGGACGCGATGTCCGCGCGGCCCTCGCTCAGTGACTGGCGCGTTTGCACTACCACCGGCGCACGCTGGACATGTATCGAAAATGTCTCAACCAGCAAGCCAGTCCGAACCGCGTAAGACCGAATTGTCCACTCGTTTCGCCCACGCGTCCTTCGCTACGGCACACCAATCGCCGCACGACCACCGGCACATCCGCACCAAGCTGCTCGTGCATGAGAGCTCTCGCACGAGATTAGGATTAGTACAGGGATCGCGGGGGAAAAAATGGTAACCGGACCACAAGTATTCGAACGCGGGGAGTCGAACCCGATCTGCGGGCTGTGAATTTGCCAGCACACCCACCGTGTACCGTACACCACGCTCGAGTCATACATTTCCTGGATTGGTGAGGTCAGTTCAATCTTGAACCTGAGTTCTTTGATGTCGCACCGGAGCGCGAGTAAGCCTTCCACAGCCAGAAAGAGAACAGTGTGTGCCGTTTTTGGTATGCACCACAACGTTATGCCTACATTTGTGTAGTCGGGCCGTTGAGGGTAGAGATTATGGTCAGACCATTGAATAAACTTGCTGGCCACTGAGAGCTGGGAAGTAGTTTGATTAGTACTTACGGGGACCGAGATGAAAAAAAAGTCCTACTGAGCACCAGCGATATTATTAATTCGAACGCGGGGAATCGATTTGCGGCCGTAAGTTTTGGAAATAACGAAGGCCCAAACAACCCCCGTCGTGCACCGTACACCACGTTCGAGTGCCCATACTATTCCTGTGTTGGATAGGTCAGTTGAATTCTTAGCATAAAAACACTTGCATGGCAGTTGATGAGACAACGGTGAAAAAGTTCGCGGTCCTCAGAATTGCTGGAGTGATCGGTCTTCGTGCTTGTAAATTATCTCATTTCTACTAATTGTTTCTTTATGTACCTTTGGTTCTACCGCGGCGTGTGCAGCAAACGCGACCGTGAGCTCGGCTAAGGGGATGTGAAGAGGCCCAGGGACGATGGTGTAATTAGTGCCTACACCGGGATACTTCCTGGAAACCGGCGTTCATGAGTTGGACCGTGCCGTGTAACCCTACCTACCTACCTACCTACCACCAAGGACTCAAGTCCCCCTGGATGTAGGAAGAGCCTGTCATTCAAACCAACCAACTCCTGTAACCACATGCATATTCACCAATTAGTTCATCACAGAATACAGAGTATTCATTGAAACTGTTGGGAATGGTCACGCAGGCACGTGACCGTGTCAGCCCAGCAAGACCGCGGCCTCGTTAGAGCGTACGTGGCTCAAACACCTCGCGGTGGTTTCATGGAGCTGGCCTCTATGAAACACTCTTATGCGACGCGTTTCAATCACCCTAAAACATGTTTCAAATTGTCGCCGCCTCGTGTTGAAGAGTCCCATTATTCTCAGTTCATAATTTGGTTCAGTTTACTTCATTGTCCTGAAGTAGTATAAATACGGGGACTGTAATTAGTAGGAATACACCGATTTTCCCCTCCATTTTACTACAGGTTATGGGCCTCACCCTTAACTAAATCACATCCCATTCCACCCTACTTGCCGCTATTATAAATCACCACTATGTCAACTACTACCAATATCGCCGACTCCATTACTCCATCTTCGTTGTTCCGGATCGAGCAACTGAGCGAGACAAACTGGGTCCCCTGGAAGCGCCGTGTTACCGCCATATTTCGCGAGCGCGCTCTCTTGCACATTGTCGAGGGTACCACCAAGAAGCCCGTGGCCGCCGACCCGGGGAAGCCAACATCGGATGAGAAGAAACAATTGGAGCGCTGGGAGGAGTTAGATGGGAAAGCGCAGACCCAGATCGAGCTCACCTTGAGCGACTCGCAGATGGTTCACATCGCGGGCGCCAAGACTGCCGCCGATATGTGGATGCAGCTGAAGCAGGTCAAGGAGAGGGGTGGGAAGCTGGGAATTTTGTCGCTCCGCCGCCGTCTGTACCGTACCATTGCCGATGACGCGACGGATATCGCGGTTCATGTTACGGATTTACGTCGGATTCAGGAGGAGCTGGCGATTTTGGGTAGCTTGGTCTCGGACGAGGACTTCTTGCTGCTCATAATTAGTTCGCTTCCCGAGTGCTGGGACAATTTCACGTCCGCCTACCTTGGCGCATCGAGCAACGCCCCAACCATCTCGTCGCACGAGTTTATTTTCCTGGTTCTTGAGGAATATCGTCGCAGACTTGAAAAGACTGGTGATGGGAGCGCAGCGATGTACGGGCGTAGCGAGCAGAGTGAAGGAGGAAGAGGAAAGAAGGGAGTGGAATGTTACAACTGCCACAAGATGGGACACATCGCCGCCGATTGCTGGTCAAAAGGCGGAGGCAAGAATGGAAAGGGTCCGCGACGTCGCGGGAAAAAGGAGAAGGCGAATAAGGCAGCCGACATAGGTACTGATTTTGTTGAGACCGCGTACGCCGCCAAATTCAACACTACTTCCCTTTATTCTTGGTTGGCCGATTCTGGTACCACTTCTCATATCTGCAACGACCGAACAGTGTTCTTGAGTATGCGAGGGATGGATGTCCCCGTTGAAGGCGTTGGAAAAACACCACTGCAAGCTCTGGGACGCGGAACTGTTCTGTTAGACTGCCAAGTCGATGGAAAAGTGATTACTCACAAATTACTCGATGTCCTATTTGCGCCGACTTGCGCGCACAATTTGTTATCAATTAGCCGTCTTGACGATGCTGGTTTGGAAGCCAAATTTAGTCACGGCAAGGTATCGTTTGTGCGACGCACCGATGGTCGAGTAATGGCCATGGGGAGCAAGACTGGACGTCTGTACCCTTTAGCAGCGCGAGCCCAGAAGCAAGTGCAAAAGGAGGCGTGCGAAGGCGCGCATGCCGCCGTGGAGGCGAGCAACACGACGTGGGATGCCTGGCACCGCCGGATGGGCCATTTCGCTAAGAGTGGGTTAGAAAAACTCAAGAGAGAGAATCTCGTTGAGGGACTTACGGTGGATGAGGATTCACCACCATTCAGCCAGTGTGAAGCTTGTGTCAAAGCGAAAATGACGACAAAGCCATATCCGCAGGAGGCAAATAACCGACGCGAGGACCCGGGGGAGCTGACACACAGCGATATCTGGGGGCCAGCGCGCGTAGAATCGTTGAAAAAATCGAAGTATGCGATTTTGTTTACCGACGATGCAACTCGGCATTGCAAGCCCGATTTCTTGAAGAGCCGGAGCGAAGCCTTTGAGAGAATCAAGGACTATATCGCATGGGTTGAACGCCAGTACGGATACACACCGAAGGTCCTCCGAGTGGACAATGCAAAGGAACTCACAAGTGGGGCTGTGAAGGCATGGTTGAAGGGCCGTGGGATCACACTTCAGAACCCCGCCCAGTATGCACATGCTTCAAACGGAGTAGCCGAGCGATTCAATAGGACGGTCATCGAGCTTGCCCGTGCAATGTTGATAGCGCAAAATTTACCGGCCTTTCTTTGGGAGTCAGCAATTGAGTATGCGGCGTATATCCGAAACCGCTCACCAACGCGCGCACTCCAAGGGAAGACACCGGGGGAGGCCTGGACGCGAAAAAAGCCTAGTGTATCGCACCTCAGGGAGTTCGGATGCGACGTATGGGTCAAGCGCGAGCCAGTTCAGAAGCTGTCGAAGTTAGGAGGCAATCATGAGAAGGCGGAGAAATTTATGTTCGTGGGATTCGGAGACCATACAGACATTGTGAAATATTACGACGGCAAGAACCGTGTAATTCGCGAGTCACGAAATGTCGTATGGGGTGTGCCGAGCACCCAGCCCCTGGTCGATGTGCAGCTCGAGGGGGAGTTGGGAAAGCCGAGCAGTCAATCACCCACAGATCTTTCTGCACAACCCGCGCTTATGGAAAATCAGCACCAACTTGCAGCACCAAATACAGGACAGCCACCGGCGCAGATAGGGTCGCAGCCAAATGCGCAAGCTTCGCGGCAGCAGCAGGCGCAGACACCATCGCAGCCATTGAGCGCACCTGAACCGGCACCTTCTACATCGTTAACTCAACCAACACAGGTCATAAACAACGCACCAACAATTCGCCGTTCATCCCGTTCAACCAAAGATCCCGTCGATTACCGCAAGATGAATAATCCTGCTGTACGACCGTTGAAGACTCCTAATCCACGGTCAGCCACTGGAAATGTCTTGGACGAGGCGGAGATAGAGATGGCGGAATATGCATTGTTGGGTGAAGATATTCTTGAAGCCACCGGCGCGCCGCGCACGTACAACGAGGCGCTAAAGTCGAGTGAGCAGCTGGAGTGGAAGGAGGCGATGAGAGAAGAAATTGAAATGTTGAAGGAGAAAGGGACCTACGAGCTCGTGGAGCTACCGGGGGATTGAAAGGCAATTGGGAGCAAGTGGACTTTTGTGAAGAAGGTCGATGAGCTAGGCCGAGTGTCGAGACACAAAGCCAGACTCGTTGCCCTTGGATGCTCTCAAATCCCCGGAGTGGATTTCACGGAGACGTTTGCTCCCGTGGTTCGTCTCGAATCAATGCGCGCCGCACTCGCTATTGCAGCCCTGGAGGACCTGGAAATTATTCAAATGGACATTTGGGGTGCATACCTCAACGGGGAGTTGAAGGAGGAAATTTATATGCGGCAGCTGCCAGGTTTTGATGATGGAACTGGAAGAGTTTGGAAGCTCTTGAAGACACTTTATGGATTAAAGCAGTCAGGCCGCGAATGGAATCGCGAGTTCGACCGCAAGCTTACCTTGATTCAGCTCACAAAGACCGCCGTCGATCATTGTGTTTATTATTGTGAACGCAACGGCGAGCGGACTTGGGTGACTGTGTGGGTAGATGATATGCTAATCCTCTCGACGTCGCGAGAGGAAGCAGAGCGGACAAGGGCAGAGATAGAGGGATTGTTTGAGACTAAGAATCTCGGCGAACCACGTAAGATCATCGGCATTGAAATTGCCCGTGACCGTCGATCCGGCACGATCACTCTTTCTCAACGCCACTATATCGAGACACTGCTGGCCAAGTATGGATTTACGGACACCAAGCCTGTCGCAACACCAATGGACCCAAATGTTACGCTACGCAAAGTACCAGCCGACGCACCTGAAGCGCCAGCGGATTTACGCGGGCAGTATCAATCCATGATCGGTGGGCTCATGTATGCCGCCATTTGTACGCGTCCCGATATCGCGTACGCCGTAACAACACTCAGTCAATATTCATCGAATCCGGGCCCAGAGCACTGGAGCGCATGTAAACGTGTTTTTCGTTACCTTTCTGGCACTCGAAATTACGGACTGGTCTATGGCAATACTCACGAAGACAATATTGTCTCGGTGGGATATAGCGACGCGGATTACGCCGCTAACCCAGATGACAGGAAGTCAATCTCGGGATACGCATTCATGCTCGGAGGAGCTGCTTACGCCTGGAGTTCAAAGAAGCAGAGCACGGTTGCAACTTCTTCGACTGAGGCAGAATATACTGCACTCGCTCATGCAACTAGATTTGCATTTTGGAGCCGATACCTTCTGGATGAGATAGGCTACGCCCAAACTGAACCCACTGTGATACACGAGGATAATCAAGCCGCTCTGGCTCTTGCTCGTGATTCACAGTTTCACGTGCGCTCGAAACACTTCGACGTGCAGAACCACTTCATACGGGAGAAGATCGAAAACGGAACGATCAACCCCGTATACTGCACCACTGAGGACCAGGTTGCCGATGTCTTTACCAAGCCCCTGGCAAAACCCAAGCACGAGAAGTTTACACGTGGACTTGGGCTCTTGCCGGTCTGAGGGGGAGTGTTGGGAATGGTCACGCAGGCACGTGACCGTGTCAGCCCAGCAAGACCGCGGCCTCGTTAGAGCGTACGTGGCTCAAACACCTCGCGGTGGTTTCATGGAGCTGGCCTCTATGAAACACTCTTATGCGACGCGTTTCAATCACCCTAAAACATGTTTCAAATTGTCGCCGCCTCGTGTTGAAGAGTCCCATTATTCTCAGTTCATAATTTGGTTCAGTTTACTTCATTGTCCTGAAGTAGTATAAATACGGGGACTGTAATTAGTAGGAATACACCGATTTTCCCCTCCATTTTACTACAGAAACAAGCATGGTGTGGTGCATGTCAGGCCTTGACACAGCAGACTTTGCCCGTACTTATTATTGTGATGTCAAAGAAGCATGCGTATCGCGTAGATTCCAGAAAGGCCAACTCGGTTTGGCAGAAGAACACATGTTCGTAATCCCGTGGTGTTGGGGAAGGTGTTGCAGCAGGCGATGTGTTCGCAATGTGGCAAGCGAGGAACTAACCCAATCAACCAACCCATTCCAAGGAAGGTTTGAATCGATGCTTGAATCAAACGCAGCTCGAATGTGTTACCCTCGCATTGAATTACCGCAAGCGATCCCAGACGTCCGAGTTTTCGTCAGACAAGGAAAAATTCAGAGAGCCAGAGACAAGGGAGTAAGGAAAGAGATGGTTCACCGAAGCTACTGCGGTGTTGGTGGCGTCGAAAACGTGTTTTTATAAACCGCAATAAGTAATCCAGAGTCTTGACCAAATCCAATACCGCTAGGGAAATTGGCACTAGAGAACTCCGAGGATGGCAGGCAGAAAGCTCGAGGAAGCACTGGCACAGAGACCAAACAGAGACCCAAAAGGATTGAATATTTTCTGCCGTATCCAATCGGGCATTGCAGAACAGATAAGTAATGGACGGCACAAGAGATTTCAAAAAGCTATTTCATTTGCATGAGCATCTATGTACTTATTTACGAAGAAAGCCTCGAACGCGTCTAAGGACCACGTATGACGGAAGCCATGAGGAAGGTATCGAGAGCCAAACACAGGGATGAGATGTGCACCACGCAGGACCGAGTCCAGATGAACAACGGACATGACCGGGTCCCACGCACGGGTATGTCATAAATCTGGCCGCACCATCCACATCCCCGTGTCTTGGTCTGGTCCCCTTCCGATCTTGTTATACCACTCGACGAGAGCGCAGGGATAATCCACACCATCAAATTGAAAAGAAAACAGAAGCCTCACGCGCACAACACTCATCCCTCGGAGGCCATCGGCATTCTGATCTTCGACGACAAAGGTGCAGTCACGTCGCGGGCCAATCTTGCGCCAGCGCGGGGTTGAGCGGATACGCTCGCGTCGCATGCCCCGTATACCGGAAGGGTCACTTGGCGAATAAAATGTGGCCACAGCGGAGTGGAAGACGGAAAGTGGGGAGTCGATGACAAGAGTTGGGTCATCAAGGTCGGACTCCAAGTCGGCGTCGGATGTAGACGCTTCTGACGATGAGTCCGGGTGAAGCTGGTTGTGTAAGAATGCCCTCAGGAGACGAGGAAAGGCCGGGACTTTGATATGGTTGGCCAGCCCAGTCGGTGAAGAAGGATATCCGCGCTCTGACAATGAATATCAGAGAAGGGGTATTTGGTTATATAAATAAATACCACGTACCACGGCGGCGAGCAAGGATGACATTTCCTTCAACGCGTTCATCATCCACTTCCCCGCCGTCATCATCGTCTGCATCTGAAGCTTTGGCCGCAGACGGTGCGGGCATTCGATCGGGTGCAACCATCCCGCGATCAACAAAATTTGCTCGTGCGGCAGCGAGCTTGTCCAGACGCTGGATTGTAACCAACATCTAACCGAGGGCGTTGTAGCGACTCGAGCGACGCCACGGCTTCTTTACCGCGGTAATATGCCGAGACTCGGTGATAGAGGAACAAAGCCCCCCGGGCGCACCAAAGAGCTCGATGTTGGGGCGGTAGTGAACTAGCGAATGTTGGCGGGGCAGTGAGAACCCATCACGGACGCCAGTCTCACGAAACACCTCCCGGTGGATGTGGAAGCGCTGAATGGCCGCATCGACGGCATCCAGACTGGATTCGTTGAAGTCCGGAGGGCGTACAACATAGCAGAAGTCCAGAAATGAGCTGAAGCACTTTACCATCTCGGAGGGGATGAACTCCTTGACGGCAGGAAGGTATATCTTGAAAAATTGGTCGGTACTTTGGGCAGTACAATGAGCGAGAACTATTCACCTTCATCAATGCCTTGGAATCATCACCAGTCCATTGCTTGAAGCGGCGCCTGTGTTTAAAGCGGCGGAGGCAGGGAAACTGGGGAGTTGCGGCGATTCTAAGGAGAGGAAGCGTCAGTGCGTACAGGGAAGTTAAAATTGCGGTGTACCTCCGGTCGATTTCATCCAATATAGAGTTTGCCTCAGCCGGCGGATGTATGATGTTAAGATAATCTTCCACCCACGACACAAGATGATCTTTGAATGTGCCCTTAATAACCTGGTGCAGCAAATCCGATGAAAGAAGCTTGTGAATGTCGGCGCGAGGAAAGTCGTAGGTGAACGGCTGCATGAGTTAGTAAAGGCAAAGGAAAAATGACGCAAGGCGTACCACAATATCTGCGTCGATTCCATATTCATCCCATAGTATCTTCGGCCCGAATTCGTCCATAAGGGCGTCTGTATGACTGTGAGAGCGCCGCCCTGCTTCACCGTCTAGGTTCGATGGCAATGCGGTGCATCTATATAACCAAGATTAATGAAACTGCGCCAGACACTAGAAAAACCTACTTGGGACACCAGCTTTGTACCGTTCCAGCCAAGAGAACTTGTTCTGGATAGTCTGCGATGAATGGACCCAAATCATAGATGATCCGTCGGAAGTGACCATCCGGGCAGCGGCGAACAACGGGTTTAGTCATTCCGGGCTTGAGGGTAGATAAAATAGCGGAGAGAGAGGCGTGGTAAAGCTGGCGCTTGAATTTTCGAAAGGCGGGGTCGTTATCGTACTTGCGTTCAGCTGAGAGTCGTCAGAATCATGCTATCAATGGGGGAACATCTCTCACTTTTGGGGATAGCAAAAAATGCGATAGGGACGACTCCGTTCCGATGCGCCCGTCGAACTGGGTTTCGGATATTCTCAATGGACTGGTAGAGGGGATGGTATTCGACGTTGCCAGTTGCCACAGACACCGTAGTTTTGTTGGCGCCCAGGATGCTTGGCACATACATGGACCCTGCGCAACTGGGATCGTCACGGATGATCTCATCCTACATGACGAGGTCAGCCAGGATACTTGCGCGGAGGTTAATAGAAGTTTATGCAGTGTTTCCAGGCAAAATTCCCCGACATGAAATCACTCCATCGGCGTTGACCGTCGCGATCGAGTTCGATGTACGGCGTGGTGTCAAACTCCCCGTCGAAGTCCGGATTATCCAGCATATTTCGGATTACCACGTCGGGATCGCGATACCAGATCTCGTACTCTTGTCGCGCCCAGTCTGGTGCATCTACCCGCGGATCGGCAGCAGTCTTGAGGCACTTCCACGGCGCATTCCCAGCTCCGATGGAGTCGATGGCAGCATATAACTGCTGATAGTTGTCGTACGGCCCAAGATCACCGTGCTTCATGAGCGATAAGCCCCAAAGCTCCAGCAGATAATCAATATTCCCTTGCGACATCTCGACGCGCCGAAACAGAAAATCAGCTGTTTTAAACTGCACTTCGTCCTCGAAAGGACTCCAGTCATCGGTTGGGGCAGTTGATCGAGGGGGAGGAGGCGAATCCGGAGGTATTGGCGCACTGGTATGATCACAACAGTGTTGCGGGTTAAGGCCTTATTAAGGGTAATTTCTTTCGTTAAGCCCTTAAGACCCTTAAGTGCCTTAATAAGGGTGCCCCTTAATAAGGCTTAATTTCCTAAACGGGAAAATCTACCGAAATTTCCCAAACAAAAACACAGAGTTCAAAGTAGTCATGTGTGCGCCCCACCATCGACTTCCTTCACATCCCAGGCCCAAAGTTTCTACATTTCTCACTGAGAAAATAGCTTTTCCTAGTCAAAGCTACAATTATTGACCTATCTGCAATGGATATCCGCATCATTGAAATGAACGGGGAAAGCTGAGGTGAAACTGACATCAGGGACATGTTTTCCCACTTCGAAACGATCGAGTAGTGTTGCACAATAACTTTCTGACCTAAGTGATGGGCGATCATTCTCCCTTAGCATGGCCTTATTATGCCCTTAACATGTTTTCGGCCAGTAATTAAGGGTTAGCGTTAAGGTCTTATTAACGCCTACCCTTAATTAACCCTTAACCCTTAACCGCAACACTGGATCACAAGGAACACCTGAAGTAAACTCAGACAAAACCGCAGATATAAGAGGCAAAATGGCACACCGTTCATTTTCGGATGATATATTTTCTGAGCCTGAGATCGTGGTGTGCCTTCAGGCAACGGCGGCGGAGTCGGGCTGGCAGAAGAGCGAGGTGGGGTATTGTCGGGGACGAAGTCGAAATTACCGTCAGGCGAAGACGGCGGTGTAAGTTCGAAAACAGGCTGAGCGATGGTAGTAGAGTTAATATGTGTGGTATTGCAATGCATCGTGCGACCGTGCGTGCTCTTGAAGGTCTTTGGGCAGTCCGGGAAGAGGCAAGGAATTCGGGCGGCGATGCCCTTTCGCTGCGGTCCAACCATTGCCAGTGAGTGCAGAGTGAGAGCAACGAGGAACAGCACCAGAAGGAAGTGACTTTGGAGGTCAGTGATTTTTTTCGACGCCATAGAGAGTCGGAGGACGAGTGAAGGCGAGGACTTGTCAAAATCAGATACCTATAGCAGTACATATGAGAATAGAGATAAGAAAACGGCGGCCACCCAAACTAATCTTGCTTGCGTGAAATGGTTCAAGCGGGTGCCGCAGAGTAATTCTTTTCTGTCATGCAGGCTGAAATTTGGCGCGCGTTGGCGAGCACAAAAATGTGGGTCAATACCTAGTTGAAGAGCGCAGCTGCCGGTACTCAAACCAATGGTGGGGTTCTGAAAACCCCGAAAAGGAGTACAATTTTACGGGAGCTTGTAGGAATATTATTGCTGTGGTTGTCTCTGAAAACTTAGAGATAAGGAAAGCGCGGAGGCGGCATTGTGAACAAACCTGTGATTTTCTGCGGCGCGATCATACGTGAAATGGTTCAAGCGGGTACCGCAGAGTAATTCTTTTCTGTCATGCACCTGAAATCTAGCGCGCACCGGTGAGTACAAAGATGTGGGTCAATACCGAGTTGAGGAGCGCAGCTGCCGGGGCTCAGGCCAACCGTTGAGTTCCAAAAAACCGAAGAGGAATGGAATTTTACGGGAGCTTGTAGAAATATTATTGCTGTGGTTGGCTCTGAAATTCAGAGATAAGGAAAGGGCGGAGGCGGCATTTGCGAGCAAACCTGTGATTCTGTGTCGCGCGATCATCGGCCGTCTGACTCAGATGTTTTTGAAATTGAGGAATCAAACATTGAAACAATGGAAACGTGACCAGTTAGCTCTTGGTTGTTGACCGCCACCTCTTGTTCTTGACCGCCACCATGGATAGGCCTCGTTGTTTCAATAAGGACAAAATCGACCTGACTGCCCGCCGTCCCGGCCTCGTTGATGCGCCACGCAAGAGGCGATCCACCACCCAGATTCGGGAGGAAGAGGAGCGCAACACTTCGCTTGCCCTCGAACAACAGCAAGCCGCAAAGGAGTCCCACTCTGCATCAGTCCACCGTGTCGCAGCCAAGGAAGATGAGATGCACTATGAGGACGAGGAGGTAAATTCAAAATTTCTTCACGCACTAGTACTCAAGACCAACAGAGTCGTCGTCATGCCGCCAGACCCGACGTAGCCCGATCCCGTTCGCCTGAGTCCGAGCAAGAGGATGGCCAGCAAGAGGACGACACCATGGAGGACACTTTTGAGGCGCCTCCTCCATCGGCCTTTGACAGTGAATCGGACGGAATGGCGCTTGGCACTGACGACGATTACGGCGATTTAGAAGCTGATTCCGACAACGACCGCGACCCAGATTACCTGGAGCAACAGAGCAACGCGGGCGCCAGCGAAGACGCCGAGAACGAGGTCCAGGTGACCGTTGACATGGGTTCTGACGACGAGATAGATTCCGAGTACGAGCACGGAGTGGAAGCCGCCTATGAGCAACTTCAGCTCGTTGAGAAGAAACGGCATGCAGCGAAGGCCCAGAAGCGTGCTGCCAAGGTAAGGAACTGGGGATAATAATGCGAATCGTGAGCTCACCTCTACCGTTAGGGAAAATCGGCAGCGAAAGGCACTTCGACAAAGGTGAGTTGATCAAGTGCGCGAACAAATACTTACATATTCTCAGGCCCCAAAAGGACAGATTCGCGCCAAAATTGTGGATTCACGCGCGGCAGCCCCGAGTGCGGCGGGCAGCGCCACGAAAAGGAAGGCCCCAGGACAGATGGAACCCCCGTGCGCTTCTGTTAATACCGTCAGATAATTGTGACTCACTCCTTATTTAGCCCAGCCACCAAGCGCACGAAGCCTTCCGAAATCGGTGGGCTCAAGTCAAACTGGAAGAATGCCGCTGGTGTCGTCCCCGAACCCCGTATCCCCCTCAAATCCCAGTCCCGCAGCTCTTCAAGATCGTCCCACATGCAGACTGGCACTTCCGACGGCGACTACTATGGCGGTACAGTTGAGGACGACAAAGAGCTGCAGGCTGTTGTTTTAGCTCCTACCGAAGGTGGGAAGTCTGTTTCACACCGAGGTGGGACCGCCAAGGTGAGTCTTCGTTCGCACTACTTTGACGCTGGTCGAGATGACGGTTTACTTCCTAGATGGGAATCACTCTCACCGCTGTCACTGCGGACATCACCGCTCCGGCGGCCCCGAGACAACGTAAACCAAAGTACACCAACAACGACCTTCCTTTCCTCCCAGACGAGCGCCATGAGCAACTCAAGATCTGGCAAAGCAAGGGCCTCGGATACCTCATGAACTGGGCAGGCTCCCTTGACGACGCCTTCGCTGCCGGTGCAAGTCAGCCGGACTTCCGTGCCACTGTCGACGACATCTGGGCCGAGTGTTTCCCCGACATCCCAGCTACTGACGCGGTGCGCGGTGTCGTATGTCATCGCGATCTGTTACTGCATCCCATGTTGATTTCCTTTGCAGGCTGCCAGCGCGATTCGTACCTGGCGCAGCGAAGTCGGGAAGCGCGGTCTTTGAGAAGCGCGAGAAAGAATTCCAGGAGGGCGCCGCCGAACGTGCAAAGTTTGTTGGCCACGAACTGGACGGTATGAGCTTTGTTTATCGGGATCCAGCCCAGAAGGTATGGGCTGATTCCGCGTGTGATCCGTTACTTAATTAAATTAATAGCGCGGTGCTTGTCGGTCCCAGCCTGTCGCCTGGATGTATGCGTACCATGTGCGTGTCACCGAGGTCGTTCCTGAGAAAGACCGACGCAAGCAGAAGTGCGCGTTGTCACTCAGCGTGGTCTCGGTATGATCTCTCCCTATCATTCAGTTTGATTCTTACGTCCCTTCAGGTCGAACGGGCCTACAGAATGTGGAAGACAGGGAACAAGATCAAGGAGCGCGTTGAGCGCCGGGGTAAGAAAACCGCTCACAGTTTTGTCGCAGCGCCGTGGGGAGTCCGGGCGCGTCAATACCTTCCCTTGATCAATAAATTAAGCGACAAGAAGTGGGCTGACATCATTACCTCTGCTGATGAGTTCAACGGCGACGGCGAGGCGGCCCAGTGGGATGATGTCGACGAATCTAGCGAGGCCGACACCCGTCTTGATATTCAGTTGTCGTCCGAGGAGGAATAGTGGTAAGTGTGCCTATTTATTACCGCTTCGTTCGCTTACACGAATTACTTCGCTGGGCCAGATTTCATTCTTTGTTGCCGAAAGCCTCGCGCCGGCTCGTATAACGTCTCCTGCACCTACCCTACTCATACTATACCTCAATATATGCTTTTTCTTGCTCCCCCCGATCCCGGTATTGTGTATGCCAGGAAATCAATATAAGACGTAGGATAAACTGGTTCTGTATGAAAAGTGGAAGGGTGTTCAAAGTAGTGAAAGCATATATAAGTGGTGAAACGCTGAAATGTGGCGCCACAAGTCATTTGTGTCGCATCTGGTGCTATAAAGACAATATGTCTCAATGCAGGTCATTTTGGGTCCATACAATATTGTGGGGGTGTGGCGTGTATGACTGGGTGGTACCAGACCCACCCAGACACCGCCAGACGGGAAACATTTTGCTGATGTCTACTTGGACTGCTGTACCTTGGACCTGAACTAAGTGGTTCTTCCGACGGGATCACAACAACTTTCACCGGGATTTTATGGCTACAAAACTCAGGGAGAGAGAACGGGATGGGCGCTCACACAGATCCCAGCTTCTCATTGCATTCGCGCGAATCGAGGTGCAGTTCGCACCACGGCCACGAACATGACAAAGACAACGTCAAGCCGCCCGACGTTCTACGACAGTACTCGCCCGCAGGCTCTTTCGGCGGGAACAACAAATTCGATGTTATTAGGGGCGTTTATTCGGTGCGTTGTGTACTCTTGTTTATTTCTTCTTCCTTGGGGCGATTCGTGCATTCGTACCACTCATTTGCGCGCGGCTCTTCACCATTTCTTAGTTCACTTTGAATTGGGCTCCATACTGACGTCGTTCTTCCTCTAGAACCAAGCCGCCGACGGGACCACCCTCCGCTCTCACCGCCGCCCTACCCTCAACCGATCCACCATCCGCCGTGGCACCGCTACCGCTAATTGCCTAATCACCCTCCGCGACTGCACACAACCAACAAGGCGCTCGTGACTCACAATGCACTCAAATCGCGGGGGAGTAAACACCTCCACCCCTTCGTCTTCGGCTTTCCGTGCAGCGCGACAAACACGTGGAGGAAGACGGTCGATTTTTATATGACTTGGAGGGAGGAGGACGGTGCGTTTTGTTTCCTCTTGGTGTTCTTCTTCTTGTATTTTCGTTACTCGTGCGTCTTTGGTCTTTGGGACGCGTACGCCGCGCCGCGGGGCGCATGTTGTTTATCAGCGCGCAGTAGGAGACGTGCGTCGCGGTTCGCGATACCGTTGCGCCCGTACTTCCCTATCTGCCTCTGCCTCTGTTGCGCCGTCACGATTTTCGCGGGGGGGATTATTACTTCTTCTGCTTTCCATCTTGCTTCTGTCGTTTTCACTCTGCGGGACGAAAATGGGCACGGGCGCTGGGCTGCGGGACGAACCACCCTCTGGACGGTGTGGATTTTTGCTCAACTTGTTGTGCAGTGTATTTCTTCTAGCGCCCTATATTCCATCAGCTCGGGCACCGGGCACCGATTCGAGGCGTGTCTGGGCGCCTTCTCCGAACGTCTGTGGGATGCCTCGTTCCCGCCCGCTCGCCTTTTCGCGTTTTACTTGGCCGTCGTCGTGCGCTGGGGCTATTATTTTCATTATTCTTTTTTCGCATATCGGTCCCGCGCCGCAGACGACGCATATGGCTTTTGGCGTGCGTGCATGCTTGCGCGCATGTGTCCCTGCTGCGCCCCCGAATCCCTTTGCGTTTCTTCTGGGAATCGGGGCAGCGTTTTTTCTTCTTATTCATTCAGAGGCGAATGCATTTTCATCTATTATCATTCTTCTTCATTCACTCAATGTCTTGAGGTGGGAATGGGACGGGCTGCGGTGTATAGCCCATGTACACGAATCACTCGCGTTGCACGTGTTCTCAGGGAGCGCATACGGTGAAATTGATTCCCTGCCTGCCGTGTCGCACTGCGATCGATGGACACGCACCTCTATCTCCGATACGTGCATATCTTCCCTTCCTCCCTCCCCTCCCTTTCCCTTGAAGTTCCAAGCTAACCATCGCCTCTCAGAAAATACACCCCTCGAAGGCCCTCGCGGCGCGCCAACGTTCTCGACGGGGAGTTTCGGCGGGTGAGGGAGACCTTGGATGGGGAGTGGAAGCGGGCGAGGTGAGTCAGGTTTCTTCCCTTGGGAGTATGGCGTGTGGGGGGATGCGCGTGAAGGGCTGTACCCTTTCGGCGCGGCCAATGTTCAGCGCCGTTGTGGTGAGGACTGCGACGCTCGGCGTTCGCAGGTGACTGAGGTTGGGTCCCGATCGGTGGCGGGCAATACCTCTAACCTGCGCGCGCGTTGGCCGGGATGGGGATGGCGTGAAGTGGTGCACGTTTGCATCTCCGTAGGGTAATTTTGAACACGGACTCGGCCGACGTCTGCAGTCACGGGCGGGGGTCTGTAGCTTGGCGATGGCAATTGTGGACGGAGCGTCATTGTCCTGCGCGTTGGTGGAGGCGTCGGGTGGTGCTTTCACAGCCATGGCTCTGCGTCTGAGCAGGGTTATGACACCCCCCCTTTCTCCCTCCTTCCCTTTCTCTATCTCTGCCTATTTCTTTCAAGGAGAAGTATGAGCTGACCTACTTTATTTCTAGCCGCGCACTCAGAGGCGGCCTCGGTGCTAGGAGCACGGCATCTGACGCGCGGTGTCATGTGCTGAGTACGTGTGGAGATGCAAGTCGCGGGCGGAGTTGCCCGTGGAAGTGTTATAGTAGTTACTAAAGATGGCCGGTATTCCAGAAAAATAATTCAGTGTAGGGATCTGTGGGTCGTCGTTTTTCCAGCTTGACTGACGGGTCATGATGCCCGAGGCGAAAATATTGAGTTTTTCAGTGCCTGTAGTTGAGTAAGGCAAGGGAGCAAGATATTGTTCGTTGAATTCAAGCCCAGAATAAGTGCCTCGGGAGAGCAGACTTTGCAGACCAACTTGAGCAGGTGGTCGGGTCAAAGTGCCGGGTCGACAGTCCTCGGCCGAGATTACGATTCCTATTTAAAAAGGAATCGTTCTCTGGACAGGGCAGGTTCATCAGAACTTTGTGTAATCCGATCAAAACGTGATATCTAATGCCAATTTATGCCTTTAAAAGGCAATGACCCATGGGGATCCACACTTATCCATTAGTAGCCCCTTCCACACCCAGAATGAAATTCTTTTAGGCTTGATTAAAACACTAGTGAAAGTAACTTCTATTGATAGGAAAATACATCATAGTCAAAATGATGTGAATCAAGGACGTAAAATAGACTTCCTAAAGCAAGAGGATTTGACTGCAGCTTTCTGCAACGAGAAGTCAGCTTGAATAAAGCATGGAAGAAAGAATTCCCAAACCTTGCCAAGTTTATTGCCGAATTCAACAGAATTGATTTGTCTTGAAATGATTCTGTGTGAAAGGGATCATGAAAGGTGAGGTTTCAAAGGGCCTTTGCAACAGGCTTAAACAAAGGGTTTTCAGCAGAATTAAAACTTCCCTTTGACAAAGTTTTAATTCTGCTGAAAACCCTTTGTTTAAGCCTGTTGCAAAGGCCCTTTGAAACCTCACCTTTCATGATCCCTTTCACACAGAATCATTTCAAGACAAATCAATTCTGTTGAATTCGGCAATAAACTTGTCGAGGTTTGGGAGTTCTTTCTTCCATGCTTTATTCAAGCTGACTTCTCGTTGCAGAAAGCTGCAGTCAAATCCTCTTGCTTTAGGAAGTCTATTTTACATCCTTGATTCACATCATTTTGACTACGATGTATTTTCCTATCAATAGAAGTTACTTTCACCAGTGTATTAATCAAGCCTAAAAGAATTCCATTCTGGGTGTGTTCTCGCTTGAAATCGTGACTTTATGTGACTACCGACCCCTAACCTTTGCTCCGTTCTTCCGGAAACGTATTTGATGTCCTTGATTTTCTTTTTTTATTCGTTGTTATAGCATTTGGTTTCCTTGTCTTTACTCTCAGCCCTTTTCTTCTCATGTCAGGTGCGAGTGTTGCCGCCGTGTTTTCTCTTTAATGTTGAATGCTCTTCTTGCCAGATCCAACTCGACGTCTTCCTGTCGAGGTCCTTGTGGCTGTGTTCTCTATTGTTTGTTCGGTGGAAATCCTTTCGTTGAGAAAGTTCACATCGGCACGCTGGACTCTTCTTGGCGTTTGTAGCAGGTGGATGGCTGTCGTTGGATCGATGAGCAGCCTTTGGGTCGTATTGGTTGTCGACGGCGATACGATGTCTGCCGAGCTTGCCCTTTTCCTTCGATTCTCCGCCGGTGGCACCATCAAGCTTTCCTTTGCAACCCGCGCCTATCCAGCCACAAGGGCGCCACAGTATCGTTTTTACTGGCTCTTGCCCGGAGCTCGTTTCAACGTCTTCACGATGGGTGGCCCTGGAATTGCGTTTGGACCACTTGTCCTTGCTGCAGTCGTTTTTGGCGCTCATATTGCCTCTACCCCTTCCCTCCCTTCTGTCGTTCCATGTCAACTTGCGCTCCATCAACTTTCCTTCCCCTGCGGCAATGAATGGGCCGTTCTATTTGGATGGACATTACTTGTCTCTCCGTTATTTGGAATGCACTGGCTATTCGTTGCCTTGGGATGCTTTCCGTCGCTGCGTACAGCCCATGCCGCGTTTAGTGTGCTTGGTGTTGGATCGTTTGCGCCCGGAGGCCTGGGCTTCGTATGACGTGATGTTGCATATATTGGCCACTACGCCTTCCTTGCAGCAGTTGGCTCTCTTGTCGACTGGCTGCTTTGGGGAACCCCCAACGCTGGCCGAACCTCTACATTTGGATTCACTCATTTCTGTTGACCTCGCCTTTGGGGCTTTGTTGGGTCTCAACCAGTGTGCATACCCTGCTTCGCTATCTTCACTTTCTTCCCCTTGAAAATCTCCAACTATCCTTTGCTACGGGTTCTTCCGTCCGGAATTTCGTCGTGTTGGACTTGCATCTTCGAGCTTGTATGCTTGCGCTCGGTGGACATTTTGATCCTCATGTTTTCAATAACATTCATGGCATTGCCATCCTCGATGTGCGTGAAGTTGGATCGGCTGTTTTGGATCGAGTATCAATCCAAGCTGGGGACATAATCCTTTGGTCTTGCATGATCTGGACGTCCTTCGGATGGGATTGCCGGAATGGCGTGAGTTGGACACGTTTATTCAACGACGCGTGGTCAGCGGACTCCGAGGTATTTCAGTTCTTGAATGTTTTGTGAGTCCGCCGACGCGTGTGCTGGGGGATGCGGTGCTGCCTGGTCATAGGATGCATTATGTGTCTGTTCTTCGGTCGGTCCTTTCAGTAGTTTGCGTTCCCTGGTATTTTGAGTATTCTCCATTACACATACATAAATATACCAATCTACTCTTTCCCTCCTTGTATTAGATTAGTAAAATGTGGTCGGTTTGGCTTTGTTATTTGTTTTTGTTTATTGTGCTTCTCTACGGTGTGTCAATTCGTTTCTTGTCTTTTCCAACCATGTTGTGTCTACCCCGCCAAACCTTGGTTTTTGCTGACATCTATGCTCCGACTGGGACAAGTTAGTGTATTGTGTTGAAATGATTCCTCAAAACTGGCTACTGATTTGTGGCGGCCGGCGTGTTGCTGTCCATAGGGTTGACATTCCATTCTTTCCTACGTGTTCATTACTGTTCAATCCTGTCGGTTGGAACCTACGAACGATTCCGTCAAGCAATGCTACTCTCTGTGTTTGCTGTTTTAAAGGCTTGTCTCTGAATTGGTGTGTGTTGCCTTTATGTGTATTATTTCTCTCCTTACATCTTGGCTTATTTCGTCTTTCAGCGTAACCGCCGCCGTACATCCATTACTAGCCTTGCTTGCATGAATAGATAGCCTCTATACATCGGACTTCCTGATCGGGTTTATTTTTATAATGATTGATGGTGGTGTTCTCACACTATGCGGTTCTCGTTTTGTCCTTTCCGCTGATGGTCTCTTGAGCTGTGTTTCAACGTGTTGCTGAAACACGTTGTTCCTTGACCTCGTGTTATATCCTGCCGTGTGGATGATGGCGGTCTCTGCGGTCATATCAAATTGCACTTTTTCCGGTGGGTTTTCCCGTTTTGCCGGTTTAGGTGGTGCGGTGCCTGTCCATGCTTTCGTTGTCAAGTTGCCAGATCGTCGAAATTGCTGTTTGTATACATCGTGGCCATCACTTGCCTTTGGCGTTCACCCAATGTCTATCCACTCTCTTCCGGTCGAGCTGCTGTCTTTCGTCTCCGTCCTCGCCAATCTCCCTCTCTGTAGGCACTGGTGGTTGTTTGCCGATTTTAAACTGGTGGCTTCTCGTGTTTGCCGGCGCTGGTGTTCGATTGTAGATGGCACTTCCGCGTTGTGGACTGCGCTGCCCGTGACCTGAGGGACGTCGGCCGAATTTGTCGATTATTTTTTCCGTCAATCAAACGGTGTAGCGGTTGAAGTGTACATCAACCTCCAATCCTTTTCTCGCATGCTGGGTCGCGTCTCGGATATGCAGCAGATGGTCGAGCTTAAGGATTTGTCGTCCTTTTGCACACTCGTTGTCCCGGTGCTTTCCTTTCACGACAGCTCTATTCGATGACTGGTCGTCAAAGGAGAGCATGTTGGTGACTTGCAACATGTCCTTCATACGTTCACTTCAACGGGAGGACGACATCTTATGGATTTGGCTGTCTCTATCCCTCGTCGATGGATGCCAGTGTTCGCCCAAAGGGCAAAGGCCTTTGTCAGCCAAAGGCCTTTGAGGGGCCTTTGCAAAGGCCTTTGGGGATCTCGCTCAAAATTTTGCCCTTTGCCAAAGCCTTTGACCATCACGTGTGACCTACGTGATTTTGATTTGACATTTTGACCTTTCTCTTTTTCTTCCTCCCCAGCGCGACAAATGTCAGACTTGAGCCTGCTAAGGGGTTTTATTCACTGTCAAAGAAAATAAAACTTACTGGAGAACCTACTGCAAGGGATGTATTGAAAAGCATATGACACAAACCATTCATGAAGGTCATGAAAGAGGAGGAAAATAATGAAGGATGCGCTGGTTAATGCTGCTGAGGATGACATTCCAGATGATGGAGGTGTAGAGATAGACTCAGATGAAGAGTTCCGTGCGTAAAAATGGTGTTAACACGAATAAAATTGCCGGTGTTGGACCGCGTGGGAGTTTGATCAAAGGCCTTTGCCGTACCCTTTGGCCAAAGCCTTTGCCCTTTGCAAGGCCTTTGCCAAATTCCGACCCGCCATAAAGGCCTTTAGGGCGAACACTGATGGATGCAGCATTTTTCCCATCTGGAACCTCTTGTGCGTGTTTATTTTATATGTAGCGACTGTATCTAAAGTGTGCGTTTTTAAGGCAAACAACGAGATGGAACTTCTTCCTATACCACACCTTGATACTCTTGCTCTGGCGGGTGTTAGATTTCTCGAGCCTACCGCCACATTTACCCCTCTTGCTTCCCTCCACTTCACCGGCCTTTCCTACCTCTATCCTGGTGTTTGCTTTCGCGTGCACTTGCATCTGCTTCGGGGCTGCGCAAGCTGGTTATGATCAACTTGAATTGTCCCGATTGCGATGGAGTTGCACCCCTTGTCTTGCCCTGCCTCGAAATCTTCGTGTTTGGTTGCAGCGGAGGCGAATTCGACACCAAAATTTCGAAGGCCCTCGAACTGCCCGCAGTTTCCAGGTTGATGCTTAGGGTCATGGGTGGAACCATGCAGCATCTCGCTCCCCTCAGCAAAGTGGTGTCGCAGGTCCGTTACGCGCGAGTCAGTTTTGGGCATCGCCTGTTCATAAAGGACTTTCTTGCCGATGCTCGTAATATCGGTTGGTTTCTATCATTTATTTCAAGTGCATGGTCTCTCATTCGTCGCACGCAGAAACTTTGGTTTTGGAGACTTCAGAGACTTTCGCTAATGTCAGCTCTCTTTTAATCGCCAAATCCTTGGCTTTCCCTCGGCGCAAAATTATTGAGGCGTTGTGTGTCGTGGAAGACCTACATGCACGGGGTATTGTCAAGGATTTCAAAGTCGAGGTTTTCGCGCCCACCACCGTTTCTTTTGCGGCTACCGAAATATTTCACGGATGCGAGAGACAATGATGGTCCCCGGATGGTATCGATGGAGTAGTTTTAATCGTATTACGCTCCCGTTTGCTATACCGCATAACCCATTCGCGGCTAGACGTTCAGTTGGAGCGTAATCCTGTCGTCCCTCCCATATTTGTGTAGCTTTCGTGTCAATAGACGACTACACACCATACAATGACAATACAGCGCATTGTGATGTCGAGGGAAGTTCGCCGAATTGGATGGGGGAAATGGTATAGTCGAGTTGGTAAAAGGCGCCTTCTCGATAAATGCGCCCTACGCACGCAAGGTGTGCGTTATGAGCGCCGAAAGTCAACAGTTACATGCAGCCTGAGTAGGTCTGCTGGCTGTTTGGAGAATCGCTAATACGCCGCGGATCGGGACCGACCGGGGAAATGAGCTGGATACTGGGTCTCGATGTATAGCTAAACCACACACTAAACACACTCCAAATCAAACACCTAATCACTTCTCCGCTTGTATATGCGTTCGTGGGGTTCCAACTGAAGTATTACGGCTGTTGCAATAGCTGAAAACTAGGTTTCGACTTAAAGCTTTAAGTCGACCGTTTGGTTTCTCGGACCTATTGGGCGCTGATGCGACCTTTATAGTTCTTAGAAGAGTTGTGGTTTTCAAAAAGGTTTGTGGTGATATACACCGGGTGGTTGTATGGTGAACTAAACTTAGTTCGACACTGGGTTTGAACTGTAACTGAAAGTTGACAAGTTCCGCTGTAATATTCGCTGACGCTGACGCTGAGACCCTAAAACGCTGACACTGACGCTGACACTGACCCTAAATGCTGACGCTGACGCTGACCCTAAACGCTGACGCTGACGCTGCACAACAAATATAATCCAATCCCAATATATTGGTAGACACTAAAGTATCTAAAGACACTCAAATGTACACCGAATGGATTCCGTGAGACTTCCCGGACGGAGGCACGCGTTATGCTGTGCTCCTAACAAGAAGGGTATGGTCCACTTGCTTCCACCTAAGCTCTACCTCTACTTATATACTAAATCCTACATACCAAATACTACAAAACATGGAAACTCGAAACAGTACGGTACATAATGGTCCAAACGTTGAGTCCGTGAAGATACGGACTTCTACTGAATACAATCTACTAATTTACATACAAATCTTGACTTGAAAAGGAGAATAATCTACATGGATGTTGGTACAATTAAAATAAATAATATATGTCCGCTTCTGGCATGTCCAAATAATATCCCAGCCTCGTCATGCCGTCCCAATTCGGTGTGTGTGACTCCTGGTGAATCAGCCTCGAGTCATTCGAGTCGATTCGAGTCACTCGTGAATAGCCATGCGAGTCTGTTCGAGTCAAAACTATTAATAGCTTCTTGGCATCACGATTTTGGTTTAGCCGGCGGCAAGACCTTGCTGCCGCTACTGCTCCCTTTGAGGTGCCGTTCCTGGCTATGCCGTCGGACCTTTCCGGTCCTCGGATCTTCGGCTTGATTGACAGGAAATGCCAACTCTACCGCAGACAAATGTTCTAGCCAACATAGGTTGCCCCTGCAAAGCTCCCATTCCTCAACCCTGGTCACGGATGGATAGTATTTCCTCCTGTCCTTGATTAGAGTGAATGCCCAACTCTTACGAACCCTGAGGGTTTGTTAAAAGAGAAGGTTTGACTTAAAGCTTTAAGTATGATTTTGACTTTCCGGCCAGTATTGACCTTCCAGTGAGTTCACACCTTAAAGCTTATAGTATATACGCTGCTGTCTCCTAGCTAGCTGCCCGGACTGACACTAGCCCCCTGCTGAGTGATTTATATAGCCGATTACAATACAGCTAGTGGCACTGAATGAGCAAAATTGGCAAATTCCGCGTGTGGCCCAATTGCTGGCTTATCATCGCGCCGCGCTTTTCTTCAACTGAACGCGCGCTTCAACACCTGTTATTTCCAACATTTCCTCCTTTCTTGTCTAGGAAGTTTGTCGCCCGGTTTCTATTCTGTACAACTGCGGTCAAGGTGACCCTGTTACCCCACTCTCGTGAAGGCACACTAATATATTTGATTTGACAATGTACTGGATTAGTGCCTCCCGTTTTAATGGGAGCGCCTTTCCTTTAGCAGTATGCAGTGAAGGTAATTAGATGCCTTCTCCCTCCTTCGCGCTCTCCTTATATACCCATTCCCTGCTTCCCATTTGTCCATCTCCGGCGGCCTTCTCCAAAGCGCGCTCGCATTCTTTTCTTCAAACCGTGCCAGCTTTTCCTTTGAACAGCGCAGCGCCTCGCGCCTTTCTTCGTAGCACCCCACGCCTTTCCTTTAAATAGCTCTCAGGGCCTTTCCTTGGAACAGCGCCCTGCGCCTTCTGTCCCAGAGGCGCCTGCGTGCGCCTTTTTCCTGTGCGTGGCGCATTCTCTGTTAAGCACCTTTTTCTAGTGTTTGTTATCGCTCCCTGGGTGACTAGGTATCACGGTCAGATAGCACAGTGGTTAGTGCACAGACGTCTTGATTATGGAATGCCATGTCGTCCACTACCCTCGTTCGATTCGGGGTCTGTCCACACGGTAGCTTTGTTCAAGGTATATCCTTGAACGAAGCACCTTTTGTTTAGTGCACGGCACCTTTTTCCTGTCTTTTGGTAGGGGCGCTTCGTAATTATTTTCTATCGCGCCTTTTTCAGATGGCTCAAATTGCAAGTTTCGAGTTGCGGATATGGCCCAGTGGCGTAATGGTATCGCGCGCAGTCGTTATTGCAACGTTATTTCCTTTAACTGCGAGCTCCTCGTTCGATTCGAGGTTGGGCCTGTTTTTCGTGAGGCGCTTTTGGTGAGGCTTTTTCTTTTGTGGCGCGTTCTCTTGGTGAGTCATTGATAGTCGTGCGTGACTCATTTTAAATCACGGCCAGATAGCAAAGTGGTTAGTGCGCGGATTCTTTGATGGGTTCAATGGCAATATTTAATCCGCTACCCTCGTTCGATTTGGGGTCTGACCTTTAAAGTGGTAGCTTCGTTCAAGGAACGAAGCTACCTCTTTTTATTTGCGACAGCGCGCCTTTACTTTCTGAACCATCTGTAAGTGCGCCAGTGGATTCCGCCGCGCGCGCGCCTTGTAATCTTTGAGTGCGCCGGAAAGCGCACAGTGCGTTGTCAATTTCCCAAAGTGCGCTAGTGTTTTCGAATGCCCCACGAGTAAGTGCGCCTGCAACTTCCCAAAGCGCGCCAGTGATCTAGCTGTTAAGTTCCCAAAAGTGCGCCGGTGATTTAGCTGTCAAGTTTCAAAAGTGCGCCAGTGATTTCCAGTGCAAGTGCGCCAGTGACCATGCTTCGAGCTGTCACCCAGAAAGGCGCTTTTGTTCTCCGTGGCAGGCTGGGACTCGAAGTTTCGAGTGCGGAAAGCAGGGCGTCTAGAGCTAATCACAAAGTGATAGCTCACAGCGTGACTACCTTTTTTGTGAAAAGTTGGTCAGGTCCAACGGCAATTGTGGTCGGAAATGCCGATCTGTATCCCCTTTTGGGCTCTCTCTTTATGTCCTCCGTACGTATTTCTTTTCCTTGATGTCACGCATGCTGGAGCTCACGCCGTCGATCTTTCAGATGTGGTAATTCATTCCCTGCCAGTATCTGTCGCAGGCGTATGAATTTGTCGCTATCGTCATGGTTTGATCTGCATCTTTTTATTTTGTGGCTTCGGGTCTTACCTTTCGGGGAAATTTCTGTCCATATGGCTGGTAGGTCTGCGTCTTGATGGTTAGCAGCGAGTCCTCACAATTTCCGGTTCATTCCCGGTTTTTTCTTTTAGTATACGACTACTACGTTGCCTTGTTGTCGGTGCTGCTTCCGAACTTACTTCTCTTTCAGGAGCTCATGGTGAGTCTTGCATCGTCCTTTGTTTTATCTTCGTATGTCTGCTTATTCGTGCTATTCGTTCCATTTATTTAGTCAATCCTCGCTCGCATACCGTACAATGTTCTTCAGGAATTGGTGGACACTTATTTGGCCTCCGTCCCGAACGTGCACTCTGCTAGGTTGGGGTTATGTGCGATCACGGCCTCGTCGCATTTCTTCGTCCTCGACAACGCCCGTTATTGGAAATACGTTCGGATACGACGTACCACAAAGATGGCATGCATTTTGTGGACTCTTGAGCATTCGTGCTCATTGCATCCTCTCCATTTGGATATATACCTCGACGGCGTCATCAGGAAACACCTCCTTTCCCAATACGGTCCCATTGCCCCCAAGTTTGGGATAATGCCGCCAAATTATCCCTCTTACCATCATTAGCTTTCTAGTGACGTTGAAAATAATTTAGGGGTAATTTTCCCCAACTTACCGGGCATTCACCGCACATTCCTACAAAGTTTCGGTTCATTGGGCGGAGTTATCACGGTTTAGACACGGATTTGCGGGCAAATGTGCACGGGGTGACTATTAATTCAACGAGGGACTACGATAAACTAGCAAAGGTGGTATCGACTACAGACAATGAAACAGGAATGCCGTAGAGTAAGAAATAGATACACATATAAAATGATGGAGCAGCGGGTCAGGGCGAGCAACGTGGTATTCAATCAGACTCAGGGACCTCAACAAGGTTGATGAGGACGGAGGAGCTTGCGGTAGCGTTGGCAGTGGCGCCCGCGGTCTCGCTGAATATAAATGTGAGTACAACTTGAAAAATGTCAAAGAAAGCAAGTTCATACCTTACAAGGTTGTAAAGCTTGTGGAGGACACGATGAAGAGCGACCGGCACCGACTCCCGAGTCTCGATCAAGGTCTTCATGTGGTTGCGGTAGATATCCTCGTAAGTGCCTTCGGTGAAGGGGATGTTTTGAAGAGTTCCTGTGGCACGGTACTCAACGAGTGCCCCGTAGACCTGAGATAGGTCAATAAGCCTCAAAGTGTATGAAGAATAAAAGACTTACCGCTGTTGCCGCGAGACAGACCATTGCATCGGGGAGTTCTGCGCGGTTAGGATGTTTCTTACTGGTGGACGCGAACAGGTGCAAATTCTTCGTTCTGAATTGACCCGTGAACACCACTTTTTTGAGAACCCCGACGATGGACTCGTGATGAAACGGTAATTCGACTTTCAGGCGATTCTGGGAAATATTGAGATGGGGAGGCATGGGACACAGATAAACTTACCGTGGCCAGATCGACAGGAAAGATGTAGCGGTGGTCTTGAAGACGATCCGCGACAATGTTCCTCACCTCGGCGGGCGGCAAGTGAGCAAACCGGAAAAGGCCGGGGATTTCCTGTGCCGCAACGCGTTTAAAGTCGCCTCGAGTAATGTTAATGCGGTCCAACGGCTATCCAGCATTCAGTGAATAGTTAAGGGTCATGAAATTAACGTACAATGTCGGCGAGACGTGCAGCAAAGCTGAGATCAGTCTCGAGGCGATCCTTGATATGCGCCGAGGCCGGAGTTTGAGCAGCCGAAAGAAGATATGAGCGCGCAAATCCAGCGCGCGACACGATGGCAGGGTAAGCATCTTCAAAGAAGAGGGACAGCTTGATGAACTCAATGGACCCGCGCAGCACCGACTTGAGCTCCTCGGTCTGACTAGTTAGCCCGATATCCTTGCCGGGCGCGGGGAACATGATACGAGCAGAAATATCCCACTCGCTCTCGGGACGTGATGCTGCATCGACGGCCGCAGCTGCAATCCGATCAAGCTGGGCCGCGACACCCTTGGCCGGTGCGACCGTACCCGGTCGCACCTCAGGTCTCTGGTATGATTCTCAGTATGGTCTGGAGTATCACAATACTGAAAGAACATACCTCCAACTCTGCTTTCTTCTGACGTGCCGCCGACACCTTGCGCGCCTACGTAAACATATTAAACAACTGAGGAACTTGATGTGGGAATAAAATCACGTACTTTCTTCGGCGCGGACACGGCTTCCTCGGTGGAATCAGGGGCCTCGACGTCCACAGGGATGGTGCTGAGTCCTTTGGCGATGGCCTCATGAAGCTGCATGTCGTCGCCCCCGTAGCCGTAGTTCTTACGGCTGGTGGACTTCTATGTAGACCGTGAGGAAGGATGCACAAAACACTAACTGTAACTCGTTACCTTCTTCGTGACCAGCTTGACCTCTTCGTCGCTGTCAATGGCCATGGAGTGGCGCGATGTGGTTGATCCACGACGGCTCGAAACCTCCGACACCTGTGCAGAGCGGGACTTCCCATTCTGTATTGGACTGTGAGATGGTATTTATGTCGTCGAGGGAAATAGTAACCGTACCTTTTTCGGCGGCAGCTGGATGCTTGCTTCGAAATCATCGTCTGCGTCACTATCGGGAACACGGAGGTCCTGACCCGACAACCAGGATGCAGCCGAAGAGCGGCGGCTGCGAAGACTGGTCGAAATCTTGGTCACTGGTGCAGGCATATCCGCGTCACTGTCGATGTTCACAACACGCGGGGGAGCATCGGAGAACGTGTTGTCTGTGTCGGGGTCGAGATGCTCCCGCTGGCGGCCTTTGCCTTTGGACTTGATGCGGGGCTTGTCGATCTAACGGCGGTTGGGAGGGATTGAGCTTCGGTTTATTGTGTTCAACAGGAATACGCACCTCGATGGACTCATTATCGGAATCAAAGAGTTCACTAGCAGAACCATGTTTATCGCTCATCTGCGGGAGTAAGCAGAGGCATTGTGCATGAACAGAAACTTGTACCTCTACGTCGTGGGTTTTGGATTTTCCAGACATAACACGAGGAACCTGGGGAGTTGTGATGAATTGAGAGAAGAGATTGCGGATGCATCAATCCACTCACTTCGGCCTCAAACTCGTCTTCGTTGGGCGAGACATCTTGAGCATTGTCGTCCTCTGAGTCATCGCTCTTGGCGTCCGTGTCATGCTGATCAGAGGAGACAGCTTCCTCCTCCGAAGCAGATTCCGCAATAAGGCGCGGCTTCGCAGCCGCAACTTTATTAGCTTTACCACCTCTGGTAGACCGAGCTTTGACTAGATGACAATGAGTAAAAGCAAGAGCCGAACGAGGGTGAACAACTAAAGTGAACTCACCGACGGTGAAAACTTTAACGCCCTTGGCGACAACGGCCTTGACTTTGCTGCCGGATTTGACTTTGGTCGGAACGAGTTTGGTAAAATCAATGTGGACTTGATCAGTGAATTGGGCGAAAGGAGCTAGAATGAGACACATACCAGGCTTCTTTTTGGTCTCAAGGGAGTCTTCAGAGTCGTCGATGTCGGCGGCAACGTGGGCTAGTGGCAGGGTTACGACAGTCACGTAAACTCGGATCAATCTCGCAGATACGACTTACTTCTTCCCGCTTTGGCTTTTGGCGCAGGCTGCTCTCCTGGGAAGAACATGAGCAAGTGGAACTGTTGTAGCAAGCGTAGCACGAAGGAAGAACTTACCACTGGTCTTCTTGGCACCACGGGCTTTCTTGATCGTCTCCGAGGCGAGTGTCGCCGACTCTGACAACGTCCGTTTGCGGGACTCCGCCGTGCCCGACTGGTCAAGGTTCCAAACTGAAATAAAAATTCAAGCAGATTCAGAAGCAATACTCAGAAGAGGCAGCGGCAGAAGGACTTACTGGCATTCGATTTGGCATCGGCCTTGGCCTTACGTCCACCGTTCTTTTCTACGTGTACAAACTGGATTAGGAAAAAGTCAAGTCGAGAAGAAGAATAGTCTTACTTGATGCTGCATCGAAGGCGGCTATCTCCCGCCTCTCTTGGTCTGCCTTGGCTGCGATTGTGATCTTGCGCTTCTCGGCCGCGGTAAGAGGGTTGGTGGAAGGTGTCGACATTGCGGTCCAAGTGGGTAATGGGGGGTCTAACGAGTGTGGGGAGAGTAGAAGGAGTGTGGTGGTGGTGGTAGTGCAGAAGATGAGACAGCCGGTGAAAATAATTAAGGTGCGTGTTTGGTTTTGATCGCGCGAGGAACTTCGCCCTGATTCCATGCTTTTCCGTGCGCTCAGTAACGGACTTGTGGAGCCCGACTTTGTTACCATCATGATATCCTGCTTGCGCACGTTTCAGACGCCGTTGGAAACTTCAAGTATCCCTTAAACCTACCTGTTTCCCCGAGAACCATCAAATTGACCTCTATGCCGCGCTGCCCGGGCTGCAATACTCAATGTCAGGGTCAAAAGGGACTGACCCTGCACCTAAAACTTACCACCAACAATGCTTGCGCCGCAATTTTTAGAGCCGCCGAGAATCACGTTGGCAACGCTCCTCCTACCCTAGCGGCCAGGAACCCGACATCGGAGCCCGAGTCCGAGCCTGAGCAGCCTCAGGATCATGGGCTTCCCAGTGGAGAGACTGTGTTCGCCGGGGATTTCTTTGGCAATGATTACACCGCGGGCGACTTTCCGCAGGACTCGGATGACGAGCCTGAGTCCGATGACGAGTCTGTGGCCGATGATCATGACGCCGCAGACCGTGCCGATCTTGAGGGACGGTTTGAGGCACCTCGGCCCCAGCCTGAGGATGACCCAATGCCCGCCCCTGAGGACAATGTGTCGAACACTCCGAGCTCGACCTCCCATCACCGCGAAGCACGAAAAATTGCGGAGGATAAGTTCCATCACCAACCCATCATCGATAAATTTCCGGGAGGCCTGGCCGGTCGCCCTATCGCTTCCCCGCAGACTCAGAATTCGGAGCAGAGATACGAGTCTGCCCTCAACAATTCTTCAGCAAGTAATCTGTATGCTCCGTTTAATTCCAAAATGGATTGGGAGACCGCGCGGTGGGCCAAGCTTCGTGGTTCTGGGTCTACCGCGTTTACAGATCTTCTCCACATTGAGGGTGTACGTTCCATTCTAATTTAATTCAAGACTTTTGCATTGACCGATTCAACTCCAGGTTCGCGAAGCGCTCAATCTGTCATACGGGACTTCGGCTCAACTCAATAAAATCATTGATGAGAAACTACCTGGTCGCCCCAAGTTCGTCCGCTCAGAGGTCGTCGTGAACGGCGAGGTGTTTCCATTCTACTCTCGCGACATCATCGAATGTGTTCGCGCGCTCTGGGGTGACAGTGATTTTGCCCCGTACCTTTTTGTTGCCCCAGAGCGACACTACATCGACAAGAATAGAACAGTTAGAATGTACCACAATATGCACACCGGTAAATGGTGGTGGAGCACTCAGGTACGACGACACCTAGCACCTCATAAAAGTCAAAATATTCATCCTACCTCTAGAAGGAAGTCGAGAAGGAACATCCTGGCGCAACCATTATTCCGATCATCATTTCTTCCGACAAAACCCAGCTTACCGTATTCGGGAACAAGACCGCATATCCCGTTTACATGACTCTTGGCAATATCCCTAAAGAAATTCGCTGTAAGCCGTCGCGCCGCGGATATGTCCTGCTCGGTTATTTGCCCACCTCACGAATGAAGAATGTCAAGAACCAGGCTGCGCGTCGGCGCATTCTGGCCAATGTTTTCCACTCGTGCATGACGCACATTCTTGCTCCCCTCAAGGAGGCTGGTATCACTGGGATTGCGATAACCAGCGGCGATGGAGTAACACGTCGTGGACATCCCATTTACGCGATGTTTGTCGGTGACTATCCCGAGCAATGCCTCGTTACAGCCGTGAAAACGGGCGAGTGCCCTACATGCGAGGTACCTCGCGACGAGCTCGGTGAGGATGCCAGCTTCCCTCTGCGCGATTTGGAGGCTGTCCTTGCTGCGCTCGATACACTCGACGAGGGGCCCGCAATATATACCCAAGCATGCGCCGACGCGGGGATAAAGCCTGTGTTTCACCCGTTCTGGGGGGGTCTTCCTTACACGAACATCTTCCAGTCGATAAGCCCCGACATACTCCATCAGCTCTATCAAGGAATCATCAAGCATCTCATCGCATGGCTGAAGGAATGCTGCGGCGAGGCTGAGATTGATGCACGTTGCCGGCGGCTACCTCCCAACCACAACATTCGCCTGTTCATGAGCGGGATATCAGATCTCTCTCGTGTTACCGGCAAGGAGCATGACCAAATTTCGCGCTTCTTGTTGGGGATTATCATTGACATTCGACTCCCCAACAATCTCGCGTCCGGGAGGTTAATCGCCGCCGTTCGCGGGGTGCTCGACTTCGTTCACCTTGCGCAATACCCCATGCATACCAGTGAAACCCTCGCTCTTTTATCTGATGCCCTCGACCGGTTTCATGAGAACAAGAGCATTTTTGTGGACCTTGGCGTGCGCGACAACTTTAATCTTCCAAAACTTCACTACTGCCGTCACTACATCCTGTACATCAAAGGATTCGGGACGACCGACAACTACAACACGGAATATACCGAGCGCCTTCACATCGACCTCGCGAAGGACGCATATCGTTCCACAAATTTCAAGGACGAGTTCCCCCAGATGACTCTGTGGCTCGAGCGCAAGGAGAAGATTTACCGACACGAGAAGTATATTCAGTGGCGTCTCGATAGGTGCCCGTCCCCGCCGATTATGGCTGATCTCCCTCCGGGTATTGTCTACGAGCGGCAGCTCAAGATGACCAAGCACCCAACCCACAAGGCTGTACGTCTGAGTCGCCTTGTCACCGACTACGGCGCTCAAATCTTTCGTGACGCGTTGGCGCGCTTCATCACCAAATTTAATAACCCCCTCCTCACTTCGCGCCAGATCGAATCGGAATCTGCCAATGTCACCTTCGCCTTCCACTCCCTCCCCGTATTTCATCGCATAAAATTCACCACACAGGATCCATATACTTCCCACGCTCCTTCAGACTCCGTCGTGGACTCTATTCATGTTCAACCACAGAAGTCACTCAAAAATGGCGCGGCTGTCCCGGCACGCTTTGATACTGCTCTCATTAATGATTCTACCGGTGGTCTGATTGGTGTTGATGGTGAGTCGTTAAGCAGCATTTTCGCTTTATTTGATACGGGTGCCTAGGTTATCGAGTCGCTCAGGTCCGCGTTGTTTTTTTCAATTCCTCCTCGCCACATCTCCAGCCTCTTTGGCCTGGGGGCCTCCCCGCCAAAACATCTGGCATACGTTGAATGGTTCTCACCGTTCACGCAACCCGAACCACATCATTTAATGTACAAGGTGAATCGGTCTTTAAAAGGTGGTGAACGAATTGCAAGCATCATTCCCCTGGCCAACATGCGGCGCAGTGTTCACCTACTACCAAAATTTGGGCCAGTTGCTCCACCGGAATGGACGTCCAGCAATGTTCTCGATGAATGCCCGCACTTTTTTGTTAATTCCATGACGGACCGGCACATTTACGCTACATTATTCTGACCTTCAATTTAATTTAATTTAAATTTCCGAGAGTCGGTCACCCAAAGTAACGTGACACCGAGTGCGTTGAAGAGTTGGTTAGGTGATGTAAGCTGTCTAACCACCTCTTTAACGCACTGTGTACAGCCACCCCCTAGAAATCGGCTGAAGTTTGTAAGCCCATCACTGAATTGGATCAGGCTTACGAATCGAATCGAGAGGGCGGACGTTCAAAAAGCGAAAATCGTACCCGGGCTCGAACCCAAGAGAGGTGAGGTTCGAACTTATCAACGCGTTAGAAACCCGAAGGTTTGTCTACCGTTAATCCAAGCATGCATTGAAACCAGAGTCCATGGAGGGAATACGTGGCAAACATGATGTTACTTGATTAACAGCCTATTGATACATGCACTACTATCCAAACTGACATCCTAGATAAAATCAGCAATCCTGGTAACCCAGGGAATCTTCCGAACTTTCCACAGATTACCATAATTTCTCCATATTCCCCCAAATAGGTAGGGGGGAACCAAATTTCCCCTAAATTAGGAAAGGAGGTTTTTTCCGGATGGTTCCTCAGGGTATATCACATTTCTTCTGGATCCATGGATGGATGCATGTTGTCCATTGCCTGGACATTCACCTTACCGACGCTGCTGCGTTACGCATGCTGCACAGCGCCATGGAGAACTGTCCCGCACCAGCCCTCGCCAGCTTTACTCTGGCCTTCCATGTCAACGTCATTCGACCTGGTCCCAACTTGTACTCTCCTTTGGAGTGTCAATCCTGGTTTCAGGATGCCTTTCCTTCCCTCGTCGAATTGCATTTGACAAGTATGATTTTGCCACTCGAGGATCTGGTGGTTCCCATGCTATCTATCTTCGACATTTCGGCCGCGCACCCACTTTATACCCATCAGGCGGACGGGTTATACCAGTTTTTGGCGCATGCACCTCGTTTGTCCACCTTGATCATCCACAAGGTCAATTTCCATGGATTGCCGTCCGACTTGCCTCTCCTCCTTTGTCCCAACGTTTCTACCTTGTACCTTGGGTTCAGAAACGACTTCCATGCTGCCGAAATATTCCACACATTGTCCCTTCCATCCCTTACTCGGTTTTCCTTGCGCTTATGGGATCAGTCGGACATATTCGCACTTGAGCTCCTCCCTGCGAGGTTCTTTAGCGGCATCACACACCTCACTGTTGTTAATCCTCGGATGCGAGGTTATACCTCGCGATCATGGGACTTCAACGCCTCTGGACTGTTTTCCATGTTTTCTGGTCTGCGTTCTCTGATATCAGCCAGACAAGCGGAAAGCTTGTGCGCGACTTGGCTAGGGTTGCCTCAGCTTCGGTAACAAGCGGTCGTGGGATTTTATATCCGTTGTTGCGGACTGTTATGTTTCCGACTGCAAAATTTGACATCATCGTGGACATTGCCAAGTCTTTTGGTTGTTCTGATGCTTCTGACGGCTCTTCGCTCACATTACGTTCTTTGAGTATGAGTGCTTTCGAGTATGCGGAGCCTCTAACTGCCGTTGCATTCACACAATTCACTTAGCTCAAAGAACATGTTGCTCGTTTCGAGATGATATATGCCTGACTTACATACCTGTACCGACTGGTAGACTTCTAGTATTGCCATCTATTTTATTGTTGTTGTTGTTGTTCTTGTTTTAAAATTAAAGCTCATCGGGAGTTCCGATCGGTATTACATGTTACTGATGTGACATGTTGCATTGATCTGCCCAGTCGGAAGTAGACGGTCACCGCGGATGCTCGGGATTTGGTTCGTTTTCAAGTAGTGTAGATCATGCCCTCTTTTCTTTCTTTATGGTCTTTTATTTGAGATGTAATATGCTGCGAGCTTTGAACTGCTTATAAAATTAACTCTTACCTTATTGAGCGCGTCTACAGTAAGAGTATCATCTTACCGCCACTACATTTCGCTTCCGTAGCCACGTGTTTGATTCTGCTGATGCTTTCTCTTTCGTCTTTTACTGTTGTGCATTGCTGCTCCGGTTTGTTATCAAGGGATCAAAATATGACATGTGTTTGAAATCCCGATTTTGGTTCTTCCTCTTTCGTATCAGGACTATGTTGCTTGAAAGTTCAGCTGTCCTGGCTCCTCAGCCGAAGTAATACCGTTTCTTATTTTTTGCCTTTTGCTAAAATTGACTGTTGTTAGCAATCTGGCTCAAACTCTTTGTTATGAGCTCGTTTACCCAATCATAATGTCGTTTCTATCCATCCCTTTCGAAGGCTCTGCGATTGTCGACAAGCGCGCTTACATCCGGTTTCTCTCTCGGCGGTATATCGTCGGTGCCATCTGTCATTCCTGGCGGCTCGCCCTACACTGTACTCCACAGTGCTGGACGTATATTTTGATCCAAGATCCTCTTTGTGCCGATGCGCTGGCTTTTTGGATCAGTAAAGCGACCACCTTGCCGTTGACCGTTCGACTGCGCATCCCCGATCCTTTTGTGGACTTCGACTCGATCCTGTCGATCCTCGGTGGTGTGATGCAGCAGTGCGTCTCGTTCAATTTCTGCATCCATCTGTCCATGCAGGATGCGCTGCGGAAGTTTCTTCGCACTATCCCGCCCACTTGTGCCTGGTTCCTTTCCCTCACATTCTCCCAACCGTCTCAAAAAAGGACCAGCACTGACTTCATCGCGTTGGAGACCGCTCTTCCGGCACTTACCTTCCTGTGATTGTTCCAAGCAACCATCCATTGGATACATACACTCGATTTCTCCGCCTTGACTCACCTTATTTTCATCAATTGTGCCCCAAAGCACTCACCATCTTGGAACGACTTTGGCGTCATCTCCATATGTGCTCCCAACCTGACGCATGCGTCGTTCTGACTAATCAGTTGTCGCGAACTACCTTTTCCCCACAAAGCCAAAGTCTTTCCAGCCTGGAGGCACTTGTAGCATTTCGATCTTGAATTGGCCGACAACATCACCATCATTATATTGTTGACTCGTATGCGCTTCCCCACCTTGCGAGTATTTCACCTCCGATTGCACACTCATTACGACTTCGACAATTTGTTGCTGTGCGCACCTGTGCTTTCATCGGTCCAGGAATTGCATATCACACTGTTGAACCCGCCAAGTGTTGGTTGGGTTGCTGCGCTTCTCTGAACTATGCCGCGCATTTCGTCTGTCGTGATTGTGCAGGGGTATGGTCAAGTTTTTAATGCCTTGATGGACGATGCTTCTGGGGTGTTGCCTTGCCCTGCCCTTTCCTTTGTGTCAACGGTCGCCCCGGCATGCAAGGTCAGACTCTTTGCCAAAACGCGGCTTCGGATGTCTGATAGTCTCCAATCCGTTGGAATCCGATGTTCGGAAACGGAATGGGATGATGCTGATGAAGATTTGCAGTGGTTGTGGTCCCGCATATCTGTGGTTAGGCTAGATCGGTACATTGGTCCTGCATGGATCTGGCGCTTGTATTGAATCGGCCCGATCGGTGACATTTACGGTATCCCATCAGTTCCATATGTAGTTTACTCCTTCTGCTACTTGCGCTTTCCAGGGGAGACTTGTGGAGAGAAAAAACTGGTATCTAACTCTTCAGATTTGGATCATAAATCTGCTGCGTTATAAATTGTGTGCCATTGTGTCGAAAATGCTCGGTTTTTTCTCCAATGGATGACTCCGATGATGACGTCCCGCCGCTCGAGGACGCTTGGACCGTCGACAACTCCTTGACCGACTGTCCTCTCGGCGACGCATATCTCGCTGCTATTAAGGCTTTCAATTTGGAAGGGTCTAGTAAGTCGCATACCTGGCATTTAACCGTGTTAATTTATGAGGGCTTGCAGGCCGCCACATAAACGACTTGCCCACCGAACTCATCGCTAACATTCTGAAACTTGCGCCTGTTTTTTTTTCACACCTCTCCACCCTCTTATGAGGGGTCACAACATGTTCTCCGCATGGTGTCACCGTTGTGGAACACCGTAGTGGAAGCAGAGCCCTCGCTATGGTCGCAAATATATGTTGGCCAGCACACCCCAATCAGAACATTGGACAGGTAGATTGAGCGTGCGCGGAGCGTGCCTCTCTCCTTCGCGTTTTATCTTGCGGAACCATCGAATGGGCCGACACTTCTAGAGGAGTCTTCTAATTATCAGCCCAAGTGGAACAGACTCATGGATGCCATTCGTCCTACTATGGCGCACTTACGGTTGTGTCAATAATGCATTAATGCACTAACTAGTGGTGGCAGTGATTCATTACACCCACGTTTTTACTGCCAGTAATAGAACCGTATAATGCATTACCCTGGGAACTCTCTCATCCTGGTGCTAACCTCCCGGATATCTTAATTCAGCTTAGCTAACCCTCTCCGGTGATCCTAGGGTTGCCTTTTTTGGCCACAATGTGTTGGCCGATCACGGAATGGCCTTGAAAAGTGATGCCCATGATGGCACATCATCATTCCCGTCCAAATGGGCTCAAACCAGTGATCCCACGGTCCCATCGCATTTTTTGCTGTGATTGACAAGCTCATTTGATCAATGCAACATAATCTAATCTTATCAACTCCTTCTCGGCATCACAATCACCTCCACATTCCCACGCACTCCTGCAGCAAGAGAATTACTCTGAATGTACACACACCTTCCAATCCAAAGGTAAACCCCCTGCTACAGCGGGTATGACTGCTCAAGGCCCTCGAGTTTGGAGCAGACGGGATCTTAGTCAGAGTTTAGAGATCAAAACAAAGCAAAAAAACAAAACAGAAAAAGGCTACGACGAGGGTCGAACCAGTGGCTGTAGAAACGACTTAGAATAATGAGACTGCGAGGTCAACCACTAGGCAAAGGAGGCCTTTTTGTTTGGGTTCCATCAAATCCTCACACCCTCCTGTCTGATCATCGCAATAAACCAGCTTTCCTTCCAAATCGGGAATTCAAATACAATTATTGATACATATCGTTTTCGCCCTCCTCGTGATCGTGCTCGACGGTTTCCGCCCAGCGCAGTGCGTCCCGATCCACCTCAACCACCAATTCCGGCTCTGCGGAAATATCATCTCCTTTGAGATACTTGGCCGCTCTTCGCCGCAGCGGGCCCCAATCCTTCTCCAGTGCTTCCCAAGTGCGCCTCTCATGATCCACCTGCTCAAGTGCATATGCACGCACACCCTCCGTGACCTCCGGACTGATTTCACTCGTCGTCCCCAGCATGACTGTCCACGCCCCTGCCCACTCCAGCCAACGCCTCTCTGACCATTTCCCAAATTCTATTGTTCTCCTCATCTCCTCCTCCACCAGAACCAGATCCTCGTGCCAGCGCCTTGACCTAGAATAAGCCTTGCACCACTCAATGCGCAGCGCTAGGACAGGATTCATATCAGTGTCGTTACATATATCCACTTTAAACGCCGGCTTACCTTCGTGCAGCTTCTCGTCACCCTTCTTCTCCGACACCCCATACCAAATCCAAGGCAGGCTCCTGTGCGTTTCCTCGGTGACAGCATCACCCCAGCGCTGAGATACCGCCCTCCTCCGGCACCCCCCCTGCATCTCGCAGCCTCTCCCTTTCCGACTTTTCCTCCTCCGTTAGTGCACGCTCATTCAGCGCCCGCACATCGTCCTCCGTGAGTACCTTCAAAGTCTTCTCCCATTCGCCGTGGCCCTTCAGCTTAAGGACCGCTTGCCGCGCGTAGCGATAACGTAGCTTGCTCGCGTGTATCTTGATATTTATATGTCGTAGAATTCCCTGCCCGCATGTCAACGCTCGCTGACCTGACCAGTTACGGACCTTAAATCTCGTCGTCGCGGTTTTCGTGCGGAGACCGTGACGTAGGCCTTCCAACGCCTCTGCGGCCTCTCCCTCCTGTAGCCTCGCCTCTACACCATCCAAACCGAGCTCTCCCTGTAGGTACATTATAATGTACACTGGCCTCGCCACAGGTGCACATTGCAACGTGCCACTCGCCTTCCTTGCCCCGGTGCACGTTATAATGCACACCCTCGGAGGGCTTTGCGGCACCTAAAATACATACAAAATTGATTGCCCATCAGGTATTTCGCAGCATCACCGCTCGGCTGGTTCGGCCAGCACTGGCGCTATTTGTTCGCGCTCGGGGCCGTCCGCTTAATTCCCAAAAAGGACACTCGACGCGTAGCATCCCGCTTAATTCCCAAAAAGGACACTCAATGCCTAGCATCCCGATTTGGAAATTGTGCCCCTATTTACCTTTCTTGATAATCCCACCACAGGCAAAGGAGAATCGTAATGGCATATGGCATAAGTACTACAAAACAAGGCAGGTCATCGTGCGGTTCATCGTGCAAGTGTCATCAAAAGGGAACGGGGCCAAGGAAGGAGGAAAAGACGAATCCATCACTTTGGGAGCGGCGCGGACTTCGCGCATGGTAAACCCAACACTAATCTTCTGCCCTATGACCCTCACTATCGTCATCGTCATCTTCGTCAGCGTCGGGATCCATATTCATTTCCTCCAGCTCCTCGCGTGACAGCGCCGCAACGGGTCCAGTTCGGTTGTCTCAAATGGGGTCGACGATGCCGCTGCACCTGCACCGTCAATGACCACGTCCCGTGCACGTTTAGCCTCGGCCACCGGCCCATCAATGTCCATCGATGTTGCCGGCGGTGACGATGGCGCGGGGGATGTGGGTGAGCCGGCTACAGGTGCTGCCGCTGCGGCTGCCGTCGTTGACGTGGGTGTTGACGTGGGTGGCGTGGGGACCGACACCGATGCTGTCGCCGCTGACGTGGGGACCGCCACCGATGCTGTTGCCGCTGGCGTGGGGATGACTGGCGTGGGGACGACAGAGGCCACAGACGCGATGGTTTCGACAGGTTTGGGCAATGGGGAGACCGAATGCTCTCGCGTGGTGGGCTCATCGCTAGCAGTTTGCGCCGTTCCCTCGCCGGTCATGACTGCCGCGGCCCTACTATAATTGAAATTGACAGTCGACACGGAAGCTCAATTGAAATATGTACGCACGCCTCGTAAGGGGCTTGGGCTTAGGTCTCTCCTTCTCCGTCGCGGCCGGTGTCGCTGGCGTAGCCTCTGCTTTCCTTGCGTGAGCCCTCTTTGCTGGGGCTGGAGGTGTTGGTATGTTAGTCTTGACCGCGTCATCCTCGTCACGTTTCCTGGGTAATTACTGTTAGTGCAAATTAAGCTGCGACACGGCGGCTTCTCTTACCTCTTGCCTTTTCCTGGCTTTTTCCCACCTGCCTTGACCGGTACCGCCGCCGCTGCATCCCTTTCCTCCACGAACGCCTCGTCCCCCAATCTGTCTCTCAAGACCACCTCCTCCATCACCCACTTCACGTCTTCCGCGAGCGTCTTCCAGTCCGCCGCACTTGCCAACGCCTTCTCCCCACCTCCTAGTCCAGCTGCCGCGCCTTCGTTCCACACGGCTTGACCCCACCACGCCAACCCGAGTACTATGAGCAGGAGGCCGTTGCGGCCTGGCACATTGACTCGTCCCCACGTCGCCCACGCGCTGCAATTGCGGAAGTCCGCGGGTAGGTCGGCCCCAGCCTCAACGCCAGCCCACTGGTTCTTGGGTCCCAATTCCTTCCACCACGCCAACAAGCGCTCACCGAACCCCTGATTCAGCTTGTAGTCATCGTAGACTCGATGCTCCTTTATCCACTGATGAAATTCGTCGGGGCGACTCTTACCCACAACAAGCCGTCCGCGCTCCTCGACGTGGAAGTGTGACCACTCGAACTTCACCAGCGCGGCGAGGAGGGCAGTCCAGAATTCTCCCCACGGCTTTGTTGTGAGGTACGCATGGGCCTGAATTAGCGTATCAGTTCATCCCTCGCGGTCGATCCCATCCACGTTGTTGGCAACGGTTGTAGCATCGGCGGGCGCCCCTCCGCTACCGTCCCCTCTCGTTTCATCGACGACAGGCGTTGGATTGATGGTAGGCGAAGGAGCACGGGCAGTCGGATTGATCGTAGGGCTGGGCGTTGGGGTATTTGGCGCAAGCTGGGCGGCGCCGGTGGGAGGAAGGGGAGGCGCATTGCCCTTAGTGGAAGGCTCCCCATCCATCGTTAAAAGACCGTCGAGGGCGGGCATCTCAGCGTCCTCAGCGGTCGGCGGCCATGCGCGCCACGCAGTCTGCTTTGCCTTTTAAGGAAATATGGGTCAGTCCTTGATTAGCTTGAACTAGGCGACCGCTGCTTACTGAAGAACCCGCACCCATAACGCGTGATGGACTTCTCCATCGCGGTGAATCCCGTGTGGTCGAGCTGCGCCCACGTCTTGGACGTCAGGCCGCCGGCGGTGTCGGAGAAAACTCTGCAAAAAACAGATGTATCAATATCATGTATGCCGTTGTCCCAAAATATACTTACGATCGCAGGGCGACTTGGCCTCCCTCAGATCCCACCGGCCCAACAGCGAGAAGCACAACATGCATCCCCAGCCGCTCCGCCAGCGCGTCAACTAGTGGAATTCCCACCGTATTCAAATTCTCTAGCGCCCTATACCGAATGCCGTTTAGCTGATATCCTAACAGCAAACTAACGACTTACTCGTGATAGACCTCGGCGGATGCTTCGGGTGCTTCTCGCCCTGCCCTCCACTCTTCCAAGGCGGCACGGTGTTGCTCCTCCGCTTGTTTCTCGATGTCCCTCCGGAACTCCTCCGTTTCTTCGTCCCAGCAAGTGTAGACAAACTTGCACGACAGCGCAATGCGCTCTTTGTCCGGGGTTGTCGCCTTGAGAGAGTCCCACATGGTATCAAACCGTGGCTTAATGCGTGTGGGGTAGTGGAGTTTCGAGTAGAGGACCGCTGGCAGCTGGCGCCGTGGCCGTGCGTTGGCGCCCGACATCGCGCGCATGTCGGCAAGTATGCTCTTGATAGCTCCGCTATGGATTTTCTTGTTGCGATAACGCGCCCTGTACCAATTTGCGATTTTCTATAGCATACATCAGCAATGTCTCCCCAAAACGAAAAACAAAATCCATGCCGTGCGTAACTTCTTCCGCGCTGCAAGGTGGTCTGCCTTTTCCGCCTCTGACACATTCACTGGAGGCGCGGGCACATCGGGCGGTGGATCCCCGACGTCTCGGCCAAATGGTTCTTCTAGCCCGTACCGCAGCACGAAGTGCGTCGTCACAGTGTCGTATACAGGTCCCGGGTCGCCTCCCTTGACTCCGAACCCCGCGTCGACGAGTTCTTGATGGAAAGTCTCCAGCCAAGTTTTTTTTTCGGCAGAGAAGTCCGACTCGCGTCCTGGCGCCTTTCCTGTTACTTTACGGGCCATAGAGAAGGGCGGAGCTGACAGAACGAGGTGCTTGCGTGAATAACTGTGGTGAGTGCGCGACGGGCCGTGGTGAGTGCGCGAGGAGGAAGCCTAGTTTGTCGTCTGCTTATGTTTGGCTACACTCTCTCATCTTGTTTGGCTGTGCCTTCCTCCCTCTCCCCCTCTCTCCTCCACTTCCATGCCGCTGATAAGCCAGCAATTGGGCCAAGCGCGGAATTTGCGATTTTTGCTCATTCAGTGCCACTAGCTGTATTGTAATCGGCTATATAAATCACTCAGCAGGGGGCTAGTGTCAGTCCGGGCAGCTAGCTAGGAGACAGCAGCGTATATACTATAAGCTTTAAGGTGTGAACTCACCGGAAGGTCAATACTGGCCGGAAAGTCAAAATCATACTTAAAGCTTTAAGTCAAACCTTCTCTTTTAACAAACCCTCAGGGTTCGTAGGAGTTGGGCGTTCACTCTAATCAAGGACAGGAGGAAATACTATCCATCCGTGACCAGGGTTGAGGAATGGAAGCCTTGCAGGGGCAACCTATGTTGACTAGAACATTTGTCTGCGGTAGAGTTGGCATTTCCTGTCAATCAAGCCGAAGATCCGAGGACCGGAAAGGTCCGACGGCATAGCCAGGAACAGCACCTCAAAGGGAGCAGTAGCGGCAGCAAGGTCTTGCCGCCGGCTAAACCAAAATCGTGATGCCAAGAAGCTATTAATAGTCTTGACTCGAACAGACTCACATGGCTATTCACGAATGACTCGAATTGACTCGAATGACTCGAGGCTGATTCACCAGGAGTCACACACACCGAATTGGGACGACATGACGAGGCTGGAATATTATTTGGACACGCCAGAAGCGGACATATATTATTTATTTTAATTGTACCAACATCCATGCAGATTATTCTCCTTTTCAAGTCAAGATTCGTATGTAAATTAGTAGATTGTATTCAGTAGGAGTCCGTACCTTCACGGACTCAACATTTGGACCATTATGTACATTACTGTTTCGAGTTTCCATGTTTTGTAGTATTTGGTATGTAGGATTTAGTATATAAGTAGAGGTAGAGCTTAGGTGGAAGCCAGTGGACCGTACCCTTCTTGTTAGGAGCACAGCATAACGCGTGCCTCCGTCCGGGAAGTCTCACGGAATCCATTCGGTGTACATTTGAGTGTCTTTAGATACTTTGGTGTCTACCAATATATTGGGATTGGATTATATTTGTTGTGCAGCGTCAGCGTCAGCGTTTAGGGTCAGCGTCAGCGTCAGCGTTTAGGGTCAGCGTCAGCGTCAGCGTCAGCGTCAGCGTCAGCGTTTTAGTGTCTCAGCGTCAGCGTCAGCGAATATTACAGCGGAACCTGTCAACCTTCGGTTACAGTTCAAACCCAGCGTCGAACTAAGTTTAGTTCACCACACAACCACCCGGTGTCCATCACCACAAACCTTTTGAAAAACCACAACTCTTCTAAGAACTATAAAGGTCGCATCAGCGCCCAATAGGTCCGAGAAACCAAACGGCCGACTTAAAGCTTTAAGTCGAAACCTAGTTTTCAGCTATTGCAACAGCCGTAATACTTCGGTTGGAACCCCACGAACGCCTATACAAGCGGAGAGGTGATTAGGTGTTTGATTTGGAGTGTGTTTAGTGTGTGGTTTAGCCATACATCGAGACCCAGTATCCAGCTCATTTCCCCCTGGTCGGTCCCGATCCGCGGCGTATCAACGGTATTGCAGACAAAGTTTCGTGAGAGGATCACGTCAACAGCGGGACCTGGTTTCGCTCTCTGGAGCAGCTGTCTAATCTTTACAAAGTTTTTCCCTCGGAAAATGAGCGCGGCCGAAACGTCAAGGCCCTTAAGGGAAATGATCCGGTGCGGCTGTGCCCATCAGGTTGGCAAGGCAAATATTGTGAGGTATCTTTCCTACTCCTTCCACGTCTTCGTAGCCTCGGCATACCTGAAATCACATCTCTGGTTTTCTACCAGACGCTTAATCGAGCAGAACAGGCACTGAACTCCCTCAATCCTGACTCCGCGCGAACTCTTGCTCGTCTTGCGCGGACATGCAAAGCCTTTCAAGTATGACGTTCACTTTGTACATTTATTATTTCGCGCAACTTTTTTCTGCGCGCGCAACTTTTCATTTTTCGCGCGCGGATTCGACGTGCTGTCAAGATGCCGTTGTCAAGCCGATATGCCAGTGACGGCCGATCATGCACGTGTCTGGTTTTTTTTTTTTTTTTTTTTTTTTTTTTTTTTTGGAGCGTTTGGAATAATGATTTATCTTCGTCTGCAGAAGCATTCAAAGTCATCCGCTTGTGTTGCTGGTTTTGACGCCAGTCATGCCATTTCAGGTGTGTCCAGGAGGAAATGCCATTACGCACGTTATTGACCAGTGTGGGGCTCCGACCTTTGCAGTTTATCCTATTCCATCTTCTCATGCGAGCCCACGCGTACATAAGGCCAAATATTGCGCTGGAACGGCTTATAAGCAATAGCCACTTAGGGAGTCAGCCCAAGCGTTTCGGTGGACAAACTGGGAGGTTGTAAGTTGACGTGGCTCAAAGCCCTCAGTGATGGCATACTCACATTGCCGAAGTGATGCACGTGCGGTGTTGTGGTGCTCAAAAGGGAAGTGTTTTAATGTAATTTGGGGAAAGCACCAAGCTAACTGAACTCGTCTCGTGGCTACAACAATATTTGTGTGTGTAAGAATTCAACTTGCATGGTGAACCGGTAAATTAGAGTCCGGATCCACTCCGAGATTGCCGAGATGCCGACGGGCCGTGTGACCGTGAAGTATTTTACACATCCTGTATCTTGCCTTGTACCACCCCCATCATATTCTGACATACCTTGTAGCCCATACCCTTCGCTTGATGACACCGGGGACATTCAAGGCAAAGCTGGTCAGAAGCGCGCGCGAAAATTTAAAACAGTCGCGCGAAACCGAAAGTTGCGCGCGAGATTGGTGCGAGAAGTCACAAACGGCGCGCGAAATGATGAAATATGCGCGTGAACCAAAATGTCGCGCGAAACCATTTACATTGTATGGCGCGATTTGTACATGTTGAGCGAAATAATAAATGTACAAACCGAACGTCATATTCAAGAACCTGCCCTCGATCTCCTTTGGAACTCGCAATACAGCGTGATGAACGTTCTGAACTGCATGCCTGGGGATATATGGGAAATGCTAGATGACGCCGACTCGGAGGAAGTGGTAAGTATCACAAAGCTTGTACTCCGCGAGGCTTCTACTAATACTAAATGCTTTCCTTTATTTTTGCAGCGGCTGAAAAGGCCTGTACTTCCAAGTGACTGGGAGCGTCCTCTCATCTACACTCATTGCGTCCGACACTTCAAATATGAACCCTCGGACAGGCATCCGGACACCGCTGCTTTTTATGAAATGCTCCGGATGTGCTTGCCGCCTGGACCCTTATTCCCCAACATCAAATCTCTTCTGTGGGAAACCTCCGACGCTGCAACTCTCCCTCACTTCCGTGCTTTCATCGGCCCTCGCGTAACGTCTTTGGCCGTATCTACCCTTCAATCGGCTTCCCATTTATCTCTGCTTCCTTCTCTCGTTACGGAATGCCCTTTGCTGCGGGATGTCAGCATTCTGACCTCGAAGGGACTCCTCGGGCGCTGCGAGGCCGCCGAGGCGGTGTCATTCTTGGTGAAACAACTAACACATCTCGAATCCCTCGAGGTGCCCTGCCTAGACGCCGCGGCTCTGGAGCACGTCGCAAAATGTCCAGCCCTCGAGGATCTTTACTTGACCGACCAAACACCCCTCCCCCTCGTCGAGCATTTGGAAGTTGGATCGCCCACCTGTCGCGACATCACCCAGATCAACTTGACTGTGACGGATGTCCGTGCCGCCACCGAAGTCCTCATCCGGTTCCACGCGTCACCCATCTCAAACCTCCATATTCAATACCCAAGGACCACTTCTGCGGCTGCGTTGCAGGAAATATACAAGGGTGTTGCAGCACATGGCAACCACGCATCCCTCACCTGTCTTTCGATCGCGGTACCACACGCGAAACATCCCGACGCCGCCGCCGCGGATGCAGAGCAGATCGCGGATGCAGAGCAGATCGCGCTGTACACGGTCCCGGGAACGCATCTTTCCCCTCTTTTCGCGTTCACGAAGCTCACGTACTTGGCCCTCGCGGGCGTCGTCGGACTCGACCTCGAAGACGCCGCCGCTGCCGACATCGCTCGCGCGCGGCCGAGCATCACGTCGCTCGACCTCGCAGGGAGCGCGTTCCCGCACATCCCGCCGCGCACGACGCTCCGGGCACTGCTCGCCTTTGCTCGCTTCTGCCCCCGTCTCTGGCGCCTCTGCCTCCCGATCGACGCACGCACCGTCCCGGAATGGTCACAGACGGATGCGGAGGTGCGGCCGGCACAGCGGTACCTCGAATCCCTCCATGTTGGGGAGTCGCCTGTAGGCACGCCCCTCGACGTCGCGGCGTATGTCTCCGGCATCTTCCCAAAGCTAGAGTGGGTGTCGGCCGGAAGGTAGGATCCGCTGCAGGTGTCCGTGCGCACGGAGCCTACAGCTGAACAAAGGCAGTGGAAATCCGTTGAAGCGGCACTCTCCGTTCTGCGGAAGGTACGCGCAGAGGAGAGGTATTGGACTTTGCGAGAGTGTGAAGTAGAGGACTCGAATTAGTTGTCGCTGTTTACACTACTGATACCCGTTAGTGACCCTCGCTGTCATCCCCACCGCAGTGTCTTCCTTTTTGCTCGGCCTCTCTGGATTTCGAGCCAACTCAAGAGGTACTCGCGTTGGAGTCTCATCGATTCTTCGAAGCCTACCAAACATTGTCCATGATGGTCTCTGCATCGGAAAATCCGCGGCGACCAGTTCCAAACCCTTCCAGCAGCGCGTTTACCTCATTCTTGTCATATTTCTCAGCGGTTCTCACTTTCAACTTTCGCACCGTCAGGCACTGTCCGTTCCAACATTAGGTCGAGGTTTTTTTGCTCCTTCGCCCCACATCATGGCTTTGTATACCAGGAATTAGCTAGATAAAAGGAAGAGCGGTAGAGAAGAACAATCGTTGTACTATTCCTGGAGGACAGTCGGTTCTCAGGTGTGTCAGGAAATCAGCGTGCTGGAACTCGATTCCTTGACGCCGCAAATCCGAGCACCGGCAGCGCGCCCCTGAGTCTCCATCCAATAAAAGAGAAAAAAGATGGGAGTCCAGGCGCAGTGTAGACCCTGTCCAGATTCGAACTCGGTTAATCCGTAAGAATTACATCAACCGCAGTCATTTTGAGTGAGTGCACAGCCATATGCCACAGGGACTTGGTCCTGTAGAATGAGTCAGGGTGAAATCAACGCACAAATTGAGTTCCCACCAACGCTGGCCCCGGGGAGACGTTTCGCCCGCGGATGTTGAAAAAAGGTCGGGAATGCCCACGGTCCCAACCCCACCCGGAATCAAACCGGGTTCCTCGGCGTGAATCGCGCAAAACGGGAGGTATAATTCCTGTAGATAATCGAGGATGAAGTTAGAGAAAGAATTGCCCATTGAGACCAGGATCGTACTCACATCCAATGTAAGAACTAAATCTCAAGAATGAGTTTTCTCTCAACGCCGCTGACTTCTTTACCTGAACCACATCGTCAAAATGAAAATACACAAAATGTCTACTGGCATCTAGTGGGCGGGCTACCCTCCCCGCCCGTAGAAAAAAGCCTGACCTGAAGGTTCACGACCGTACTCGGATTCGAACCGGTTCCTTCCTGTGAAACTCACCGAGTATGCACACGGAAGGGCATGGCCACATGCCATAGAGTCTTGTTTCTGTCGGATGAGTGAGTATGAATTGAGACGGGGAATAAATGGCTCACCATGTATCGTACTCACAGTGAACGAACAGAAAGCTAGGCGGCCAACAGTAGGAAAGGGTTGGAGTTTCACTGCAACACCTGAAAGTTGTATGATTGAAGTGAAGAGGAGACCCAACAGAAGACCCACCCGGAGTTGTATTACAGTCGCGCGGCGGTCCACACGCCAAACGGCAAGTTTACGAAGGACGGGGAATACAAGACCCCCAGACTCAAACCGGGCAAACTCTGCATGCCCACTCAAACAACAAGGCAAAAAGGTCGAGGCCGCGCTGCAGTGTGAACCTACTGAATCCCGATACTCTCCTGAACCCGCCAGAGGAGCAACTGGGAACGTGACTTGAAACTCACCCCCGTAGAGGGACAAAAGCTGTGTCAGGAAATCTATCAGGCGCCCGGAGTCGGACCGAGACAGTCCGGGTGAATAAAGTTCGTCCGTCCCCAAATCCTGCAGAAGTGCATCACATGCGACAGAGTCTTATACCTGAAGGATGGGTGGACATAGAGTCAGACGGAAGATGATGTCGTACGCTTGGATTCGCACTGACCAAAGGTTGGGCGTGATTCTTCCGCCGACGCCGAGAAGTGTTGGAATTGTATTAGAACACCTATGGTACAAGTTCAGCTGTTCTCTCGAAAAGGGAAAAAATTCCTTTCGCATTAAGTATGCCTTTGTGAACCCCGTCCGGGCCCTGGAGTCGAACCGGGTTCCTCCGCGTGAGTTAGACTGACGAAAATGGCAGCGGATGCATACCATGAACGACGGGTTTTGTTTTGAATGTTGAGTGAGCATCAAGGGTACAAGAAGATATGTGAGGGATGCAAACCTACTATCCATAATTAAGCGTCGACATCATGGTTCCCCTAACTCGATTTCGAATAGTCGATTTCGGAGGTCCCTGAGCTGAGGCCAGACTGGGTCCGTAGGAGACAGAAAAATCAATGCTCCACCAGAAAGAGTCGAACGTATTCCGCTTGAATCGCGCAAGACTAGCTGAATGGAGTGGACACTGGAATGCGGACCTCGGCGAAGTGGAAGCGTTGAACGGGTAGCCAGAGTTGCTAGCCGGACTTGACGTACATTCTGGTACAGACTTCGCGGGTTCATAAGGATCCAGGGGGCTAGGCTCAAGAACTCGTTGACCATGGTGGTGGCAAGAACATCACCAAATTTGTCGAATCCATCAATGGACCTCGTGACCTCGGCTAGCGCCGGACAGGCTTCGACGCGTCGCGCGTGGCCCTTAACAGCCCCTTCGTAGGCTCTCATCCACTTTGCTAGTCCCTACTAGCCTTCGCTCACCCTTTTAAGCCGCTACCTCGCTCAGGCCTAGGCTCTTAGTCGTATCTTAAGCACTCCCTGTTGGCACCCTTTGGCCTCTCCTCCCACCATTTCTGCACGCTCCTGTGGCTCGAAGAAAAAACTTCTGGCGGATGCTTTTGGCTGCCCTCATCTTCTTTATTCTACTTATTATGCCAAAGTGCAATGCCTGCAACAGAAAATTCTCTGACGGTCGCGGACTGTCCAATCACCGAAATAAATGTCCGCAGCTTTTGTCGTCGCACCAAGCGGGTGTAAGTCATGCCATGGCGGTCGACGCTACTGCTGCACTTGTCGCTGAAGTGCCCCCCGCTGTACGTTTACCTTCCCCGCAACTATGGTGCGAAAACTAATAAAAAAATCAGGATGATTTTCGTCCTCCTTCTCCCGTTATTTCACCGCCAAGCCCCCTCCCTCCCGGGCCAGGCGGCCGTCCTCGCCGACGCATCCGTCTCCCAGAACGCTTCCGTGACGATATGCCGCCTCCCCCTCCCCCCGTCGAACTTCCGAATGAGCCCGCCGCTCCGTACATCGCGCCAGAGCAGCCTCACGCTAACGGCACCACAAAATGGTTTAAAACGGAGCCGAACGATTTTGGGCTATACAAAGTCTTTCCCAATAGGCCCACTCGCGATCCAGATGAATCCATCTCGCTGGATGATCTGTGTAAATCGTCCGACCTCCTTGTTGCCGAGAAACCAACGGTTGCAACGGCTGCGACGGCTCCATGGTTCCCCTTCGTGAATTCCACGGTAGCCCGGCTCATGACTTGGTTTCACCTTGGCTCAAATCTCAAATCTATTGCTGATCTGGATAGTCTTGTCCACGATGTCCTGCTGAAAGATGACTTCGACACCGCACATCTCCAAAATTTCAGCACCGCTAGAGAAAATAAACGCCTCGATGATAGTACTCCCAGTGGCGGCACAGACGATTCTCCTGCCCCTCCGGACGGTTGGAAGACGGCGTCGATTAAAATCAAGCTTCCTGCCCCAAAAGTCCGTGTCGCGGAAGCGGAGGCGGCGGAGTTTGAAGTGGAGGGTTTGATCTACCGCCCTTTACTCGATGTGATGGTCGAAGCGTTCCAAGGGTCCGCGTTCAAGGACTTCCACACGACCCCCTTCGAGTACCGCTGGGACCCTAACCATAACAAACCCGACAACCCAGACGTTGAGTTGACTCCAGCCGACGCAGATTTGGACGAGCACGGGTTGCCTGAGCTCCCGGACGGGCATCAGGTGGTGTACGGGGAGATCTATACGTCCTCGCAGATGCTCAAAGCACACAACGAGCTTCCTCAAACCGCGACACCGAATCTCGAGACAATAATCGCGGCCTACATGTTTTGGTCGGACGCTACCCATCTCGCGAACTTTGGCAATGCCTCCCTCTGGCCCTTGTATACCTTTTTTGGGAACCAGTCAAAATACACACGTGCGAAGCCCACAGCGAACGCAGGCTATCATCAAGCTTATTTCCCCTCGGTAAATTATATTATCTCTTCACGGCGTTGTTGATTCTTATGTATTTCAGCTCCCCGATGCAATTAAAGACTTCTATCGCAACACATTTGGTGTTGCGCCCTCAGCAGATGTGTATGCTCATCTCAAACGGGAGTTGATGCACGCAATCTGGGACCTCTTGCTTTGTCCGGAATTTATTCACGCGTATATACACGGTCTTGTTGTCAAGTGTGGTGATGGGATTGAGCGGCTAATTTTCCCTCGCTTCTTCACCTACGGCGCGGATTACCCGGAGAAGTATGTTTACCATCCCCGTTTATTTGTCAGGCTAACTGTTTTCAGGGTCCTTTTAGCAACCATAAAATACTTTGGCGGATGTCCTTGTCCCCGTTGCTTCGTCGCGAAGGACCAGATCCACAACATGGGAACGAAAGCCGACATGCGACAACGAAAAAAAGGTCGGGAAGTCACGCCATGGTACTTGTACATTGTCAAGACCGCCCGCCGTTGGATCTTTGAGAAAGGGTTTCCGGTGGCCGGAGCGGCGGTGGATAGACTGTTGAAGGCGCAGTCTTGGGTTCCTACAATTGTAAGTGGTGTCCGAACAGGTCTTCTAATACTATTACTCATTCCGTTCCGTAGAATGCCTTCACCAAACTCCCGAACTTCAACTTCTTCACCATGTTCGTTCCTGATCTCCTGCATGAAGTCGAGCTCGGTGGATGGAAATCTTTATTTACCCACCTCCTCCGCATTGTACAAGCCTACAGTCCAATATCCCTTGAGAAACTGGATGAAAGGTCAGCCATTCACATATATTACTTGAGCCCAAGTTGACCCAATCTAGGTTCCGCAAAATACCAACGTTCGGGCGCAGCACCATCCGCCGGTTTCACGCGAACGTTTCCGCGATGAAAAAACCCGCCGCACGCGACTTTGAGGATATTTTACAGGTGCGTGCTGCATTCATTGTTTTATGGTTGCTGATTCCTCCGCAGTGTTGCATCCCTGCAATTGAAGGTCTTTTGCCAGAACCCCACAACACTATTGTCCTCTCCCTTCTCTTCACGGTCGCTACGTGGCATGCATATGCAAAATTACGGTTACATAACAGTCGCACTATCCAAGTCTTCCGTGTGGTTACCACCGAGCTCGGAGCACAAGCACGCAATTTCCTTGGGACGACCTGCAAAGAATATGTGACCCACGAACTGCCACAGGAGGAGAATCGGCGTATACGACGACATGCCAAGAAACAATCCACGCAGAAATCGGCGGCAGGTGCCATGTCTTCCGAGAAAAAGCGAAAGTATTGGAATCTCAATACATACAAATGGCATTCGTTTGGTGACTACCCCGATACGATAGTTGACGTCGGCACAACAGACTCTTACTCGACTCAGATCGTGAGTACAGTCCTCCTTTTTGTTCGTGCAGTCCACAGCCCATCCATACTGGTACGGACGGATAGTCGGCATCTTCCACGCTGAGGTCCGTCATGTTGGCGAAAGATCCAAAGACACAATGAAAACTCGGCGCATGGAGGTTCTGTGGGTGCGGTGGTTCGGTCGGGACATGGAGCAATCCGCAGGATGGAAGGCTAAACGCTTGCACCGTGTCGGCTTTTTGCATGCGTCAACTCCCGGTGCCTTTGGTTTCATTGATCCCGCCGAGGTAATCCGGGGCGTGCATATGATCCCCGCGTTCCACTATGGTCGCACTTCAGACCTCCTACCACCTTCCATCACCCGACATCTCGAGGGGAAGACCACGAGGATTATTGTTGGCACTATGTTAATCAGTGGGTTTTTTTTCTCTTGAACTCAATTAAACAGATATTTATTGACCCACCGTAGATTCGTTGACAGAGATATGTTTATGCGCTTTGTCGGTGATGCCGTTGGTCATAGAATCGCACCGACCGCGGCCCTCGATGAGCCTGCGCAGCAAGATCCGTGGGTTGATGAAGACGAAGACGAGATGGATGTCGATCCCATCGAACCTCGTGTAGAATTGCCTGAGGATCCCGAGGAGCCGGAGGTGGACGACGACGAAGAATCTGGGCCTCAGGCTGACTCCCCCAGTGATTCCGAGTCCAGCGACGAAGAAAGCGACGAAGAGGAGGAAAATGAAGGCGAAGAATTGGGTGCAAATGGAATTGAGCCCACGGATGAGGATTTAATGGACGCTGCTGGCTTCGACGACCTGTAAATTATATTTTTACGTCCATAACACATTTTTCTTGCATTTTATTGCCTTGCTATCAACGGGTTTTGAATTTCGCGGTGGCCCAATGCGGCAACACGTGATCGCGGATCGGACTTTAAAATGACATCGCGCTGGCACGCATCTTGCTCCCGACCAATATGCCCCCTTCCTCTACCACTACTCCTGCATCCGAGCCTTCCTCCGCTGACGCCGCCGCCTCCCAGCCACCTCAGACGGCTTCAAAACGCAAGTTTGACCAAATCGTCGCGTCCCTTGGCGGCCCAGAACGCGTCGTTCCTCAAGCCAACAAGCGGGCTAAGCGCGATGCGTTGTGCGTCGCGCCGGCAGTCCGTTCCAGTCTTCCCGTCGTTCACTGACTCCTTTCCAGCGAATCCAAATCCCCTATTGACCAGCTTACCTCCATTGCCAAGCGCTCGGCACATCTGGACCACTCCGACGACCGCATTCGACGACTCGGGCAAGGTGCCAAAGAATTGCAAGGCGCGGGCGCACGCGCAGCTCTCGTGGGAGGGTGAGATGATTGGGTATATTTGCGGCCAGGTGAGTTCAGTCCGTCGTGAAGGTTGTTACTGTTACTTGAAGCTTTACAGGCGCGTACCATGATATCGACCTCCGATTGGACCTCGAAGGATGGAGCGTACAACTACGAACGCATGTTCAAGTCCGTTATCAAGCTCTTCGAAAAGAAGGATGATGCATGGGTTACCGATACTCTCGCATTCTATCAACGGTTTTTCCTTTTACTTCTCATCTCCTGTGTGCTTACTAACCTTGTCCAGCCAGGTCTTTGGGTCGCTCGACGGCTCCGGCGATGAGTCCTCGGACGAAGACGACGATGAATCGGATGTCTCCGCGATCCTCGCCCTTCGCACCTCTCGTAATACCCCAGCCAGTGATGTGTCGGCCTAACTGGTGCGTATTGCTTCATGTTTTATATTGCATACTAATAACTACCAACTTCTAGTGCTCTCAAGCGACCTACTTCGATTGTTATTAGGTGACTGGTTTTTTCTTTCGGTCCTTGCAGGTGTTAACGAGTTCTTTTCATCACGTAGACCTGTATTCAATCCCTTGGCAAGTCCCATTTTCCTTTCGCAGCCCGTGCTAATGTTCCTGTATAGACGACCGCAGTCCCGCGCTTTTAAACGTCCCTCGAGTTTCCGCTACTCATTACTTTTGCCTCGCAATATATCAGTGGTATGTGATTTTTTTCCCACACCGTCCTGCCGGATCTGTTGACAATGAGTCCTCATGTAGGACCTCTCCATGCCGTTTTCACCTAGATACCGATAAAAACTAGGTAAAATCATTCTTCTATGCGTGGTCTGCGCTAATCCCTTTGTCATTATAGCTCGTTATGCCTTGCCGATAAATGTGAGTAATTGTTTTGTGGTCAATCCTTCCCCTGAACCGTGTTCTTCAGAATCTCTCGTTTTCCGAACTCAATTTGTATCTGGTAGGGTGCCTTGTTTTGATGTGGGACCACGCTTATGAATTCTCAGGCCGTTTCGACCGCTCGCATGACTGTAAGTCTTATTTCTTCCAGACAGATGTTCGTCGCTGATTTGCCCGTTTAGGTATTCTATCCTCTTTCTCGCATTGTATCAAAGTAAGTGTTCATTCTGATTCTCATTCCTCAGTGCTGATTCTCGTCCTTCAAGGTCGCATATTGCTGTATTGTCCGAGTTCCAATGGTAAGTTTCATATAATCTTCTGCCGAACCCGATTTAATCTCAAGTTAGACGTAACCTCGTAAATTCATGTACTCCTCCTTCACTTCGGTCAGTCTTCCCCCTTCCCTCTGCACCGCACCTTGCTGACAACTTGTTTGTTCCCAGATTGCACTCCGTCTCATGTAGAAATTACTGTAGCACTCGCTGAATTCATTTGCCTTTATCATTATTTCTGTGTGATATTAAGAAGAACATGGAGGGCGCTCGTAGCCCGCAGCGGGCTTAATAGCAGCCCAAAGGGCTTGAGAGGGCATACAGCCCTGCGCACGCTCTTAAGCGCTGTGTGAATCTAACCCACCTAATGTGCCCACCTAACCCCTCTAGTTAGAGAGGGAAGGGGGGGGGTGTTCCGGCTCTAACTAGAGGGGATAAGGCGATTTCACGGGAATCTCTTATATCCCTTATGTGGGGGACTTAGGGTAAGTGCCCAAGGCCGTCCACCAACTTTATTGAGTGCCCCACTGTCTCTCCCGACACTCCTTGACCATCACCGCCGCCGTCGCTGTCACGATTGTCGTCGTCGGTGGTCGCTGGCATCACTGTCACCCATCACAACACCGTAATCGCATCAACAACACCTGCCGCCCATCACACCAATGCTCAACAGTGTCCCCGACATCACCCCCATCAAAAAAAATGTCCCGAGCACCGCTGCGACCCCCCGAACGTTGTCCCGACGTCGCGATCAACGATGGGCATCAAAAATGAAAAAGCTTCGTATTGATTCTACGAACACAGATGTGCAAGCGAAATGTGATGCGCCTCAATACTCGTAAAGTTATAGTGGTTTTGATCTTTTGATGGCGCATCAAAATACGCTCAACACGCAAGATATTGCTGTACTTCCAGATATTCGATGAGAATCACGATACATAAGGCCATGGTTGAGGTATAGCAATATAATTACCAACTTTCAGCAGATTTGGAACGATTTTGTGCAAGGAGTTGGTGGACATTCAAGCAAATAACAGTCTTGGGGCACACATTTCCTTGACCTTTCCCCTTTGCAAGGGTGTGTTGGGTGTCAATTTGTTAACACAGCCTAGCCTTCTCATTTTCTGGGTGCTAGTAAGCTTGCAAGGAAGTCAGTGGGATGGGTGCCACTAACTTCTTGTTGCGTCCACCAACTTCTCGGTCAAAGAAGTTGGTGGACCAACCGAGAAGTTGGTGGACTCAACAAGAAGTTGATAGACCGCGTTCATTACATGTTCTTAGCAGTAAATTAGAGTCGTAAGACCATATATTACGCTTGAATAAGGTCTATCAAGTTGATTGCACCTCAGGATAAAAGAAATCAGAGTTTTGATTGACAGGCTTCCTTTTCGGGACACTAACACCTCACAACCCAAATAGGAAGGCTTGCTTATCTGGCCCCAAATTAAACTGTTTGGAACGATCTAATTGTGTGTTTATGTTTTCTCAGGCTATACAAAGCCATTCAGAGTGCATTGAAGTCTATTGCATTGAACTGATAGGCTGAAAATAGCGAAAATTGATTAGGTGTGCCTTGGTAAAGTACCTTGGCCAAAGGGCAGTCAGAGCGACTTTTGAGTGTCCTTTAAGTTGCCATTATGCTACCAACACAGATTTTAGGTCACAGTTAATAGCTTATTGAGAAGGAAAAGCACATCTTGAATATATTGATGAAGAGGTGTTTGGGTTTGATATGTGTTCTCCTATGATATACAAAGCTCTAAACCATTTCAGTGGAAGTGAAACTACTTATCTGAACTGGAAAGGGTGTTAGGTGGCATTCAGGTAACCCCATACCTAGTGATTTGGAGTGATCTTATGTTACATCATTATTTACCATGTTCATTATATCAGATGTGCTTGAGTGATTGCTAATGGGTTCTTGTTCATTGAGATAGGCTATAACAATGATTTGAACCCAAAATACTGGCAATAATACCATGTGATACTCGAAATTGGAAATATTTTGATTTTGGTTGTTTCATGAATTGAGCCTCAAGGAGGTCGTAGTTTGTGAACTGTAGAGGATATGCTAGTTCACATCGAATATCTGCACCCAAATACGCTGTATTTCATCTGTTTCAATAAACTTTTGGCTAAATCATGTTTTCGAGCATAAACCATAAAGTACTATGGACTAGCCTTAGGGTTAAAATGTCATCTGGCTAAAACATTGGTGAACTAGTTGAAAAAAGGCTTCAACCTGCCCATTCAATCATCCTAAGTCGGTTTTCTGTGTTTACAGGGCCCAGGCAAGGCAGGGTGACCTCAAACTTCGACACCAGACAGAGGTTGGTGGACGGGGAGTTGGTGGACAGGTCTTTGTTATATACTTATTAACCACTCAGAAAGCACTCATAACATTCTGTCTTCTCAATCTATCAACCAGGAAGGAACACAGGCCTCAGGCGAGACAGAACAACCTCAAACTCGACACTGGACGGCAGTTGGTGGACGCGGAGTTGGTGGACAGGTCTTCATTATACACTTATTAACTGCTCAGGAAGCACTCATAACAGAGGAAGCAACACAGGCCTCAGGTGAGACGGAATGACCTCAAACTTCGACACTAGACAGAAGTTGGTGGATGGGGGAGTTGGTGGACAGGTCTTTGTTATTCTGCTTATTAACCGCTCAGAAAATACTCATAACATTCGGTCCTCTCAATCGATCAACCGGGATGAAACACAGGCCTTAGGCGACACTGAACGACTGCAAACTTCGAGACTGAAGAGGAGTTGGTGGACGGGGAGTTGGTGGACAGCTCTTTGTTATATGCTTATGAACCGCTCAGAAAGCACTCATAACATTGGGTCTCCTCAATCTATCAACCAGGAAGGAACACAGACCACAGCCGAGACAGAACAACCTCAAGATTCGACACCACATGGAAGTTGCCTGGGAAGTTGGTGGACCGTTCTTCATTAATTGTGCTCAGAATGCCCTCATACCACCTGGTCTCATCAAGCTGTCAACAGGGAAGGGACACAGGCCTCAGGCGAGACAGAACGACTCAAGATTCAACCCAGGCAGAAGTTGCCTGGGAAGTTGGTGGACCGTTCTTCATTAATTGTGCTCAGAATGCCCTCATACCACCTGGTCTCATCAAGCTGTCAACAGGGAAGGGACACAGGCCTCAGGCGAGACAGAATGATCTCAAGATTCGACACCAGACGGAAGTGGCCTGGGAAGTTGGTGGACCTTCTATACAATAAGAGCTCCAAGTCGGCCAGAAGTTAGTAATTATATTGCTATACCTCAACCATGGCCTTATGTTTCGTGATTCTCATCGAATATCTGGAAGTACAGCAATATCTTGCGTGTTGAGCGTATTTTGATGCGCCATCAAAAGATCAAAACCACTATAACTTTACGAGTATTGAGGCGCATCACATTTCGCTTGCACATCTGTGTTCGTAGAATCAATACGAAGCTTTTTCATTTTTTGATGCCCATCGTTGATCGCGACGTCGGGACAACGTTCGGGGGGTCGCAGCGGTGCTCGGGACATTTTTTTTGATGGGGGTGATGTCGGGGACACTGTTGAGCATTGGTGTGATGGGCGGCAGGTGTTGTTGATGCGATTACGGTGTTGTGATGGGTGACAGTGATGCCAGCGACCACCGACGACGACAATCGTGACAGCGACGGCGGCGGTGATGGTCAAGGAGTGTCGGGAGAGACAGTGGGGCACTCAATAAAGTTGGTGGACGGCCTTGGGCACTTACCCTAAGTCCCCCACATAAGGGATATAAGAGATTCCCGTGAAATCGCCTTATCCCCTCTAGTTAGAGCCGGAACACCCCCCCCCTTCCCTCTCTAACTAGAGGGGTTAGGTGGGCACATTAGGTGATCTAACCGTCACATTGTAGCGCCTTCATAGGTCGTAAGTGGGCTACCTGGGCTCTAAGGGACGTCGCGCACTCCAAAGGGCCTACTAAGGGCCTTCCGTGGCCCGGGCACATTTGGCGATGAAGAAAGCGGCGAAATCAGTTTTGATCCGGCAGCACTGCCCCAGCGCTTCTTCCTTCTAACAACCACCATCTCGCCACCACGCTGCTCCTCTAGTTTCAGCGTCGCCCTTCAACCGCGTACAATACTAATAGCCTTGGAGCCCCCAGTTTGGAGGACATTTGATCTCATCCTACGAGTGACTTATGGAAAACGACCTGGGATTTGTGGCCGAAAGAAATGCGATTGAGGGATACTGCAGCGCTGCCCGTCTGCGAAGCCTTCAGAGTTGGAAACGTCTTTTGGCGGCCCAAATCGTGTTCACGTCGCTCATGCGGCACGTGTATTACGCCCAGTGAGCGTTCTTTCAGTGTCCATTTGCAATTTACAGCGCGCTGAAGCGGCCACAAAACTTGTAGTGCTCAAGCTCCCGGCCAACTGCCCTGTTTTTCTCCGTGATCCTCCCGCTTCCGGCTAACGTCCTGGGAGTATTATCGAAAGGACCCTCGTCGTTATCGCTGACCTGCACATACCGGTGAGTATATTCTTCTCTTTGCCTTCCTTCCCAATCTTCGTTTCATATTCTTCCCGCTGCAGAAATACCTCGCTGTGTACATGCAATCTACTAATTTGCTCCAAAGAACGCTCGGCGCCACCATCGCTGCGTGCCCGAAACACTGCGCCCTGCGTACCGCTCTCACATGCCCGCGCCCTGCGTCCCCTGCCACTTCCCTACACCCCAGAGAATCCTCTGCGTTAACGCCACAGCGTACTCGATTCGCGTTCTGGATGAGCAATGGATGAGTCCGCGCAGTTGCTACTTGCCGCGTTGTGCCCTCCATTTCGCCGCCGACGGAGACGTACGCGGCACCGTAGGCCCCGGGAAGCTCCCGCCAAGGTCTGTCCGAAAATTTTGCTTTTTGAGGGCGAGATTTTGTGATTTGCTTGTCCGAAATTTGGCTTTTCGAGGGCGAAAATCGAAGAGCCTTATCCGGAATTTGGCTTTTTCAGATGGGTTTTCGACGTTTTGCTGGTCTACCTTGGACAAATTTGTCGATATCCTCAGTCAGGGTAGACAATTAACCCGCCATTCATGCCAACGATTCATCAACGATTCTGGATTTAATAAATCGTGGGAGAATTGCCATAAATCATTAATCGTTGAGAATCGGTGAATCGGCTCCCGAGCTGATTTACCGGCGATTCACGATTCATGACCCCTTCACTTTGTTAACTTGGCTTCAAAATTTGTTACTCTGTTAAGCCCTGCTTTGTGAGTTTTACATCCCCCTTTACTGCAGCTTCCTCCGGCCTATTCCAGTTGAGAAAATGAATGTTGGGTCATTGAATCTCGACCATAAAAGGTAACCAGGCCATAGTTGGGATAGAGGCAATTGTTACAGGTATGACATAGATTCTCATTTAGGGCGGGCAATATTTGAATGAATCGGCGATGAATCGTTCTTTAGAATCACACAGAATCAAGGCTGGTCAAAATTGGGGACAATTCTCCTGCAATTCAACGCGATTCAAGGCCTTTTTTAAAGAATCACATCTTAATCGGCCATGAATCGCTGCGTGAATCGGGGGTTAATTGTCTACTCTGACTGCTCCTAATGAAATCTGCACCACAGGCCTGCCTGTGTTGAAGGTTGCACTCGAAGGACCAAAACTATCCAGTGCAGTTCTATTTCGCTGTGCCATCGGCGTGGCCCAAGGGGGCCGAAAGATAAAGCAATTGCCATATGGGGTAGAGGGGGGGAGGGGTAGAGGGTCCGCCGAAAAAAAAAATTGTATGCAATTTTATTTTGCCCCAGGAAGGTCCGCTGGGGAGTCAAGGATACCAGGCAGGACCTCAAACATGATTTCCCGTTATATGTACGCCTCTCACTCATCCCGTCAACAAATTTGGCTCACCGCGGTCCATTTTGAACCAAGTTTGAACCCAACAAACCGTGTGAGTGTCAAGTGTGAGAACGTTCATGGTTCAGTTGCCTCTTCTCACATGGACTGCTTTTATGTACTTTGCCATCACGGCTATGGCCACTTTCTACCGCCAAAATATCGCAGCTTGGTACTCTGCTGCCTCGGATATCTTTCTTTAAAAGGGAATTTGGTGGCATCATCGTTACGTAGGGGGGGAGGGGTAGGCCAAAGTGCCGAGAAAAAAAAAAATGTCTCCCTTGGCGTGGCCGAATTTTTTTCTGACCCTCCACGTGATGACTCTTGTCCGAAAGTGGCTTTTTGAGCGCCCTAGACGACGCCAAAAAGTGGCCTTTTGAGGCTGATTTTGGTGATTTTTCCGGACAGACCTTGGCGGGAGCTTCCCGGGGCCTCGCACCGTGCCTATGCTGCTGTGGGACTTCGCGCTAGACATCACATGCGCGCGGGCGCAGGTACTAATTTCCGCAGGGATTATGCGGAGCAGGGTGGAATTGAGTATTCGAGATGCGCATCCCCTTTCCTGCTGTTTCGTTTCGCGTCACCGATCAAGTCAACATGCAGACGCCGTTTCAGCGTTTTGTATTACTTATATTGTTGCGCCCATTCCTCCACCTGCCGTATACCCGACTTCGTCCGAATTTTGATGCTCCCTTAATATTCCGGCAGCCCGCTGACGTCCCACCCTGAAGGAGCGTGGGACGTTGAGAGTCTGCCTCATAGTGAGCTCTTTCTGTACCGCCTAAATTACTTACATCATAGTCCACTTTTCAAGGAAATCAAACCCAAATCGGACGACCATACCCGCCGAATTCTGATCTTCTTCTAGGTTGCTGCATCCACACCCGTCTCTGCTTCCCCCTCGGCCGCTGCGTGCCGCGCGCTCGTAATCTGCTAATTCTTACGACTTCACTCCGAACGCCACTGCTCCATCGTCTGCGGAATGGGGCGGAAGTCGCAGTATCTCTTTGTATTCTCTTCACGCCTTGTGCATCAGGAAAAATCCAAATCACTATGGCGTCTATAGCCTGTTTTATAGACATCCATAGACACACATAGACACTATAGCAGTTGTCTATAAGGTCTATGGTGTCTATCTGGGTCTATGTAGCAGCTCATAGTGGCTCATAGTGATTTGGGTTTTTCCTGATGTGCTATCATATAATCGCCATTATACCCCAGATGCGCGACCTAGTGTACCACGTCGTACCCCGTTCGCGTACGTTCCTTTCAATTTTTCCTGCCACCGATACTGACAGCACACCTTAGTTGATGTCAGTTTCAGCAGTGTTCAGTAGACCGTAAATTGCCCAAGGTGCTCGTTATCCTCCCTCTCCCGGATTGCGAGTTCGGAAGACCTGTTCCGCTTGTCCTGGGTCATTGTGCCGGCTTCTGTGTGTTTCACGTGTATTTTGCTGTGCACCCCCGTCAACAATTTAATGTTTCCGACTGCCTGCCCGTGCCATTTCTGGAATACTGCGTTCCAGCGCCACCCAATACGCACCACGGTGTATCCCACTACGGTGCGTTTCAGGCTTTCCCCCAAGGAGCCGACGGAAACAACTGAGCTGAAGTGATTTTAAAGAACGAGCATAGGTCCGTTTTGCGCGTTTGTTGCCAGTGAATAATGGGTTGAATTGCAGAGTCGGCAGAAATACAACGTCAGCGCGCGTAGAAGCATTTACCCAGGAACACACGGAGGCGGATTGTAGGCATGGTTTCACTATGTATCTCATCTCGGCACTCACATGTGAGTGCTGATGTACTATAAGCTCTTGAGAGCCTTATAGTGTGACAGATCGGCACCCTAGACCTTATAGTGTGGCACCCTAGACCTTACAGTGTGACAGATCGGCACCCTAGACCTCATAGTGTGGTACCCTAGACCTTACAGTGTGACAGATCGGCACCCTAGACCTTATAATGTGGCACCCTAAAAGACATCACATAAAAAACTGGGAGGGGCGAGTCCTAAATTGCTATTTACTGGTCGGGTATTACTGTACCATTTTATTCAATTCGAATGGCCTGTGACCTGTGACCCGGATGTTCGAACTTTGGTTTTCGAATATGGGGTCGGCAGACCGTGACTCACAAAAAAAGTTCGAAGTTGCGCCAAAAATGGCCGGGAGTCTCGCAAAAGTCGTAGGAAATTTCGATTTTGAGCGTCAAACGCCCCGAGATACACAACCGATACGCCGGTGTTCCGAACACCGAATGCGGTAAATTGCATCACTGATTTACGGCAGCCTTTTTTTTGCACGAATCCCGCTGCTCCCGCCGCGATGAGTGGCCTTCCCGACGCACTCCGAATCCCCGATGGGCCAGAAAAGCTCTCGCTTCCCCCCAACAGCCTTCCTGTCTCTGGCCTCATCGAATTTCAGCTGCCGCCCCAGCGCAAATCCACCGTTTACGTGGATCCCAGCGACTATCCATCAGCCTTTTGACATTTTGGTTGCCGGTTGTTTGCCGTTGTCAGGTTGCCGCAACCTCACAACATCAAAGTGCATAAAATTCCCGCTCAGCATGATGAAGAATGGCCTCAGAAACAAGGTGAGATGGAAGCTGGAGACTCAAATACATTTCCCATGTACTAAATTTACCGGTGGGGCTTTCAAAAAAAAAGATATTGCCCTTTGATCGGGTCGAACTCGCGAGGTTGTTCAGGAGAATTACATAGGGTTGCAAGGTTGCCAGGTTGTGCGAGGTTGCGTCGATTTTGGCGGGGGTTGTCAGGTTGTACAACCTGACAACCTAACGTGTCAAAAGTCTGATGTCTCTCCGAGCTCCCCCCGACCATAACCACCTTTGATGTGAGGGAAATTGTGATCCCACCCCCAATAGTCGTCAAGGCCCTTGGTCGTGTCATCCTTCAGGACTCAGGAATCAAGTCCATTCTGCTGGTGCATTCCCCTGCCAGTGTGCACAGTAAACTGCACAGACTTGGGTGGCGGCAAGAGGAAGGGTTGTGTGAGAACTTTGGTCGACAGCGGAGGCAAACTCACACGTCAGAAATTGGCGATTTGGCAAGTCGTGGGATCTCCGCGTCGTTTTCAACTGCACACAGCGTGCCCGCACGAAAATTGAGGTTTTAGAGCACTTTTGGGCCATTTTGTGACCTGGATTTCAACATTCGAATATCCTCTCGATGACCCGTGACAGGCTCGAAAATTTTAGAATATTTGGGCCCCCGTGATGCGTGACATTCGAATTGAATAAAATGGTACAGTACTCGGTATTGCCTGAAATTTGCACTGTGGGGTCCTTGGCATGTTCTGACCCGCCTTACGTATACACTACCCTGACAGAAATCAATACTCAAGCAGCAAATGGCAATTTCAACTGTCTGCGCTCTATTTATAAAATTGCCCAGTGCGGAGGTTTCCCATGGCTTCCCGTCGGGGTATTGTATAAGGCGGGTGAGAACATGCCAAGGACCCCACAGTGCAAATTTCAGGCAATACCGAGTAATACCCGACCAGTAAATAGCAATTTAGGACTCGCCCCCCCAGTTTTTTATGTGATGTCTTTTAGGTTTCTATGCCTGTTGTTGGATACAATGCTCTGGAGGTGAATAAAGAACCATTGCAGAAGCATTATAACAACTTTGCCGGTTGCCGCGTTAATGCCGCGTCAGTGCGCGCCGGTGTGCGCCGCCCCGCGTCATTTTCTCCAGGCCAATGTGCATCTACCATCTACGCAGATAGATGCGGCCTGCATCTACCTGGGGCCGGAACACAGTGAATCAGCAACCTCTTCAGGCCGGAATCAACGAAGAGGCAAGGGCGGGAGAAGACAAGCTCCGAGAAGAATGGTCAGTGGTCATCTCCCGCATTCCACTTCAACAAGATTCGTCGGTGCGGCCGGTGAGCATCTATCCTAAAGTCCCTCTTTAACACTGTCTTTAATTACCAAGGGCGGGAGAAGACAGCAGGCTCCGAGAAGAATGATCAGTGGTCATCTCCCGCATTCCAAATTCACTGGATTTCGCAACAGGCATCTGGGCGTCGTGGACGTACAGTCAATGAGCTCAAGTGAGTTAGATACTTGGTATGCAAAAAAAAGCATTGTATAGTAAACAATAGAAACGGAGAATCATTTTGATCCTGACCGGCGATGCGGGTTGTTACCGACACATTCGTGACCGTTACCATCTTGCTTGAGTCTCCCACGATTGGGCCACAATTCTTGGTCCAACCGAAAGATCATGGGCCTTTATGGCTATAGCTTTAGTTCATCATTGAATCCCGCGCCTTACTGGATCATCTTTGTTGCGTTTGAGATTTAGTTTCAGAAACCCACTACTCTCCTGTTGGGCACGACACTGTACACTTACGTGTGTCGAGGATTCACGATGCTCCACGCTCTATTTGAGTGGTGAATAGCACTGCGCGTTGACTGGGTATAGTATCTGGTTAGGCCTTTACAATAGTAAATTAGTTCAATTCAGTCAAACGGCGTTAAACTCTGCTGCCGAAATCGTATAAGTAGGAGCATAGAGCACGATATAACCCATCTCATCCAGTCTCAAAAATCCCATCCAAACAGCCTCAATACTAACAAATCTACAATGATTCCGACCTTCGTCAGTACCGCATAATAATGCAGGCCCTGACTCACCGAGAGCACTTTACAGGCAGCCATTGTTACTGTAGCCGTCGTCGTTCTCACTCCGTCTGTGACGGCGGTTGGGTGCTTCAGTGGCGGGTCAGTTCTGTCCACTTGAACCTATATATTTTCTCATTATGTCCTCTACTTGCCGTCATTAGCCAAGCTGGCGATTGTTCCGCTGCTATCGGCGGTATCTGCGCCCAAGTCAATGGCTTCACCGTATGTGTTCCCCTCTCGAAAGGTCTCACCAAGTGAAATGGACACGTTAGTTCGCCCAAGGCCAGACCATCTCGACGTGTGTCGACACCAACGGCTTCCGCTGCAAGTGCGTTTTATAAATTCATCTCCACTGCGATGGTGCTGTTGCTGAATGGGGTGCCTTTGCAGCATGGCCGTAACGAACACCGGCGGCGGTGGGTCACAGATCGGGCAACAGGAGTGCATCGACGACATGACAGCAACCAACAACGGCTGTAATGGACATGGCGGAATCCGTGCAGACGGGAACTTCCAGCTCACGCTTGACCCTAACACGGGCGCCTGCTAAGCGAGGACAAGAGCGTAATCAGGCTTGTGACCCTACGCCCTTACTGTATTCTGTTGTACCTTGTATTTGACCCGCGGTTTCGTGGGTGAATTTGAAAACCTGTGTCTATCATGGAGGAGTCAAGAAAACTCTATCCGTCGGTCGCGATCCTCAGATGCCATCCGTCTGTATGTCCGCCTTGTATTTGTCCCGCATTTTTCGTCTATCTCCGCGTGCTTCCGCAGCCGTGAAAGTTGATACATGTCAGCTCTGTACTACCGATGGTCTTGTGGTGCTTTCCAGACCCAAAACATGCTTTTAGACATTTCCTTTGTTTTAGTAACCCTAGCCGTGTATGCTGGGCGTGGGATCTGAACCCACAGTGGGCTCGTAAATGATCCACGGTCCATGGACAACCAAGATTTCCCGAATCCAAGACAGCTGGCCCTTGCCGATGATCCTTGCCCATAAGCCCTGTCGTGTATTTTGCATGCTGGGGCCAGAGATTTTGCATGTGCATATAATGTATCACAATTTCTGAGTGATTAGCTGAATGTCGAGAGTGTGGAAGGCTTGAGAGATGTCACAATAGGTCGGTTGGCTTCGCAAGAGCGTTGTAGGGCCCAGAACAGCGGATAAGGCCTCATTGGGGTCATGAACCTGAAAAGGAGCTTCTCCTTTTGTTTTGAGCACTGCGGAATAGAGCGGGAGGAGAATATTCAGTCCCGACCTTCCATGATGGTACCCATCACTACATCAAATCTAAACTCTCACGGTTCAAGTTCACCCTACTCCGCTTTCATGTGGTTGTTTGAATTGACTCCGACTCACATGTTATCGAACCTCAGCATTCAAATCTCTCGCCGGTAAAGAGGTGGGTAACGCAGGAACAACTCTCCTCGGACTACGTGATTGTAAGTCTCGTCGCGAGGCCCAAGTCACCACTGTACTGCCACGACAGAAATATTTGCGCTTGCGTGGGCGAGAGAACACAATCCCCTCTTCCGCAGCATTTCTCACCTGGATTTACCGCGGCCCAATTCGATGATCGATAACTACAAACTACAGTTTTGTGCCTGTCCTTGTGTGGCCGTCTTCTTCTTAATGCTTGGCTACCTCGTCCTCTTTAGCTGTGGTCGTGTGTCTGTATTCTCGCCCGTTGAGTAGCAGCAGTACTCGAGATCCTCTCGAATAGTACCAGCATCGGTTACTGTAGGGCCCGCTTCAAGTTCCTGTTCGCATCTCTCGGTGTATGATATCAAAGCAACTGTGCGTGCGGGGAAGTGCCAGTGGAAGTAGACGAGAAGATTGAATTCCAGTGAATAAAAGGAAGATTGTGGGCAACCAAATGGTATGGACCCAGCCCGAATCGAACGGGCGGGGCTGCTTAAGTATCCTTTGGCGGATAGGAAGAATCGCAGCTGCGCAGCGGTGCGCGTTAGGTCCTGGTATGTATGTAAAATCGAGGTGAGAGGAGGGCTTTTTTCAGTTCCAACCAATCTCCAGGAAGTTGTTTTCGACCCTGAATGGTTCAATTTCTTGTCACGTCGATTGACCCTCCTAGCCGATCCAAGAGATCGGGAAAGCCAATGAAGATGCCGACACCATTGCCATGGACCCACCCCGAGTCGAACGGGCGGGGGCTGCGAAATATTCCGTGATGGATAGACTCCGTAAGAGTAGCTGCACGCCTCGTGCGTTGGGCCCTTCGATAACGGTTCAAACATTCTCATTCGGTTCCCGTAGAACGCACGCGATGGACAACGCACACAGTCGAACGACTTAGTTAGCCAGAATATCTAACACAAAACTTGAGCTCTAAAAGAATGTAACCACGAGGTTGCGGAAGGGGAAAAAAACGTTTACGCCATGATGGACCATGGACCCAGCCCGAGTCGAACGGACGTGGTCTGCGTAATTATCGAGTGGCTTCCTCTCAAGAAGTGCAGCACAAAGAGCGTTAGTTGGGTCCTTCGAACACCGTACAACGCATGGACAACGCAACACCCTTTGTCGAAAGCACTGAATATCTGACACAAAACTCCAGCTTATTAGCTGGGCGGCGGCGCGGGACTGTAAAAGAACCAACGACGAGGCTACGGGGGACAAAAAATGTTCGTGCCATGACGCAGCATGGACACAGCCCGAGTCGAACGGGCGTGGCCTGCGTAATTGTTGGGTGGGGGGACCTCGATAATTTGCAGCTGCGCACCGTTGCGCGTTGGGTCCTTGGAGTATACGGGAGAGCGCGGGATACATGGCACAAAGTGCATGAGTCGGGACTGTAAAAAACAAGAAATGGCCAGAGAACGAAATATAAATTTTGGGCGAACGACTCGAACTTGGAGGGACCCAGCCCGAGTCGAACGGGCGTGGCCTGCGTAATGGTTGAGTAGGTGGACCTCCATAATTTGCAGCTGCGCACCGTTGCGGGTTGGGCCCTTGGAGTATACGGGAGAGCGCGGGATACATGGCACAAAGCGCGTTAGCTGGGACTGTAAAGACTTTGAGCGAAGATCTCGAAAAAGAAATTTCGAGCGCATCACAGCGTACATACATATTCTTCGCTATGTTCAGCTAAAGTACCGTTGAAACTGTTGGCCGCATTAAACTCGAGGATGGTGATCTGGAAATTGTGAAGTTCAAATCTCAAGTAAGTCGGGAATGAAAAGAAACTGACCGGGGGAGCAGTGGAAGCGACCTGAAAGTAAAGTGGAGGTTGAAGTCAAAATCATGAGTTGAGAGATGAGTTGAATGGCGTGCCGACTCGAGACACGATGGAAGGACCCAGTCACTGACACGATGATACGAACCTGGGAATTCGGCCTACGTACGAATCAAGCAAATATTCCTTGCCAGAATTTTAAACTCCAGGGATAACTTCGATCCCGGGGCAATTCTCCTGACGGTGGAATCCAGCCACCGTAGTCCTTCTTGCTGCGTGAATAGTGAGTGAGTGCATTTGCATCCCTGTGGTAATCAGAGAGGTAAAAAACAGTAGAGTAAATACGCGGTGGCCCGCGCCTGACGACGCTCGCTGGCAGAGAAGGAGCGGCGTGCACGAGTCCGGGTCTGAATCTCCACGGCATGGGTCTTTTGCTAATAAACAGTTTGGCCGCAGACGGGAGGACAAAGAATGCGCACGGTGGAATGAAGAATATGAGCGGGTACGGCCGGTACATGTATCCAAGTTTGTGTCCAATTTCGATCCATTGTATCCAAACTAGTCTTTGGGGCCACTGCTCCACCTGGCAGTACGAGTCCTCAGAAGATGCTGCACGGCCTTAGCTCTGGGTGTATTTTTTTTTATCACTGAAACCAATTCTCGTGGTGTTGCCAGCCGGCTTCCGAAGCCAACTTTGATGCCATTTCACTATCAATTGAACCATTTTTGCGCGCAGATTTCACTTTGACTGAGCAGGGCAGCTTTAGCTGCAGGTATAATTTTCATTTGTGAAGTAATACCCGTGGTGTTGCACGCCGGCATCCGAGAGCAACGTAGATAGACATTCAACAAAAAGCTCATACTTGGCACAAATTTTGAATGGCAGCGGGTTATGTCGAGAGATTGAGGAAACTCTCTCTCTACTCCTGGTTGATTATAGCTGGGTTTCTATTGAAATGCTGCTCGTAGGATGACTTGTAAGGGCAATATTAATCTGGCCCATAGAGGCTGTTCACAAAGGTGGATGTATCTGAGCCCGTAGCGTAGATATGTAGTACAGCTAGCTGCCTGCTGTTTTAATTCAGGACCACATAGGCAATCTTCCTCCTCCTCCTCTTTCTACACAGTTTTAAGTTGCAAACAACCTAATGGCCTCCGAGGCCCGAGGAAAACTTCTCACTACCAGTTATGGAAGAGAAGAAAAAAGCTAGGAGAAGTATGTTAGAGCCTCTGGTGGGTTATATACACACAGATTTGGATCTTACTCACCTTGCGAGGTGTTGAAAATAATTATAGCTGAGTTCAACCAAAGGCGGTCTGTAGGAGGTCCCGGGGTGGGGTCAAAAAAATTCTGTGAGTTCACTGGAACCTTTTGTAGCACTAAATATGGTGCTGTGGAGGATTATGTGCTCCTCATGGATTAAAATCGGGTGGTAGTGGTTGTCCGAGCCACATTCAGTAGACGGCGAGAAGTCCAGGGCGAGGCTCGCTCCGGCGCTAGGGGTGGGAAAGACCTTCCCTATATAAAAGGACGGGCGGTCCAACCAAGGCAAAAAAAGAAACAAAAAATTATCGACCCCCAAGTAACTTTTTTACATGGAACCAATCTTCGGACCATTCGGGATACACCGGGTCACAGTAATTCTTCCTGCTGGTAACGGTACTTCCTCCTGCTGCATATTGCGAGCCCGCGCCTCGGCAATGAAGTGAAACATTTCCCTGCGGCAGAGTCAACTCCGATTCTGCGAATGTTTGGACCAATTTTGTGGTTACCTCTTCTCTATGGACTTACCATTCAAGTGTTAGGGTGCTGACGATAAACCGGGACTGCGTTAGGTTGGAAACAAAAGACGGCAGTATCGATGGGGTGTGCTATGAAACCCCGCAGGTTTATTGACATTTAACGATGGAAGGGAACCGGCATTCTAATGCCTTCAGGATTGCTGTACTAGATAAATTGAACTGACCGACCAACGATGTGACCGTGTCAGTTTCAAATTTGAGGAGTCTGTTCAATTTGCTCAAGTACTTGATGCATGCGTGTTCACCACTGTCCTTAGAACTGTCTGGACTCGGATGCGACACCCAAGATCATACTGCAGAGTTAAGAAGTTAAACACGAGAACTCGCTGGGGACCGCCGCTCGGCCGGTCCACGTTAGTGCCGCGTCAGTGCGCACCGATCCGCGCCGTCCCGCGTCATTTTTACCAGACCCCGTCGGCTTCGTCGTACCAGATTTTTACCAAGTCACCACTGACTCATCGTTCAAGTTTCTTGCGTTCCACTTTGAAGAATTACTCACTGTATTCACCCATGTCCTAACCCAGCATTCAACCACCCAGCAATCGGCTCCGTGCTTCAGCACACAGTTTGGGCGCCTTTGGCATGCTTGGGCATACCCTGCCGGGCTGGGTTCAGCGGCGGCTTCGGCACAGGTTCCCGACCTCTTCGGACCTGTGCTGATCATGGGAAGAAATTTGCATGCCGTGCTGACGCGGCCACTAAACACAGTGTTTCATCCGGGTCTAGGTATTGGTGCTGACGGAAGCCACACTGAATGGTTTCTTAGAATGGGTGGATGTTGAAGTCCAAATCCTGTGGTCGGCTCTGCCTCGCCACCTGCTCAAATTTGTGATTCCGTGTGACTGGCCCGCCTATCAAGCTGGAAAATTCATAGCCTGTTTTTTCCCCTCCATTGTCAGTCTACCTCGAGGCCTTTCGGGTTGGTTGGTTGATTGAGATTCCAGATCTATGTTGAAGCTCAGAACCCCCACTATCTGCTCAAACACCAGCTCTAGCACTAAGTCCAATAAGCAGTTAATTCATCGGTGATTTGTTGCAATCAGCCGTGTGTATGGATTCAAATCCATCTCCCCATCTGCGGACCACCGGATGAATAGACAAGGGAAATTTTGTCAGGCTCGCATATTTGACTCACCGGGTGGAGTTTGGACCATAATCAAAGCCTCAAGCTTATTTTCCCACAGTTCAATCCTGCTGCACATTCATTTGATCATCCCGGACTATGGGTTGGATGTAATTAGTCAATAGTATAGCTAATCTGCGAGGGTTGACAGTCTACACCCTGGTTATACATGGTGTACATCGGCATTTTATCGGAGAATGATGAACATCACAAATGTCTTTGTTTACAGAGGTGAGAGGTGACGCGTCGCGGCCGGCAGTCCTGCAAACTAAATTACAAGGGTTAGTAATGCTATACAGTGAAGATGGTGAGTTGCAGAAATGTTACCGCCATCATGCACTACGTCATGTACAGGGCATTCGAACAAATACTGCCAACCCCGGACCAAAGAACGAGCCTAAAAATAAATTTTAGGACTCGTAATTGTGTCCATGTGTCCGATTGAACACATACTTCCCCCAGTTTATCACATGAATGCTGCCATCCTTGCCCTTTGTTTGAATACCCATGTGATAGCCAAGCTTCCTACCTCTAGGGATGGAGGCCACCAAAAGTGTGAAAATAATCAGGTCAGACCCCATACCTCGCACAAGATCACATACCTCTGGAGTTTTTGTATCCGTATCCAGTACCATGTATCCAAATTTGTATCCATGTCCAGTTTTTTTGTATCTGTATCCAGTACCATGTGTCCAGCTTGTTGTGTATCCATATCCAGTACCATGTGTTCAGCTTGTATGTGTGTGTATCCACCACCATGTGTTCAGCTTGTGTATCCAGATTTCGTACCTGTATCTAATTTCTTTGTATCCGTGTCTGTCCGCGTCCAGTACATACTAGGCGGTCACAACCGCCTCCATAATCCGCCGCAAAGAAGAATCCTCCGCCCAATCCGCGCGCGCTAAAGCCGACGAAACCGCCGCGCGCGCCCGCCTCACCGCGGAGAAGGCCGCGTGGAAGGCGCGGAATACCACCGAGGCGACGGCGCGCGGCGCATTCGGGGCGGCTGCGAAGCTTGCGGGGAAGGAGAGGGAGAAGGCGCGCGAGGCGGCTATTAAGGTGATTCCCACCCACTTCTACTTCCACTTGTTCCTCCGTGCTCCAACTCGCTTGTTTCGTTTTCTTTCCAGGCAACCCTCAAAGACCGCGAGCGCGCCTTCAAGGACGCGGACAAGGCGTTGCGGGAGGCAGTTGCTCGTTTTATTGTGAGTGCTGATTTCTTTGTTCGTTTTTTCTTTCGTTCCCGGTTTCGGCTGTGCGCCTGCCCATTTCGGCGTTCCGTGGCGGGGCTTGCGCGGCGGGCGTTGTGTGGTGGGCCTTGCGTTGGCGCACCACAATGCGCCGGATGCCGCTTGCGCGCACTCGCACCTGCCCTCGGACGTTTGCTGCCGCGCGTGCGTCGAGTCCCCGCGCTCACAGATACTTGTGTGTACCTACGCAGACCGACCCCGCGCAATACACACCATATCGGCGCTGCCGCACCTGTCCACCGGCACCTTCCCCCGATCCCATCCCCTCCCCTTCTCCGTACCCGTACCCGTACCCACACGCCGCCCCGCCTGATCGTAGTACCTACGTACCTACTTTGAATACAACTGACATTCTGAGAACGAATTACCTGTGGGACTTTGAGGTTTGATTCTCGCCGGTATCAGATTACAGTAATATGGAGGACCTTGCGAGCATTTAGGGTCTTGAGAAGTTAGTTATAAATTTAAATAGGTGAGGAACGCGCTGGGATCATTCGGCGCGAGAAGCCTAACCTATCCGAGGCATGTACCGCTGCGAATCCACGCCCAGCTTAATCCGCGCGCCGGTGTGCTTTCGATGTCATCGGCTATAATATATGAAGATCCGTGCGTGCGGTAAGTAGTGTCATGAATATTCGGGGATGAAATTCGATCGGGGGACTTCTATGAAGCGTTGGTAATTGGCTGTGTGTTTAGTCTGGAACAACCCAGGGGAGCGATGCGACGTGGATTGAACTGAAATAATTCCCTACCATATCTCGAGTTGAGTTGCAGCGGCTGGGGGATGATACGGGAACGGGACGGGACGAAATCGAATGAACGAGGGGGGACTCACCATATGATGCGGGCCATCGCAGCGTTCGAATGACTTGAACCTAAAGTTCAGGTCAATGAATGACCCGACCTGGAGGTGATGAAGAACTTTGAGGACATATCCTGTGACCGAAAATTAATCAAGTCAGCTTGAAAGGTGCGCACTTGCCTTCAATTCAAACTCAAACCAACTTGCAGTATTCAACGCGCGCGGTGATTCACGTTGGTTGACCATAATAAAAGGAAATGGGGTCCGAGTCAGCTGTCGGGCAAATACTGACTGGTGGGAGGAAATTCGGCCTGCCTTGGCAATGAGAAGGGAGCTGGACTGCAAAGAGAAGCCGAGGTGAGTACCGATGGAATGAAATATAACATGAAGCTGACCGGCAGTAAAATTGAGTGCTGCATTCCATTCCATTCCTCACAAGGTGCGGGCGAGAACGAAATAAATTGAAAGCTTACCTGATTTGGGCGGAGTACTGGTTGGGAGATTCAAGTTTTCAACCAGTGGAGCTAGTTGGGACTGCGTTTCGTCTCGGCACTGAATCCTGCAGCTGAGAACCGTTGACTTACAAGTGAGTACACTGGAAAAACAGTCAGCACAGCAACATCATATCATGTGCGTACTCGAACCGCTTGCGAGTCACCATCAACTTAAACATCCTGAAGCCGAATCCTTTAACAAGAGCACTTCAACGACGAATTAAACTGACATACAATGGGAACTCGAGGGAGGGCGGACCAAATCCCCGAGATGCCCGATTGGAAACTCTGCGCGAGGAATTAGTGGGTGTATCAATGGGATGGGGGAGTACGTACCTATCAACCATTGAAACATGGGGGGGAAGGGTCCATAGAGGTCAGGTAAGTCGTCTTGAGTTGCAGCCAAAAGAAAATCGAACCATACTTACGACGTTGAACCATTGTGTCCGACCCAAAGTAAAGCTGAACCTGACCACCTCAAACTCGAACCTACTAGCCAAGGAACGATTAGACACGCCTTGGGACACCGTAAAAACGAGATTAACGTACTTCAAGCCCAAAGACACTGATAAATTTGAGGCCCAAGTATGACCTTATTTTTCATCAAATACTCGAGCTTTAGTTCGGAACTTTTACTTCGAAGTTGACCTAGCTAAGCGAACATGACAGGTCGTCGGAACTTTGTACCCGGTGATAAGCCGGCGATTTGGCCACGCGCGGAATTTGCGATTTTTGCTGATTCCATGCCACTAGCCACGTTGAAATAGGCTTTATAACTTACATCACTCAACAAGCGGTTGGTGCGAGGTCTGAGCAGCCAACTAGGAGACAGTAGCATGTAGTACTAGCAGAGTGTGTCCTGAGATCGCTAGAAGGCATTTGCATGCCTGAAGGCCAACTTGGATACTTAAAGCTTTTACTCGAACTTGCTTCTTACAAGTCTACAGGACTCGGAGAGGCAGGGTGCTCCCTCTAATCAAAGACATACCAAATACTATCCATCTAGGCCATGAGCAATCCAAGGGGATGCCGGTTACAAGTCGAATCAGGTCAAGAGGACCTCTGTGCCAATAGTGAACACTATCACATGGCAGCAATGAATCTTCGGATTTCTTCGGACGCACGTAGCTCCGAAATCGGACTAAGGAGTCAGGACCCAAAACGGACTTGACTCGGTCTGACTCAGAATGACTCAGAATGAGTCTTTGACTTGCTCTGACTCAGAATGACTCAGAATGACTCAGAATGAGTCAACCCAGAACGGTCACATGGACATGCAGCTTTATATCTAAACTACCAGATTCGGTTCCAAACAGTATCATTTCGGACTTTAGCACATGTTCTCACCTCGATTAGTTACAAATTATATCTCAAACATCGGTCAATAATTAAATATCATCATACCTACCTTGTATTTGTTTGTATCACTTTGGTACCTAGGATTTAGTATAAGTAGGGCAACATATCTTGTAGTTAGGCACTGGCCCTTGCCCGCCTTCCAGGCAGACCGCTCAATGGCGGTTCTGGACGGTTGACAAGTGTTAGTCTGTAGTCGGACTCAAAGAGGAGTTTAATATATGTTGGGTTGGGTTGGATTTCTTGTGTGATCTAGTTCGACTTCAAGGTCGTTTGAGCACTCTAAGACTCTTATCTATCTGTGGGATCTCAGCTACATGTTCAATAGTAGCTCAAGATTCAATAGAACCTTTCATTCCTTTGAAGTCAGATGGTGGACTGGATGTTAGTTGGACTTCGTCTTGAGTTCGATGTTTAAAGCTTTTGCTTGAACAACTGATTCGAGAGTGCATAAGGCCTTCTTTGGACCATTGCCGCTACAGACTCGGACCCAGTCTATCTCTTTGTGATAGAACAATATATGCAATTGAATCTTTATGGGATTTTGTGGGCAGTGCAGCGTCAGCGTTTAGGGTCAGCGTCAGTGTCAGCGTTTAGGGTCAGTGTCAGCGTCAGCGATAGGGTTACAGCGTACAGCGTCAGCGTCAGCGTTATGAATGCAGTGGATAGCGCCATTGTATGGCTCGGAGCCATTCAGCGTCAGCGGGATTCATTACCTCCGAGGTTTCGTTTCCACCCAGCGAATGTGATATGTTCTTGGACGGATCACAACCCCACAAATGCAATATGTACTTGGACGGATTGCAAAACCCATGAAGCGGTGGTAACGCCACCGCACAAACATCTTTAATATATATATAATCGGTTCATTGCATCCCAAGTCCACATTTCGAACCACTCTGTGCAGTGCCTCGAAGGACCATTGAACGATCTACCCAAAAGCCTTTGCTTGTTGCTTCATGCAATATATAGTGTGGTTACTGTCAGGTTGCAACGGCTGTAATACTTCAGCTGGAATCCCCGAACAAACAACGAATGGATTGTTGAGGTAGTGTTGTTGTTTTGTGGATGTGTTTGGTTTTTGTGTGGTGTTTTGGTTCGGATCCAGTTGGGTCTGTTCTGAGGCACACATAGGATCACATGTCTGCACTCACACACTCTGCACGCGTCTCATTTTCGCGTGTGGCCTCGCACCCAGCGTATCACCGGAGTACCGAAATTTTGTGAACATGTACTTGTAGGCACTACCTGAACCTCTTGCGAACCTTTGATGAGATCTATGATGATGAGATCTATAAGGTAACTACATACAGGCCGGAGTAGGCTACGGTAGTTTTTACAATACGCGGGTATGTAAGAGTCCAATTGGTATATAAGATGTCATGTTTTAGAGGAGAGAGATAAATGAGGCACGGAAAGTCGTTGGGAAGAAATGTATCGCGAGAGTTGTAAGATCGTAGAGATATTCACCAAGGTGGGGGTAACACATGTCGCGGGAGGGTGTGAGGAGGAGTGAAGAGGTATTATGCGAGATGTATAGTAAATTCCGAGACCACGAGAGAGAGATAAAAATAAGAAAAGAAAAAAGGAAACATATCCTGTCATTCGAATCTGCCCGTGGCCTCAACGAACTTCGCGAAGGCTGGCAGGACCTTCGGGTCGTTCAGGAGGGGGGCAACGTGTAGGGCTCCAAAGTAGCCTGCCGAGTAGCAAGCACCGTAAAGAGGACGACGAAGGGGCTCCCAAGCCGGGCAGTCCAGGATGAAGTGCACCCTGTTCTCCCGGGCCGCACCGCAAGCTTCGCACGCTGCCGAGTGGTGAAGTCCCGCCTTGAATTGATAGGCGTTAAGAGGAGAGAAGTCCGTACGGAGCTGGGCGATGATGGAGGAGGTTTTGCGACTGAGGGAGGACGAGGAGTAGAGCGCGATGGAGATGAGCAACGGGGGGGAACGATCAACAGAGCGGAGCTGACATCCCATCTTTGACAGCTTCCAGCGGCCGTCCCACTCCTCGAGGACTTGGCAGTGAATTAGACGGCGGACAGAGGTGAGGGTTCACTTGATACGACCGGTGGTCGGAGAATGATTGATCTGGTGGTTCGCTTACCGGGCTGTGGTTTCTTTAGCGAGACACAGGTACCAAATTGGGTTACCTCGTGGTTCGGCGAAACCGGCCACTGATTGCCAAGTGACTTAAGCTCAGTTCAGAATATTCTGCATATATATACCCGATGCTGACTTGGGTGATTTCTGGAACTCCTTACCTGCCGAAAGCATTGGGCAATATCAAAGTATTCTGCTCTTTTGTGCCCTTTTTATCACACTGATCATAAGTCCAGATCATGCTTGTTTACAACAGCGACACCATTTACCTTGGCAGATGACCTCACTCTCTGATTGCCTCAATGATTGCAAGTGGAACCCTGTCTTTTCACACTTGCTTCCTTGAGTGTCACATCCCAGCCTTATTCCTTTTGAGGGCTGCCCAGGCATCATACACCTCCGAAGAACCTCGTTCTCGTTGCCAGCGCATTCACCACTGGCTCCTCTGTCAGTTGCTCAATGGTATCGACAACCACACCTTTGCTTAGAGTAAATTTATACCTTTTCAACCTCCCATTTTGTGACTTTGTCGCTCCCTTCATCGTCTCTTTGCTCTGCTGCTTACTCTAGGCCTTTACTACTTTTAATCTCCTTAATCTATTATAGCCCTTCATCGCTCATTTAGTTTCTTTGCTGCCTTTCAACTCCCTCCATCTGTTCATTCTACCAATTTTGCACTCCATTTTTCGTACCTCTATTTAATCTCCTTTTCATCGACTTAGTTTACACTGGCTGTCACTGGTTGGGGATGCAAATTTTTCAGCACAATTTACGGTGAAAAATGTTGTTGGGTTTTCAGACATTTTTCAGCGAAAAAAAAGGGGAAAAATTTAAACATTTTTCACCACAATTTCTCAGTGAAATTCAAGGTGAAAAACTTGAAACAAAATTCATAAGAGTTCATGCTAAATTTTCACCATAAATTCCAGTAGTTTTTCAGACATTTTTCACTGGAAAAGTAGCTGAAGAATTCAAACATTTTTCACCACTATTTCAAGTGAAATTTAAAGTGAAAAACTTGAAACAAAATCCATAAGGTTTTATACCAACTTTTCAGCTCAAATTCAACCAGATTTGGAGCCATAAATGATGGTGAAAAATTCAAAACTTTTTTTACCACAATTTTCAGTGGGAAAATCCATGCACAATGGCTGAAAAATGTTCAAAGAAAGGTGGTGGAAAACTTGAAACCTGGTTTCCTTTTTTTAGGATTTTTTTCACCACCTTTTGCAGGGGAAATATAGGTGAAGAAGTCAAAACAGTTTTCAGACATTTTTTGCCTAGAATTGAGGTGAAAAACTTGAAATCTGAATTTAAGTTTTCCACCACAAATTTACTAGTTTTTCAGCTGAAAATGCTGGTGAAAAATTTGAAACCTGGCTTAAAACTGACATGTTGAATTATGGTTTTCATTCATTTAACGGCCCCCCCTCCCTTTGACCCAATTCCACAGAATTCCCCCTGTCAATTCCCCGCTACTGGGTTGGAATGGCACACACTCTGAGCACTTGATAAGCACCTTTGACCCCACTGTAAGCCACCACCAATTATGATTTTCATTCATTTAATAACCCCCCCTCCCACGCATTGAGTTTTGCCTGGCAGTCTGAAAAGCTCGGCTTTGATTACAAGGATCACCATTCCCCTAGTGTAACACTGACTGTCGCTCTTCTCTTCAATCCATCGCTTCACACCCACAGTCAACTTGAACAGCTTCTGTCTTCTCTGGGGCTCCATTTTGCTTGCTCCATCCCTTGTGCCACTCCAGGGTACACACAGTTCTAAGACCACACAAGCTAGCAAAACAGTTCATGTCATTCTCCTCTCTTCCACCTTCTACCCTCCTTTCCTTATGTAATTCCTCAATTCAACATGTCAGTTTTAAGCCAGGTTTCAAGTTTTTCACCAGCATTTTCAGCTGAAAAACTAGTAAATTTGTGGTGGAAAACTTAAATTCAGATTTCAAGTTTTTCACCTCAATTCTAGGCAAAAAATGTCTGAAAACTGTTTTGACTTCTTCACCTATATTTCCCCTGCAAAAGGTGGTGAAAAAAATCCTAAAAAAAGGAAACCAGGTTTCAAGTTTTCCACCACCTTTCTTTGAACATTTTTCAGCCATTGTGCATGGATTTTCCCACTGAAAATTGTGGTAAAAAAAGTTTTGAATTTTTCACCATCATTTATGGCTCCAAATCTGGTTGAATTTGAGCTGAAAAGTTGGTATAAAACCTTATGGATTTTGTTTCAAGTTTTTCACCTTAAATTTCACTTGAAATAGTGGTGAAAAAGGTTTGAATTTTTCAGCTACTTTTCCAGTGAAAAATGTCTGAAAAACTACTGGAATTTATGGTGAAAATTTAGCATGAACTCTTATGAATTCTGTTTCAAGTTTTTCACTGTGAATTTCACTGAGAATTGTGGTGAAAAATGTTTAAGTTTTTCACGCTTTTTTTCGCTGAAAAATGTCTGAAAACCCAACAACATTTTTCACCACAAATTGTGCTGAAAAATTTGAATAGTCCATCTCGGGCCAGGCACAACCCCCTTTCTCCCACAGCTCTTGGGCTAAGTTCCAAAGGACTTCTCGTCCCGGCGCGTTGCATTCCAGGAGTATATGTTCCATTGTTTCATCCACTTGATAATGCGGACATATTGCGTAGTGTTCGTAATTTGGGATGTTCCTCCAATGACTACCAACTTTATAAGCCTGGTGCAAGCATTTCCATAGGAAGTCTCGCGTTGTCCGGGTAATTTCCTTGTGCCTTACTGAAAGCCAGATCTGACTATCGGTCGGAGTAGATCTGGAAAGATTCCAGGCGGCGTGCCTGGTTATGTCCAGCATGATGGTCGTCTTCATACATTGGGGTATCGGCTTCCTTGCCTTGATAGTTTTATAAAAGGTGCGCTGTGTGCCTGTCTTAAGTTTGACACCTTTCACCGCATATCCCTGCGGAATCTCTACCTGTAGGTGTGTCAGAACCTCGCTTAGGCCTTGATTCGCAAGTGCCAGTGCCCTCTTCATCGGGTCGTTATCGAGTGCATCCGCTTCTTTAAAGGTACATTTTGTCCCTCTGGCTTGAAGGGCCGCAGTAATCGTCCTTAACAATTGAGCATCCATGGCTTCAGCCCAGTCACTGTCCTCGTTGGAGGAGAGTTTTGTTGTGAGAGCTTGAATGATGCTCCTGGATTTCAGTCAGAAGTTTATCGTGACTTCTCGTGGTAGGTTTTGCACAGCAAACAACATTGCGGCAGGCTCACCCGCACTTCTAGTAGACAGCTCTGTCACTACTCAGACCTTCGAGTTTCTGGTGTCGTTGGGACCGTACCACAGGCCCCCTGACAAGCAGTGTTCGCCATCGTCGTTGATTTTGTGCGTGCATCCCACGAAGACCGTTACTTCTGACGGTTCACCTTCGTCGTCTGTTGGATTTAATTGGTGAGCAGGGTTAACACTCATTTCAGCGCCATAAATGCGGAAACCGTCAGAGAGAGCCTGAATCTTTATGCTTGGGTCGAAAGTTACCATTTCCTTCTCGGCTACCGCTAGGAAATTAGTGACCTTCTCCTCTTTGGTGAGTTCCCGATTTGGTTGGTTTACCGTCACCCTTGGGTCCCATTTCTCATTAATGCAATCCAGGATTTTAATTCCCTCTTCATGACATTTGTACGGTGATTCACAGCCAGCTGCTCGGTCCGCCTTACAGCAGTTGCAGGCACAGTTGCGGCGTCGGTAGTGACAGAGGTAATTACGCTGAACAATCAACAGTATGTGCCCTACCGTTTTAGCACCATGGTTATCTCTCAAGCAGTTAGCAAATTTAGAGTTGTTATGGCGGGCCAAATCTTTTGTACCGCCGGGGTGGAACCAGACCGGAATTTCTTCCTTGACATCCTTGTCTAAAGCGAGTGCGTCTAGCGTAAGTCCAAACTTGGATGCCGCTCTGTACAGTCTTTTCAAAGGGCGAGGCACTTTCTTCTGCAGGGGTGACCATGTTTGGATGAAGGGGCTTATCCTTGCCTGCTTGTCTATCAGTTTTCCTTGGGGGACATCTTTTCGGAAGCCATCATCTGCAAGACAACACCATTTTGCCCGGTCTTCATCGGTGAGGTATCTCCTGAGTGTTTTAATTTTAATTGCACTGTTACGGTCTTTAATACATAACAGGTCCTTCCTCCTTCTTTGACAGAGAGGAAGAGTATATCATTATTGATAGGTGCGACTGTGCGTCCCTCCCACATAAAGGTTTTGATCCGTTTGTCCAGGAAATCTTCGATTTCTTCGGGCATGCGCTGGGCCTCTGTGAGGAATTGTGTCATCCCCCCGGCGGTCATTCGGACTATCTTTGTGCGCCCTTCCATCGTAGGGTGAGAGTTATCCCAGCGGTTCAGGCTACGCTCGATCTTTTCGATGGTAGGTGCCCATATTGCAGCTTGATTTGTTTCATTACCTTGCCAACTTCCCAGGATACGAACCGCCTCTCCATCCTTGGAAATCACAATATGGCTGGGCAAAACTCGGTGGGTGGGGTGAAGTTTCCTCTGCTGGATGACTCTTGATCGGTACGTTTTAGGGCCAATCGGGATGATTTGTGTTTTCGTTTTATTGAACTCCGCTCCTGACGCCTTGCACCAGATATCAGGATGTTCTCTAGGTCCTCGAATTTGTCATCTTCGGCGAGACAGACCGTGGTGTCGTCCGCAAATAGAGCAGCTATAATTCTCTCAGTGTGCCCGGGTCTGCCCGGGCATTGGAAACCCTTCAGATCCGATGTACGAATCATTTGTGCGAGGGGTTCAATTGCAAGATTAAACAGGAGACAGGAAATTGGGTCCCCTTGCCTTACTTCCCTACTTACACGGCATCGTGAGCTTCTCTCGCCGTTAATCACAACTGACGTGTAGGCATGTTCGTAGGGCGATTTGATCGTGTTCGTGAAGTGGTTCGGGAAGTTGGCCTTTTCCATCGTGTGCCATAAATAGTTGTGGCCGATTTTACGTAAGCTTTCTCTTGGTCAAGTGCGACCACTGCCCCGTTCACTGATTCATGTTCTGCATAGTTGATTATTGTCTCTATCAACTTAATCTGGTCGAAAGTCCAGGATTTTCAGGAGAGCCCTGAGTAAGCATGCACCCGGTGGCTGATAGTAGTACCTATGCCCCTTCCAATGTAGTTATTCCCGACCTTGAATCTATTCTACATTCTCCAGAAGTGGCAAAAGTGCGACGTGCAAACAGATTTCCTGCAAAGAAAGCTGAACCCGGATCGATTGAATGGACTGCTAGGCAGCTTCGGATTGTGAAACCCGAGGTTGCTATTGGTGTCCTGGACATATGGGCAAATGGGAGAAGGCAGTCGGAGGTTACAATGGCCACGGTTCGTGAGCCCAATGACCTAGATGATGAACAGGTTGTTGAAGTGCTAAATGAGTTGAAGAGACCGAAGCGTTACACCCGAGGGCCCGGGAACCAAACAAACATCAATGCGGCTGCAAAAACACTCGATAACCAGACCCGCTTCAAGTTATCTGCCTTGTTAGACTCTGGATGCACGGGGTCCTGCATTGACACTGGTTTTGTCAAAGCCGAAAAGATAAACACCAAGTGTTACCCCCGTCCTATCCCAGTGTACAACGTGGATGGCTCGTTGAATTCGGGTGGCCCCATCACGGAGTATGTTGACTTTATGCTCCAGATTGGGCAACACGTGGAAATCCTTCAATTTGCTGTATCTAACCTCGGAAAGACTGAGATGTTCATTGGGCATGAATGGCTCAAAATGCACAATCCGTCTATTGATTGGCTAAAGAGCACTTTCACATTTAACCGATGTCCGGTACACTGCGAACCTTTAGGGGGGTGGGTGGATCCTGATTCTGATGACCCGGATGTGGAAGGCCTTGAGATCGAAGAGGGAGATCGTCTGCTTGTGGTTGACATGCACGAGGAAATAAAAATCCGAGCTTTTCAGACCAAAGTATCCAAAGTGTCTGAAAAGCATTCCAAAGAGGAAAAATCAAAAACCTTTGAGGAATCGGTGCCTCGTAAATATCATGAGTTCAAGGACTGGTTTGACAAGGAGAGCTTTGATGAGATGCCGCCATCTAGGCCTTGGGACCACGCTATTGAGCTACTTCCCAATGCTAAGAATCTGGACTGCAAAATCTACCCACTCAGTCCAGAGGAACAACGGCAGCTCAATGAGTTTCTCGGCGAGAACTTGAGAACAGGACGAATCAGACCATCAAAGTCTCCGATGGCCTCTCCATTCTTCTTCGTCAAAAAGAAGGATGGCACTCTTCAACCTATACAGGACTACCGCAAGCTGAATGATATGACGGTTAAAAACCGGGTTCACACCGTTCTTCATCAACTCTGGGCAACACCCCTGGAAAGGGATCGAGCCTAGAGGCGATGTGCGCACACCTGACGCCGAGAAGTTTGCCAAGACAATGCAGAAGGTGTGGGAAGAAGCTGAGTCGTCTCTGAAAGCAGCTGCAGAGACGATGAAGCGGTTCTATGATCGGAGGCGCAGTGATGCAAAAGAGTACAAAGTAGGTGACTTGGTCTATGTTGAAGGAGTCAACATCACCACGGTCCGTCCTGCCAAGAAACTTGATGACAAGCGCTATGGTCCGTTTAAAGTGCTTGAGAAAGCCGGCTCTTCTTCCTATCATCTTGAACTCCCCCGTCTTCAATGAGACCCTTCTGTCTCCCCATGTTGCCCCGCAATTCGACTCACAGAAAACCCCTCCTCCCCCCCCCACCGGAGTTAGTTGATGGTGAAGTAGAGTATGAAGTTGAAAAGGTGCTGGACTCGAGAGTCAAACGGAAAAGGCTCGAGTATCTAGTACATTGGAAGGGATATGGAAAAGAGCATGATAGCTGGGAACCGCTTGCAAACTTGAAAGAAAATGCAGCGGAAGCTCTAGCTGAGTTTCACCGCAAAAATCCCTCTGCCCCTCGCCTCCTCCCTCAAAATGCGCGACTAGTCTACAGGCACATTGAGAATTTTACCACCACACCTCGTCTGCCGGGACGTCTATACAATTGGGAAAATGGGAAGCTTGATGCTACTCTTACTCACCCAATTGTGTGGACACAATCCTTGAGAGGGGGGTAATGTCATGATTCATTTTCTGATCACATCATGTCTGCTTCCATCTATTCTGATATTTACATCGGACCTGTAGATAGCACATAACAGCTGCTTAACAGCTTCTTCACAGCTTCTTCACAGCTTCTTCACAGCTTCCTGACAGTTGATCAATAGTTTACTGTTAGCTTACTGAGTACCCGAGATAGTGGATAGCTCATACTGCAGTAGTATATATACCAGTCTGTACTTGTAGTAGTCTCCAATCTTGAGCTGGTTGTATCTCCACTAGCAATATAGGCAGTTTCCTTATCCTCTCCGTTCTGTGCACAGACCTGGCCCTGCTTGCACCTCTCCTGCACCGCATTGGCTAGTGTGTCTGACACTTATGTGCTTGATGCTTTCCATGTTTTCGTGCCAATTCACGCCAAGGTTATTAGAAAAGAGGATGGCATAGCATTGGAGTACATGAAAATAGTAGGATAGAACTAATGACGACGAGAGTTGTGGTTGTTACCTTGCGGAAGCTGTTCCCACCAGCTTTGGGGCCTTTTCCGCCGTTCGACTTCTTGTCCTTTTGCTCGTTGCGCTCATCAGCCTTGCCAAGGGTCTTGTCGTCGGCGGAGATCGACTGGAGGGGGGCTCCAAACCATCCAACGATGCGCGGCAGGAGGCAGAGGCCAGATGGATAGTCATAACCCTTGCATCCCTGGCAGAAAAATTGGTCGCTCCCGACGCGGGGTACACCGGTGCCGTGAAGGGGGGTGTCGTACGTGAGCTGACGTGCAGCAGTGGTCCACTCGAGGAGGCGGAAGAAGTCGAGAGATTTGGGAGGGGTGAAATTGATGTTCCAAACGAGATTGGTCTCGCCGCCCGGGAGCGCTATCTCCAGTGGCTTGGCTTCGATGGTATCAAGGGCCTGCTCCGCTCCCTTGGCATCAGCGGTGGCGGAATGTTTGACGAGGAAATCGCAAGCCTGTTTGATGGACTTGAGCTTGTCCTTAACAAGGCACGCCACGGCCTTGTATGCCTTTGGGTCGGAGGGGGTGCAGAGGTTCTGGAGTGTCATGATGTAGCGAGGGAGGGGGACGTCGTAGTCGAAGACGGAGAAAGTAATGGTGGGGGTGGACCACCAGCCCTGCTCAATGAGCTTGTTCAGGGCGTCGCCATTTATGCTGGAGATGAGGAAGTTCCACGGTGCGGGGAGGCGCTCATTGAGCTCCTGGCGTGCGGTTAGGGGGCTGATGATGACCGCTGGGGTGTCGACAAGCTTTGGGATGACATACGTCAGCTTGGACACAACGTCGTGAGCATTGGCGGAATATTTGGCACGGTAGACCCTGATGAAGCCTTTGGGACCCTTCGCCTCTGCCTAGTCCGCACAATTGTGGTCGGTGGTGTTCCGCAGCGCAGATTCGACACACTGGGGACGCAGGAAGCCATCGGCGGGAGCGGTGTATTGCTGGCCGTTCGTTATTTGGATAACACCGGCGTTGGTGCGCACTGTATAAGTTGTCAGTGGAGTTTGGCAGCCCAGTATCTGGAGGAACTGACTTCCAGTGGTAGCATCCGCAGCGGATCCAGAGGAGTCTGCGCCAGGCATATTCTTCTTGAAAGTAAAGGCGGAGATGGGTTTGGGGGGTGGAGTTGGGAGCGGGGGACTCAGTAGCAGGGGGCTCTGGGTTAATGGGGGGCAGAGGGCGCTCAGGCAATTCCGAGCGAACACGTTTGCTGGGGTCGTCGTTGTCAGGAGATTGAGTGGCTTTGCGCTTTTTATCGCGCGAGTCGGTCTCAATGTGGGTAGACAGTTTGGTGAGGATACGTAGCGGCAAAAAACTGCAGGCATTTATAAGAGCATTAGCCGGGGGACAAATCCCATAGTTTAGTGCACGTGCCAGAGGTAACTCGTCTACATGGCGCCCTTTTGCGCTTTCTGGATTCGCTCAGTTGTGTGGGAGTTCGGAGTTGCCACTCCGCGGCACAGAGGAGGAGCCGAGGTTGACGCCCAGCGACGGTGGATGCCTGCGTCGGTGGATCGGGCTGCGGCGCAGTAAGGTGGGAAGCAGACGGAAGGTCATGATGTAACAGTAGTCACAAATCCGGTTACCGGCAGCATTTATTCACTTCAGGTGAAGCAAAAATTTCATCGTCATCTACAACGTCGTTGAGCCCTACTGGTACGTAGATATACTTGGTTGGTCTCGGTCATGAGAGTCTCTATACGAGACAAGCAAACCCAGGGTGTTAATCTGGGTCACCGGGCACTACTGTAGACCAGTGGCACCCTACCTTTGTGGTGGTAAAGGTCCAAGAAGCTCCCCCGCCAGATATGGTTCAGGTTGTTAATATCAAGCCCGTGATGCAGCTCCAGCATTGTGAGGTTTTTGCTCCAGGTGGCCCCAACCTGGGCTGTAACATCAACCCAAAGCCACTTGATTCGCACATTATGATTCACACATTATGGATGCTCCTAGAATCTTGTAAACAAGGATTTGACAGGGGTACAGGTAGTGAGATATCATACCGGCCCCATATATAAGAGCCCTGGCAAACACCATAGTGCCCTTCCATCCATGCTGTGAACTCAGTGTTCCTCACACTGTGGTCCCCACAGAGAGGCAATGGTACACCAAAAGTATGTGCTGCGTAGAAGAGCATCAAGACCGTGCTCCCCCAGTTATTGTCGCTGGCTCGCAGCCCAGAAATGAGACGGGAGTAGCCATCAATGAATCCATGGATTACAACTCCCCAGCGGATCAAACCTTAAGAGCACATTAGGCGAAACAGGCCCGAGATGAACACAGTACTCCTACCGTGCTGTCCGTCATGGTGCCAGAGTGAATTTGGCCAGCAACATGGTATTGCTGTTGGCAAATTCGGATGCGCTGGAATACACAATGAGCCGGATCGATGTGACAGAGTGATTCACAGATGCGGTCCCGCTGGGCATGCTGGCCAAGTCGGCGGAGCATTCCATCGAGCATGCTAATTCCTGCACGCCGGAAATGTGTATGCAATCATAGAGAAGTCACCAGTTGAGGGTGTCGGGGGAGGTGCGGCATCAGCAGGCATGACTTGTGGCACTGCATAATCAAAGTCCAGATATTGTCCTCGGGACCCAGGGGAGCTTCCGGCACCTCAGTATTTTTGGAAGGAGGGTCCTCAAAGGGTGCTGCCTGGGGCTCAAGAAGGCCTTGTCACAGAAGGGCAGACCAAACGACACCCCGAGAGACATTCAGCAAACACCTGATACTATTGGTAGAGCGATGCTTATGTGCAAACTGCAAGAAATTGAGATTGATAACGACTCTGGGCCTACCAGGCCGACCAGTGTGTACCCGCTCTACGACAGTGGGATGGCTGTGGTGTGATCCATCTAGGGCCTGCTGATACATGATCTGTATGTTGTTTAGCAGTTTTTGTGGTGTCATCCAGCGGCTTAGTATCGCTTTTCACCAGTCCAAACACTCTGGCATGACGAGGTCCAGCATTGAAGCCAACCTGAACCATTTTACCAGGATGGTAAAAGTGGATAAAAGAACCCGCACCCGCACATCACGATGTGACTGGACAGCAACATCAACAATATTCTTGAGCCAGGCAAGGAACAGAGCGGATTTTGGAGACCCCACTCCAAACACACTGTGCAGGACCACAAGAGTTGGAGTCATGACCAGGACCTTTGGATCATTTTCTTTAAATCAACAAGCTGGATAACCACCCAATATATATTCATATCAGAAGGAAGATCATCAAGAGAAACAGCTGATTCATCCGTGATACAGATGTAAAAGCCGCCGGCCTCGTCGCAAACAAAGTCACGTGAATACAGGCAGCAATGAGTGTCAGCAAGTACAGTGCAAAGACCAGGACCGGAAGACAAATCACGCTTGCGCCAAATAATATGGGGATTTTGAAGACTTCCACAAGGGACATCCCGGTCAAGGGGATTCCCTGCCAGGATATCGTCCACAGATTTAGATGGCTGCTGGAGTTTAAGGCTGTAAACCTTGGATTTTATCAGCACAGCCCAGAGATGGAGAGAGATCCAGTGTTCTGTCGGTCCTTGATCCACCTATGTTCCTTGATCCACTCTCGTTTACCCTATTCCTGCCACCTTGGGGGCTTAACCCCGGTTCATATCTTCTTAACTACGTTTATAATGAATATCTGGAGTGTAATTGGACCCCAAGAGGCCCCAGGAATTGAAGAAACCATTTTTTCGTTTGGCAGTGATGTTGTCCTTCGGTCCTTGATCCACTGGATCTCGACCGATTCTGGACGGATTTGGCTAAATCTTGGACTGAAGGTAGCTGTTTATACTTACAAAGGAAGACCGAAATCAGAGGTATCGACAATTTAAAAATGATGGATCAAGGACCGACTGAGCACTGAAACAAACTAGGGACCGGGTAGCAGTACCAAGCCTATTGCTGTTCTCAAGTTCCCTATGTAGGTTAAGGAATCTCAGGCCCAGGCCCACGCAAGCCGGGCCAAACCCAGGCTTCCACGCCGAGCCGGGCCCGGAACATCACTAAACACAAGCTGCGCAGAAACTGATTGAGATAGTATCAGTGTCTCCGTTTATTGACCAATTGGCATGAAATTTGAAGCAGGAACATGACCTCAAAAATGGGAATCTAATGATACCAAATACTCCTGCTGTGGTGATATACAGAGGTCGAGAAAATTGCAGCCTTATTTACATATATTATGATCCCAGTATGATAGCGTCCTGATGTAGAATCTTGATCTGGATCACACTGGAAACCAAGGGGAGAGGGTGAAACCCACCAACAGTGGATGCAGAACCACGGCCAAGCTGCCGATAGAGTTAATCTACATCATCCCCGAGTTCAAGTTCAACTTGATCAAAGTTCAACTGTAAACTTCAAGTAGGGCTCCGGGCCGTCCGTCCCGTCAGACGGCCGGTTGAAAGACGGCCGTTTTTTCGCAACGGCCTGGTCAACCCGGCCGTCACTGGGTGCGCCAAGGAGCGCTGACGGACGGGACCCGTCCGTCAGACCCGTTACGGCCGTCGACGGGTCCAAAAATTCCCAAGGGAGCCAGTAATCACAACTGGCAAGAGTTTGTGATCCAGTGAGCCTCCGGTTCATACCCAGCGCTTTTTTGAGGGAAAGAATCATTGTAGCAGTACTAAACGGTTTAAATTCAATTTAAACGGGCAAATTCGATTATTTCTGACGTGTGACTCTGATGTTACAGAGTGACTTACGTTTGGTTTCCCCCCTTCACGTCCAATTCACGTCGTGGACGCCCATCCGAACACTTCGGGCGGCAGCATAAATCCATGGGGCAGATCAGGTATGAAGTTTTCGACGATTGCCGCTGCTTGCCGAGGTGCCGAATTCAGTGGAACCCGTCCACCCGTCAACGGCCGGCGCCGGGCCACCCGTCAACGGGTAGACCCGTCACGTACCCGTCCGTCAGAAAGTAGGTCCCCCTGCCGCAACGGACGGGTCGGTACCCGTCGCAACGGGACCCGTTCCCGTCAGCGACGGCGACGGCCCGGAGCCCTACATCTTCCTCCTCCGAAAGGGCAACGGCCTTTTTTTGGGGGCAATAGCTGGGATCCTGAGCCTCGGACTCATTGTCGCTGCTGCTATTTGGGCCACAACGGAGATATCAGCAGATTAAATACTCACGGAGATGTCGTGTTAGTTGCTTGGCGGGCGTGGGAGCAGACTTCTTGGATTTCTTCGCGCCCTCCGCCTGTTTCGAGACAGAGCCGGATTTACGAGCGGCGCTGGCCTTTTTTGCTGCCTCCGATGCGGTCATACCACTGCCCGAAGTTAGAAATATTCGCGCTAATGAAAGGATACACACCTCAAAAACTCCAACTCCTTTATCACCCGAACCAGTTTCAGCTCCGTGCCGCCGAGATTCATGTCGGGCGCAGACCACTTAATGCTGTGAAGGTACTTCACCCCTATGGCCATCCCAAATTCGCCGCGACGTATGTGGTGGAGACGACCGTTCACTCGGCGCTTGGAATCTTCGGCAAATAAAATATCGAACCGGCGGTTGAATGTAGATGCGGCATTGCCCTCATCGTGGCCATGGATGGTGGTGAAAACACGCACAGCGCTGGGCCCTCAATTTAATGTGGGTTTAAGTTAGTTTCGGTAATTCAAAGTATGACAATTTATTTACTGTGGCCGAAAACCCGATTTGATACTTCGGATTTAAGGCTCGGCGAAATCTAATCACTAATCTAATCTATCATAATGGGAATGATGCTGGACTAAACTTGAAATATTGCCACACCTTTCCCGAGCCACAAAATGCAATACGAAAGATAATGAATAAAAGGTCTTGAAACAAATTCCGAAACTTCAAGTTTAAATCCCATTTGAAAGTGTTTGAAACTCAAAACTTGAGGTTTAAAATGACCCCGAACGAGTTTTAAACACTGTTAAATGGGATTTTAAACTTGAAGTTTTGGAATTTGTTTCAAGACCTTTTATTCATTATCTTTCGTATTGCATTTTGTGGCTCGGGAAAGGTGTGGCAATACTTCAAGTTCGGTCCAGCATCATTCCCATTATGTTATTTACTTTACATACAAAAGAAACAATGATAATATGGTGATCTAAATGAAAAAATCGAGTTTATTGTGATAATATGGTGATACAATCGTGAAATCACAAATATTATCATGGCATCATCGGTGCACAATTTGTAAGTGTATTAAATATATAATCTGAATGAGTTCTTCAAAAGATCCAGGAACAAATGGTCTCTTGCCCGCAGTGTAAAAACTGTTTTAAGGGTTTAAAACGGTTTATAAACCAAAACCGTTGGAGCCTTACTCCCCACAGTGATCTCCGTCCATCGAAGGTCCAGGCTCCGGTTTCATCATGTCGGGTTACCTCTGCATTTGTCAAACCTGTAAACCCGTCAAACAACGGTAGAAAATGAGACAATGTGCTGCTGTGAGCACATGAGACTTTGGCGCCAATTTGTTAGTGCGGCAATGCAATGTACTGCGATAAAGTCTGTCAGCGTGCGAATTGGTGAACAGTATCTACTTGAAATTTTCACGATTTTCTTCCTAGCTTGTTATTGACAGGCCCGAGCACAAGAACAAATGCGTGCGTTCGGTCGATAACCATCGAACTCTTCAGCTCGCGCGCAAGCTCTTGGAATGCGAATATTTTGCGGACCTTTTCACCATATACTGTGTCCGAAGCGCTGGCTATGCAGAGGGCACGTTCCCAGCTCACCCACCCGCCTGTGTACTCTCCATAATTGTTGACATGGTTCCCATATCTATCTCCTCGTCCTCCCAGGGAAAGCGCCTCCGGGTGAAGCACCTTACCGCCGTTGTGGAAGCACAGATCCGTCCAGTCGTAGACGGAAGTAATGGGTCGGTCGTCGGGAATACGGGTGTACGGGTGAACCAGAAGTATAATATGTCGGTCCCAGAATTATTGTTGAAGTGTGGAATGGAAAATCGATATAGATTGGGAAAAGTGCCGTGTAGGCTCAGAGTACACGTGTAGCACGGAAAGGCTCGGAGAATGGGATAAAATAGGGCTCTTGTGGAATTTGTTCACTGGCGACGTAGCCGCGGTGGGCTACTCAAGTCACTGGTCGCGTCGATGGTGGTGGTTTGCGTGTGAGAAGGGAGTTATGTAACGAATGTATGTACAGAACAAATATACGGTCCGTGGACCGATCTACCGTAAAGTACGTATGGAAATGAAATATAGGGGCAAGGCGACCTGCGGGTCATCCTACCCTTCCACACCGTTCCACTAGCCGTCCTAGGAAAGGAGTTCGTGCTCAGCTATAACACAATGTTCACACAAATGCGGGCTACCTACCCGGACATGCCGCTCATATGCCTTTGCATTACTGCACACAGTGTGCACGGGCAGGGTGAGGACCCGCGCTTTGACATGGACATGGACGCAGTGTCTCAGCAGCTAGCGAACCCCGACCTCAGGGCGCTGATGCGGAGTGTGTCCTGTAACTCAAATCGCTTGGTCGCTCCCGATCTCGACCTTCTTTACTCGTGAGTATTTTGCTCATTGCCGCGCACGACCGAAAGCTCACGGTGACCCAGTTTGATCGTGGAAGAACTTGTGCGAGACGACCACAACTATTATGGAATGCGGGATCTGGAATGATCATTGAGTCCGAAAAGGGTTGTCTTCCATGGTGGCGAACAGTGCCAAAGATTGAAACTTTTGTGTCAATCGAAAGAGAAGTCCTTTGTGTTGGTCGGCCGTCAACGTTTTCGTTGGATTTCTCTGACCGCTACATGGTTAAGATTGATGTTATAAAGGTTGTGGGGGACGGACTCCGCAGATTATGAGCATATCTTAATCCCCCGTCCACCAGTACAAAAACTGGGCCGCCGAGACAAACCCCGCAAAAAAATTGTGCTTTGAGTTATTCTTCATATAGCCGACCCGGCTCGAACCAAGTCCATCCGCTAGCTTTCAGGAGGCAAATGGAATCAAAATGATACAAATGGACTACGAGGCATTGTCGACGCGATTACCCGGGGAAGAGTACCTTAGAATGAGCTCTTTCACCTTCTCCTCCGCTGCATCCGATCGGATTAGCTTCCCCCAATCCGCCTCCCTAACATATTGGCGAATCCCGCGGTGCACCAAGTGCAAGTCGGAGTTATTGTAGTTGTGCAACGCCAACTCAATATCTTCGTCCTTCAGCGGCCTGCGGGACTTTATGCCGAGGACCACGAAGAAGAGCTCGTTCAAGATGAGGGTCAAGTCGATGATATATCCCATGAAGCAGCGGAGGACATCGGGACTATGGCATAATCAGCAAGACTGAACCTGGGCAAAAAAGGGAGCAGTACGTCTTCTGATATATGTTTGCAATGAAATTCATAAACCACGCAGTGACTCCAATCGCTGCAACAGCTGGGCCTGCGGCGACGGCGACCACTGCACCGGCCAACCCGAGCCAGGACTGGATGGCATCAAGATTTGGAGAATTGCTATCAGAACAATGAATTTACTGAATTTGTTGTCGACAACTTGAACCACTCACAACAGGGACTTGACTTCGTTTTCATCCGGTGTTACAAGCTGGGCCAGAATCTTCACGGTTTTCCTGAACTCTGTGCCAAGCAGTAACTGAAAGTGATTAAACTGAGGGAGTGGTACACTTGAACCGACCGCAGACATACCTCGGCTTGGTCATAGAAGTTCCAACAGTCGACCATTTCCGCGTGAACCGTATCCAGGCATTTCTCAAGTGATGAGCCAGGGAAATTGGTGCTTGAAGCAAGACCTTGCCAGTACCCTGATCATTGTGAAAATTCGGCCCAGGTGAAAAGTGAGGAAAACAAGTACGCTTCATGCCAACTCTGTGGATTATCAACATGAGTGACTGAGTCACTGTTGATTGCAGCGGCGGACGCGTACTCGATAGCAGCCATAATTTTGACTTGAGCACTGGATCTCTGGGCGATTGCGTAGACAATCCATGTTTCCCCTTCGATGTCTGCCTCGACAAAATCCCGAGTGATCTGGATAAGATTATCCAAAGCTTCGAAATTAGGCTTGGCATGCTGTTTCCCGGACAGCCCTACGGTATGGGAGTCAGCGAACTACGGTGGCCAGCAACAAATAATCACCAGAAGTCCGCGCCCACCGGAGCGTTACACTAAATCCGAGTTGATGATTGAGGCGCTTGAGAGGGTCGACACAGTGTTGTTGGAATATACCCTCTGCATATTCGTCGCAGAGCTGTGATACCTTTTCCTCCGGCGTACTATCCGGTATGTTCTCCTCTACGGAGGCAAGCAACATATCATACTGCGTAAACACCACGACCACCGGGACTGTTAGGTATTTAGCGAAAAGATTAGTCATCGGAGACTTCAAATACTTTTCTTTTCGGACGCAATCTTAAGTAGCTCCTCGTCTCCGTGTTCGAGTACCCGACCACCAGCGTAAGGGACCTGTATACATAACCTGACGGCATTCAATTTCACAAAGTAGTGGAGGAGTAGACTGCACCAGATAACATGCACTCGGTCCCTAAGAGCGATATCTTGGCCACTGCGTGACTCGAGAAAGGACTTGACGGTGATCAAATTTTCTACATCTCCAGCTTCGAAGCCCATCGAGTCGTGAAGCACAAATCTCTTGTTTTGAGGAGAGATAATCTCGTAGTTGATATCGCTCGTGCCCCGCTTGCCATGCGATACGGACTACCAGAGTAAGTGAGTGGTCAATTGCACCAGATGAAAAATTCCAACCTTCATATCAACACCAAAAGTGAAATCGATCAGTGATGATTTTCCAACGCCGGACTAAAGTGTTGCCTTTCAAACATACACTCATGTGAAACATGAGGCGCTCACCTTTCCGACGACCAAGACACGCAATCTATGTGAGTCAACTCCCAACGTCTTCGGGGTTTATTGATTTCACTTACCTGGGGCACACATCAAGGATATCCGTTGTCAGGCGCGGCAGAGTCTCCTGTCCGACAGCAGCCTGAGTCGGCGTAATTTTAGAATGGACCGAAACGAGTGACGGGGGAAGTTGCGCTTTAGGTGCTTCGGTCGAGCTGTCAGATAGTTGGTCATGGCCACGGATGGGCTGATCCAGAGTCGTGAGTGGGGTGGTAGCGGACTGGCTCGATATGTGCCGGAGAGAGGGCGACGGTGAAGGTTGGTAACTCGGATTCAAGAGCGGTGGTCCGGAAGCAAAATTCGGATCGGATTGAGAAGCTTCAGGTTGTGAGGGGGATGGCTTTGAATCCTCTTCAGTAGGGGCAACAGGTAAAGCTCGCCGTGACTTCTTGGGCCGAAAGACCTTGGGGAGACGGAACCTATGGGAGGTGAGATCCACTTCATTTGGCCGTTGAAGAATTGCCGTACCGTAGCCAAGGCCCCATCGCGGCGACCAGTGCTCGGACAAGAGGAAGGCTCTTGGGTCAAGGGCAAGCGCTGTGCTGTGCATTCCACGTGTCAAGATTAGAAATAGCGCGGGATGGGTTCTTTTGAGATAGAAATCTGGGTGGTTACTGATGCTGTGGGTAGATACTGCCAGCATCTTTATTAGCTAATGATTTCCCAATGTGGTTAAATTTTGGATTTCCCAATGTGGTTAAATGTTGATTGAGGCGGTGCTTGATACTGCTTTGGCTGAGCCTTGCACTCCGGAAAAGCTGATGTTTCACGCCTCCTGATTACGCTTCCGAAATCTTCGGTATCAACATTCTCTTCAGCAGGCCCGATATCTTCAGTATCAGGAGCGGTATCGTACGTGGTATCAGGGCGCGGACCGACGATCCGGGGCGGGGCGGGGCGGGGCGGCCCGGGGCGGACCGCGCGCGATATTGCTCCTGGTACCACAAGTATCAGGCAAGTATCAGGTGCTCGAAAACTTCTTCTGATACTAAAGGTTTTAGAACCATAATTAGGAAGTTTGAAACATCTGAGTTTTCGGAGTGTTGTGTACGAGGCTCACCTATCGCTCTCTGCTCAAATCTATGGCAAGAGGTTGTCGCCGGCACCTGCGGGGCGGGAATGGCGGTAAGACCAACCTCGGCTGAACGCGCGGCTTGACTAGAAAAATAAAGTGTCAGCTGTAGCCCCGAACCATAATCCTGAGACTCACGCGAGCGACACATTTTTTTTTTTTGGGTGGATTGGCTTTGTGGGGATTCATTTGGTTGCGAAAGTGGGGACGAAAGCCAGACTACGTTTCAATGATCTATCCTATCATTTCCTTCCCGGTTCTCCTGACGACGAGCCCGGTGTTCTTCGCGCCAACGTTCCACGTATTCCTCTTCCTCATCCTGTTGTATAAACAACACCCTCAGCTCCACGGCCCCCGACTCGTTAGCAATGTCGGAAGGAATCAATCCAACCGAGGTCGGCTGCAAACGTCGGGAAGCTAGCGGATCACACCCGAAAAATTCAATGTCGACCTTGAGGACGCCTGAGTCACTGGTGAGCACCGGGACATCGCGCTCCACGATAGGGACTGTGCAGCGGCCATCCACCCGTGAGCGAGGCGCAGAGAGCTGGCGTTGATTTCCTCGGGGTAAGCGAAACCATCCCAGAGCTACAGTATGACAATCAGGAATTGGGATCTGCGGTTCAAATGGGGCCAAACCTTGATGCGATGGAGAGGATACGATGAATGCCGACGAACGACACACGTGTGGCAAAAATAGTCCAAGCAGGTGACACACAAATAGTTCTCGAAATCACTGAAAATGTGGCAAGTGGAGCACATCTAGAGAAACTGTGTCAGTACCTTGGCAAGATAAATTGTGATGAGCACTCACCTCGTCGGGAGGTCGAGGTAGACGACACGGCATCGTCACGGTGTTCAAGCGACACACCGTGCAATGGAGGTAATCTTACGAACACTTATGTTGAGAATTGCATTTCTGATGTCGGCCCGGTGTTCTGGACTTCGTTCGGGTTTTGCCTTCCGTTTCAGGTTGTTGGTTCCTTGTTGCTTTGCGCTTCGTTCCGGTTGCTTTGCGCTTCAGAGCTTTGGTTCCACTGTGTTCCGCTTCAGGTTTTTGGTTCAATAATCGGACGAATAGTTTGTGTAAAAAGAATTAATGCATTTGGGTAATCAAAGCCAAAAAAGAAAGAATACAACCATTCGAAGTCAATCGGCCCTGGACCCGAACCTACCGGGGGACCAAGATAGGTGGTCGTCTGGGCACCCCCAATCATTGAATCCCACACATCCGTCGAACGTGAACAGCCAGAGGCTGCGGAAACACGGGCCTGGCAGATATGTTTTGAATGCCTCAAGAAAGTAGGCGCCGTCAGCGCACAACAGGCGGCGGCGCAACCCGCGGTCCGTGGTGCCTCGAGAGCAAATAAGGAGGACGCTTTCGAGGCGCGGGAATTGCGGGCGAGTGAGTGCTGCCGCAAGGTTTTTGATTGAATTCGCCTGGAGTGGCAATTACTTAGCGGACAATACGCAGTCAAGAGAAAACCTACCACGGGGGCATGAGGATTGATCGTGAAGGTCGACCAATCGAGCTGCTCTTTGGTAGCCGGTGTAGGACAAAATAGTTGAACACTTGAAATTACCATCAATACTTAAAGATCCTCATCAATCCTCATCAATACTTGCAGATCTTCAAGAGTCCTTGGCGTTCCTCAGCCATCCTCAGAGATACCGAAGCATCCCAACGGAATCCTGAGTATTTCCAGATCAATCCTTACAAGTCCTGATTTTTCATGTCCTTAGGAATCCTTGCCAATCCTCAATTTCTCCCAACATTTCCCGACGAGTCCTTATCAGTCCCTGCTCCTCCTGAACTCTCCCAACACACCCCCACTTTCCCAGGTTTGACATCTTTCGCCCCATTCGGCCTCTGCGCGGCTATTTGTGAACCGACTTGGCGGGCCGAATCTATCTTCCATCCCCACTATGGACCCTGACTCCAGGTTGAACAATACCACTCCCTCAATGAGGATGTCCTCTCTGCTCTCCGTGTCATGGTTGGAGACCCGCCCCGGTTGAACGCCGTGCGAGACCGGGCGTTGGCGCTGGCTTCCGCTGCAGAAATGGTAGAGACTTCTTCATTTCCTGCTTAAGCCTTTCTGACCAACAACACACACAGCACAGGGCGTCTATCCTGCTGCAGAGTACTCAGTTCTTCAGACCTCGATCTCCGAGATGGTTACCGCTCTCAACCTTGCCTGTCACGAATCCATGGATCCGCCCGATGCAGCCCCCTTGGTTGTTGCCTGCCGCGTGCGCACCGGGCGACGAGGGCGTCCTCGGGTTGAGATCGACCCCACCTTTCTCCAAGCCGCCCTTGATCTGCGCGGCCCTACCGGCATTGCACCGGAGATTGGGGTCTGTTCTCACACGATTCGTTGTGCCGCTTTGCGTGCAGGACTTGTTGAACCTGGGGCTCCTGTATTCCAGTCTCATGTCAATGCCGCTGGCGCTGTTGAGCGTGTCCATACATCCACAACCCCACAGATTTCTCTCATCTCTGACGGTGAACTCGATCAACTCATCGCCTCTGCGGTCGAAGTCTTCCCTCAGTTCGGTCGGCGGATGCTGCGGGGGCACTTGAAATCCTTGGGCTACCATGTACCTCGTGAGCACATCACCGGCTCATACCTCCGCGTTCACGGGGCGCCCGCCGTCTTCGGTGACCGGCAGATCAGCCGCAAGCAGTATCGTGTCCCGGGTCCACTGTCACTGGTGCATATGGACGGTCAGCACGGTAAGAACACTCTGCTTCTTCATTTCCATATCTAACCATTCTTTTCAGGGCTCATTCGCTACAAAATAGGCATACACTGCTTCATCGACGCGGTTTGTTCTGGGTATCCGCGTTCACAACAACAACCGCAGCGCCAGCGTTCTTCAACTTCTCATGGATCTCATCGCTGAACACGGCCGTCCCAGTCGGATACGCGGTGATCACGGTGTTGAGAACATTGAGGTTGCAGTTTATATTGAGGAGTTGAATGGAACTGGCCGCGGTTCGTTCATCTGGGGACGGTGAGTTCATTCTTTGCATATTTTCTTCCTGCGCTCATCCACGTATAAAGGAGCGTCCACAATACTCGCATCGAGCGCCTGTGGTACGATGTTACACACGGTTTTGGCAAGAAGTGGCAAGTATTTTTCCTCGACCTCGAGACCAATCACAGGCTCAATCCAACTCGTCCCGGCCACATATGGCTCCTTCATCATCTCTTCCTTACCTCCGTTAACCGTGACGCGCAGGAGTGGGCTGAGGCGTGGAATTCTCACCAGCTCACTGTCCGCCGTCACCGCGAACGCAGCCCTGCGATCTCTTTCTCTTCGGGATGTTGCGTGAGGGTCCCCGCGGGATCTCATCGTGCCTCACGCCCGAGGAGGAGGGGATTGAGAACATTAACGAGTACGGAGTCGACTGGGAGGTCGCCCAGGATCCCGAACTCGTCGCTCACCTGCTCGAGAACAACCCTCATGAGTGCACCAACGCCAACGACCCATTCGCCTCTGCCAGCACTCCGGCCAACCTTTCAGAGGTGTTGTGCGACCCACCCAATTGCCCATTCACTCCAGCGCAGCTCCAGCTTCTTGACCAGCACCTTAGCGCCTCGGTCGATCTATTCTCGCGCAACATGACTGTTCGTAGGCTGGTTTGGATTCGGGCACTTGAGATTGCACGGGGAATTCAGCAGGGGGACATTGTGTAGTCTAATATATGTTGTATAATGCTTGCTGAGCTACGCTGTTCCACTCAGCCTTCCGATGACAACGAATCGCCGGCTGTGGATTCATGAGTAAGTCCTCCGATGCAAGGTAAATAAACTCACAGAAAGACGGCCGTCCAATCATCCAGTAACTTCAAATTTTCTGGAGAGAATTTGTTGTATCCTTGATTTGCTGTGTCGCTTGCGAGATTGCTGGATTTGACGAGGGCCCAGGAAATATCCCTCCAAGGGTAATTATTGAGCGGCCCTTGAGGCCCGATGAACGCCTTCAATGAGGTTACATCAAAGACATAGTCTGTTGAAGGATATCAGTAAACCTCCGTGTGAATGAGATCCGACTCACCCTTCAGTCCAATTAACAATCGAGCACCTTCTTCATACCGGTCCTCGTCGCGGGCCGATGCTAATTGCTCGTACGAGAACATCCTGAGCTGGAGACTCGCCAAATCCTCATTTAGATCCGGAATAGGCGGCGGGAGTTCGAGCGGGGACGCTATGTTTCTCTGCGCAAAGGTTGCGAACATTGTCATGAGCGCAGGATGGAACCGTCAATGATGTGTGTCAATGATGTGTTTGGTCGTGTTCAAATCACAGTGTCCAATCAGATCAGCACGTGTGTCTGTTGGTTTCCTTCTTGCCACCATCTCGGATCCGGCTCTTTGCTTGCTCGACGCGTTCTCATGCCCGAAACACACGAATGCGAGGCCTCCTACATTGTTGTCAGCGATGGGCTCACTTCTATCATCGAAAAACACGGTCCTCTCGCACTCGAAAAGCTGCAAATTGATGCAGCCGAGAAGGAGCAACTGCGATTCCCCAAAGGTCATCCTGCGAGTCAAGGACTTCCGTATACTATAGATTCAAAATGCATGGTCAAACGTGGCACCAACCGGGCTCAGAGCTATATATACCCTGAAATGTGGCGCACCCCGGGCAAGCAGCAATGCACAAACTTGATCCCGACGTTGGCGCTGCGAGGAATCTTATACACCCACCGGTCTCTTATCCTGGATCTCGGGGCTCTCTACTTCATGGTTTGCTGCTCCCTGGCGCTCAAAATCTCCGGTCCTGACGGTGGCCAGATGCAATATATGACCCATACCTCCGCACAGCTGTGCTCTCGCTTGGGGTGGGAGAATACAATCGAGATCACGGACAAGAAGGTGTGTAATATTAATCTCCTGCCGGCCTCGGCCTTCTCACTCACTGTTTCGCGCTTCAGGTTCGAAAGTTCAAAGTTTGTGTTCAAGGAATACGTTCTGGCATTCTTGAGCTTCGATCTCGTTTTGCAGGTGGGTAATATCATCGGTCCTGAGTCTCATTCACCCTGTTGCATAGCCTACGTGGAGAAGGCTTCGTAGCGAGCTCCCCCCTCCTCCTGCCGATTTCTACGGCCCAGACTGGCCGTTCATATGAAATAGGACAAGCCCATCTTAAGTTCGGGCTGAAATCATCGACATTGCGTCTTAAGTTCCTAGGAACTCAAGTTCTGCCTCCACGCGGGCTATGTACACACCGTAACACACGGCACACTACGGACGGGCTGACCACTTAAGACTTGAATCAAATAACTTGAGTTCCACCGCCAAACTCAAGCTCACACATCTTGAGTTCCATCGCCGAACTCAGGTTCAAACAACTTGAGTTCCATCGCTAAACTCAAGTTCAAACGACTTAAGTTCCACTGACAAACTCAAGTTCGAGGTGCAAAACCGAAGTTGTATTCCACGCAAGTAACAGGAATGTCCACAAAAGTGTACACTGATAACAGGGGCCCTATACCGCTCGTCGCGGCACGTGGGGGTGAATGAGCGAAAGAGGCGAAACTGGGAAACTGGGGAAGGAAGAAGAGGGTAACATAGGGACGCACCTAGGAATTGTTGCACCGATGATGTATGTGAGCTGAGGAAGAGCTCAGATTGAGCGAAGAAGAGAAAGAAGAAAATGTCACGCACCGATGCATATCCCGCTTCCATGCCATCGGCCCAACGTTGAACAGCGATCCACCAGACACGCAATAACTGTGTCACTCGTGACGTCTGCGTACCAAGGTCAAGGAGTACGGCAATTCAGGTAAATGAGTAAGTCAGAAAGCACAAAGGGTATCACGCACTCTTCATCGTCGTTCTAGATCTCCTCGATGCCGGTGGCAAAGTGATTGCGGACACAAAGGCCGACTCCGGGTCGAAGGAAAGCGGTGTCACCACCCATTAGAGCAGATACCGGAGAGGGGCCGTCTTAAACCAGAGTTGGTGAGCATGCGGGCGGATGTAGCGGCGGAGAGTTGAGGAGATGGTGGTCAGGAAGAGAAAGGATGCAGTGGCGTGACTTCGTTACGTTACAATGAACCGGCAAGATCTCACAAACACGCCACTACACATCACTTCGACTTCACTCTTGACTTCCATGACCCATTCTATCTTCTCCTCGATTCCGGGCCTGGTTTTCCGTTCCTGTCTCAATTTTAACCTACCCTGTTCTCTAGCTAACCCGATGTCACCGTTAAGTTGCGGTGGCAATTTTAAATTCCGTATGCCACCCTGTTTGCGCTTCTAAATGCGGCTGATCATGGCTCACATAGGTCTTCAATACCGTTTGTGTGCCGAGGGTGCGCTTCTGGCTCCTTGGAACTTTGTGCATATCCATAGCAAGCCTTTCAAGTGATCTTTCGAACTCAAGTTCCCGGGAGTAGAATTTGCGACTCGGGCTAAACGAAACTTAAGTACGTCAATTCTTGACACTGAACAGTAGTTCATTTGTTCACTACTCGTCAGCTTCATTTCCGCCCCAAGGCCCGAACTTGAGCTCGCAACTTGAACTTAAGTTACACTGCTCGAAGGAGCGTACTTGAGTTCCAGTTCCGAACCTAAGTCCGAGCCTCAAGTCTTAAGTCTGAGCTCAACTGACACTTAAGTAGCAATCAAGGTAGTTCCATGGTACAATACACTAGCTATAAAGTATTATTTGTAGGACTTAAGTTCTTAGGAGCTTAAGATGTCATGTCGATGATTTCACCTAGAACTTAAGAGGAGCTAATAAAGTATTTGCCGTTCATCCCCGCGCTTGTGCTCTGGATGCAGAAACGCCAGAACTCGGCGCGCCGGGGGCTGGCCTGCGATGTGATTCGAGACGCCAATCAGGTCTTCCTTGGAATCGGTGTTTACACTGTCAACGAGCTTTTCCTCCTCGGAGGTACGTCGTGCACAGAATCAACGATTGTATTTGCCTTCATCGCGCGCCCAGGTCTCTCCTTGCTGTTGTCCGAAGAAGAGGTCTTCTCCAACCCGTCGCGCACCACAAGGTTCTGTGCCGCGTATCTGCAGTACTTGCATCGATCGAAAACCGGTCTCAGGTAGTTGGTCTCAAGGACGTACCCTGATTATTCTGACCTTGAATGCCAGATCGCTCCTCAGCCCCGCCATGAAAGACGGATTCCTTGCACCAACCAAGAATCAGTGGCTGAAGTATATTGATTGGCTCTATGCGTACACCAAGGATCGCGCCCGCCTCCCAGCCCGAATGGCCACCCTTGTTGACGAGTACATTGTGAGTTCGTCCCTCTTCTACTCGAAACAGTTTAATTCAGCATTTCACAGGTGAAACTTGACGACCTCTCCGCGCTACCTCAATTTATTCGATACGAGGAGACAACTCTGTACGACGTCTTTGAACCGACCCTGGTTTCCACGGCTCTCTCGTTGGAGCATAACCTGGGGCACCTCATTTTTGGTGATGCATTGTGGACGCAGCTCGGTGGCGTTGTCTCCCCGGGTACCGACCAATTGACTCTGTTCTTTCAAAAGCAAGGTGTGTATTTTGCATCGTTCCTGTATTCTTCCTTGTACTGACTCTTTCAGCGCTCGAACGAGGTGCTTCAAAGCCGACGTTCCTCAAGCCAGACCATTACTCCCCTCTCTTCCTCGAAAAGTCGCAGATCCAATCGCAGTCTCTTCCACGGCGCATAACCCACACCTACACATGGGACAAACAGATGTGGTCGATCACCCCGTTCCCTCAGAATTCCCAAGGAGTGCGCAGTGGAGTGTGAGTTACGGTTCATCTCACATGCGCTCTATTTATTAGTTCCAACCAGTGACGAGGCTTCTCCGCGCCAAATCGAAGGGGAGGAGCGCAGACACATGCTCTTCTCGTATATTGTGGAGAAGACGCACCGGGTTGCCATCGGTCCTCTCGAATATTGTGGAAACGCGCACAGAATTAGTTTTGGGGCTTCAACAGTGTAAGCACCTGGCCTTCTGCTCGTCCTTCGATTTCTGAGTGTCTTTCAGGGTTGTTCCATGCTATGGCGACCCGACACTGCCGCAATTCTACGCAATTCGTGACTTGAAGAGTCGTGCTCTACCGCCGGCGGCACCGGGTGCACGGCGCCGAGGCATGGATGCTACGGCCTCCAAGGAATTGGAGTTCCAGTTGGGTGCGCTTGCGAAGAGTCGCGAGCGAAAGCGGGCTCGGGATGGGGCTGATGAGAATGCTGAACCTGCTATCACCGCTCTGCCCAAACCAAAAAAGCAGAGACTGAGCGCTGATCGTCGTTTGGCTCTAGCGTCTGTAAAAGTTAATACCTAGCTCATTCAGTATGTGTATATCGTAAATCAAAATTATTCGATTCAATATTTGACTCTCTCGCAGCGCGGAGCTCGATAACTATTGCGGTGAGTGTGTTTAGGGTTTATAAGTTGTTAGTTGTGGGTTGTGAATCTAGACTGGGGATCGGTTTGGAGGTGAAGGCAAAGACGCTCTGTGCGCTCAGGAGCCCTTGCTGCGATGATCCTCCATTGCATTCTATTTTATTTTTGCCGCAGCGGCCTGTGACGCAGTAACATCAAATAAATAGTGATTAATAAATCCCGGTTCTGCGAGCTCAACCCACATTCGGGGATTGGTTAGAAGGTGTAAAAATGTTCAATGGATGCATGAGTAGCATTGGGTGTCCTCAGAAGTGCTTACGACGACGATCCCCTGAGCATTGCCTATTTTCCTACCGCCGGGTCACAATAGGTGACGCAAATTGATCAAGAAATCACTGTGTTGTGAGCTCGAGCTACATTTGGGGATCGGTTAGAAGGTGTAGAAATGTTCAATAGATGCATGAGTGGCATTGGGTGTCCTCAGAAGTGCTTACGACGACGATCCCCCTGAGCATTGCCTATTTTCCTACCGCCGGGTCACAATATGTGATGCAAATTGATCAACAAATCACTGTGTTGTGAGCTCGAGCTACATTTGAGGATCGGTTGGAAGGTGTAGAAATGTTCAATAGATGCATGAGTAGCATTCTGGCTACTCAGAAGTACTTACGACGCCGATCCCTTTGAGCATTGCATATTTTCCTACCGCCGGGTCAAGTCTGTGATGTGGAAAAGTCTGCTCTCAGCTGAGTATCTGCACTTACAGGAATCTCAGTTGAGTTTCACAGCATACAAGGTCAATTTTGAATGGTGTGAGCTCAAAATGACCTTAGTTGGTCAATACTTCAACTTTGCAGTCGAGATTGAATTCAGTTCAGGCAAACGAACTAGCTAGCATACTGTCAATTCCTCTGCTTTGAATCCCCTCCTGCTCGTCGCGTATGGCATCAACTCAGTCTTGAAGGGATTAACCTTTTGTTGGACAGTGAACATTTTTGTTGTACTTGAGCTTGAGCTTCTGATGTTCCAGGTCTTTGGCAGCAACGCACCCTGGAAACATGCGTTCAGGAACCCCTTCAAAAGCCCCTCCTTCGCCATGACGTCTGGGCTCTACGCTGCGAGCTGCTCTGCAGTACCAGTGCGCAGGAGCCGCAGAGTTGCGCGAGCATCTCTGGCATATGTCAACTGGTTGGAATAGGTGTTGGCGTTGACACCAGCCCACACCGCAATGTCCAGACGAATCAAGCCGCGGTTTGAGCAGGTGCGAAATATCTGTTCAATGATGAGTGCCTCCCTGATTTGCAAGTACGCCGAGCCGTAGTTGGCCTCTCGCAGGATGGCGAGGTCAACTGCCTCCGGTTGAAACTTTTCATCAAGGAATACCGTTGCACGCAGAAGCTTGGGCCGGAAAGTCAGAAGGTACTGGGCTTCGCTTGGTGTGGAAGGGTGTGCGGGTGTTCGAGACCGTGATCCAGCGGCCGCTGCTGGGAGCAGTGCATTTTGAAGTGGAAGTTGAGGAGCGGTAGGAGCTGGCGGTGGAACGTTCTAAAGGCAGTTCGTAAGATCCGCGCAGGCAGAGGAATAGATGCTAAGACCAACCGCTGGGTAGATATAGAAAACGAACAGTGGTGTATCAATGTCGAGGGTGTGAGACCCAAACATTTGGATGCTCGTATTGTTGTGACTTGCGCGCGCAAGCACATGGTTTGAGTTTTGGAGATGGTCGCGCAGCGCTCTAACCTCCCGAAAGCCGTTGGCAAGTGAAAACCAAAGGCGGCCCTGCTCATCATTACGAGGAGTAGGGGCGCGCATTGTGGGTTCGCCGTGGAGATTGGAATCCATCTCGTGAACCTCAACCATACTCTGAGAGCAGGCTACACGGATGTCCTCCGATTGGCTCTCCACACAAATGGGGCCCAGCACTTGATCAGATATGCGCCCAAGCCCTCGAACTGCGAAGCAAATCGGACACGAGGGGTGTATAAGAAACAACGTGGACATCCGTTTCGAAGAAGCCGCGTCGTGCGGGATTCTGCTGGAATGGGAAGCCAAGATAGACTGCCACTGGCCGGCGCGGAGCTGGCGTTAGAGTCCGTATATACGCAAGACTACCGCGAGGAGGGCCAGGTGGTCCAAGCGTATTGTGGTGTGAAATTAGAGTAGAATTGTCACCACGCTGGCGTGGCGGCGAAGTCAAAGGAGGATTATGTGGCGAAGTTAGAATAGGATTATCACCCTGGCGCGGGGGAGAAGTGGCGGCAGGAAAAGCTGGCCCAAAGCCAAACCCGAAAGCGCTAGCAGTGGTTGAAGTCGAAGTCGAGCCCGAGGGATAGCGAGCCTGCGGTGAATATAGCGCTTGGGACGGGGTGAGAGAGTCGGACCCGCCCTCCATGCGAGTCAGTGGGAAGGCGACCGACGGGGAGCTTGAATAGGAGAATTGGCTCTGGATGAGGTGTTGTGCCTCGTCAAAGAATTGGTCGTACGCGGGATCGAAAAATGGATTGGCGGAGGGGTCGACGATTGGAGGCGGAAAAGTAAAGATCCTAGGCAAAATGATTCGAGCCTAACTGAGCCCCCACTGCAAAGGAACTTACGACGTGAGGTCTTCCATTGACAGGCTCGGATTCCCTATCTGTATGTCTCCATCTGCGATCAACATCAAAACATGACATGTTTACAGTGCTGTTGTAAACCAGTGAAGTCTGGCGGAGGAAGTCGTAGTCCCCGATTCTCTGGCGGAGAGCGAGGGGGAGAAGAATTCATAAAGCCCCGACGCAGTGTGGAGGACCACGACGAGTTATATATATCACTTGGGGATTCAGGGTCGTGCAAATATCTCCGGGACAGAAACAGCATATTATTGATCAAATTACACCGCTGTATACGACGCCCGACTGGCAAGGAGCCCTGCATGAATGAACTGTCCAAAGTGTGAGTCCTGGCCCTCTGCGAGCTCCTCCAGACGTTGCGAAAGGAGAAGGCAGCGGAGTCGGGCGTTGTTGGTGACGGTAAACGTTTTGAAACACAACCGGAACTCTACCATTATCTCGGGACCGAAGTCTTCGCGACCGGCAGTGTCCGTGGTCGGGTAAAGCTCGCTCCAATCATGGGTGATCAGGCACTGAAATGAAGTCCTTGAGCAGGCAAGAAACACGGCAGAAAAGACTGCAGACCTTGATTTTCCAGTTTGGGCGCACTGGGAGCATGGTGGAGCCGGTGAGAACCGAGAGGAAGAGTGTAGCGCGCAAAACTGAGTCCGCAACACTGCCGTTGTCACCGATCAACGCATGGATGACTTGATCCGAGTCGTGTGGGTGCCCGGTGCCCGTGAGATAGTGGACAACGAACCGCGAGATAAGCTCAACAAGTTCTTTGTTCTCTCCCCACGGATCGGGGTCGGGGTTGGTCTCGGTGAAGTCAAGGTGGTCGACGATGTCGGCAGGACTTTTGATCTGCCGGTCGTATGCGTCGAGAAGAAGCAGGGTGGAAGGGGTTGCAAACCACTGTAGAAGCGGTGGTAAGGAGTCATCCGAATAGATGCAGGGACAACTGCTCACCTCCAGAATGTGATGCGGACCGTCTTGGCCACCGAATGCAGGCACCACAATGTTGAACCCGTCAGAGATCAAGTGGAAGTCGGGACGGTGCGCAATATCGACGGTGCCAAGGGTGATGTAACTGATTACTGTGCTACACACCCCATCGTGCTCGGCCTGAGATCGTTGCGGCGAAATGATTGTAGGCTGATAGGTCATTATAAGAAGGTTATGAAAAGGGCCGAGGAGAGAGAACTCACATCAATGTCCGGGATGTTGACGAGAATCTGGTACTCGATGCACTCCTCCGAGGCCGAGGCATACATGGGCATGTTCAAAGGCACCTGCTTGAGTCTTTTAATGAGGGAGAGCGAACCGGGGGAGACGAACGAACGAAGAAACTCCGGATCAAACTTCGATGCTGCACTCCGGCCTTCCAGAATTGTAGATAGAAGAAAAGGGGAAGCAGGAATTGGAGCGCCGATGAAGAGGAAATGGAGAAGAAGCACAAGCCCGGTGGCCTTCAAGACGCAGGCACGAGCGGGAATTCCACTGCGAGATGGGTGGAGACGGAGGGTCTTGTAACTCTCACGTTGCGTCCAGAATCGGCCATCTGCCAGGAGTATTTTAAGGGCCTCCGCAACAACCTCGTTACGGGGACCCTTGCCGATGCCGTGGCCACTGCAATAGAATAGTGAGAAAATGAGGTGAAAACAAATACAGGACGGACTTACACTGTGACGTGGAGGTCAAAGAGACCAGCCATATTTTGGGTGACCCCAACGACGGTGGGACGAGGGGATGGGAACTGTTCTTGCAGCACTTCCTTCAACTTCAACCCGCCGGCAGGGGGGTCCACAAAGAGCCAGATCGCAATAGACACGAGAGTTCGGGCGGCCAAGTCGATGGATCGGGCCCTGATCGACACAGAGTCACCATCTGCGTGTAGCCCCAGCATATGATCTTGCCAGAGGCCAAACGAGTTTGCGCCGGACCCGGGCGACCGAAGAGTGAGGTCCAGTGGTGCATTCGGCCAGAGAATGAACGTGTCTAAGTTTCGAATGGTAATTTAACAACATTGACCCACGGAAGGAGAACGACATACCTTGATTGAGATTGAACTCACATCCATGGCGGTAGCAAGGAGAGGACCGGGAATGAAGGGCAACACCTCAACTGGAGCGGCGACGGGCTGGAGCACGGGCATATCTTCCGGGTCCGGGGTTACAGGTCGGAGCGCGGGCATATCGTCCAGGAGTCTCGGCGCTGCGAGAACAGGTGCAGCGGAAAAGCAGCCTCCTGTTTGGCGTGTAAGTCGAAGTTCAAGAAAGATTGGAGACAAGCACGCACCTGCCGCCAGTGTTGGAGTGCAACCGAACGTGTCACAATCTACAATCATTGAACATTTACATCAAGAACAACATTAATTAAGGAACTCACGGGGGAAGGAGCACGAGAGGAGGCAACGGGTGAGTCCTGGGGGTCGAGCTGAGAGAACAAAATTGAGATAAGAGGGCGCATTGGACTCCAGCTCGTACCGTCTCGATGAGGGCCGCCGGATTGGGAAACTAGAATGCGAACCGTTAGCTTAATTGAACAACTACAATGAATAGAATGTTGCACCTCATCGTCACTGTCGGAAACGAGATTAATTTCGGGGGAAGGGTTGCGACGCGCTGGGGCGGGTGGCGGATCTGAATCCGGTGCACACAATGGGCCGCAGGTAGGCTCGGGGTCGCCGTCGAGGGACGATAAGATCTTGTGCAACACGCGCCGAGGGAAGCACCGGTGAACAAGGACATGTTCTGGAAGACGAGTTGCCGGGCCAAAAAGGCGGTCGATCGGGGCACTCAAATTTCCAAAGCGAGGCACTGTAATGGAGTTAATGGTGTGAACGGTAAAAGTTGAGCAACACACACCAATAAATATGAACGGGCCTTCTCCCAGATTGTTGGCGGTGTAGCTGAATGGGAGAGTGCAAAGAGCCTGCAGATTGAAAGTGAAACGAGTCAGGGTCTTGGGATCCTCGACCCACGACCGGTTACCCGTTCGTCCCTTTGGGCCAAGGATAACCCAGGCGGTGGAATGCGGACTGTCGAAGACGGTGGAGGAAGGAAGGGTCGGAGCGGTGTATCGAATACTGTTGATGCGGCAGTGAGTCTGGAAGCCCTCATCGATGGTCTGGAAAATAGGCCCGTTGACAGCGACGTCAACAACGAATGTGAGACCCGAGTCCCGCAAAACGGTCTGAGCGTTCTCCAATTCCGGTCCGCTCTTCCAGGAGTACACCGGGGAGAGGTCAAGCATGTCGTTGTGGTCAGAGGTATCGAGCTGGAGAACAAGTTAGACAGATTCAAAGTGAAGCACCAATTCACATACAACTTTGGGCAAAATTCCAACAGTCACGGCGGCGGAAGTAATAGCTGGGACCTCTGCAAAGTCGGAGAGAGAGGAGAGCGGCGGGACCGGCTGAGAGTACGACCGGGGAGCACCTGAGGTGCGCCGTGGACTGGGGAGAGTGGAACTGGAGGACACCACGTAACTCGTCATTGCTGTAAAACTTGAGCGACCGGTGTTATTGCCGTGAAGGTTGCGTTGAATTGAGCCGCGGCGCTGGTCTTGAACCGCCTCACGAACAGTAGAGGTGGATGTGCGGGTGCGTTGAACAGATGTAGTTGGTGGACGAGGAAGGCCTGCGAATGCCGTCGTTGGGGCGTGGCGCTGGGTTGCCCCGCTGTTGGATGCAGTGGAAGTTCCAGACCTGACGAGGCATTAGAACACGCTCAAGAGTATAAGAACACGACGTACGATGCTCCAGTGTGGGATGTATAGGCTTCAGAGCTGGCACAAAGTCAGAACGAACATGTAGACAATTATGGTACGACTTACACCGGTGCCAAGACTGCATGAGCAGCCCAAGAAAGTCCACAGACGCAGACCGAGCGCATATTCCAGACGCCATCTGTCTTGAAAGACCAGGAATGAGTTAAGGCTAAACAGCAAGATTGAAAGATTCACCGAGAAGAACGAATTGCACGCTCCGTTCAGTGTTCAGCCACGGGCAAAGAGGCGGCTTTGAGCCGATGTTTCGCCGTCCAAACCGTGTGCAGCCCAGGCGTGGTCGCAGACGAAGCAAGATATGTTGGGGTTGTCGAAGTCCTGCATCCAATCAGCCTCAACTCTAAACAATGAACATTCTAACTCACCGAGTATTTGGGTGTGCCGTTGATATTTGCCGCAACGAATGTAGCACAGGAGTCGCAGCCAGGGTGGCCGCAGGCGCCACGGGGACCAAGTCGTAGGTTGAGGTGCATGCAAGGTAGGGGGCGCGGAGTGAGTCCAAGTGGCCGCAGGCGCCGGTACTTAAACGGGAAGAGGAGAGCCTCACATAGAGTGAAGCACGAATATATATTCGTGAATATGAATATTCATCAAAGTTGGCAAAATGATATTCGCATTCGTACGAATATTGATGGCGAATATTCGTTGATTAGTAAGCAGTATTCGCAAATATTCGTGAATAGCAACTATTTATATTCAACGAGTTTGAATACTCATCATTTGCGAGTTATTCGTGAATAGCATGTATATATAGTTCAATTTCAGCTACCAAACTACGAGCTGTCGTCTTCAGCTACAATGACTTTCGATAATCCCTGCGCCTCAGCTGAAACTGGTGCTCTGATGCAAGTGTTCGGAAACTCCGAAGAAGATCAGCTGCTCGTCATGGTCAGAATTCAGAAACTTCAAAGATAATCAGGTTATGCTGATGGAAGCCAGCCATAGCATGGAAAGAAGACAGTAGCTCACTTCACGATCTGTTACTTCCAGCTTTAGCATCGTATACTTCCAATTTTGACAGATTGACAGATGGACATTGTTGAAACAGACAGACTGCTCGGGAATCTGTCAAGATATGGTTGATTCTCTGATCCGAGGTTGTTTTATTCTGCGATGATTAACCTAGGATTAGCCGACGAATATTCGCGAATATCAACTTTTCCAAAATCTGATATTCACATTCTAATGAATAGCACAGCCACCTCCATTCACGAATACGAATATTCGTAATTCGCAAATGGCTTGGCACGAATATTCGTGATATTCGGTACTCGTGCTACACTCTAGCCTCACAGCCGTGAGATGCGATCAATGTGGCCATAACAAGGACGAGTAAGGATTGATAGGGAGTTGGGGAAAGGCAAAATGGGAAGGCAACCAATTTACGTTTGCCTTGGGATGTCTGAGGACAGAGTCCCGAAGAATACGTAGGATTTAGCAAGGATCGGCAAGGATCGGCAGGGATCATCAAGGATTTTCAAGTATTGATGAGGACGCGTCAGGATCTATCAGTATTGCAAGGTCATTTTATTTTAGTCCGATGGCGGCCTTCATACTCCTCATCCAGCAAGATGTGTCGCAATGTTGTCAGCATCTGTGGCCCTGTGTGTAACAACCGCGTGAAGTAATGTGCGCAGATGCAAATATCGAGAAGGTTGGGCGGGGAGCGGGCGAGGAGGGTGAGGTCTGCGGCCTTGAGGCTGCGGCGTCCGGGGTAAAACCAGATTTGCTTGAGTTGGTGCTGGGCGCAACGCGCTATGTCTGCGGGTCGTCCTTGGATGAGGCGCAAGCGGGGAAGCTGGGTGGGTCCAGGGAAGACCCCAAAGAAGTCTGCCTCAAGCCTGATCTCCTCCAACTCCGACTGAGACGTGACGAGTTCGGCCCAAGGTCCGACCACGTTGCCAGTGGAGCCAAAACCCCAAAGTCAGAAGGTGAGGAGGGGGAGGACACAACGGGGCAGGGGGATGGTGGGAACAATGCCGATGTAGTGTAGGTTAACCATAGCAGGCAGCACGGCTGACCATTCCTCGACGTCGGCGAGGGTGTCGGCCGATTCATCGAAAATGAGTTTTAAAACCTGCAAATTGAAATGTGAGAAAGTCATCCACATCAGACGAAACCAACATACCAAGCGTGGCAAGCGTGGATTATTTGCGAGCAAATGGACAAATTTCTTTGCGTTCGAGCCGACGTAATTGAGGCGGTAGATGACCGGAGTGTAGAGTCGATTGAAGGCCTTAGAGACTCGAGCCAGAGTTAGATGTTCACGTTTCTTGGAGAGCTCGGCGATGTCGATGTAAACAGGATCAAAGTTGGGCAGTGCCACTGACTTCCGCATTCAGACTTGCCATTTTGGGAGAGAAATACTGGACAAAAATCGATTTATTGTTGTGAATCACGAATCAATAGCGGTTCGTTGGGGATTTCACCCGCTGCATCATTGAGGATGTTTGATTAATGAGTATTCATATAGTGGACCATCAGCAGCGCAGTTTCTGAGGCAAATAGCTTTCGAGGATACACGGTGGTAAGCAAATTGAGAAATAGCGATGAACACAGCATTGGTGGCCAGACATACTCTGTCTTAGGCTCGCTCTCGTGGGCAGCAAGTGAATGAGCGTGTTACGTCTCGTCGGGGTAGTGATGCTCGGGGCCTGGCTTCAAGCCCGAAGCCCGCCAGGCCAGGCCCAATGAAGCCCGAGCCCGGCCGGGCCCAACAGCGGGCTTGGACGGGCCTGGGGGCTCGGGCTTCAAAATTCTCAAGCCCAAGCCCAGGGCTCAGGCCGGGCTTGAATATTTTGCAGGACAGGGAGCTTATTTTAGTGCCAGAAACCAAAATTTGCTCAGTTTCAATCACCACTCATAGTGAATGGTACAGACAACACCTTGACTGTTCAATAATTTGATGAAACCCACTTCAACCAGGAAGGTAAGCCTAATTCGGAATCTCCCAAAAGGGAAATCACAGTTGGAATTTTCGGTGAACGACTAGAAACGTAGCCAGCATGTACGCAAATATGATTGGGTATGTTGAATACCTTGTAGGTTGGAACCCGGTGTCGTACTGACGGACCTTTCTACTTTCTCACGCTTCAGCCGAAGCCCGGGCTCAAGCCTGGGCTTCAGGCTTGGCCTGGCTTAAGCAGGCTTGGGCTCGGGCTTGAAGAATCTCAGGCCCAGGCCTGCTCAAGCCAGGCCCAAGCCCGGGCATCCAAGCCGGGCCGGGCCCTGACATCACTACGTCGGGGAAAAAAGGTGCCTGGCAAGGCGGATAATCTGATTTGTCGTCGTAGAGGATGCCGAGGATGGGATGGTAAGAGAGGATGAGAGCTGAGAGCCAAAAAACACAAAAGAGACAAAGGAGAGATGAGAGCAAGAAGAAAGAGGCACTGCGGAGTCTGCGGTGCACGTGGCAGATTGATTTGAGTCCTAACCAAGACACTCGTCTGTAAGGCCATGGCCAGCCATCTAGGCGATCTGAAAAAAAAATAGGGTGGTTCGTATAGCTCCCCTAAATATCCCCATACCTAATTATGTTAGTTGCACCAAAATGAAAAATATATATTTCCTAAGCGCCTGGATAGAATGGACGCGTTGCGACGTGTCGAAGAAGCACCATCAGACGTGTCACCCGGTAACGCGTTACGCGCTTCTTGTCTCTTCCCGCGTACATGCCCAGCAAAAAACGAGTCGAGCCCGATGCTCCGGCCAAGAGGCCAGTTGGGCGACCTTCAAAGAAGGCTAAAAAAAATCCCGCTCTCTCCGAAACACCTAAACTTACCCTGACTCTTCCTCCTACTACGCGTAAAAAAGCCTCCACTTCTGCTTCTGCAGCTGCGTCTACGTCCGCCACTATCTCTGCCTCTGCCTCCGACTCTGAAACATCTTCTAATGAGGTCCTCGAAATCCATTCTGACTCTGAAATGCTATTGTCCGATGATGAATCCGGCGCAGACGACATTGCTAAAGCTGCCGTTGCTATGCTTGGGCGCGGCGATGGGGACTATGTAGACCCGAAGCACAACGCGAATGGAGGGGAGGAAGATGTGGACAGCGACGAGGAGCCCGAGGCCCAGGATGAGGAGGAGGAGGAGGAGGAGGACCTCGGTACGTGCACCACAATTTCTAACACTCTTGTCCTGTCAATAAATCTGATGCTCTGATCAGTTTTCAACGTTGAATTTGTTATTCCTGTCACTCCCAGTGCCACTGACACTCTCACCTACTCTTCTGACATGACCCATGACCCCTTCACTCAGAACGTAGCTGATGAGATGAATGTGCAGCGTAGAGACCTCCAGATTGGGTACAAGCTCAGTCACTGGACCAAGGACGTCCTGCCGCGTGTCATTACCACTCCCATGCATCTGATTCGACTCTTCAATGCTGTACGGGAGGAGCGCAAGAACCGCTCCAAAGAAACCTCTGCAGGTCAATATAATAGACTTACGACCCAAGCAATCCGATAAAACCAAGACTAAGAAGGCGGTGTCTAAAAAACCGAGATCGAAGGCCAGTTTATGTCGCTATGCCCAACCTTTTTCATACTCAAGCCATCGTTCCAGGCTTCGGCAAAGAAGGTAGACTCCACCGATGATGAAGGCGGGGAAGCACAACCAGGGAAGAAGAAGACTGCACCCCAGTATCTACGCGACCTCGAGGCGCAGCATAAATGCGAGCGACACGGCGGGTGTTGTCTCGTTGCCAAGAACGGAGAGCACGTCTCGCTGGGGACCCAGAATCTTAGTTTGTGGAGTATGCTTTGTGTTCGTCTGAATCAATATATTTTTCCATTTCATTTCCTTAACTGATATCTTCTCCAGGCCCAAGGAGCTTATGATTCGATGTCTACCCCACCTGCCGTGATGGGCCTACCGTTCGAGATGGGGACGCAAGCCCCGCCGCCAAGCTGCTGCACCGCTGCAAGCCAACAGCCACCACCACCCCCTGGCCCTTATCCGTATTACCCGCCTGCAGGACCTTATCCCCATGCATACTACCCGCCTGTTCTTGCTCCTGCAGTGCCTCCTCTCCCTGCTGCTCCAACTCCAGCCAAACCTTCGAACGCAGAACCAGATTCGGACGACGACGAGTCCCCAACTCTCTTTCCAAAAATTGATGACTGGCTACTTGAACTTGATACGTCGGAGAGAGGGGAGGATGGGCATGGGTTTCACAAATTTGGGGCCGCGCTTCGAGACCAGGGTTTTACTCGCGTTGTACAAATCCTTGATTTCGGTAGTGAGGGCGAGCTGATGAACGTTTGCGAGGGGATGCCGATTGGGGTGGTGAAATTGGTGATGAAGTACGCGAAGGTTGACTGTAAAAAGATTCGGAAGGTGGAGGCGGAGCGGAAGGTGGCTTGGGCGTCTCGCGATTGATTGAGTGTTTTGTACTTTTCTTGTTCAACTGATAATACACTTTTTCTTGACCAATACAGTGTATTAGACCTATCCCGAGTGACGAAACCAGCCCTCTGCACCGGTAGGGGTAATAGAATATACAGCATTATGGAGCTGGGTCAAAACCTCGACTTTATCGTTCTCCGCCTGTGTCGCGGTGCGGAAAGCCTGTCCCTCTCGTCGAATATAAGCCTTCATCTTCGAAAATCCGGGTTCCATTGGATTATAGTCGGGGGAGTACGGTGGTAGATAGAGGCAACGCATCCCGCTGCAATAAAGTGTTGACAAATGTTCATAATGTGTAGAGAACACACACATACCGTGCCTCATTCATGTCACGTATCTCTTCCGCCTTGTGGATTCGGCAGTTATCCATTACAATCACCGAGTTGGGGCCGGGGAATGGGTTCATCTTGTCCAAGAGACCATCAATGAACTCCGCAAATGTTTCGGTTGTAAATGAGCCCTCTAAGATACTGACATAGAGAATACCATCCAACGAAATTGCGGGAAGAACAGAGTAACTGGAGGAAGGTTGGAATGAGGTAGAAGAGACGAGTACACTGCGTACTGTTTACCGCGGATGAAACGCTTTTCGCACCACACGCTGCCCCCGAAAAGCCCACGCCCTGCCACGGTACGATGTCCGGCAGTCGCAAGAACTTTCGTCGATGAAGACCAGCTGTTTAGGCTCATAATAAAGGCCAACTTTATATCGAAATTTTGAACGCTTGACAACACTCCGCTCAATGGCAACCCGGGTGAGCTTGCAGATGTAAATAATAGGCGTAGTGAGCACTGTGGGATCCCCTACCTTTTTCATGGTGTATCCACTGCGCCTCAGGGCACGCTAAATCGTTGACTGAGACACCACATGGCCACAGGTCTCTTGAAGACCGAGCTGAAGCTCATTGAGGTACTTGTCACAACTCAAATCGACAACCTTGAAGATACTGAAGAAGAACAGAAACATCACAATGTGGGATGGTGTCAGGCAGTAAAAATGTACCGCAACATCGTCTGAACAGAGATGTTGTGGTCTCCCAGCTCTGTGTCTTTGACCTGCGGTCAAAACCTTGCCGGTGGACTGAAAACGATTGAAGATACGGTAGATTTGACGGGGACTGACGTCCGTATAGACGTGGATGGTCTTGACGGGGACACCGAGAGCACACATGCGCACAATGGCCCATCTCAGGTCCTCTGAGATAGGTTTGCCTTTGCCCATGGCGGGGGGAAGAGACAAGAAGCACGTAACGCGTTACCGAGTGACACGTCTGATGGTGCTTCTTCAACGCGTCGCAACGCGTCCATTCCGGGGTGGATTGGCCTCAAGGTTGACGAGGGTGTAGGCAAGTAGTATATCTACCATTCCTTCCTTTCAATTTTTCTCACATCCTGCTATGCCTGCGGTGTAAATCCATGCGCCGAAGCCTGGCTCAAGAAAAGTGATATTATAGAAATTTGGTGTAAGACTACGAAACTTAGGTCATTCGATGCGGCTTCGAAAATGGCCTCCACGTCGCCCACCATCACCTCCACGCCTATCGCCACTGCGCCCATCGTTACTACGGCATCCCCACCCACTGTTACCGCTATCGCCACCTTACCCGCTGTCTCTGCACCCACCGTCACCGCCTTCACGCCAATTGTCCCCTCCAGCACGGCCAACGTCGTCACCTCCGCGCCCACCATCACCTCGCTCCTCGCGGGCCCAAAGCCATTCCTCGCGCCACAGACGCGCCCCGCGACGAGCTTGTCGGTCGCAGCGTCCAAGAAAGCACCGGTAAAGGGGAAGACGGGTGACGACAATGCTAAGCCGCACGTCGTCGTCCCCACCATCCCTACTGTCCCCACCACCACCGCGCCGGTCGTCGTCCCCACTGCCCCCACCACCACTGCACCGGTCGTCAAGCCCACGCCCTTCGTCGCGTCTGAGACAAGCCCTGCAACGAGTTTGTCGGTGGCAGCGCCAAAGAAGGTGCCTGCAAAGGCAAAGGCAATGAAGGGCAATGCGACCAATAGCAAGAAGGTGTCCTTCGCCCTCGCGGACGAGAGGGAGAACGCAGCAGGAGTCACGCATGAGACCGCCGTCAAGGGCGTACAGGGTCGTCCCTCAACCAAGACCAACCCCCTGCACGCTGTCGCCCAGACCGATGGTGAGGCGGTGGAGCGCGCGTGGGCCAACGCGACCCCCTGGGCGCACAGCACGGAGATAGGTCCAGGGTCGAGACTCAATACCCTGAACGACCATCACACTGCCGCACTCGGGGAGGTCACCAATGCGGCGCCAGCAGCGGACCTGGACATCATCCACCACATCGGCAGCGCGGATCCCGCACTGACGAGGCTCATCAGGTCGAGGGAGAAGGGGATGCAAGCCCGGGAGGTGGAGCACCAGCGGAAGCAGGAAGCCGCGAAGGTGGCGGCCGCGTGCGAAAAGCAGGCTGCAAAGGGCTGGATCGAGGACAACATTGACAGGGCACACGTCGTCGTCCTAAGGCGCGTGCGGAAGCCGGCGAAGAACGCGAACAGCACAGAGGTCCGGGTGGCAGGTATGCACCTAACTGCGGCGGACGTGAGAGCGCGATGCCTTTTGATCCGGTACCACCACCTGCTCCAAGGGCGCTTCCAAGCACCACCATTCAGAACCTCCACAAAATCATCTACGCTGTTAAACTCCCCAAAACCACCAATGCAAAATCATGCACCGTTCCTCTTGCCGACTGGAATCCCATTCGAGCGCTTGCCGCCGCACTTGTCCAGCAGCCAGCTGCCAACTCCAATACCTCCCGCATCGAGACCTTGACCACAAAGCTTGACACCATCATGTCTAGAATTGAATCCCTACCCACCATGACCACCCAAACCCCTCCAGCATCCACCAGCCCCACCAACAAAACTTATGCTACTTAGGGCTCCGGGCCGTCCGTCCCGTCAGACGGCCGGTTGAAAGACGGCCGTTTTTTCGCAACGGCCTGGTCAACCCGGCCGTCACTGGGTGCGCCAAGGAGCGCTGACGGACGGGACCCGTCTGTCAGACCCGTTACGGCCGTCGACGGGTACAAAAATTCCCACGGGAGCCAGTAATCACAACTGGCAAGAATTTGTGATCCAATGAGCCTCCGGTTCATACCCAGCACTTTTTTGAGGGAAGGAATTATTGTAGCAGCACTAAACGGTTTAAATTCAATTTAAACGGGCAAATTCGATTATTTCTGACGTGTGACTCTGATGTTACAGAGTGACTTACGTTTGGTTTCCCCCCTTCACGTCCAATTCACGTCGTGGACGCTCATCCGAACACTTCGGGCGGCAGCATAAATCCATGGGGCAGATCAGGTATAACGATTGCCGCTGCTTGCCGAGGTGCCGAATTGAGTGGAAGGTTGAAGAAACTCACCAACCCGTCCACCCGTCAACGGCCGGCGCCGGGCCACCCGTCAACGGGTAGACCCGTCACGTACCCGTCCGTCAGAAAGTAGGTCCCCCTGCCGCAACGGACGGGTCGGTACCCGTCGCAACGGGACCCGTTCCCGTCAGCGACGGCGACGGCCCGGAGCCCTAATGCTACTGTCGCCGCCAGTTTCCCCGCCACGTCATTGGCCCTCTCTCACGTTACGCGTGACACATCAAGTGACCTCACATTGACCCCGAAAGATCGCCTTCATCGGGTGTTCGCCAACGAAACCCACTTTGCAATCCAGCAGCAGTGTAACGCATTGATGACCCGGATGGAGTTTGGATCCACCCCGTCCGCCTGCGCCGTTGCAAAAATTCGCAATGGAGACATACGTCTCACCGTCGCGGAAGCCTCAGACGTAAATCTCCTTCGGGAGCACTCTGAGGCCTGGCTGCCGGCCTTCTCGAGCTTGCTTAAGCTCCACTCCCCATCATATGCCATTGTCATGCACCGAGTCCCGACCGATTTCGAGGTTGGGAAAGGTGTTTTCACTGAAGACGATGACTCCTGGGAGAACGACATTCGGGAGCTTGGAGAAGCTAACGAGATCGAGTCCGGGACCCTGGTCCGAGTTCACTGGATTGGACGCCGATCCAGCGAACAGGTTCGGAAGACCAAGAAATTTTTGTCACTCGTTCTGCACTTTAACGACCCGTCAGTGGCAAACTATTTCCTCGCTAATAGGCTCGCTCTCCACGGTCACCTCCACCGCACTGAGAAGTACTGCTCGCAGCCACTTCAGTGCTTCAACTGCCACCGCTTTGGCCATATTGCAGCGCAGTGTAAACGCTCTGCTGTCTGCGGCACATGCGCCTCCGACCACCCTACTTCCAACTGCCACTGCACCAACAAGACTCCCTGTCGCACCAACTCCACTGGATGCCCCCATATCGTGCTCAAATGCGCCCTCCGGGGATGCGGCGGGGCTCACCGATCCACCGATCCGGCTTGCCCCGTCCGTCAGTCGATTCTTCGTCGCATCGCAGCCGAGCACCATGCAATGGGGCCGCTTTTCCCTGAGGAATAGCTCTCCCAATGCCAGTCCCCGCTCCCCCCCTCTTGCTCCACACTCACCCTCACGCATCTGCGATTTAATGTTTCCCTCACCCCCGGGACTACTTCCTTTGACTCATAGAAACACTCCCACTCATATACATTTTCCTGCACATCCTCATATGTTTTAGAGTAGCATCATACGCCGTAAACGGCGTCCAGTTACTATAAAAATGGAATTTTATTATTATTACGTGAGAGCGCGTGAGGCCGACGCCAAGGTGCTGAAGGTGCTGAACAGCAAGAAGATGCCGGTGTCGGGTGGGAAGAGGAAGGCCGAGATCCAGTCCACCGGCACAACGAAAAGGTAGGTGTTTGTATAACTTCCTACGCTGGCTATTTTGCTCACCCCGAATCCAGACGCAAAAAATAATCTTGTTTGAGCTGTTGCGGCACTTACCCGCACGGTGCTCAACCACCCCACCACTGCTCAACCAGTGCTCCTGCGCAACCGCTGCTCAACCAGTGTCCCCGATGTGATTTCTCTTCTTTAGCGATACATTGTTTACGTCGAAATATCAGTATGCGTAGTTATGACCTTGAAATAAATATGATGATCTGTGCTTTCCAGTGAATGTTGGTTGAATGGACTTTGAATGCAGGGGATTGTACAATATAGATGAGCCAGCGGTGATACATCACGGTGACTTAGAAAAAAACGATTTGACCGTAGTCGAGAGAATAGAAAAAAGACCTTTCAGCAATTTGAACCAGAGACTAAATGCTGACTCATTACCCAACACCGGCGGGTGACATACCACTGTGCCAAAGCGTTGTTTTGAAGGGTACGTTGTGAGAGGACTGAGTAGGGCGAGCCCTTATGCAGATAAACCCAAAAAAAAAAGGAAGATAATTTATTTTGCTCCACAGACGCAAGCTGCTTTGTACAGGAGGTATTTAACAGGCAGGTGAAGAACCTTGCAGAACAGCTACACGACAGGACAACGAGGATCCATCGCGATTCGGGGAAAAGTGCGGTAATGTGGCGGGCAGCGGCGCGGTAAGCACCCAGGAACCTCAGAGAGATAATGCTGGGCTGCAGACGATTCGATAGACGTCCTGCGATGGGGAAAGGGCCCACCAGGCGGGCAGGCGGCGCCGACGAGGATTGCGGGGGGCATTGGATGGGTGTAGAGGCTTCTGGACAGGTACTAAGGGGAGAGGACGTCTATATGAGTGGTCTTGAGGAAGGGGAAAGAGGTATTCACCTGCTAACAGGTGGTGCAACGAATGTGGAATGTGGGGGGGGACCAAAGGCAAGCTAGGTGCCCCAAAACACGCAGGGAGACGTCAAAGCGTACAGGAGGCGGTCCGTTATGGCCCTGGGCCGACTCGCCTCGAGTGACAGGGCAGGGGAGGCGCGCAAGCCGCGGTGGGAGCCGGAATGCGTGGCGGCGCTGCCGAGCCCAACAATGAAGGCCAGAGAGGTTTTGAGGATCCATGGAGCCGGGAGGCAGGAGCCATGTACCGAGGGCGGATGACCCTAGAATCGTAAAGCATTCGGATGGAAGGAGCTGCTTTTATGGAGGAAGCGGGCTGCGCGTGTGCCATTTTTGCGAACGGATCGCCGGAGGATATAGGTTCATTCAGGGGCTGCAGAGGGGCCAGGAAGGGTGGAGGACAGCGGAGATTCAAATGGGAACAGCGGTGGGGCTGCCGGGTGCCCCAGAAGCCGGGGCCAACCCGCGGGGCGAAGGGGAGGAGGAAGGGTCACTGATTACAATATGTGTAAACAAGATCAATCAGTGGCTCTTTTAGGAGTTATTGCCGGAGCACCAACGCGCTTTATTTGACACATCAATTGAGGCGGAGGGTGCCCAGCGGTGAGTGCTATTTACCCGCAAGAACCTGCGCTGATGTATCAAAATTCCTCTAGCTTAGGGTGTTTGATACATCACCACCCAGCTCTCATTACCACCTGTCTGTTATATCGAACTGCCGCATACGCCTGCTCAACCTTCTGGTTGATTGGGTACACCTACCACTGCCAGAGAACCACAAGGTGGTTGTGATGCTCGATTTTGCTCCTGGGACCAGCCGTCTATCTCGTGCTCTCGCTGCCGAATTCCCAGCTCGTTTAACACACCGAAGTATCTCCTGGATGAGGAATGAGGATGGCATCGTGCAACGCTTGGCAAAATGCCTGGCGTAAGCCATGTGTACGTGAAATGTAAATCATGTGGAATACATGAAAAACATCTTTGAGAACACGACTTCGAATGAGCCGTGCAAATGAGGGAAGTACAGCTGGTCCCAAACTTGCGTGCCCTTCTTCTGTTATCTGCCTATTGATTGATTACCGCTTAACGGGTATACCCTCCGCCTGTGGCCTTAACGTTGACTCCGTAACTTTATCGCTTAACAACACGAATCGACGACTAGGTCTTGTGCTTGTTGCTATGACTCCTTATCGGCCTCATCCCCAGTGAGAAGTTCGTTGAAGTGGGTCGAACTACAGAGAAGGATATCGAAGACCTTCAATTTTTGTTCGAAAAGCTGGAAATACTTCGATTTCATTCGATTTTAATTGAACACCCTCGAATAGGAATGAACGGGATCGAACTTAATTGAACCTTATTGAACCAATAGAATCAAATTGAAATCTATTCACTTTCTACAGAATACAGGATAGAATTAGCGCTACATCTCGCCGACAACCCACCGCATCCTCACGAGAGCTGTCGTAGCTTGTCGCCTGTCGCCTGTAGTTCCAAGTCGGCGGCGCGGCAAGAAGAAGGAAAACCCTGAACAGAAGTCGGATGAGCACAATATGCTTTTGTGTGTGAAGTGCAACAACATACCTTGGTTCGTGTTTCGTTCATGGAGCTGGACACAATGGTAAGCGCGATGAGGTTAGCCGACATTCAATATGAGTATCATTGAGGGCTGGATGGACCGGGATTTTGAATGTGTGTCTTAGTTCACCGGTATTCTGCATTCTCATAATGTGGGATATCTGAATACCTTGTATACAAGAAATAGATACAATATGAGGAAATACCGGTCCGTCCAGCCCTTCGTAATACTCATAAAGACGTCATATCAAATTTATAGGTCAATCTGACCACAGCACAGAGGATGCGACAAGTTCTGTACAAAAAGAGCGACATTTTCCCAATAAGGCAATTATGATCGCATCAGGGAAAACGAAGACCGTGGTGCCCTCCGCATTCTCATTGCGGACACAATGAGCATATTTATAAGGCAAACGGACAAGAACTGAGCTCGAAATAACGATTCTCGTTGAAAAGCATGAAAAAAAAAAAAAACTGTCCGCGCCCTAAGTTCCGCAAAGGGCTGTAAAGGTCACAACCTGACATGGGACAATATGCTCCGATTCCATCCCAAGTGGCTCTGGCGCCATTGTCGTCGTACCATTCCTCCGGCCGAGGAGCTTTATCCTTTGGTCCATAAAGTCTTCATGACTTATGCATATGGCCCGCTTACAGCCATTTGCAGAACTTAGGGCGCGGGTCTGTTTTTTAAAAAAAAACACTTTTCAACGAGAATCGTTATTTTGAGCTCAGTTCTTGTCCGTTTGCCCTGGAAATATGCTCATTGTGTCCGCAATGCAAATACGGAGGGCACCACGGTCCTCGTTTTTCCTGATGTCATCATAATTGCCTTATTGGGAAAATATCGACCTTTTTGTACAGAACTTGTCGCATACTCTGTGTTATGGTCAGATTGACGTATAAATTTGAGACAACTTACTTGTGAGTATTAATAAGGGCTAGAGATACCGGTATTTTGAATGTGGGCTTTATTTCACCGGTATTCTGCATTCTCAAGGTGAGGGATATCTGAATACCTTGTATATGAGAAAATAGATGTGATATAGAAAATACCGGTATTTCTGGCCGTCTGTAATACACCAAAGACCATCCTCTCAGATTTATACGTCAATCTGACCATAACACAGAGTATGCGACAAGTTCTGTACAAAAAGGCCGATATTTTCCCAATAAGGCAATTATGATGGCATCAGGAAAAGCGAGGACCATGGTGCCCTCCGTATTTGCATTGCGGACACAATGAGCATATTTCCAGGGCAAACAGACAAGAACTGAGCTCAAAATAACGATTCTCGTTGAAAAGTGTTTTTTTTTAAAAAAACAGGCCCGCGCCCTAAGTTCTGCAATTGGCTGTAAGGATGCAAAAACGGGTCTCCCACTTTTCAATACTTCCGCCTGGAAAATTACCAGAAACATCTTGGAGTTGGTCAAGAATGGCTATATCTCTGATCCTCCTGGGATACAGCTATATTATTGCCTCGGCTTTGACAAGAAAGCAGGCGGACTTGCAATTTATCGTTGTGTGCGCGGGACAAACGGTGTTGAGGGTGGTGTACATACACATCTGCTGGCAAAGTTGCCATCCCACGGGGACTCGGTTCGCCATATGATTGCATGTTTGCTGGATTCTATATTGTGCCATAATCTTCGTGTAAGTCTCCCTCCATTTTCCTGTGACAACTTTTATAATTTAATCCATTACAGGTTGATCATTTCAACTCGACTGGCCAAAAATACATAGGGCATGACTCTATCTGGCTGTTGAATGAAATCCAGGAGCTCGAGATTACACTTGGAGAGGCCTACAATTGCCTTCCAGCTCAACTTGTGTGGGTAAATGGGAATCTTTACACAAAAACTGAGCAGAGCGCTGGAATCATCCAAATCCCAAAATCTGTTCGCGAAATTGTCAAGATACACCCATTCAACCAGGACATTGCCGCGGCGGTGGCTGTGTCATTGACGCGCCAGTGCCGCGCGGCCTCTGGCTAGTTCCACAGCCACTATTCGGTCTAGAGGTGAGTTAAAACATGTTTTTGTAGGCACAATACATCGCTTAGACCCTATTACCCCCACTTCTACCACTGGGACACCTCCTTGAATTCTTCAATCCCGATGTTTGTCTATTGTGATTTTCGACTTCCTCTGTGACTCCGATGAAGCATCGATGAAGGCTGAACCTGTCAGTTGAGCTCATTGTGAGTCTTATTGATCCTCCTTGTTGGGTCAATCAGGATAAATTACTGTAGTGTTTCGACCAACTGTTCACAGGTTGTGATGTGTGACCTTAAGTGTTCAGAAAACCAGGTGTTCACAGGGTGGGAAATTGCCTTAAATGGTAGCCCGGGGTGCGAAAATTGAATTTTTGGCATCAATTTCCCCCGAATTCGGCGATTTTGAGGGCTGTGATGCGTTACGATGTACAAAAGTGTTCAATTCACAAACCTCCGTGACCTGTGACGTGAACACTTGGTCGAAACACTACAGTACCCTCCTAGGGGGCCGTGCACTTCAACCATGTAAGTTGTAGCCCAATCAACGTTGCTGTCGACGGCTGCTGCGCCACTGTCTTCCCGATGGTTGTGTTGGCCTCTGTCCAGTTCATAGAATGATATTTTGTAAGGTAGAATGCACTGATTTCGTGTCTTTGTTCTGGGCTGCAGAGACCATGCTGGTTGATACTTCAACCTCGACTTGACCTCGACACATCTACCAGCGGATTCCAGAACACACATATCCAGTTGCTGAATACTTATGGCCTGAAACCTGAAAATTGAATAGGACTAGGACGTCGTGGCACGCACCACCCTAATGAGATGTGCCGTTATTGCTGCGACTACGTGCTGCCCCAGCATGGAACTCGTGAAAGGGTTGTCCTGCGGATGACGATTTCCCAACCTTTCAATCAACTACATGTCAGTTTGACTTGAATCGAATTGAGTTATCGCTTCAAATACCAGAGAATGGCCTAGAACGAAATGATAATTCTACATCGCGCGTTGATCTCGGTACTATACGAAGCGAGTAAAAACTATTGATTGAACCGTGAGAATTTAGGCCTCGAGTGGCCCGAAATTCATTTGTAATTCTTCGCATGGTCATAATCGAGGCGTGGCATCAACTGCGGCATTGCGGCGCAGACGGCCACAGCACTGCGGGCTTGCGGCGCAGACCAATGCCGAGCCGCGGCACGGCACGGCATGTTCTTTATTTGGCATTCCCAGTAGTATATAAGTAGTTACTTCTGTAGTTAGCTTTAGCTTTCAACTCGGCAACCTCACAACATCGAATCACACTGACTTGTCGCAGGCTTTTTTCGCAACTCTCCAGAATGCATGGGGACGCCCAGAACACAGCTTTGTTTGAAATCAGGGACTACCCCCTATTGCAGAACTTCAGCTGAGAACCGAGGTGCTCAGGTGTCCTCGCGGGGGCTTGAATGGAAGATAAATAAATGAAAATCTCCATGGCCCACTCCATCACAGTTCGCCCTCAAACATCGTACCTTTCTCAGCGGACAACCGTGGTGGCTGGCTTGGACTAAAATAATTCCAGATACCCAGAAGGGCACCACAACCTCACATTTGTACCAAGTACTAGAGTCGAGCCCAGGTCTATCCATATTTGCTGAAGATTGGATGGATAGCTGGCATGTTAACGGGCAAAGGGACGAAGAATCCGCAAGCCGTTTGGAGAAGTGACTCGCAATGGCGCGGCAGTGACGCGGGTCAGGAGAACTTTTGGTGGAGGGTGGTGGTGCGGTGGAAGTTTGAGCCCCTTGAATATGTATGGTCGGTAGTAGACGACAACCGGCTGGGAGGAAATGCCGTGCCTGCCGCGATTTGCCGCGGCGGTGGCTGTGTTATTGACGCGCCAGTGCCGCGCGGCCTCTGGCTAATTTCAAAGGCACTATTTGGTCTGGAGGTGAGCTAAACCGTGTTTTTGGAGGCATAATACATCGTTTAGACTCTATTACCACCGCTTCTACAACTGGGATACTTACTTGAATTCTGCAATCCCGATGTTTGCCTATTGTGATTTTCGACCTTCTCTGTGACTCCAATGAAGGCTGAAGCTATTAGTTGAGCTCATTGTGAGTCTTAGCAATCCTCTTTGTTGGGTCAATCAGGATAAATTCCACTCCTAGAAGCCCGTGCACTTCAGCTATGTAAGTTGTAACCCAATCAATGTTGCTGTTGACGGCTGCCGTGCCACTGTGGTTGTGTTGTAGAACAATATTTTGTAAAGTAGAATGCACTACCTCTGTGTCTTTGTTCTGGACTGCAGAGACCATGCTGGTTGATACTTCAACCTCGACACATCTAGCAGCGGACTCAATACACCTACTAAGTTGCTGAGTACTCATGACCGAAATCTGAAAATTGAATAGGACTAGGGTGTCGTGGCACGCAGAAACACCACCCTAATGAGATGTGCCGTGTATGTGCTGCCCCAGCATGGAACTCGTGAAAGGGGATATAGTGCCCTGCGGATGACAATATCCAACCTTTCAATCAACTACATGTCAATTTGACCTGAATCGGATTGAGTTATGGGTTCAAAGACCAGAGAATGGCCTAGAACGAAATAATAAATCTACATCGCGCGTTCATCTCAGTACTGTCCCAAGTGAGTAAAAATATTGAGCTTCATTGATCCTATGCCTCTTGCGAACTGCACAAGTTGCGCATTTAGTGACGGGCTTACCGCCAGCCTTACGCACAAACGGAGTTGATTGAACCGTGGGAATTTACGTCTCAAGTGGACCGAAATTCATTTGTTCTTCGCATGGTCATAATCGACAAAAAGACAGCTAATGAGTGCAGGGTAAGTTCAACCTAACCTGGAACTGGAATACAGTACCCGGTGGTCTCAAAGATGCTGTAATTTGAATTGACCTCACAATTAACAACGATTCAGGAATCTTTTGGCAACAGTTTCCAGGGAAAGTCGCTGAACTTCTCCTAGTTAACTTACAGGCGGGTTTAGAGGGAGATATGACGGAACGGGTGCAAATCCAAAGAAATGGAGTGCGTAAAAAGTAACTTATACAAATTAACTTACCTTTACTTGCCCCCTTCGGCATCTCTGCCGTACGTTAACTTAAGTTCCTCCCACGCGTGGTAAAACTAACTTATTTTCAAACTCCGCCACGCCTACGTTCTACCCAGTATAACTTGCGGTCTCTCGCTGCCGACATCCATCTAAATGATTGCCTTCGATGAATCTCTAATGCTTCTCCCCTCTACATTTACACAATTCAAGTTGGTCTCTTCCACCCTGGAGCCTTCCGTCGTGTATGGCAAGAAGGTAGACACAGAGAACTAACTACACGGATGTGCAGCTATGCAGAGGGCTCCTGGGAAAACCTCCATATGAGGCTGTCTTGATTTCGAGGGAGACAACAGGGGACCGTGGGTTGGTTAAATTTAGGCCTTTTCATTATAAATCACTGTTCACCCATCGTCACTGCGGTCGTTGTCCCTTCAAATATGAATACTAACCAGTCTCATCCTTTCTATCTGAGGACTGATGGCTCAGTGGGGAACGACATCCGATTCACACCTCAGCCTTACGCTGGGACAGGCGGTTCACACGGTTCAATTGTTGCCCGCAGATGGTCAGTTGTATGCAAATGGGAGTTGGGAGTAGGGAGGTGAACTTGGAAGGCACTAAAGTCATTGCTCTGATTTCACGGCTTCACATTCCACGGATGATTATACTAGATGAGTTATTTCGGTGTTTACCCAGCGGTCAAGACCGAAAATATTCTTATTCTTCGTAGGGTTTCTTACAAAAGAGCATAGATAAGGGCACAAAAGTGTCAATTAAGACTGAGAGCTCATTGAACTAGGATATTCTTGACCCAAGATGTCTCCCTGACGCGCATTTGCCGGAACTGTGGCTAGCAAAACCTTGACGGTGACCGACTTGGTTCGGGGGCATTGCTCAAGAGGGCCTACCTGCAGAGTATTGGTCTCACATACAGCTGATTGTCTCAAGCAGCTTGAAATTTTTGCAGCACTTACTTAAGTTAACGTCCCCACAAGTTACTTGCCATCACCTTACCCGCCAAGTTAGATCAAACAAAGTAACTTATAGGATCAGATGGCATCAAAAACTTGTACTTTACTTGCCAAACTAACTTACCCAGCCATAAGTTAGGTCAAGTTAACTTATGGCTGAATAAGTTAGTTTGTATAAGTTACTTTTGTAGGCACCAAAGAAATGCACCTGAGGGGTGGTGAACATCGAATCGCACTGAATTGTCGCAGGCATTTTTTGTAACTCTCCAGAATGCCTGGGGACGTTGAAATCAGGGACTGGCCGCTATTGCAGAGCTTCAGCTGATAACCGAAGTGCTCAGGTGTCCTCGCGGGGGCTCGGATGGAAGATAAATAACTGGAAATCTCCATGGCCTATTCCACCACAGTTCCCTCTCAAAAATCATACCTTTCTCAGCGGACAACGGCGGTGGTTGGGTTGGATTGAAACAATTTTAAATCCACAACCCCACATTTGTACCAAGTAAGTACTAGGGTCGAACCCGGGTCTATCCATATTTGTTAAAGATTGGATGGATAGCTGGCGTGTTAACGGGTAAAGGGACGAAGAATCCGAAGTCCAACCGGTTTGGAGAATTGACGCGCAACGGCGCGGCAGTGACGCGGCGTCAGGCAAAACCTTTGATGGAGGGTGGTGCGGTGGAGGTTTGAACCCCTTGAATATGTACGGTCGGTAGTGTACGTCAACTGTGTTCCCCGGAACTATGATGGGAAAAATCGAGGCAAGTATATCTCTTACCTGTTACAGAGCTAGTTTCACACCGCTTGAACCACTAAAGATCAATCAGGGATTCCCCGCCGATGTCGCATCAACGAGCACCGCGGTGCCGCGTCAAATGCCAGTCCTTCTGCATTTGAAAGGCGGCAGAGGCATCATTTGTATTGCATTACGGGTTCATCTCAGGCGACCAATTTGAACGGAAACTGTTGTCAGGAAAAATCAATCAGTACATAATGGTCCAGGCCTCATGCCGCAAGACGCATACTTGAGGGAAGGAATCTCAAGAAACGATAATGCGCACAGATCAGATCACACTCGTTAACTTGGTTCAATGCTAGTACCATGGTGATACATTGGATTCAGACACAGAAAACCTTGATTATGGTGTAGTCAAGTGGAGTGGTTGAGACAAGAGCACCCCAACAATCGGTTCAGCAGGTCTGCTAGCAATTACCCTTTATAACTATGAGTTGTGGGTGTATGTTATGCGAACTCTGTATGATATCCGCGCAAAAGTCACTGTTTTGTCGTGAATTAAACCATGGGAATACATACAAAAAGAGGCTCCGATGGTCCGGTAGGGCTATCTAAACTCACACTGCAGGGTTGCGACATTGAGCTTTCTAAATTTAGTCCTCTTGTTTACTCTAGTATGACCGCCACCGATACTTCCTCGGACTAACAGGATCTAGAACGTAGCCTCAGGGAATCGCAGAGGATGGATCCCTGGAGGGGAGAGGATGGGGAAATACAGGGCGCCGGCCTGCGAGACTGGTGGTACATCTACTCATCTCACAATATCTCTTATTGAACAATTCCCTGCTCCTTCCCCCTTCTCTCCCCTCTTTCGTGCTCGCACGCTCGAAGCTTCCTCGTATATTCATCACCTCCCGGGTAACCTTTCTTGTTCATTTGGTGCCCAATATACGTGATGCGGCTCCACCCCTGGATGTTGCGAGGGTCGGTGTGGAAGCGCAACTCGCCCCGCTCATTGCCTTCGGGTTACGACACAATTTTACACGCGAGCAAAGTTTATCACCAAAATACCCCTCAAGTTTATTTCATTCATCCATTCTACACATTTCGCTAATTCTGTGTTTACACTCACTTTCCTCACTCTCATACCCCCAGGTTCTCCCCACCTCTCCGCGAACAGGACATTACATATTTTACGCTCAAGTTATTCAACTAAACAGTTCAAGTATGAATATTCGCTTATCTGCCAAATATTACATTACGGGCATTTCACACTCTACTAGTGTTAGAGCTATGAGTCTGTCATAGTACGATCGAACATTAGTTTTCACGACGAGTGCAAGCTCACTTTTCGAAGAATCGGGAGCCGTAACGTACTCGGAGGGTGTAGTCGGTGAATTGGCATATCTGTCCACTTGTGAGTCATGGTTCAATGGGCGGATTCCATGTCAATTGAAAGTCAAGTAATAAACCCAAGGGGCGAGTCATCAGACCCAATGACTCTATTCTTCAAGCGATGCAGATCCGAGACCGCGGAGATGAGGCCTGAGGCCGATAAGGAGTCATAGAAACAAGCACAAGACCTAGTCGTCGATTCGTGTTGTGAAGCGATAAAGTTACGGAGTCAACGTCAAGGCCACAGGCGGAGGGTATACCCGTTAAACGGTAATCAATCAATAGGCAAATAACAGAAGCATTAAGCCGCCGCTAGGCAAAGTAAATTCTCTTTTACACTGCCTGGCCCCGGTTTCGGACAAACGATCGGTAGGGCTTCGACCCGTCCGTTTAACGGACGGCCCTCAAAAATATATAAAATAATAATAAATAATAATACAAACGGCCGCTTTCTCTGACGGAACGGGACCGTCAAAGTGACGGATGGGTCCCGGACGTCAGACCCGTAGCGGCTGTCTACGGGTTATCAGGCGGGCAGCCCAAAACCGCCAAATAAGTGGTGCTTTCTAGATGCCAATTGCTTAGTCATCGTCATATTCTGAGCTGCACAGCTTTTTTTAACTTCTTTTTGCGCAGGTATTGTGTCCGCCACAGGTAATTTTCCGAGCCTATTTGGGTCACAAACGTCCACATTCTTCCCGGCCGTAGAACTCCCAGCCTATTCTCCACCCCGGGGCCACGGCTTCACCCCCCAAACAACAGATTTGGGTTCAAGTTGAACACAACAGAACGAAGCAGCTTCTTTGTTCCCTCGTGCACTCCCTATCTATTGTCTGCCGGCGTTGATAAGCCAGCAATTGGGCCACGCGCGGAATTTGCCAATTTTGCTCATTCAGTGCCACTAGCTGTATTGTAATCGGCTATATAAATCACTCAGCAGAGGGCTAGTGTCAGTCCGGGCAGCTAGCTAGGAGACAGCAGCGTATATACTATAAGCTTTAAGGTAAAAACTTACTGGAAGGTCAATACTGGCCGGAAAGTCAAAATCATACTTAAAGCTTTAAGTCAAACCTTCTCTTTTAACAAACCCTCAGGGTTCGTAGGAGTTGGGCGTTCACTCTAATCAAGGACAGGAGGAAATACTATCCATCCGTGACCAGGGTTGACGAATGGGGGCTTTGCAGGGGCAACCTGTGTTGACTAGAACATTTGTCTGCGGTAGAGTTGGCATTTCCTGTCAATCAAGCCGAAGATCCAAGGGCCGGAAAGGTCCGACGGCATAGCCAGGAACAGCACCTCAAAGGGAGCAGTAGCGGCAGCAAGGTCTTGCCGCCGGCTAAACCAAAATCGTGATGCCAAGAAGCTATTAATAGTCTTGACTCGAACAGACTCATATGACTATTCACGAATGACTCGAATTGACTCCAATGAGTCGAGGCTGATTCACCAGGAGTCACACACACCGAATTGGGACGACATGACGAGGCTGGGATATTATTTGGACACGCCGGAAGCGGACATATATTATTTATTTTAATTGTACCAACATCCATGCAGATTATTCTCCTTTTCAAGTCAAGATTCATATGTAAATTAGTAGATTGTATTCAGTAGGAGTCCGTATCTTCACGGACTCAACGTTTGGACCATTATGTACATTTCTATTTCGAGTTTCTATGTTTTGTAGTATTTGGCATGTAGGATTTAGTATATAAGTAGAGGTAGAGCTTAGGTGGAAGCCAGTGGACCGTACCCTTCTTGTTAGGCGCACAGCATAATGTGTGCCTTCGTCTGGGAAGTCTTACGGAATCCATTTGGTGTACATTTGAGTGTCTTAGAGATACTTTGGTGTCTATCAATATATTGGGATTGGATTATATTTGTTGTGCAGCGTCAGCGTCAGCGTTTTAGGGTCAGTGTCAGTGTCAGTGTTTAGGGTCAGCGTCAGCGTTTCAGGGTCTCAGCGTCAGCGTCAGCGAATATTACAGCGGACTTGTCAACTTTCAGTTACAGTTCAAACCCAGCGTCGGACTAAGTTTAGTTCCCCACACAACCACCCGGTGTATATCACCACAAACCTTTTTGAAAACCACAACTCTTCTAAGAACTATAAAGGTCGCATCAGCGCCCAATAGGTCCGAGAAACCAAATGGTCGACTTAAAGCTTTAAGTTGAAACCTAGTTTTCAGCTATTGCAACAGCCGTAATACTTCGGTTGGAACCCCACGAACGCATATACAAGGGGAGAAGTGATTAGGTGTTTGATTTAGAGTGTGTTTAGTGTGTGGTTTAGCCATACATCGAGACCCAGTATCCAGCTCGTTTCCCCCGGTCGTCCCGATCCGCGGCGTATCAGCGTCCGCCAGGAAGTTGAGAACCAGATGCCACAGTAACGGGAGGCATGGGCCGTGGCTTGAACATTCACCCTCGAGGACTCATTGTGGTGCTATCTCAGGCTTTTATGGAGTAGAATTTCCCTTCTTTTGTTGGAAGAGAATGAAGAAGATAGAGAACTGTGCAACACCTGGGAAGTTCCACGAACATCGCAGATGTAAAAAGAAAATGTGTATGAAAATGTTTACGTAGGAACCATTGAAGCCATGATATCGGGGGCCCGGCCTGTTGGGTAAAAGAATGAATTGCATTTAGGAGCATCTGCCGGACTCTGTCAGATTCTGGCGGACGTTCACTGGATTCTGGCGAACACTCAGATGTCCGTGAGACTCCACATGTGTGCATGCATGAAGAATTAGGAAAATATTGTGGTCGAATAGGGTGGTATCCGTCTTTATCTGGCAGATGCGGTTTGGATGGTGGGTTATATCATGCTACTCACGCGGTTCACAGCCTGAACAGTGGGTTTACGGAAGACAAATAAGTAGTACTGTTACGGGTATTTATCCTCACAGAATTCTACAAGATGCCGACCGAGCACAACATCAGTCCAGGGGGTCGGTATCTGCAAGACGCTGGTGGAAACTGCCGGATGCCAACAGTACGTACATCTGGCGGCATCCGCCGGATGGTCGCTGGATTTCGGCAGATGCAAAGACTAGTGTCATGTCAGAAAGGAAATTCGAATATGTATACAATATCACTGACCACAAAGTCAAACAATATGTCCGTAGATCACGCGAACTCAGAAGCAAGCTGACTCTACAGGACACACACACATTTGAACGGCAAAATAAGAAGGCGAAAATTTTGATTAGGAAAGAAGCACAAATTAGAGTCAGAACGAATCAAAAGTGGGGGACCAATAAAGAATGTTCCACAATAACGGACGATCATACCGCTGATAAGCCAGCAATTGGGCCAAGCGCGGAATTTGCGATTTTTGCTCATTCAGTGCCACTAGCTGTATTGTAATCGGCTATATAAATCACTCAGCAGGGGGCTAGTGTCAGTCCGGGCAGCTAGCTAGGAGACAGCAGCGTATATACTATAAGCTTTAAGGTGTGAACTCACCGGAAGGTCAATACTGGCCGGAAAGTCAAAATCATACTTAAAGCTTTAAGTCAAACCTTCTCTTTTAACAAACCCTCAGGGTTCGTAGGAGTTGGGCGTTCACTCTAATCAAGGACAGGAGGAAATACTATCCATCCGTGACCAGGGTTGAGGAATGGAAGCCTTGCAGGGGCAACCTATGTTGACTAGAACATTTGTCTGCGGTAGAGTTGGCATTTCCTGTCAATCAAGCCGAAGATCCGAGGACCGGAAAGGTCCGACGGCATAGCCAGGAACAGCACCTCAAAGGGAGCAGTAGCGGCAGCAAGGTCTTGCCGCCGGCTAAACCAAAATCGTGATGCCAAGAAGCTATTAATAGTCTTGACTCGAACAGACTCACATGGCTATTCACGAATGACTCGAATTGACTCGAATGACTCGAGGCTGATTCACCAGGAGTCACACACACCGAATTGGGACGACATGACGAGGCTGGAATATTATTTGGACACGCCAGAAGCGGACATATATTATTTATTTTAATTGTACCAACATCCATGCAGATTATTCTCCTTTTCAAGTCAAGATTCGTATGTAAATTAGTAGATTGTATTCAGTAGGAGTCCGTACCTTCACGGACTCAACATTTGGACCATTATGTACATTACTGTTTCGAGTTTCCATGTTTTGTAGTATTTGGTATGTAGGATTTAGTATATAAGTAGAGGTAGAGCTTAGGTGGAAGCCAGTGGACCGTACCCTTCTTGTTAGGAGCACAGCATAACGCGTGCCTCCGTCCGGGAAGTCTCACGGAATCCATTCGGTGTACATTTGAGTGTCTTTAGATACTTTGGTGTCTACCAATATATTGGGATTGGATTATATTTGTTGTGCAGCGTCAGCGTCAGCGTTTAGGGTCAGCGTCAGCGTCAGCGTTTAGGGTCAGCGTCAGCGTCAGCGTCAGCGTCAGCGTCAGCGTTTTAGTGTCTCAGCGTCAGCGTCAGCGAATATTACAGCGGAACCTGTCAACCTTCGGTTACAGTTCAAACCCAGCGTCGAACTAAGTTTAGTTCACCACACAACCACCCGGTGTCCATCACCACAAACCTTTTGAAAAACCACAACTCTTCTAAGAACTATAAAGGTCGCATCAGCGCCCAATAGGTCCGAGAAACCAAACGGCCGACTTAAAGCTTTAAGTCGAAACCTAGTTTTCAGCTATTGCAACAGCCGTAATACTTCGGTTGGAACCCCACGAACGCATATACAAGCGGAGAGGTGATTAGGTGTTTGATTTGGAGTGTGTTTAGTGTGTGGTTTAGCCATACATCGAGACCCAGTATCCAGCTCATTTCCCCCTGGTCGGTCCCGATCCGCGGCGTATCACCGCAGCAGACAAATCGACTCAGCAGTCCCCAATATGAGTCAGAACGTGAGAACAACGGTGCGATCGAAACTTAGATCGGGAAAACAATCACCAAAGAATTCGCACGGAACGAAAGAGGAAGGTGGGGGACCAATTGAAAGTGTTCCACAATACCGGATGTCGAGATGCTACGATGTTCACGAAAGAATCAATTAAAAAAACTGGTAACTTTTTGGTGGTGGTTGGCGCGGCTGCAGTGCCTAAAGAACGAGCCTAAAAATGATATTTTAGGACTCATAACCTCACACTCCTTACTCACTTAGCTCATATACCACAGACTCTCTCCATTTCCTGCTACGTACTGCCAACGCGACGAGTGGAACCCAAGGCATCAGCCTTCTCGGACTATGCCGGGGATCGAGCCGACTGTGGATTGGGTACCCACATGTCAGTATCTTGCGGGGGACGTGCTCTCCCTATTATGTCCTTGCATAACTCCCGGATTGTTCAACTGGCAAATGTCTCTGAGTTGTCAGCGACGACCCTAGGTTGGCCTGATGGCGGCTTCTGGTACAGATCCCGACTAGGACTTTAAACCCCTGTCCGTATCCCCTTGACAGTCGTACAGCGTATACGACCTGTCAGTCAATTCTAGACCCCGAGATGTGTGGATACCGTCCACCAGATGTTGGGGTATGCGCGAGTCTAGACCCCGAGATGTGTGAAGAGCCGCTCACCGCATGTCGGGGTATGAGAAATTACTCCCCGGGGTACAAGGAAGTCGTCCTACGTAGCGCGGGATGTGGATAGAATTAGACCCCAGAGGGAATGAGAGTCGATGGGGTCTAAAGCAAGAATACAAGCCAGTATCAAGCCAAAGTGGGACTGAGATTAGATGAGGTAGAATCTACTGTACAGGAGATTTTACAACTGATTATATATATACTTGGTGATCGTGATTTCCTAGTGACTAATCACTGCGCAGGGTTAATGCGACAGTTGTTCGGCGTAGAGGGGGTTTCGATGCTGATCGAAACCTCCTGGTTTGAATAAGTTCAATCGGAATTTGAAAAGCGCTGCCGTCTGTGCCGTGCTGATCCGAGTATGCCGAGTCGTGATCCGAGCGTGATCATGACATGAGTTCCAGCTTTTTCAACTACGGACAATTTATGTATACATGTTTTGGACTATTTTCATTGGATCATTACCTCACCTTACCACTGGTTGAGGGATTCAAGTTTTTCAGCACAATTGATGGTGAAAAATGTGGTTTGTTTTTCAGACATTTTTCACCGAAAAAGTAGGTGGAAAATTCAAACATTTTTCACCACTTTTTACCTTTCTTTTGAATTTTTCACCTCGAGCTCAAAAAATAGTGAAAATGATTTGAGTTTTTCACCTACTTTTTCAGTGAAAAATGTCTGAAAAACAAACGACATTTTTCACCGTAAATTGTGCTGAAAAACTTGAATCTCCCAACCAGTGTACCTTTTTACCTTTTACCACCACAAATCTATGCTTTTGCTGAGTATTTCGCATGCATCCTCCTTCCTTTGAGTTATTTCAAGCTGAGTTTTTGATTCTACCTTCCTTAATTTCTGATGTACACATATTCTGATTATTTCCCAGCCACCACTATCATATTCTGGTCTACAGGTGACCTACATCGGCATTGAAGCACCCTCCCTCTTCATTCTGCCGGGCTCGAGGCTGTAGACCAGTGTATGAGCACATAGGAGGTTAGTAATGGGAAATTTCGGTTCGGTTCAGGTTCGGGGTACTTTTGCCTGAACCCCGAACCTGACCCACAGGTTCAAGTTCAAACGGTTCGGTTCGGCGTTCGGAGGAGTTCGAACCCCCCGAACCAAACCTAATTTTATCTGCCAAAAACTGCCGCACCGAGGAGCTTGCAATTGTCCTACCACTTAGACAGCCTCTGGAATTCGTGTTAAGACCTTCTGGCGTGATCCAGCGACCTTGCCGACGGAGCTCCGGAGAAAAAAAACCATGGGTTTTCGGCAGAATCGAGGATGAGGTAAGTGCAGAGATGGGATGCTTGTCGTCACGGTGAAACAGGCAAGATGCGCTGACAGTGAATTTGGGTTAAACTAAGCTAAGATGTGGGCTAGCTGAACACTAACACACCACACCAAATCCCCTTATGATTATAACACTAAGACTAGCACATCTTCCTAGTGAGTTCGGGTCCGAGCTGTAGTATGCAACTACTGGTTTGGATTCCTAGTGCACAAAGTAATGATTTATGGCCTCAACTATCTTAACAAACAGCTCCCATCTCTGAGCTGGCTGCACCGTTTGACCAAAACAAGTCATTCCAGGGGATGGAATGAACGGGTTGGGGTAAAAAGGGTTTGTTACTCGGGGGACGTGGGCTAGTACGTCATCTTGTGCGAGGGGATAAAATGTATTATGAAAACTTCCAGTTACGGACTATGCTGCTTCAGCTATTCTCTCCTCCATGACGATCCTGACTCCTCAGATGCCAGGTGCCGACTTAGAACCTTGAATCTAAGTTCTTTTCCTTAACACTTGGGCTTATTATGTACCTAGAGGGTTCACTCAAGCTCCGTTAATCGGCCAATAAAATTGACTAAGGAGTTCTACCAAAGTGCTGTGCTGGTCGTAGTCCATTTTACGGGAGGTGTTTCCTAGTCACCCAATGCGTAGCACTTGCGAAGTCCACCACGAAGTCAACGACAACTCTTGAATGTTCTCTTTGTGCTCTCAGTCCCGATTTATATGTGGAGGTTGTTGCCGCTCACAAGCTCCCAATGCAAGTCCTTGCTTATTGGTTCACACAGTTACTTCTGGATCCAACAACACTGATTCGATTTTTATAAACTTTTACAAATGAAGAAGATACTTTATCTCTACTGGCTAGGCCTGAGCACACCCTTATCGGTCTAACTATGAGCGGGGCATGAACTGGCCTTCAGCGGCATTTTATGAGTCCTTTTTATACTATTTGAGAGAAGAAGATGAGGTAAAGTAAAATGAGTCAAATAAGTCCAAAAATGGTCCGTGCGGCTGCCTACGGATAGCTAGCCAGGTCTATCGACTTGCCAGACAGTCAGCTGGCTGACCATCTTTGGGGCCTAAACGAGGTATATTGCCAATTCCGTACAGCTTTACAGCTCCCGGACTCTCGGTATTTGCAAAACAACACCGGAAAAACCGTTCCCGCTATCACCTGCTCACCAATCCTCTCCCATTCTCCGTTCTTGCATGGACTGGACATCTCAGCGTCCAGACATCACGACATCTTATCTTGAATACCTCTCTTGGACTTGTTTGCTGCAGCTAGCTGCCTGCAAACGCGTTGCGTCGATCACCTGATCTGCCGAAACGCAGATCCTCTTGCTGCCGGCTTCTCTAGCCGTCGCTATCCGACTAGCCTGATATATCCGTCACTAGCCCGAACTGTACAGAACCGTAGGTTCGGATCAAGCTGCCTTCTCATCACATGATATTCACGTGCTGCACAGCGAAACCTGAGAAGGGGCTTGCATCAAGATGTAAACAAAGGGCAATGTGTTCTAACCGATCTCAGTTTCGCCGTTCATCCCATGCATGTAGTTGAAGAGCTGTACTTTAGAAGTGCGAAAATCATTTGGTTTACTCAGAATTTGGATAGGACCCTTCTGGGACTTGTAACGTGTGAATGACAATCAAAATCCCTCTACCACTTGAATTGTCGTCCGAATAAAAGAATCTGAGGGCAGAGTTTAGTTTTATTTGCAGGTTTGATAGTTTGGTCAGCTTTTTCTTCCAGGATGTCATTCAAAATGAACCCATACTGCGAGGAGGAAAAGGTAGGGGAACTGGTCATCTAGGGGGCAAAAGATTCCGGGTGACAAAATTGCTCAAATGGTCAGAACAGTCCTATACTTTAATGTAAATGAGCCATTTGAACAGTTGAGTGCATTGTTACAGCGCAGTACAAAAGTGCAGAAAGTGGTGTTATGTCGGTCACACTTGAGTCACATCTGCAAACAAAAACAGAAATGTAATTTTCCTGCATGCACAAAGCGGTTGAGAACATAAATTTTGCCGGGGAATATGTTTGAAAGTACATTCCCAAGCCAAAGAGCCTACAAGAGCCCTGAATTTCACAGATCAAGTTGGGTATTTGTTCAGAATTCAGATTGCAACTACTCTGGCAGACTTTTCATGTTCAAGAGGGAATCATCACTAACTGATGTATATGACTATCCAGGCCGATGTAGTAGTGTTGCCGCGACTCGTCAAGTCGGAAGTCGACTTGGCTAAGTCGACTTACGGCAACCTTCGACTTGACTTGACTTGACTTGGTCAGCCCAAGTCACTTGAAGTCACTTGAAGTCGACTCAAGTCGGTTGAGTCACACCATTGTTAATTCGGGTTCCTGGGGCTATTTCATGGATCAGAGAGTCCAGTATTCTTCCCTTTAGTACTTAGGATTTTTCTTATATTTTTAGAGATTTAATCTGTATTCAAAACTGGATGGAAACACAAACCAACACAGGTGTGACATGTCGTGACAGATGTCACAGATGTGACACCCGGTTGGAAAAAAAATTGAAAACTACTCCAATTGCGCCTAGTGATTAAAATATACATCTTCTACTAAACCCCCGACTCAAGTGACTCAAGTGACTCCAAGTCGACTTGCGTTGACTCGGAAGTCGCAAGGAAGTCTGCAAATAACTTGACTTGACTCGACTCAAGTCGACTTCCGGAAGTCGACTTAAAGGGGGTCAAGTCTGAGTCGCGGCAACACTACGATGTAGTATGATCCAATGAACATACTCCACACTGGAACCTAACTTATCTGAGGTGAATTAACAGAGAAGGTGTGGGTTGAACACATCACCCTTTTTTGGCAGTTTGCAACAAGCCAGAATCACCGGCTCGCCGGTGCGGAGACAGGCTTGCTCCGAACCTAGCAGAACCGTGGTTCCTAGTACGGGGCTATCATTGTATCTGTTTGCTAGCTGACCCTCTGTATGTCCTCTTTACACTAGCTAGTAACCTTTGTTACCCTGTGCTCTCTGGAAGTCGTCTATTGTCCCGCTAGCACACACTATGAGGTACTTGACCATAGTAGTTCCTCCACGTGTATACTCCCTTAGCGTAACACTTGTTCATGCGCCTAGCACTAAGTTTGTACTACGGTCAGCAGCCGGAGCTCACTCTGACCCTCCTTTGTACCACCAAAAAGAGTCTTAGTAGGGTTATTGTCCCTAATAGAAAGCTAGCTTGATTCAATTTGAAGCCTAGTATGCCTTGCATTAAGCTAGCACTAAAAATTGCAAAAACAGCTAGATGTCGGTACATTGATGTTGCGCCGTTTCATCGGTTCCGCACATCTCACTGCTGTAAACCGAATTTTTTGTTATCTTCGCGGAACTATCAATCTCGGCATCAACTATAACTCGGATTTCCACTCCCTCATTGAGTTATTTTCCGACTCCGACTGGGGAAATTCTCCAGACGACCGCAGATCCGTCACGGGGTACCTCTCCATGCTTGCAGGGGGAGTCGTCACCTGAAGTTCCAAGAAGCAACCTACCACTGGTGACTGGCAATTGCCACCAAACAAATGTCTGTTTGTTCCTTATTTGTTCGCGGTCGGTCCTGGCTACAGCCTTGCACAGTGCATCCAGCGCCTCAAATTAAAATTCAGGAGGCTTCTAAGCTAAATCCCCAGGGAATGTTCCGCGTACATTTTTTAAATTGGGCTCCAAAAAATTCCTACGAAGGGCTGGATTTAGCGGGGATTTGATGCCAAAAATGATAAATAAATTCAAGGACCGCTAATGAGGGACAAAATGGAAAATCTGGCCGGTACATTCCCTGTAAATGCTAATTTTGAAGACATCTTACACCAAGAGTTTGGCGAAAAGGTTGGTGGTTGGAGCTCTACGATGGACCGACTGACACCGGACATTTGATCCCAGCAAGTTGCCAGTCACCACTACCACCGCTCTGTCGAGCATAGAAGCCGAATATATGGCTTTATCTTCCGCCCTCCATGAAGCTCTTTGGCTTCGCAACATGCTCACAGACCTCGGTTTTCTTCCCATCTTCCCCCCCACATCTCTGTTGACAACCAGGGCACCATTTTGTTCGCTGAGAACTCTGGTTTTCACGCCTGTTCTAAACATACTGATGTTCGGCATCATTTTATTCAGGAGAAACTTACTTCTCCCGAAGTGTCAGTTTCCTACCGCCCTACCTCGGAGAACACCGCAGACTTATTCACCAAAGCTCTTGACAAGTCCAAGTACTTCGTCTCTCGGCTCGGTATGACTCGCGCTTAAGGGGGAGTGTTGTTGTTTGGTTCATTCCCACGGTTCGGCTGTACCCACCCACCGACTTTCCCCGATGTTCTCCCCGATTCTGTTTACTCTAGTTGTAGTACCTTTTAGATAATATTCTCTACAGTATATAAGCTGTAGTTTTAGCCTCACAATATTACTCAAGTTTTACTTCACTCTCAGCGCAATCTTCTCAACAAGCATGACATCCACGCCCGAAAAAAGTACGGACTCTGGGCGTTGAGCAGGATCATTGATGCCATCACTATTTTCAACAACTTGGGAATTGGGCCGGGGGGCGCATCTATCGTTTCAATGGGTGTCAGAGATGTATTGTCAGACTCATTACACAACACAGCAAAATGATTAGGGGATGCGACAGAGGACGTACTGCTCACTCTGTGCGGGGGACAAAACCCTCCTGCTCCACCATTGCTGCATGCTTGGCAACTGTCTCCGCTGAGGCGACACATGTGATGAGCTCCTCGAGCATGTCGGGTGCAAGCTGCTGGACGACCTCATCAAGAACGTCAATGTTCCGGATGTCCATACTCGCTATGTTGTAAAGTGACCGGAATTGAGTTTTCGCCCAAATTGCACCCCAAAGGCTGGTTGAATGGAGCTAAAGTTTTATGTGTATGATCCAATGTTGCCCCTCTCACTGACTCCAATGAAAAAACACTAATTTTCGACCACCAGGAGCAATGGAATCAAGATTTGAACCGCCTTCTACATTTAGCTGTGATTCTCTATCAATGAAATTTATTCATACAGAGCCACAGAGGGGCGGAGTAGCCAGTAAACTTGGTGAAAAGGATTGCACTGACGAATACATATTTCTGAGACATTCAAACCCAGTAAAACGACCTCAGAACAACTTACACAAGGAGGATATAGCTATTTTTAGAAATATTCACTGTAGCGTTTAGAACTCGCGAGTCCTCAAATTTCAGTGACTCAGAAGACTCGAAATTTCCTAAAGACTGAGAATCCAGTAACTGAAGTGGTCATGACAATTTTTGAGGGCCCTGCGGTTAGAATTCCGGTTGAATTCCGGTCACTTTACGACATAGCGAGTAGGGGTGGTGCAGTTGCGAGCAAAGTGATTGGGGTCCCCGCATTGGAAGCACCCATAACGAAGAGAGCGCCGGGCATGCATGCGGTCAACATCTATGGGGACCGGGGGTGGAAACGTGGGGGGAGCAGCCCTCTGTGTGGGGTGGGCCGAGGGCGACTTGGAACAACTGAGTACCGATCAGACATCCCAGCTGAACCAGTACCCGCGGCCTTTGCCTGGAGGAGCAATTCATACTGGCGGTATGCATGAAGCTGCCATGCAGCGTAGTCACACAGGTCAGGGGGGTTGCTCGACTTGGTGATGGTGAGGTTAATGGCTGGGTCGAGTATAAAAGCTTTTTTTGTTAAATAATATCAACACACACAAGTCCACATTGAACAGTGCACATGTACACCCAGTGCAGCACGTGTACAGTAAATCTGGGACACGGGCTACATTCAGTTGAACTCACAACACATATATCGCACAATGTACTATAGCACACAATGTACAATGAGAATATTGTGTTCGCAAGAAGTACTCACATCATTGTGCACTTCTACCGGTCAAATTGGACAATCAGCAAGCCTTATTTTGTTGCTGTGAACAATTTACCTTGGCGGTCTTGCCCAAACTTTCCCTGCCATAATACAAATTAACCCAGGGTGCCCAGACCACAGCCCATATCAACCCACGTCGAACCGCGGACGCCGACAGATCAATCCCAGAGTCGACTATGAAACCAAAACATCACCCAGCGATTTCAACCACCTCCGCCCTCCCAAGTCCTTCAAACAAGGACAACAATATCGAAAGAAATAGCTGATTATTTTAAAATATATCTGGCCTAATCGAATGGATTGGGTGGCGGGACGTCAGAAGACCGGTCCTGGACAGCTTTTAGGTATTAGGGAACGTCGGCTGGCATCGCGGGGTCGCTTCGGGTGTTGAATGAGCCTTGGGATCGGGGCTGGGATCAGCAAGTAAGAGACCGCTGGGTCAATGCTGTGATGTTGCTGGGTTGATGGGAATTCAAGCCTGGCCGGGTATTTGAGGTTGAATATAAAGTTATGAAATCAACTTGTTGAACATTCATTTGTGAGTGTACACCTCGCTGTTCAACCGTTGTAGAAGATTGGGTTGGTCTCTTGGTAGACCAGAGTGGTGTCTAGGTCGTGTCGGCCGGATGTCGAGGCTTGAGATAAAAATGAATGTCGGGGCTGGGAAATAATCAAGGTAGGTGTGGATCAGGTAATAGGGAAGATAAAATGAGAAAATTAGCTCAGAAAGACTCAAAGGAACGTGGATTCCCGTGAATACTCAGCAAAAGTGTAGATTTGACGTGGTGGTAAGGGATAAAGAGAGAAGGTGAGGTAATGATGCGATGAAAATAGTACAAAACAGTGGTACGTAAATTGTCCGTTGGTTGAAAAGCCGAAGCTCAGAGGAAGATGGTCGCCAAGCGAACCATCCGGGAGCTACGCAAAGACGTGATAGGGAGAGTACGTCCCCCGCAAGACGCTGATATATGGGTGCCCAAGCGATAGTCGGCTCAATCCCCGGTGTAGTCCGAGAAGGCCGATGGTTCGGGTTCCACTCGTCGCGTTGGCGGTACGTAGGAAGGAATACTAAGAGTCTGTGGTATATGAGGTGAGTAAGTAATAAATGTGAGGCAGATTGGGAAATATCCATAATATAATATTTGAGGCTTGAATGAATATTTGCGCTCGATGTGTCCGGTAGAATAGCTTGAATGTAAAATAGGTATGGTGCTCGTCGTCGAGAGGTAAAGCAAATCTATCAATGTGAGAGCAATAAAAGTGAGTATAAACATAAAATGAAGGAGATGTTGTGCTTGTATGAATAAACCACAATATTCAGGTATTTTGTTCAAAATCTTGGCTTGGGTATAAAATCGGCTCGAGACCCGAAGGCGATGAGCGGGGCGAGTCGCACTTCCACACCGTGTGAGACGTGGATTGTTCACATCAGGCACATTGATGTTCACATCACGGTGATTGATGTTCACTTTCAGGTGTGCACAGTGCAACTTGGGGTGCTGAGTGCATCATCTGGAGTTTGTTGTGACTTGCTAATTGTACTTCCAATGAAAGTAAATAATATTTAACAATAAATACCGTCATAGTCGAGTCTAGTCCGGTACTTGGTGACCTTCATGAGAGGGTCTTCGAAACCAGCGAGGTTGACAAGGTCCTCGAACTCACCGGTGTAGCGGAAGACGTCACGAGAACCCATGAAGTACGAGTGGGACTTGAGTTTTTGCAGGGTATGGTCCTGCTCGTTCTCTTCAACGAATCTGAGCTTGAATTTGGTGGTGAAGGCGGCCCAGGTGGGGAATGGGAATTTGTCCTTCTTCGAGCAACGCTCAGCCCAAAGCTGTGCGGAGTCCTTCGCCATAAATAGCATGGTGTAGAGAACAACCTTCCTCTCTGAGGGGTGGCCATCCTCAGTGAAGGCCTCTGGGAGGAGGTGGGCATAGGAGCAGATAGCATGAAGGAATACCCAACCTTGGGTTTGATCGCCGTCAAAGACAAACAGGGGGTTTGGTCAGAGGACCAATTTTGCTCCAGGAGTAAGGTTGCCGAATATCCCTGGACCCGGGTCCAGAGGTGATGTAGCAAGGGACAGGACAGGGGGTGGTGGTGGGTTTTGATTCTCAATTATATGGGTGAGTTGATCTAGAGTCTCCTCAATTCGGGTCATGCGGTCAGCGTTGGCAGCAGCGGCGGCAGCAGTGTCCGCCATGACAGGATTAGGGAGAGGGGAGGAGGGGGCAAGATTGGAGGAGGGCGAGGTAGGAGCACTGGAGTAGTGGTCTGAGTTTGTGGCACCAAACCTCCCAATCTTGACCGGTTGATCCCTTAGAGAGTTTTTTCTGCTGTAAGGGCAACCTCGAGGCCTGAGAATACTCAAGAGTCCTAGCGAGGGAGATCCAAAGAGAAGAAGCTCTGAGGATTCCCACACCAGGCTGCAGGTATAAAGGCTACTATACAGATGTACGTGACTGGAGTGACACGGGGGGCAAAGATCCAGGTACACAATTGTCGTGTGCCTTAAATGCACATATCACACACATGGCCCGGATTTAACTGTGACACATCACTAAGGGCTTTGTTGGTTGTTTCAAAGCTCTTTGTGTTGTGTAGTCGCTATAATGTACCTAGTTAACAGGGATCTGAAACTTATTTTCAGCTTTGAGTATGAGGAAACTTTGTAAATTAAGCTCAGGGTTTTTTTTGGCTGAGCCGCAACTCTGCCGGGGATCCCATTGTGGCTCTGCCACCTACCAGGTATATCATGGCTACTACTCAGTCGACCAGCAACACAAAGCTCATAAAGAGCTTTGAAACAGCCAAAAAAACACTTTTGTGACAAGTCACACGTATTTCCGGACTATGTGCACGGGACGTGCATTTAAGGCACATGATAATTGTGTGCCTGGGTCCTTGCCCACCGTGTGATCGGCAAAGATTCCAAGCTTGATAGCAGACACGGTGCCATTGGGAGGCATCAGGCCAACCGGACCGGCGTGGAATAGGGGTTCTCCTGACAGTTTCAGTCCATCCTCAAATCAGTAATTCAGGCTCTTCTCCCTCGCCGTTATTATGCTCCTCACAGTGTGCTCGAGTGGAATGGAGACACTTTCCGTAATCATTTCCGTGTCAGATTTCAACACTCGGCCCGGTCCGAATTCTCAACAGTGGGATTAACGGTGGCCTGTCACAAGATTAACCCTTTGGCCTGTCTTACTATATAGGATGATCTTTTTTGACACAGGCTACATCCTCTGTAGAAGTATTCGAATATTGCTACGCCGATACCAGTTCGGTGATCAGTTGAATTGGCATCGCGACTTTTTGAACTTTTCCATTAGCCCACACCATGAAGACCAAGCACACCACAAGGATATTGGAGCTCTTCAAAAGTAGTGTTGAACGAGCCTCAAACAGCATATCTATCTCGAGTCAGAGAGGGGTACAGATTCATTTTCCAAGGGTTGACATCGTTCCCGCTCCGGTGAAACGGGTGCTCGGGGAACAGACCAGAATGCTAAACTAAATGCTAAAGCTGACAAGCAGGATGCTTCGCTGCTTAAGCCAAATCTGTGGATAAGACCTCACAACTAACAACTACTAACCAAAACTAACACCAAAACACCCCTTTCAAGGTCTACCGCCGACGAGTAAAGATGCTTGTCCAAGATTACACGAATGTACTTCCAAGGACAAGGACCAAGTACCGAGATGGCTTAAGTAGTCTTTTTATGAATTGCGCTGGTCAAGCGTGAAAACACCGTTTGTTCGCCTTGTCAAGTGCAAAACCAATGTCCTGAACGCCTGAGTTGACTTGTAGATATTGCAGCTTCTCAGCTTCAATTGCAATTCTCTTTTAGATAACCAGTTCGGACAAAGTCCCACTTCGTGCACAATAAATCCTGTGTTCTCTCGCCGTTTAACTTTGTCTGGAACCTGTTGTATAGTATCACTTTGTCTGAAACCCGTTGTATAGTATCACTTTGTCTGGTAGCCGCTTTGTCTGGTAACCACAATTCCGTAACTCGGTCCGTTTGGTTTAAGGGTTTCGCAAATCAATGCCAGTCAACTTGTTATATTCGAGCTACTCCGTGGAGGCGAAACAAGCCCTAGTCTCCCTTGGTGCGCGGGCACTGGTAGCTTCCGGCTCCCTTGGGGGAGATTTCGTGCTGTCCTACTAAACTATGGCTCCCTTATATACATTTCCTACATACTAGTTACATACGCGCTATTATCATGCGGCAGTTATTAGCTGAGCTTTAGTCGGTCCATTACAGTCATTCTACTCAGTCGGAAAGCTATCCGACCCCTTTGTTGCATTTAAAAGCGGACCAAGGTTTCACTTGGTGCCTAAGTCGATTGATCACTTAGTAAGTCGTTTTTTACCACCTCGCACTTGAGGTAGCTGTTTATCCCTTAAGCAAGGATCCCTTGGTTGAACTCAGCCAATTAATAGCTCTTTGTAGACACCAATATGTTTGTGGTTCTGAACATGTAGTTCACATCATCAATAGTAATCCTGTTTTAGAAGGTATTGATCAGTTCCTTGGCAATCCGGCCAAGTCGGACATCCGGCACAGTGCTTAACCGACATTGAGTTAAGGACTGCAGCAGATCATGTGATCGGGCGTGTCGCGTTAAAGCGAACAAATAAAACACAACATCTCGAGAAGCCGGCTTAAGGTAGGTTCCCTTTTAGCCCAATATTAGACAGAGTGGATATGTACTAATCCCTTGATCAAATAGACCCTGTGGTGGCTTCTGAACCATTATCCAGCCATGCCTAAGTCATGCTCGACGTCAAACTCCTTAAGCAGTATGTGAATATTCTGCCTAAGCGAGTCGCGCACGAACTGTGATTACCACAGTAAGTCCTTTAACTAACCGTGCAGGATGACATGTTAGTCCTCGTTTAGGCTATGTGTGTGCGTTAAATTGGTAAAACGACATGATTTCTGCGTGTTCCAATACACAGCTTATCACCGGGAAGACAGAATACTCTTCACATCCACCTTCATTCATGTGTATGCGTGCGGATCAACTTGTACATCCAGAAACAAACAGAGCGCCCCTGACATCTGACTCCATGTTTAAAGGCCTACAAGATAGACCATAAGATCAGACTACACAGTTGAACGTGCTTTCTTACGGAGGCAGTGATTCTTAATAATGTCCACCAGCTTCGGTGCAACTTTCTTGACCGGCTGCCCAAAGGACTTGTGATCTTCAAAAACCTGTTCAAAGTCCTCTGCGGGGAGGGCGGTGATGGTGTTGTTCACAGCCTCCTTTATAGTGGATGCAAGATATGCATCAATGGCCGAGGAAAAAGCGGAACGAAAGGATTTCTTGTGAGTGGATGCCTGGGTAAAGGTTTGCTCAATGCATATGCAAATCACTGCAAAAAAGTGTCAGAGCAGTATCATCGGGGTCAAGCGGCTTGTACCTGCAACGACTTCGGCCTGTCCGGGGAAAGTCTTGAGTTTATTCTCCTATGCGCGAGTGAGGAAAAGGTACGAGAGCCACGAGGTGAATGCTACGGACCAGATTTGGATACTTGCTGTTTATCACGGCGGTGCAATGAGTAACATTTCTGACCTGCCGGTGGACAGATGGAGCTGATCAGTTGAAAAGTGTTAGTTGCTTGCTCACAAACTGCGGGGGTGAGATTAAGTAGGCAATATCATTAGCAGAGGTCAGGCGAGGAAAAGGTGGTACTCACGCGCTGCAGGAAATGCGCCGCCGGGGATGCTTCATCAGCAAATGTCGAGTGCGGGTAACAGCTTTATGTACCAACTACAAGAAATGCGCAGGGGATGCTTCATCAGCAAACGTTGAGTGCGGGTAACAGCTTTATGCACCAACTACGGGAAATGCGCCGCAGGGGATGCTTGGTCAGGAGACGTTGAGCGCGGGGAAAGGCAGCACTCACGCGCTGCAGGAAATGTGCCGCAGGAGACGCTTCATTAGCAAACGTTGAGCGCGGGTAACGGCTTTACGCACGAGCTGCAGGAAATGCACCACGGGTGACACTTCGTCAGGAGACTTCAACCGGGGGCAGAGGCAATACTCACGTCCTGTGTGAAATACACAGTAGGGGATGCTTTGTCAGGAGAGTTCGAGTGCGGGGAAAGGCAGCACTCACGCGCTGCAGGAAATGGGCCGCAGGAGACACCTCATCAGCGAATGTCGAGCGCGGGTAACCCCTTTACGTACAAGCTGCAGGAAATGCGCCGCGGGTGACACTTCATCAGGCGACGTTAACCGGGGGCAAAAGCGACACTCACGTCCTGTGTGAAACACACGGTAGGGGATGCTTCGTGAGGAGACTTCGAGCGCGGGGAAAGGCAGCACTCACGCGCTGCAGGAAATGCGCCGCAGGAGACGCTTGATGAGGAGATGTCGCGGCGGGCAACGGCGGCACTCACGTCCTGTTCAAAATACACCGTAGGGATGCCTCATCAGGTGAAGTCGAGCGCGGGCAACGGCGTTACGCACGAGCTGCAAGAAATACGTCACAGCGGACCCTTTGTCAATGGAGAGGGAGCGCGGTAACGGCAATACTCACGCGCTACAGGAAATGCGTCGCAGGAGACACTTCATCAGCAAACATCGAGCGCAGTTAACGGCTTTACGTACGAGCTGCAGGAAATGTGCCGCAGGTGACAATTTGTCAGGAGACTTTGACCACAGGCAAAGGCGGCACTCACGTCCTGTGCAAAATATCCTTCATCAGGAGACTTTGAGCACGGGCAAAGGCATCACTAACACGCTGCAGGAAATGAGCCGCAGGAGATACTTCATCGGCAAATGTTGAGCGCGGGTAACGGCAGCACTCACACGCTGCAGGAAATGCACCGCAGGAGATGCTTAGTCAGGAGACGTCGAGCACGGGAAACAGGGGCACTCACAAACTGCAGATGGCACTTTGTCAGCAAACATCCACCACGGGCAACGGCTTTACGCACGAACTGCAGGAAATACGTCGCAGCGGACCGTTTGTCGACGGAAATAGAGTGCGGTAACGGCAATACTCACGCGCTGCAGGAAATGCGCCGCAGGAGACGCTTGGTCAAGAGATGCTGTATGTGGGCAAAGGCGGCACTCACGCGCTGTACGAAATGCACCGCAGGAGATACTTCATCGGCAAATGTCGAGCGCGGGTAACGGCAGCACTCACGCGCTGCAGGAATTGCGCCACAGGGGACGCTTGGTCAGGCGACATCGAGTGCGGGAAACAGCGGCACTCACATACTGCAGGAGATGCGCCGCAGGGGATGCCTCATCAGGCGACGTCGAGCGCGGGAAACAGCGGCACTCACGAGCTGCAGGAATTGCACCACAGGGGATACTTGGTCAGGAGACATCGAGGGCGGGAAACAGCGGCACTCACATACTGCAGGAAATGCACAGCAGGTGGTACTTTGTCAGCAAACATCCACCACGGGCAACGGCTTTACGCACGAACTGGAAATACGCCACAGCGGACCCTTTGTCAACGGAGATCAAGCGCAGTAATTGCAATGCTCACGCGCTGCAGGAAATGCGCCGCAGGAAACTTTATCAGCAAATGTCGAGCGCGGTTAACGGCAGCACTCACACGCTGCAGGAAATGCGCCGCAGGAGATGCTTAGTCAGGAAACGTCGAGCACGGGAAACGGGGGCACTCACAAACTGCAGATGGCACTTTGTCAGCAAACATCCACCACGGGCAACGGCTTTACGCACGAACTGCAGGAAATACGTCGCAGCGGCCCCTTTGTCAAGAGATGTTGTGTGTGGGCAAAGGCAACACTCACGTCCTGTGCGAAATACGCCGCAGGGAATGCTTCGTCAGGAGACTTTGAGCACGGGTAAAGGTACCACTCACGCGCTACAGGAAGTGCGTCGTGGGAGATACTTCATCCGCAAATGTCCAGCGCGGGTAACGGCAGCACTCACACGCTGCAGGAAATGCGCCGCAGGAGAGGCTTATTCAGGAAACGCCGAGCACGGGAAACGGGGGCACTCACAAACTGCAGGAATGCACCGCAGGTGGCACTTCGTCAGGAGACGTCGAGCACGGGAAACGGGGGCACTCACAAACTGCAGGAATGCACCGCAGGTGGCACTTCGTCAGGAGACGTCGAGCACGGGAAACGGGGGCACTCACAAACTGCAGGAATGCACCGCAGGTGGCATTTCGTCAGCAAACATCCAGCGCAGGCAACGGCGTTACGCACGATCTTCAGCAAAATATACCGCAGCGGACCCTTTGTCAACGGAGATGGAGCGCGGTAACGGCAATACTCACGCGCTGCAGGAAATACGCCACACGAGACACTTCATCAGCAAACATCGAGCGCAATCAACAGCTTTACGTACGAGCTGCAGGAGATGCGCCGCAGGTGACAATTCGTCAGGAGACTTTGACCGTGGGCAAAGGCGGCACTCACGTCCTGTGCGAAATACGCCGTAGGGGATGCGTCGTCAGCAGACTTCGAGTGCACGGGCAAAGGTAGCACTCACGCGCTAGAGGAAATGCACCGCGGGAGATACTTCATCGGCAAATGTGGAGCGCGGGTAACGGCAGCACTCACACGCTGCAGGAGATGCGCCGCAGGAGATGCTGAGTCAGGAGACGTCGAGCACGGGAAATGGGGGCACTCACAAACTGCAGGAAATGCACCGCAGGTGGCACTTCATCAGTAAACATCCAGCGTGGGCAACGGCTTTACACACGAGCTGCCGGAAATACGTCGCAGCGGACCATTTGTCAACGGAGATGGAGCACGGTAACAGCAATACTCACGTGCTGCAGAAAATACGCCACAGGAGACACTTGATCAGCAAACGTCGAGTGCAGGTAACCGCGTAACGCACAAGCTGCAGGAAATGCACCGCAAGAGACACTTCATCGGCAAATGTCGAGCGCGGGTAATGGCAGCACTCACGCGCTGCAGGAAATGCGCCGCAGGAAACTCCATCAGCAAACGTCGAGCGCGGGTAACGGCTTTACGCACGACCTGCAGGAAATGTGCCGCAGGTGACACTTTGTCAGGAGACTTTGAGCGCGAGAAAAGGCAGCACTCACGAGCTGCCGGAATTGCGCCACAGGGGACGCTTGGTCGGGCGACATCGAGTGCGGGAAACAGCGGCACTCACATACTGCAGGAGATGCGCCGCAGGGGACGCCTCATCAGGCGACGTCGAGCGCGGGTAAAGGCAGCACTCACCTGCTGCAGGAGATGCAGCACAGGAGATCCTTGGTCAGGAGATGTTAAGCACGGGCAAAAGCAACACTCACGTCCTGTGTGAAATACGCCGTAAGGAATGCTCTGTCAGGAGATGTCGAGCGCGGGCAAAGGCGGCACTCACTTCCTGTGCAAAATACGCCGTAGGGGATGCTGCATCAGCAGAGGTCGTGTGAGGAAAAGGTGACACTCACAAGCTGCAGGAAATGCGCCGCAGCGGACCCTTTGTCAGCGGAGATTAAGCACAGTACTAGTAACGGCAGTACTCACAGGCTGCGGGAAATATCGCAGCAGATGCTGCGTCAGGAGATGTCGTGCGCGGGCAAAGGCGACACTCACATCCTGTGCAAAGTACACCGTAGGGGATGCTTCATCAGCAAGGTCGGGCGAGGAAAGGTGGCACTCACGAGCTGCAGGAAATGTGCCGCAGCGAACCCTTTGTTAACGGAGTTCAAGCGCAGTAACGGGGGTACTCACGGGCTGCGGGAAGATATCGCAGCGGATGCTTGGTCAGGAGGCGTCGAGCGTGGGCAACGGCCTTACGCACGAGCTGCAGGAAATACGCCGCAGCGGACCCTTTGTCAACGGACATCGAGCGCGGTACCGGCGATACTCACGGGCTGCGGGAAAACATCGCAGCAGCCACTTTGTTAGCGGAGGTCAATTGCGGTAACGGCAGTACTCACGGGCTGCAGGGAAACATCACAGCGGACACTTTGTTAGCGGAAGTCGATCACGGTAACGTGGTACTCACAGGCTGCGGGAAAACATCGCAGCAGATGCTTTGTCAGTGGATTTGCATTGAGAGTGTCACTCACATCCTATAGCACCGGTATGTGAATCCATATTAAAGACTTGACGATGCACTTACATCCTACGGAAAGATTTCAAGCTTTCAGAGGTAGTCATTCCATCATTATCTATCTTGCTCACATACTGTTCGAAGGCTTAGTAGATATAGACCTGGACATCTTCCACTCACTTCCTGGTTCATTTATAATGATGTGCCACTTGAAATAATGTTACCAAATATACCTCGACCGTCTGGACATCTGATTAGGAATGTTCGATGGTGAACCTACCAACGAACCGTCTCAGGAAGTTGTAAGGGCACTAAAGAATTTGACAGAAGCTTAAGCTTACCCAGACATGCGGGAACCATGCCAAGATGTTGCGTACAGTATCTAGCAGATGCCGAATTGAGTACATGACAGGAAATACACAATTTCACCTTTTATAGTGTCGCTCCTACCCGCTTGACGGAGACCTCTTGTTCAAATACAATAGTGAGCAAGTGTCAATAGGCAAAATGTTTACATTTACCTTCCCACTGCGTACTGTATACAAAGATTGATATTGTTCTGCTGTACCGACACGAATAGCAGCCTCAGATTATCGTCGGTAAGAGCTTTAGCTGTCTTCTCCATGAGCTCGTTGCAATTAGTGGTGTCTTTGTGCATATCTATCCCACCGGAGGATCAGTAAGTGTTCGGGTCCAAACACAAATTGAAGTAATTACCCGCAAGGCGCAAGTAATCAGAAGGAGGGACTTTCCGCGAGCTAAGAGGCTCTATGAAGTCCGTGGTTAGCAACTGTTCAGCACGTTGTTCCTTCCCCTGTTGCGAGTCCGATCTGCTGTATCCATTATCCCTGAGCTCCTGAAATGCTCTTGTGGCAAGCCCATCAAACTTGGTGAAGATTGCAATGACCGGCACTGGCGGACTTTGATTACTGGAGTAAAGACCAAAAACTACTCACCTTTGCCTCTGATATCAGTGTCAAAGAAATCCTCATCGGCCTTCAATAAAGGTCTGGTAGTGTCGCCCGTCGGCAAACAGTACCTATTCAGAATGATTAGTGTGTCAGAGACTACACAGTTCTGGTTACCAGATCGCATGCAGCTGGTCCTCTAACGTGCTGGCTGCCGCACGCCGGGCAATGAAATCTTTGACTTTGTTTGTCTCTTCCGAAGAGCCGCTTTCGAATCCGCGCGAATCATGGAAAATGAATTCCGGGTTGCTCTTGAAGATGAGTTGGTTCTCAATGTTATGTAATCCACGCTGCGAAAAAGTCAGAAGACAAAAGGGCGAAAGAGGACGGGAACAACGTCAGTCGAGCCTTCAACCACATTGGAGTCGATCTACAGTGGATATGAGTCTCCACTCAGAAGCAACGCAGTAAGCGACACCTTCTGCCCGTCCGGACCAAAGATTTCAGGGTCCTCGACTGACATGCACACTTTCTTGAGGAGCGTCGTTTTGCCGGCATTTGTCCTTCCAATTACGAGAATTCGAAAATGCTGGCATTTGCGACGGACATCGATGGCCGAGGGCTGCTGAAAAGACTCGATCTAAGGGAAGAAATGGCGGTGTAAGTGGTGGCCTACAACATCAGATTCCGTGCTGGAAAATGGCTGACGCAAGCGGGCCATGAAGCCGTTCGATTTCTTCCACATTGCGCGGTCGGGGATGCTGGGTGTCCTCGAAGTCGAAGCGGGAGGTAAAGTAGGGGAAAGCTTGCGAGCGATGTGCTTGCATTTAAGCCCAGCGAACAGATCCATCCAGCAAAGAAGATCGATCGCACGTCTCAGTGGATGTCATGTGGAAGACACGTGTCGACATGGCCCAAGATCCCACTTCGTAGTTGAAGCGCAAGTGAGCATTCTTTAGATGTGCAATCATCTGGCGACTCACTTCTGCTGCAGGAGTTTCTACTGAACAGCCCTTGTCCCAGCGGAGGTCCGACCAAGGACCTAATCTAGGTGTGGTATTAATACTGTACTATTTCGACCAAATGTTCACGCCATGTCACCCACACCACAGATGTTCATTCGGCTTGGCGTTCATTCCTCGGCAATCACGGAAAATTACCATAAATGGACAGTCGGCAAGTGCAAGCCGAGGTTTTTTGGCAGTTTTTACCCCTATCTAAGGCCAAAAATTGGAATGTCACCGTTACATGCACCGAATTTGTTCAGTTCACGACCCGGCGTCACCCGTCACTTGAACATTTGGTCGAAATAGTACAGTCGCTAGTTTGATAATGACCTCCGCATCAACTCGGCAAGCACTGGCGTGCTGCGGAGTTTGAAAGCGCCGAAGCGGTGTGGGCGCTTGTGGGCACATGTGGGCACATGTTGACCAATCATCTAGGTCTTGCGGAATTTCGATTGGGAACAGTGCGCCCTCGCGCTCAGAGACTACGTCCCTCAGGTCTCAGAGGAAAAGAGGTACAATGATCGTCCGGAGACTTGACAATAATTACGAACAGAGAACGACCAGCTCCACATGTCTAGTCTAAGTTATAGCCTCTTTTCGCACGTCTAGTCTAAAGTGGGGTGGTTCTAGAAATGTGACTGATTAGAGGTGGGTGGGTAAGTGTGAGAAGACGCGGGAGAAGAACATCACTTAGTATGAGTACTGACATTTAATAACACCCATAGAATGGAATGGAAGGGGCGGGTGTAATCTTTTCTGAACATTGGTTCTGCACTTGACTAGGCCGCAAACGGTGTTTACTATGCATAACCAGCGCAATTCACAAGATAGGACTGGCTGCTGGATTCAGTCGTGTGGTCAACACTTGAACTCTGCGCTGTCCGTAAATCATCATTGGGGAGGGGGGTGAGCTTCCCCGGAGATCCCCCGTGTCTGTGGTTTGACAGATCTTCTCCCGAATTGCTTTTGCACGCCTCGTCCCGGCTGCAATATTCCCGCTGTTTTGGTGCCCTTTGCACCAGGGCCCACTTTCAACTCCGCCCGAGGCATCACCCATGTTCCCCGGGGCGCTTGCTGGTAGGGGGCAGGCCGATGCTGCACATTTGGTCAGTGGTGGTCGGTTCACTGACTAGTCGCTGACTAGTCGAAAGGCCAGTTTGGTCAGGTCACTCAGGTCACCTAAGCGGCCTGACTTGATGACCCAGCTCACAGCAGGCTGCCAGCAGCGACGTTGCCATGCAACATTGCCGCAGACGTGGGAGCCTCGCTCGCTTAGCCTCGGCTAGAGCCCGCAAAGGCGGTGCGAAGGCCAGGCCAGTCGCGCGACCCGGTGACTAGTCACCGACTTGCCAAATTGACTAGTCAGCTCGGGTCAGTGACCGGCCAACACTGTATTGGAGTAATACTGTCTCATAATTAATACCAGTCTTCGGGAAAAAATGCACCGGTGTAGGGAAAAATAGTCTCCCATAGTCAGACTCCAAAAAAATACTATGATACAGGTAGTCGTATGACTGTAATACTGTCTCATAATTCTTTGTTACACAGGTTAGAATGATTTCACACCTTTTTCTCAAAAAACACACTACCTCCCAATGTCACCAAAAAAATGTGGACTGCTTAGATCGGGTGGCAAAAGCTATACAGGTACTTGACACAGATAATATTATAATAAACACACATCTTCCCGATAATGAAAATTTTCACCACCGTCAAAGTCACAAATCCAGAATTCACGCCCTCGTTAACAAGATTTTTGTTTCACTACCTCAGTTTTGCAATGTGGTAGGCTGCGGGGCAGAATTTGTTGCTGTTGAGGAATAGAGGTCAATGGTGGTCTAGGCGTAGGAACATGGGCTCGTCAATTAGAGCTGGAAGGATGGTGATGAGGAAAAGGGTTGTACAAAGAACATTTTGAAGACTAATAAATCCACAGAGCAGATTATGGTTAAGAGTCAAGAAGATTGATAGGAATGTCAGCTCAAAAGATGTTGTAAACATCTGGTGTGTCGTCTCAACATACCCAAGTCGTTGCTGTGTGGTCAGAGCAAGATAAACTCACCAAAGACTGGTCTCAGCGCAGAATATCCTCCGCAGAAAAAAGGAGGTCCCAGTTCTGATGATAGATTTGAGGGACTGGGCGAGGAGGCCCACGTCGGTTGGGCCAATTCACCAAGATTAGCCGCAGATAGAACAAAGGAAGTCCCGAGGAAGTTCCACTCACAAGATCGGAAGGGAGAGACGCGAGGACATAGTCCTCAAATGCGAGGGCCATGCCGACACGAAATTTGTGAATCTAAAACATGTATAAATTGCGGATTGAAGATGACACCGCGGCCAACAAAATCAGCGGTGTCAATTCTTGGGAAATGAGTGGCGGAGTACAAAAAGGAAAGTATTAGAACATGTGAATATCTTGTGGACAGCATCACCAGTGAATTTTTTCTCTTGCTGGGTGCGGTGTCTTTTTTCTGAGGTCAATCCAGCCGGTGTTGTTTTTCCCTAAACCGGTGCACTTTTTTTAGGGAAAATGGTATTAATTATGAGACAGTATTACTCCCATATAGTCAACAGATTTTTTATATGGAGGGAAAAACAGCACCGGTTGGATTGATCTCGGAAAAAAGACACCGTTCCCAGCGAGACAAAAAGTTCACTGGTGATGCTGTGTACAAGAGATCTACAGGTCCTGATGCTTTCATTTTTTTACACCGCCCCTCATTTCCCAAGAATTGACACCGGTAATTTGTTGGCTGCGGTGTCGGTCTCATCTTCTATTCCTTTTCTCAATCCTTTGTGTCAGCATGGCCTTCGCATTTGAGAACTATGCCCTCGCAGTTCCAATCTTGTGGGTGGGACTTCCTCAGGACTTCCTTTGTTCTATCTGCGGCTAATCTTGGTGGCTGAACCGATGTGGGCCTCTCCCCACCCAGTCCCTTGAATCTATCATCAACTGGGACTTCTTTTTTTCTGCGGAGGATACTCTGATATTGAGACCGGTCTTTGGTAAGTGCATCTTGCTCCGACCACACAGCAACGACTTGGGTATGTTGACTGGTTCTACATCTATGCCTAAGCTATAAGATCACTGTAACATCTGTTTGCATGGCTGAACTGGTCGACAATTATTCGATCCATCTTGGTTTACGACATCTTTTGAGCCAACACTCCTATCAACCTTCTTGACTCTTCACCATAATCTGCTCTTTTGATCCAATAGTCTTTGAAATGTTCTTTCTGCAACCCTTTCGCTCATCACCATCCTTCCAGTTCTAATTGAGGAGCTCATGTTCCTGCACCTAAACCACTATGAACCTCTACTCGTCAACAGTAACAGATTCCGCCCCCGCAGCCTACCCCATGGCAGAACTGAACATGAGGGGGTGAAAAAGAAGTCGTCAATGATATCTCAGGCCCCACCGCCCCACCGGTTCTTCAAGGGGCAACGTCAGTGGTTAGTTCGGAAGACTCACATGCTCGAGCAGGCGTCCTTTAATCAACGATGTTATCCTGAATTCAACCTTGGGAATGAGAGCCGTTATGTTACCTTCCCGTTGTGCGGCCTTGCTGTTTTCACAATTTGGGGGATCACTTGCAAGTCAGGAGATAGTTGAACGGTTGGAGCACATAATTTATAGTATACATTCGACCGCCAATCAACCGCGGAACTTTCACTCGCCGTTTAGTTCGACCGGGAGTTTGATCACCCAGGGATGGGAACCTCCGCCTGAGGAGTCAGCCGAACCGCGTGCCGCCTATGCACCTTATCGAAGTCCCTCGTCGCCGAATGCGCCGTCACGCGATTGTCCTACATGACGCACGCAACACAATCAGAAAGTTCAACACGAAGAGTAAGTAAGCGTACCCAAACAACGACCGTCCCGGGCTGGTAGGTCCCCCGAATCTGAAAGTCTGCCCCTTTGGCGATGTGGTCGAACAGGAACTTCAGCAGATATTCAGATTCCTCGGTTTTGAAGCCGACGATGCGGCGGGTGAACCCTTGGTTGACATAGAGCGCCTTCTCACCAGTGACGGGATGGACGCGGACGACGGGGTGCTGAAGTATATATGAACACGAGGAAGGGGCGGTGTGGTGTGAGCGCACCTCAGTCTCAATGGGCTCGCGCCGAATGGGGCCTCCCCGCTTGCGCGAAAACTCGGCCTGGGCGACTGCAGAGTGCACGGCCCGAAGCCCCTCGAGACGCTTCTGGAACTCGGGCGAAAGCCGGTTGTAGGCTTCGACCTGGGACAAAAACAGGGTGTCTCCTCCACCGGTTTCGGGCTGCTGAAAGTTAGTTTCTATCCCACGAAGGGTGTGGTTCGCTGACGTACCTGCTCGAGGATGAAGAAGAACGTAGTTCCTGGCGTTTGGCGCTCGTAAGACTGTAAATTACTTGGTTGGACGTTAGTGATTGAAAGGGATGGACAGCACTTACCACGTCCGAGTGCCAACCCGTCAGATTAGCGCGGTCGGGATCGCCGAATCGGTCGTGTTCGGTGTCTCTGTAAACTAGCCGAGACGTCAGATATTGCTCGTGCGCGTAGCCGGTCGTGCTCACCAACGTGAAACTCTGGGAATCCTTTCGCATTTCCAGAAGTTGGGTGCTTTTGGATGGGTCCGAAATGCCTGTGCGGGATGAATCAAAGGCCATCGCAAAGACTCGGTCATACGATGCAATTTCGATTTGCCTCTCCGGACTGAGATCCTTGAAGTCTTGGTCGCGGAAAACGAGGACCTTCCTTTCTGCGGTGTAGAGCGCGAGCTCGTCTAAGCCCTCGGGTGTGAGCTGCGAGATCTGTACGCCAGTGATCTCCGTGCCGAGGTACGGGCTGAGATGGTGCGTGGTGGTGTTAGCGGTGAGCAAGTGGGGCTTTGCGGGGTTCGCTCTCGACCCCGGATCGGTGAATTCTGGGTTGAAGGTCAGCATCGAATACTTCGCAAATGAATCGAACAACGTACCAAATGGCTCGATCGGAGGGAACTTCTCTTCGAGGTCGAAATGCGGGTAGTAGAACGGGTACGAAGGCCCCGTCTTCAAGTTCTCTTTGACCTAGTTGACGCTGAATTAGTTGCTCTAAGGGTAGTCCTGTAAGAAATTCTACGCACCGCATGCTTTAGATTGGTTATAACATCAACGCCGCCGGGGGTTTGAAGTTCTGCAACAGAAGGAGCCATTGCTGAGAGAAGACTTCGACACAGTTGCGATTGGTGCATTACATTTATACTGGGAGAGAGAGATAAGAATTCGCCATAAGCATGTCATATGGCATAACACAGGGAGAGCCGCCCTCGGCATCGTTCTATGTGCGAAGACTTTCGTCAGATGAGGCCGTTAGACGCAATTTGAATGAGAATAGGTGCCCCTTCAGATTACTCATTGTCCCTCGTCCTCGAAAGTCTCCAGTTCCCGAGTTCTTTCCGGATCGGTTTGCACGATTGCACGTCGAATGCCGGGCTTCGGAATCACGGGGATCAAGAATTTTTAGGCCAAGAATGAGGCCAGATAAACGCCGCAGACGAAGACGATGCCGGCGTTCGTCGGTGTGTTCTTAACAGAAAGCGAAGCCGCTTTCACCGGGCCTTGGGACCTCCCGGAATGGCACAGTAAAGATGACGCCGGAAAGATCCAGGGGAACTACAGACAGATCTCTTTGGCGGTGTGTTACGGCGGACAGGGTCGACGCAGGTACACAGAATCCAGGGTCCAGGAGTTGTCGGCGAGATGAGAGAAGAAGAGAAGAAACGTGGCCGGTGACCGCAAGAGGTGGGCGGCCGATAAAGCCGAGATATCATGCATCGTATCATCATTTTTCTATCCGCCCACTAGACTCGTGAACCAGTCGGTGTCGCAGGCTCACAATCTGAGACCACATTCGGACAGAAACCAAATATCTACCAAATAATGATGGGCTGATGGTAACTGGTAGGCCTGCTAACCGACTGGGCCCGCCCGTTGCTGATTTGGGTGATGGATTTTCGCCCGCCATTCAAGACCTCCGCACTTAGAAAAAAACGCTCAAAACCCTCCAAAAAAGTGTCAGAACTTCCTAGGTGAGAAATGGATAACTTTTCATTCTCTATCGACTGGTGAAAAAAAAAGAATTGGCGGTAAATTCGAATAAATATCATGGGCTTCAGCATGCTGATGTCACACAACGTGACAACATCACCAGCGCCGCCGCGACCGTCTGAACCATCGTCGGGCGCATTCCCGTCGAGTTCTGACCAAAATATGTCTCCCAATGGACATTAGACACTTTCTTTTACCTCTCATGTGTTAATTTTCATATTCTACACATTGATTTGGCCGAAAAAACCCAAAAGACTTTTTTTTCACCATTGAATAGAGAATTAAAAGTTATCCATCTCTCACCTAGGAAGTTTGAGCACTTTTTGGAGGGTTTTGAATGACTTTTTCTAAGTCCGGAGCTCTTAAATGGCAGGAGAAAATCCATCACCCAAATCAGCAACGGGTGGGCCCAGCCGGTTACTGACACAACCTTCCGAGCTCAAGCGAGTGATGGCTTTGTAGATATTTGCTCAGTAACCGGATGGGGACGAGCCTATCCGCCCACCTCTTGGGTGACCGCGTGTCCGATGATCTGATTGAATCAATTGATGAGCAACCTGATCCGCTCCTTGCCGCATGGCCATTCGTTGAATGACCGCAGGATAGTAACTGGTGTCCTTATCCGCTAGTCCCTGTTTCGATCTACCTCCTGGACGAGCCGCGAGCGTCGAAATGGTGTGAAAATCGAATCTTCTTCAATCACTTGCCGGCCCTGGGAACTTCAGTTGCTGTGTGCGTGCTGCTACGCTAAATAGGTCCCTCAGTCCTTGGATCTAGTTCTGGGTTCCCACCGACACTATCTGTCGCTCCAATTGGTCCGATGGGCTGTTCCCAAACCGGCTTTGAATCGGTTTAAGAATGACGGTTGAACAAAGTGCTTGACGTTCAACCACTTTCTGGGAAGATACTCGTCTTGCTACTACGTTTACTCCCCCCCCCTATTTCTCCACGATCAGATGCCACGGGTGCACCCACTCAACGCCCAAATGCCGTTTCCCACCTCAAGCGACAAAAAATGCTGCCCTCTTTCCTTACAAACTGCTCCACGGTGATCCAGTTGGTATTGGTTCAGGTTTTCATCTTCGACAGCGGGAACTTGAAAGAGTGGGGTGTCGGATTCAGGTTACGACCTCGTCTGGATTAACCGCGCGCTGAGCGGGCGGACATACCCGACCTAATGTGTCGCAGACTCATTAATCTAATTTTTACGCCGTTCGCAATGCATATGCCCACGACGAGTCTCTGGTGCCTGCTGGAACTTCACACATGATGCAACAACCTGCCCGATTCGATTCGAGCCTCAACTTGAAGTTAGTTTATGACATCTCTCTTAACAAAATTTCACTCAACGAATTCACCCATCGCGCAGTCGGTAGCTCGTTTCGTTTGCAGGCTTCACCGAAATTTCGCAGGCTCATTTTGGACCGGGCAACCGGGCATATTATTCACACAAGGGGACGTCGGGATTAAAATTTCGGATGGGGGGAGGGGGGGGGGGGGGGGTCTGGCGAAGGCCGAAAAAAACTTTGTACTATAAATTTTGGGAGGGCCATGGGAGGGTGTAAAAATGTTAGTAGAGGCATATGAGGGCCCCCAATGAATGATAAACCTTAGTTTTTGCTTCCCATTCACCTCAGAAGGTGTTGGAATAATGACTGCAGCCAAGTTCAACCAAAAGTGGTTGGTCAGTGGTCCTGGAGGTGCTTCAAAAAAATTCTGCAGGTCCACTTACAGTCTTAGTAGGCCTTCAGATGGCTTTAGAAAGGATAATACACGGTTCAAAAGTTAAATCCAAGCAGTAGTAATTGTCCGAAGGAGGTTCGGTAGGCGGCGGGAAGTTCGGAGGGAGCGGCCCGGAACCAGGGGTGGGAGACACCTTCCCGATATGGTAGGAGGGGGGGGGGGGGGGGGGGAGTCCAGTCAAGGCTGAAAAAAACTTTTCGACCCCCCTTCCGATTTTCGAATCCCGACGTCCCCTTGTATTCACAAACAGAACGTTAGTTCTTTTGTGCTCTAGAGACCAAAAGTGTCCGCACAAACGACACGTGCCGGTGCACGAAACGTGACCCACTTGTCATTACGCTGACCAAGACTGTTTGTGCCCGCCGCTTGTCGGCAACTTCCAATCATAATTACTGTTTGGCTCGGCATTCCCCGGAACTGGTGACCCTGGGAAACAAGTGTTACGTGACTGCGAGCGCCTTTTTGTCTCCTTCCCTTCATTTCGATTTCCGTCTCTCCGCCTGTCCACCACCACAATGCACCACGCCCTAGAAATAGCTGAACTGGTCGAGATTATCTGCGGGCACGTTGCCCCCTCCGAAGAGCTCCGACGGCGGAAGGACCTGAATGCGCCGGGTGACCGGTACAAAAACTTGAAAAAAAGCGTACTCTTGCCTTGGATGCTCTTTCTCAGCTTGCGAGGACATCGACAGTGTTTCTGGATCCCGCGCTGAACGCGCTGTGGAGCTACCAGGGCACTATCGTAAACCTGCTTCGAGTTATGCCCCGGGCGTGGATGATTACGGAGAAATGGGACAGATGGAACGAGGAACGAGATGTGGATGTTGTGAGACCCTCTGGTGTTCCTTCTCCCTTTCAGCCGTTGCTGATTCAGCTGCTAGACCCAACTACGACCGCTAACGCTGTCTGACCGCGACCGTTTTTTTTCTACGCGTGCAGAGTGAAGACATTCAGTGTCGACGACGAAGGCTTCTTCAATCCTCCAGAAATCTACGACTCCCTGCGTGCATGTATCCATGAGACCTCCATCCTCCCAAATCTTCGAAGTCTTGATTGGCCACCGCGCGGCGATGGATTGCTGAAGCACGTCCAGTTATTTCTCTCACCCGCCATTACGCACCTCACTGCCTGCATGATATCATCGAAGAATATTCCCGTCCTGAACACGTTTACCCTCAAGTGCCCGCATGTAACCCACCTCACAATCGGGGCCGACTGGGAAACGCCCGACGCTATAGCGCCTATATCTAGATTGGTCTGTGCGTTGCAGCGGCTGGAATCCCTGGATGTCCCCGGCCTCGATGCGAATGCGCTTCTCCATGTCGCGCGCCTCCCCACCCTTCGCCATTTGTGTCTCGCAGCTGGTGTGGCGCCCCTACCCTCGCTGATGACTTTGACTGAATCCGCTGATTACTTCGCCGCGCTGACGCGCCTGGAATATTGGGCGCCAGAATGCACGCCTGCGCTTCTTCAAATGATTCGACGTCCCTTAACCGACCTCAAATTCAGGTCGGGTAAGGCGGCTACGAGCAGCGTCGTTGAGCCGTTTATCTCCGCTCTGTCCCATCATTGTGCAGACGCGGCCCTCCAGAACCTGTGGCTCCTCATTCACCCGATTCACGCGGACAACCTTGACTCATATCTGGTTGGCGAGGAAATCCTCAAACCGCTCTTCTCGTTCGGCAATCTGGTAAGCGTCCGGCTCGCCTACCCCGTCGGTTTCGACATCGACGATGCCGTGGTCCGCAACATGGCTCGTGCATGGCCGCGCCTTGAAGCCCTTATCCTCCCTCATCACCATCCTCACCACCTTCCTCCGATCCGTGTAACGCTCGCGGGTGTTTATTCACTCGCGAAATACTGTCCCTTGCTGGAGAGGCCGACGATGTCATGATCATTCGACGCAACTGTCACTCTGCCGAAGCCCAAAAGAAGCTCACGTCATTCTCCGCCCTTTTATCGAGTTTACCAGGAGAACCTCTGGTTCCTCGACGTCGCCGACTCTCCCATCGGGAAAACGAAGCCCGTGGCCACATTTTTGAACACAGTATTCCCTTGGTTGAATGAGATTGAGACCTTCGAATTCACAATGAATGTTTCCGTCCCGCTGATGATGATAGTATCGACTCTTGGCGCGTTCTTGATCTTCTCCCGACTTCGCCGTTTCTCCTAACTAGAGATGAGTTACTGCTATTCTCGACGTCCTGAGCTAAATTCACAACAGACGCTGCGCCGTACGTAGGGTTCTTGTTGCGTCCCTTAGTGCGTTGCTGACATCAAGAGTTGTTTACGGCTACTTTCATCAGGGCGGTGAGAGTTGTCGCCGAATATTAATTCTTGTAGAGTTTAGCACACGCCCTGATTGGGTGCGTCTAATCCCGTCCCATCCTTTCCTATCGCTGATGCCGCGATATTCTCTGTGGAGCCCTCGAAAAACCTCCTTCGGACGCTGCACTTATCCACGTCGTTCATGGTGCATGGGAAACTGTAGCGAGGTAAGTCCTTGTGACAATCGACTGGGATTTTGGCTGTAGTGACGGCGCTAATCTTGACCGTAGTTACCATAGTTCAATCAAGAAGAATGCACCGCTCGGTCTTCTTCTGTTCAACAATCCAGGGGAATGTGATTATAAGAGTGGAAATTCGATTTAATTTCACCTAATATGACCTCGACCTTATCCTCAGTCATTCCTCACAGACCGTCCCCCAATTCGACATGCGCTTGAAATCGATTGTGAGCACTGTGGACTCGCAGGAAGATACCTCCTGGACGTCGGCTGGAATACCTCTCTTGGCCGATCGTCAATCGGGTGAGCCTTCTGATTCGATTGGGCGCACAAATTTTACGAAGTCGCTTTAGACGATTTGGTTTCGTTGAAGAAAAACCGGGCCCAGGGGCCCTGGATACTCTCCTTTAACGCCGTCAGCGCACTTTGCGTCATCCTCCACTTGATCATCGTCGTTCTGCATATCGCGCTCTTGGTCGTTGGGGTACAACGGCTGGAGTATCTTGTCGTTTTCCCACTGGAGCGGCAATCTGTTATCTCCTCACGAATAAGCGGTATTTCAACTGCGTTTGCGGCGGTAGGCGATCATGGCGCAGGTGATCGCAGGCGAAGCTGATTTTATCTACTCTAGCTTTACTCCTCTATCCTGGTGCTCACGAGTCAAACTTTGGCCATGCGTCGTAACTTCTTGATAAAGCAGACGATAACCGCAACACACGACAATATTACTGCGTGGTCGGGTCTGGGAGCCGCAGTTTGTGGGGTTTGGAACCAGAGATCCATTCCCGCCTCGGTGTTTGGAACCCTCTCCGTGTTTCTATATCTGCTGAAAATCTCGATCTTCCACATCTCCACGCTCCTCTCACTACAAACCTTCAATTTTTCCCTCCCAACCGACGTCAGGACACAGGGGGTGCCAGAATCATATAACTCGTACGTATCTCCATGCAATTCGAATCCTCTATTGACATTCTCGATAGCACGGAACTGGAAAGTTACATCCCTAGCCTGTTGGGGACTATGCCCGACAAAATGGATAATTCCAACAAGCTAGGATTGCTGAACGGGACGCTCTACGAGGTCCTGAATGGCAGCTACACCGCTCCCGATACGACGGTTGCTGCCGTCGGTTTCAATATGACCTGCCAATATCTATCACGCCCCAACAGCACCTGGGATGCCACCAATATGAGGTGGGATATCAGCTTTCCTCCCCCGTTTCCAAGTATCAGCCTCGCTCCTCTGCGTGAGTCTTTTGCAGGAAGAAAGTAAAATATCTGACTCGCGAGTCCAGCTGATAGCTTTCCTCTACACTGAAAACGACACAGCGCAGAACTTCGTGACGCTGATGACCGCTGGCCTTGAAATACTCGACTCGAACTCGATGACTCCGGACCCTGTGATTCTAGATCCTCCGATGACGTTCCCGTCCTTCGGCGAGAGTGTCACTGAGGTACAATTCCTCCGATGTTCACAAACGCTGATGAGCCAGCGTGCGACGGTTAACACCCAAACGGGACGAGCAACGCTACTGGAGCGCGACATCCTCAAGCAACGTCCCTCACGTACCTGGTCCCAGTACCAAGACCCGATCCCGGCCGGTTTAAATGCCAGTGCGATTCTCAACATGGTGGGTTTTGCCAATTCGTTCTAACGTTCGCTCTTTAAGTTTGATTGAATTCGATAGTGGCCACAATGGCTCGCGGCGGGGTACACTGTAAATTATGGGTTGTCGACCAATGCCTCCGATCTCCTGAGTCTGCAGTTTCCCTCGATGTAGGTCATTATTTACCGTTCGTCGCCCAGGTTTCTCACAGATTATCTGAACCTCTGGCCGGCCCTTGGGCAGCAACGACCAACAAGGCTCAGTCTGAACAGCCTGAAAGACGCCTTGTCGTGCTTAAATGCATACATTTTTTGGTCAAGTACGTTCAACGCGACACGAACGGTCCTGTATCGATGACCCAGAGCTATAGTTGGCCACGCAACCCCGGGCTTCAAGGTTTACAGTCCGGATAACAAAATCATAACTAGCGCGGGGTCCAGCTCTCCGGTTGTACTCCTCGGGGGCAATGCGACGGTGTACCAATATATACCGACAGCGCGACTTCATGTACGTGGGTTTGATCTGTGATTGGTATCCATGCTCATTCACCCGCGAATCAGCTTAGCATCGAAGCTGTGAACCTCTACTCCTTTTTCTAGTTCATCCTTCTCGGCTCACGATTTTTCTAGACATCCGCCGGCCTAGTGGCCGCTATCTGCCTCACAGTCCTTAGCCTTTCCTTCTGCCGGGACCAAAACCGTTCCCAGACGATGTCTTTCGCGGGCTCCGGATTTCTGCAGGCGATTTGGCTGTTCCGTAGCCATCCGGACCTCGAGACCGCGATACCGAACGTCGAAAATCCGACAGAGAATAATCTACGGACAGCCGGCATGGTGCCAGTTAAATTATTCGACCCCTCGCAAACGAACAAGTATTGAGAGAGCTAGATCTGTCAATTGGGGCGGTGAGATGTAAGTCGCTTTTTCAAAGCAGGGACAAGATTTAATCAAACGAAGCCTACAGATGGTCAGTTCGAACACTCAGTATCCAAGCGGCGTCCCACCTGGGGCGGGTCAAAAATAATAATCTCGAACGAAGGTCCCGGGCCGGAGTTTAAATATGAATAGCTTAGAAGCGTGTCCGCCAAAGCGATGTTAAAATGGATGTGGTTCCTAGTTGACGCACCTGCACGGCTAGTAGACCGAAATTATTGTATTGTATTTGATCTGTGGGTAGAATATATGACGTGTAAGTGAATGCCCCAGCTTTTGCAGAAAGCTGCAGTAAGATCGCAGCCGCGCTCGCCGTTAATTACTTAAATTATTAGACACTGGACGGTAAAAACAGTATACTTGTTCAGTTCAGGTCCCATTTACCTACCGATTCTTCAAAATGGTACAAGGACCGGATGCGGACCGGTTCGCTGTTGCACAGAACCAAAAGAAAGTGTACTCCTTTCATGCAGCACTTGCCCGCTCGACTCGGGCACGGTCCTTCTCTTTTTTTGTTCTCCGATGACTTATAGTAGAAACTGACGCAGAATGTTGGTGAAACCGTAGAAGCAGTCGAAGGCAGAAGAACCAAAATAAGCTTATTTAAAACGAGGCCACGAGAGCGCGAATTCGTTCAAGGAGATGATCATTTTAGCGTACACGAATCTGGAGGAACCTGGATCGAATAACATGGATGAGGGCCCGGATAAGTGCGAAAGGACGACGCAGACCTTTATCGGCCTTCCTGCACCCGCGCTCGTTCTTCCTCCCGCACGGCGACGAATTCGGGGACGAGGCTGGCGACCTCCTCCCACCGTGCATAGGTGGCCTGCATCTCCGCCGACATGGCGGAGGAACGAGGCGATGCGGAAATGTGCCGGAAATTGGGGAATATATCGGAGAGAAGCCGCGCAACCGCGCGGGGTTGGGAGATGGTCGAGTGCGCGATGCACATTGATGTAAGTTCCCTCTGTCGGGTGATAGCGATAGCAGGTGGTGGGGGGAGAACAGTGGCATCAATGGTCATGTACAGGGAGTGCAGTCGTGAGCAGTGCTGGGCCAGGGAGCACAATGACTGAAGGGTGAGATGTGATGGCGGGGGTACGAGGGGTAGCGAAACAAAGTCGAGTGTTAGCTTCTCTAAGCAGGGCCACGCTCGGGCGGCATCCATCATCGTGTCGTCGTGGATTTCAAACAGGGCCGTTGATGTTAGGGTTAGGCGCACAAGTTTCCTGAAGGGGAACAGAGAGCGAATCATATTGTCGTTGATGGCGTATTCAGCAGAATCATGAGCGTCATAATAACCATCGAGATGAATATGGAGGTGCATGAGGGAAGTCGGGGGGCATGCCACTGCCAATGTAGTATAGAGCTTCATACCCTCCACGACTGAGTACCCCTCATCCAAATGGATGGTGAGCGACACTGAGTCGACGTAGTTTCCCAGCTGGAGTAGGCGAAGTGTCTCTGGCATCTGTGCGGCCTCCAGCTGGAGGTTTTGAGGGCCCCCCAGCCTGACAGGGCCAACATACCTCCTTAAGCTTACTTTTACACCAAAGCAATGTAAACCGGCAGTCATATGCCGACATTGATGCATTGATCACGCCTGATGGAACGCAGATCAATAGTGGGATTCGCCTATTTACTATATCGCGCCGGGAAGCTGGCCAGTCGTGAAATACAAGTTGTGTACCCAAGAGATAATATGCCTAGGTATAACATACCAATTGCTTGTTGAGGAATAATTACGTAATCGGGCGCTATAAAACAATTTCCGGTTAATTTTATGGATAACGAGTATATCGCGCCGGGAAGCTGGCCAGTCGTGAAATACAAGGGCCAGGACTTGATAATACTTTCCCCTTGTGCTTCCATGGTGGACTGTGACCCACTGTGCACCTTGAGACTGATTTTCAACCAAAAGTGATGAGTTGATGAAAGGCTGTGCCCGGTTTGATTCCCGTTGGAGGGTGAGAAAATCAATTTCCTTAACTCCGCGCGACTATTTCGTCTCTTTCTCATCCAATCCTTTACCAATTCACGAGATTAAACTCTCTAAATTTTTGCCCAATGTCGGGTTGTGTCATAGACGTCCAGCCCACGCCTTCGATTGCCGTAGGCATCTACCAGTCCGCTTGTATGATTGCTGCTCAAACTTACCGATCTCCATCTTTAACTCAAGATACCGACGTGCCCGTCCAGAACACACTCTTCGGGTTTTGTCCAGAGCATTATATCGGGTAAAACCTCAATATAATGCACTACACACTCTGCCAACTAATCACTATCATGCTTCGTGGGGGAAGAAGTACAAAAGCACACTTTTCACCCCGGAGAAAAGATCAAACACCGGGTTCTCTGGAGAGCCCTTCAGACGTGAAACTCTGTGGTCAGGTATGTTCGTTAACTTCCAATGAACCTCCCAACAGCTTATTTTGGCCAACCATGTCCTAACACTGGTGCCCCAGCGTTGTTTAAATCTCGGGAGGCCTTCCAAGCTCCAACTGGGGTCATAAACTATATCTTAACACAGATTTACGCCCTTCAATGCACAATGAATGTGACCGGAATACATGGTATGAACCCCTTATGCAAAATAGTCCCGATCGCGGGCGCGTAATGGCCCGCAATAATGACATATTCGTGGTGGCCAGCTTCCCCATTATTTCCCCTTTTGGGAACTCCCGAACAATTATATTCGTATTGTGCTCAAAACAGGGTGAAAAATTCTGAGAATATGCTCGATATCTTCCCAGGATGCGCGCCTATCGCATGGGTCAAGGCGCCGCCCAGAGGAAGCCTATATTAAGGCGAGAACAGCTCGAAAACCCTTAGGTGGCCAGGTTCCCGGCGCGATATAGTAGCCGAATCCCATTCCCATAACTCTCGTATATACTCACAGGATTCTTCCTCCCAGTGTGTGAGACCCCTCGTGAGGCAAGTTACGCACACATCTCAGCTGGACTGCGCCAACTCCGTTACTGTACTATTACGACCATTGGTTCAGGTGACGGGTGACGGGGGGTCGTGAACTGAACCAATTTGGTATGGGTGATGGTGACATTTTGATTTTTGGCCTGAAATAGGGGTGAAAACTGTCAGAAATCCTCGGCCGGCACCTGCCAGAGGCTGCCGTCCACCCATTTATGGGAATTTATGGTGATTGCCGATCAATGAACATTGATCCCAGTGAACCTTTGAGGTGACGGGTGACATGGCGTGAACCTTTGGTCGTAATAGTACAGTATCTTTGGGCAATTACCATGCCAGTGCATTAAAAATTCGAGAGTACTTGGACTCACCGCTGCTCAACTACCACCGTGTGCACCCAGGTGCGCAGCCATTGCACGGAAAAGGCCGCATTCAAGGTGTGCACCCTAACGCGGCACCTTCATCGAAAGAACTACTCCTTAAGCTCTGCAACAGAGCACTTGAAGCTCATGAGAGCTGCTCATTTGTCGACGGATCAGATTGGCCTATGCGGTTTTGAGGAGGGCGTAACTTCTTCCTATAATTTATCAGAGGGAGGCTGGGAGAGACCTCACAGAGCCCATAAGGAGTGAGAAACCTCAGGTTTTGCTTCCCACACTTGCGTCAAGAGTGTTGGAATAACAAGTCCAGTCACGTTCAATCAAAACTTCAATTCAAAAGTTGAAGTCGTTCGTCGGCGGGAGATTGGAGTTACAACTTGCGAGGTATGTGCAAAATGTTTGTAGTGTCTGTCTACGAGAGACTAGACTGGAGTAGATTTTAACCAAAGTTTGCAGGTCCAATTGATGCCCTACAATTGAGCAACAAAATACACTGATAGTACTTGTCCGAAGGTGGTTCAGTAGGTCGTGGAAAGTCCGGACAAAGGGCGGCCCGGTGCTAGGGGTGGGAGCGTCTGTCAAAAAGGCAGTAAATACAGGTCAATAAATACCGCACAGCCACGGCATTACTCTCACCGCACCTTCATGATGCGCCTCATTTGGTCTCAGCTTCCTCTCAAATCCACTGTAGATGCAGCCGTTCATGCACTGAAACGCTCGTCCAATAGTCTAGTCGTTGTTGGCGACAAGGCCTATGTCTACGGCGGGGAACAGACTCCGCGAGTCCCGGTGGATAACAAACTTTGGGTCATTGGCCTCGAGGGTGTGCTCCGATACTGATGTTCATAGGCTGTTAAGTCATATTGACATTTACAGATGGATCTGTTTCCCCGGCTCCTACCTCAACACTTCGTCCTTCCGCCCGTGTCGGCGCATGCTTGACCTACAAGCCCGAGACCGCTTCATTGTACTTGTGGGGTGGGCGGGAATCCAAGGACATGACCCCGTGTAACTCTGATTTGTGGACCTACGGCCTGGTGTCGGGCGAGTGGCAAAAATCTGCGATTGCGGCGGGCGTCTCCGACGAAGACAACGTGGAAGGTAGAAGCTACCACGCTATGTGCATTGCCGCCCACAATCTTTACCGTATGTTTAACCCTACAGGCATGTTCGAATTAACGGAGGTATGCAGTACACGCGGGCTGCCCTGCCCAAGGTCGCCTGGCGACATTACATTCGGTATCCCTTTCTTCGAGTTCCCTCTCCGCGCCCCCGACCTGGTCCCCACTTTTTGCGGGCCCAGGCCCGGGTCGCGGCGGCACCGTCCTCTGCCCCATTACCGTCCCTGGCTCCCCCGAACCGCTCCTCGTACGCTACGGCGGCTTCGCAGGCCACGAGCTCGGCGGGACCCTCGACTACTTCAGCCCCGCTCGCCGAACCTGGGGATCCATCGCCCTACCCGGGAGCGAGGGCAGCGATCCGGGACACCCCCTTGCCCGGAGCGTCCACGCGCTCGTCCCAGTCTCACCGCCCGTCGATGCACCCGCCCCGGGCCACGGCCATGTAGTCGCTATCATGCTCTTCGGCGAGCGCGGCCCCGCCCCGGTCCACCTCGGGCACATGGGTGCGGGCCAGTTCCACCGTGACGCGTGGGCGCTGATGTGCACGCCGTCGGCGGTCTCCGCCGCGAATGAGCACGGCTTCCTTTTCGCGGAGCTGAAGCAGGAGGGCGAGGGCGAGGACGGCGGTGTGCCGGAGGCGCGCGGGTGGTTTGCAGCGGACTGGGCGCAGGGGATTCATGGTGGGCGGGTTGTGGTTCAGGGAGGCCTGAACGACGAGAATAACCGCCTGGGTGACGTCTGGCTGGGGAAGATCGAAGTCTAATCCTTCAAGTGGGCGAGCAAAACAATTGTACAACACACCTAGTACAACGAACACACCCAGAACAAGGTTCTTTTAGGCTAGATTAAAAGACAATTGAAAAGAGCTTGTATTCATGCACTATTACATCATGGTGAAAAGAACAGGAGTTTCCGTCGCAAAAAAGCCCTCGTCAAGTGAGGTAATTTGGTTCAAGTCTTTGGTCGTGGTAAATTGTTTTGTCTTGTTCATGTGTAAAAGGATATTGAAATCGAGAACAATTGAGTGCACAAACAAGCAGGTCGAATCCCACTGGTTTCCATTGATTTCATGAATCCCTTTGTTTTAAGCTAGCTTAAAATCTCATGTATCATGTGTACATCAGGTTTTGAGCAAGGTTAAAACAAAGAGATCTCACAAACAGCAGAAACCAGTTGAATCAATCAGCTTTTTTCTGCACTTGATGCTTCTTGATTCCAATGCCCTTTCAGCTGTGAATGAAACAAACCAATTTCTAATGACCAGAAACTTCAAGCAAATCATCTTGCTTTGAGTGGGCTTTTTTGCAGTGTAAACTCCTGTTATTTTAACTACGATGTAATAGTCTACTAATAGAAGCCATTTTCACTGGCCTTTTAATCTAGCTTAAAAGAACCCTCTTCTGGGTGTGGAACGTCGAACTCGAGGAAAGATTATGACATTTATGAAGCATTACTTATGTCGTATTCCAAAGACCGGCAGCTCTTGCGCGGGTAGTGGGGTCCGTAAATCTCCGCCGCACGGTCAAGTCGACTAACGAACTCAAATTCACAGCGATCACTCCAAAAAGAGCGTGGTTTCTGGGCTCCTGATTACGGTTCGGAAATCAGATGTATTAGTAGCTAGCATCGATACTGTACCTAATATCAAAAGATTTTGACAGGCTGATTTTGTTGCCGAAACGGGTCATTTCGGCATCCGTTTCCACTGCGCCGAAACCTGTTGTATCGGACACAATTTCAGTGTTCCTGATACTGCTCCGGATACTATTCCTTCTCTTTATAAGATTATGCATGTCTGAAGCCTTTGACGCTCAAAGCTCGTCAGCGGAGCCTTCCATTTTTGTTGAACTCAACAGCTTTATTTTCAGCCGTAACAGCTTTACTTGGAGATTCCAACAGCTCTCGTGCCTCATTGAGTATTCAACCGAAGTGGTGGGGCGCGAAGCGCCCCGCCGCGCTCTTGTAGTATCTAGAGCAGTACTGATCCGTCAGAAACAATTAGTATCGGCCGCAGTTTCGGGCGCCGCCCCGAAACTATTGTTTTCAGGCGGCCCGAAACCCGGCTATCCGGCCAGCCGATACTTATTGTTTCGGGGCATCGCCTGAAATGGTGCCTAATACCTTTTGTTCCGTGCTACCTGATACTGCTCCTGATACTAATAGTTTCAGGAGCAGTTTCCGGTGTGCCAGAATGCCACCTGAAACTGGAAGTTTCGGTATGTCAAAAACTGCTGCCGAAATCACCCGTTTCAGCAACAAAATCAGCCTATCAAATACTTTTCATATCAGGTACAGTATCGACACTACTTATTCTGCGACTGATACGTCTGGTTTCAGAACCGTAATCAGGAGCCCAGAAACCGCGCTTTTTATAGAGTGGATACTGCTAATTTTAAATTTCCAGGTAAAAGAATTCTTCTTCCCAGTGTGAGACGCCTTGGGCTGTACGTACAAGGCAAGTTACGCCCGCATCTGGACTTTCTGCACCAGCTCTGTTGGCTTTGGGCAATTACCCGTGCGAGAGTACTCGGACTCACCGCTGCTGAGTGCTATTATATCGCGCCGGGAACCTGGCCACCTACACCCCTATTTCAGGCCAAAAATCAAAATGTCACCATCACCCATACCAAATTGGTTCAGTTCACGACCCCCCGTCACCCGTCACCTGAACCAATGGTCGTAATAGTACAGTAACGGAGTTGGCGCAGTCCAGCTGAGATGCGTGCGTAACTCAGTTTTCACCCCTATTTCAGGCCAAAAATCAAAATGTCACCATCACCCATACCAAATTGGTTCAGTTCACGACCCCCCGTCACCCGTCACCTGAACCAATGGTCGTAATAGTACTGAAGGGTTGTGTTCGTTTTCAAGCTTGAAAGGTTCGAAATCAGGCATCTCGGTGATAGCCAGCCATCAATTCTGATCATCGATCAAACGGCACCACGGCACGAAATCCAACCAAATTGAGTTCGGTTGAGATGAAGAGAAAAGGAACATGGGGAGATGGGGTAATGCAAATATGCAGATAAATGGACCGGGTGCCGGGTTCAACATCAAACTCGTAGCAATTGGGAACATGCCATGCGCAAGATGTGTTGCATATCCAGCTGCAAGGCACGCAGGAGTGATTTGAAACCTGTTTCAAACGATCAGTTCCCATAGAATTCATTGATCAACGGAGATGAGAAGCACTCACCTTAGAATTGGATGACGAAGAACAATGGGAAAGTTGGATCACGAACACGTGACCACTGATGGTTTCGACAATACGCGTTCAACGGATGGGTTAAACGTGTTTCGGAGGTGCTGAGACATGTTTCATGGATTCTGAGACGTGTTTCGTGGATTCAAACATGTCGGAGGGCCATTTTATGTGGATACGAGGCTAGGGGAGGTGTTTAGAAGTGCATAAGACAATGAAGGAACATCGTTCTACCTGGTTACATCCAAAGATTTTGTGTTTCAGATAAAATGTTGGGGGCGCACCATAACTTTTCGAGGAGTATTTACGCCGTATATGGTAGGAATGGGAGATCAGCTGTGTTTTGACCCTAGAAGTTACATGTGTATCTGCTTATTTATGTGGTACAAACAGTAGTAGTATAAAAGGGCGGGTAGTTGGTAGCTAGAATGGGAATTTTACGCCCAGGGCTTCCCTGCGATTGTCTATCTCTTTCTCTTTGGCTCTTTGGACGGAACGGGAACGGGTACGGGAACGGAAGGAACGGGAACGGGATTGATTTATCTTCGACTAAAACTTTGTGTGCTACTGAGGCTATCTGGATTGCAAGTGTCATATATTTTGGTACGAACCCCCGAACCCACGTGTCGAGTTGTGTGTTTGTGTTTTGAACTTGAAGGGAGTTGGAAGGGACAGCTGCTGGACGGCACCTTGGTTGGATTGGGTTGGGTTTAGGGTTTTCAAGTTCACACGTGAACACATACTCAGCGTTTCATCTGGAGCCCACCGCGAGGGGGTTCATTCAGATAATATTGAATTGATTGTGCTGGTCACAGTCTTTCTCGTCGCTTCACAGCACACACTTTGAAGAAGAAGATTCCTGCAGGCAGGAGTTTAGGTCGGACACCGGCAGAGACAGCCAGGAACGAGGTTAGAGAAATCGTACGGGCGCGAGCAGCGGCGTACGCGGAGAGCAGAACAACGGCGGAACAGGAACTCGGCATCGCAGGCGACGCCAGAAGTGACAGTTCATTGGAGGACTTGCCTTTCGTTGAACAATCCTTGTTGAACGAGGAATTCCCACCAGACTCGGACGGGTCTGACTTTGATTATACTTTTACACTTAGACCAGTTTCGCCGAACGAAATACTTATGGCAATACCAGGAGGCTAGATTTAATTTTCCCCCTGCTCAACAGTTTAACTGAACAGTGCCTGTGGGCATGTTCCCGAATTGAATGGCTCTAATGGGCATAATGATGCCTTAATTTCGGTTTTTTTGCATCTAACACATTCTTCTACATCGGGGGGACACACTCACCCCCTAGAAGTATCCTCCATTGACCCTGGTCCAGATGTGCTACTTGTTTTTGAACAGATCCAAGAAATTGGTGTCCCATCAATGTTCTCTGTTTTCTGAGGCCTTCCGGGATATTCCGGGGGCCTTCAACAACCTTAACCGTGTCGAAGGATCCTATTCAGTACGTGAATGTAGTTGGAACAATATAAATCTTCAAAATGTGGCCAAAATACCCATGTTTCCGGTTAATTTTGTGGGTAACGAGTAGTAGCACGGCGAAGGGGAAAAAAACGAGAAAACCATTCCATCGACCAATGCACCTAACCGGAGTCAAAAATTCCGGAATCTATGAGAACTAGGGTGAAATCGAAATCGCAGACGCACGCGGTGTGCAACTAGGTGCACAGTCATTGCACGGAAAAGACCGCATTTAACGCGAGTGCCCTAGGCACCTTCCCCGAAGGGGTTAGGACTTCCGCAAGCCCTGCCACAGAGAGCTTGAAGCTCATGACAGCTGCTCGTCTGCTTGGGCGAGTTGAAAAAAACACACATGTTGTACGTGTAGCGCAAGCAAGATGGACACCGTGACGCGGCGTCCATCTTTCTTCTATCTTTCAGTCAGTGATTGAAAGTTCGCGATGAGCGCTCATCCGCAAGTGCCTGGCCGTGCGCTCGCAGCATTTTCAATAGCAGACTTAGTTTTGACGGCCGCACTTCTCTTTCCCCGCACCAAGAGCCGCCGTTGACAGGGTTGGGGTTTTGTCCAAGTCTTGTCAATTGGTTTTGTGCACTGTGCGAATGTTTTTCCGACGCGGCGCGCTTTGCCTGGGCGAGCGCAGCAAATTCCGCCATATTATTAAAATGCTTCAAGAGCTTCCAGAATGCGGACTGTGGTTGGAGAAGCCAAGATGCAAACTCGACTCGGACACCCGGGCCGGCGTCGGATGATGATCGCGGCGATCATGTGCGCTGAGCGTCTTCCTTCTTGCCACTACCATCCGCACCAAACTCTTGCCAATCGAACCTCTTGATTATGTCGCGAAATCCGCCCCTCTTAAGTCACCGCTGTCTCGCTAGGATCCCCTTGGGCTTGTGCTCCCTCAATTCAAAATCGTTCAGGCTTCCCCGCTGGCGTGGCCAACTTACTCCGCGTCTGATGGTCCTCCGGTTCCTCAAGCTTAACTCTCGATCCTCACTGGTCTTCGCAACGGTCTTCGCAACGACTCTGCCTAGGCCTCTCAACTCAAGCCCGCAAGTCCTCGATGTCTTTCCCTCAAGTCTCAGTTCTGGCCCTACCATCTGGAATCGACATCTTTCGGTGGTCTTCTTTACAGACCACAATCTCTGACGTCCCCAGATCAACTCTGAACCACTCATTCTTTCCGATTGTAACTCTTATCCTGGCTCCACCCTTTCCTTGGCGCCTGTCAGTGTCATCAATCCGACACAACTCAATTTATGTCGGCGGCTTGCATCGACGTGCGCCACCCTGTATCTGATTGGCCTATTACTCGAAGAACCGAATGTGCAAGATGGATCGGGTACATAAAGATCGGCACTGCAATCGGCACCAAGCCACAGTCGAACGTCTTTTTTTCCGACCGCGTGCAATGCGATCCGCTTCGATTTACCTACCCTGTGAAGAACAATAATTCCTCCGCACGGCCGTTGATAACTTCCGCGTGGAAGTGTGAGCCCTCAAAAATATCTTGATGGCATTGACCGACGGACACCCAGGTGCAACTGCTGTAGGAACTCTACATTCATTGCTTCCGACGATGGAGGGGAAGATCGCCCCTCCCAGATTCTAATATCGGCGACATTCAGCTCCACGGCCAGTGTCTTCTCAGATCAAAACCCGGGTCGTCTTTCCTCATCCTGCGGGTGTGCGACGGCGTCGGACGAGAGCAAAAATATCGTGCTCGTCTTAGGGCTATAAAACCTCCTGCATCGCCCGGATATTCTAGGCTTCAAGGCCCAAACAGACACTCCATGATCTGTCACGAAGACTTGGCTGCGTGGTGCAATTATGCTCGATTTTTGCCACAATTGAGTCTCGGCTCACCGCAAGCCGGCGCCGCTCGCCGTCCCGACGGTCATCTTCCTGGGGGAACGTGATCCTGGAGCGGTCGCACGATTATCCGATATCATTTGTTCACGCATTTTACCCTCGAGGCTCTCTCTTTTGGGTCTTGTGACCCTCTCGGGCAACCGACATCGAAAATACTTCACTTTGGACTCATGGTGGTTCTTTTTTCCCAACAATCAGAGGACGCAATTCTCCAAAGTTGGACACTCTCATCATTTCTGAAGCCACCCGTTGATGACGGGCCTCACAGCCTCCAACCGAGCTCGCCGATCTTCCACAGCGCCTCAATCATCCCAACCACTGGCAATATTCGGTGGTTTACGCGAGGGCACGGATTCGTTCCCTCATTCCCGCAAGACTTTCAACGTTTGTCCAAACGTGCAAATGCTGTATGCTGTGCCAATCATAGACATCGGGAACAGGCATGTTCCGGTTTCACCATTCCTCGGACGAATAACTGACATGATTGCCCTGAGGGTACACCACTGAATAGAGATGGGCACAGTCGCCGCGTAAAAGCTATGTATAGGGGAACGGAACTTTGGGCGCGGTATGAATCGAAGGAATCAAGAATTCGTCTGTCAATCAAACTCGGACTATTTTGAACTCGATTCAATTTTCACAATATAAAACAGACGAGGCGGGGACTTGATTCTTACGGCAGCTCCCCACCCATGCCTTCTGCAACACGAGTACTCACAGCACTTGCACTCGCCAGTATCCTCCCGTCAGGTCTCGCCCTCGACGTTTGCACCCAAATTCAGCGGGCGGTGTCGTCTGCTTCCGCGGTGTATTCCGCCGGTCAGAGACCTCCTTTGCATTTCGCGAAAGGCAAAACTGAAACGACGTAGGAGTCCAATCAACGAACTTCGCTGCAGATCTCGCCCACTGGGTCGCGTCCTCTACCCAGACTTCTGCTTGCTCGGTTGAACCAGGGACCCCCGCCGATGTTTCTATTGTTGTGAGTTGCTCCCCGAATCTTTCACGCCCTACCCCAATCTCATGAACCTTGAAAAGCTCCAACTGCTCGGCAAGGCCAAGACGCCGTTTGCGGTAAGTCCATCCTATGATTCGTACTTCCAGCAAATTGAGTTCGCTCTCAATCAGGTCAAGGGGGGAGGACACACCGGCAACCCTGGATTTTCGTCGACACCGGGCGTCCAGATATCCATGACTCGCTTCTCTACTGTCAACTACGACAAATCAACTTCCACTGTTGCGATCGGTTCTGGTTTGATTTGGGACGAGGTCTGATCTCACTTGAGCTATCGGTGAAAAAGTCTCACCCTCTCTATCAGGTATACGCAGCGCTAGAGCCCCACGGCGTCGTTGTGGCGGGTGGGCGGGTTTCGGGCGTCGGAATGGCCGGATTTACTCTCGGAGGAGGTGATTCTCCCCGTAGTCCAGGACAATATTCAACCATACTGACCTTAGGTTGCAGGATACAACTGGCTCGCAAACCAGGTCGGCCTGACACTGGACACCGTTACAGCATACGACCTCGTGAGGCCAAATGGGAGCATCGTGTCCGTTACGGCTGCGTCTGACCCCGATCTGTTCTTCGCATTGAAGGTAATTATCATATCAACCCTGCGGCTTCTTGTGTTTCTGATGCACTTTCTAGGGCGGTGGAAACAACTTCGTTCGTTACAGCCTGTCACTCGTATCATTATTGTTGATCAAGGCTTTGATTGTAGGGAATTGTAACACAGTTCACCCTCAAGGCCTTCCCACAGGTAGGTGACCGTCGGCGCCGCAGCACATTGCCGCTGATGAATAACTCTACAGGGTCAAGTTTGGGTTCGCAGGTTCTCACAGCGATTCGGCACCAGTTCTTATATATGTACAGGGCGGGGTGATATTTTATGCTGCGGCCCAAATCCCAGCGGTCACTGCTGCGGTCTCACGGTTCATAAGTAATGTGACAGATTCCAAGGCGGCCCTGATCCCTGGTTATACCGTTCAGCTCGGCCAGGTAACTGAACCGTCCTTCCTTCGACCCTAAGTCTAATTCAACGAACACCGTAGCCTGTGGTTGCCAACATATTGTTCTACGACGCCCCCACGCCACCTGCCGGAATCTTTGATGAGTTTCTCGCGATAGAGCACACGAGCGAAGATATCAGCACGAGAAGCTTCCTCTCTTTGGTTCAGTCTGGGCCAGCAAATGTTACGGCCGGAACAAGGCATGTTGAATTTTCTCCCTTGAACGATGATGATGTTGAATTCGAGGTACAGGGGAGCCTTCCACGCCGTTTCCTTGATCAGCTACACTCCTAAAATGTTGGCCGCCATCCAGAACGAGACCATAGTTCGTGAATCATTGTCCCCATTCTCTATTTAAGCTAACTCCACTGTGCAGTTCTGGAACGCCCGCCTCGCATCCGCGGGTATAACCGCCTCATACAACGTCGAGCCATTCTTCCCCAACATCTACACCCACAACAAAGTTCCGACCGCATTCCCCTTCGCGCGCAGCCCTCCGACGATCCCACTCAACTTGCAATTTACTTGGACCTCCCCCTCGTCCGATGACATTGCTCATGCGGCAATGAGGGCAAGTGCGGACCATCTCACCCAGGTCGCGGTGCAGTCAGGTCAACCCGTCGCGCAGGCCCCGCTATACCCAAACTACGCGCTGTTCGATACGCCACTGGAGAGGCTTTACGGGAGTAACCTCCAGAGGCTCAGGGCGATCAAGGCTCGGGTGGATCCTAACAACGTCATGGGGCTTGCTGGTGGATGGAGGTTCTGATTGTTCCATCTCTATGGACACTTAAAATTTCGATTAAAGTGAAGACTGTTATAGATTTTGTGATAATTACAATTCTTCGCTGCTCTTTTTTTTTAGATTTTTCCCGTCGAGTTCAAAAATGAACGGCGCCTGCACAGCAGGCTGGCTGAGAATGCGAGTCGCGGTGCTGTGCAGGCAGCATTCTCATTAGTTGCGAACCTATTGATGTCAGTATGCCAGAATGCGCCGCAGTCACTCGCGAGCGGGGTGAAGTGCTGCTATTCCAGCGGTGAGGGTTAAAAGGCAATAAAAATCGGTGGTGAACGCTTGGCGAACGCGAAACATCTCTGAATCATAAAATTACGCATATCCAAAGTTTTCAAGTCCCGCTTTCGGCGCCCATTGCCGTGGTGATGGCAAAGTTCACCTGTTGCTTGCTATTTTCGATGGGCGTTAGTCTCTTCTATCATGAGGGAGCAGGCCACACATCCTTGAGCACAGTCATTAATCGGCTCCAGACCGCCACCTCAATATTCTGCGGGCACTCGGCTCTGCTCGGCATTCGTGCCGCAATCGTCTATCACCTCCCAAAAAGGTTGGCATCACCTGGTTCCGCACGCGACGGAATTACCGTCGATGAGGGGTATCAGAGGTAGACGTTTCACCGGCGCGGTTGGGCTCACGAAAGGCAAACCGCAGGTTGTGCGGGCCGAGTGATCCGACTCGGAGGCAACTGTATAGCCAAACATGCGCAACTTCTTCTTCCACCGCAGCCATCATCGACGGATTCCGCCTCAGCGTATTGTCCACGCTTTTTCTGCGTATTCCCCGCAAATTGTCGTTCCCAACACTTCATTTACCCTGTGTCCATGGTCGGACCGCATGTTCCCCGGCACTGGCTCCGGGATAGGCTTGGAGAAAAAGCGTAGCAGCGAGCTCCTGGATATTCAGTAGTACGCCTCGGTCCTGTTGCGTACTGTAGGCTCACGCCACGGAAAATCGGCGTTGAGCTAACCAGACGCATAACGCACCGTAACGCACCGAGTCTGGGGTCTTGGCTCAGATGCCGTTCGAGAAAAATGGCGATAACAACCTCCAACTCGTTGCTTTCGTATCACCGTTCGCATTGGATCAGAGTGCCAATCGCCTGAACCTGTTCCTCGTTGACGGACTGCCACCATGTTGCCTGCGAGGAGTACAAGTCGGGGCTGTGTCGCGATACTTGCGTGTTATTCTCCCTGTCAAGTGCCGATGCCTCAGTGCCCGACGTCTGTTTCTCCTTTCTAGCCATCATCATCGGAGTCCATCCACCCTCCTCATGACCTCATCTGCGACCGCATGTGAGGCTGCCTACATCACGGACTGGTATTATCCTAATCCCGCGGCGCGGATATCCCTACCCAACTGGATCAAGAACGGGAGGCTTCAGTCGTTCGGTCGCAGAGCGTTGTATTCACATCCCGGCGTTAAACGTATCTTCTTCGCATCTTCGATTCCATGCACGACCGCGTTTTGACGTCGTTTGTCAAAACGCCCGGAACTATCGAGGCGTCACGTCGTTGTCTTTGGAAACCGCATCTGCATCCTCGTCTCCCAGCATTGACGAGGACGTCCGCACCCCTATCATAAGCCTACGGAAGGAACAACATCTCCACCTTTGAAATTGCGACATAATTCCTGCACCGCCGAATAACTCGTTCTCGCTATTGCGCGCAGTTCCACGCCCCTTGGCTCCCTCGCCCTCTGCTTCTCGCAGGAAGTCGAATTCTTCGCGACAGTGCTGGCTCTATTCCCCCATTTGGCGGAACTGACGCTACCGGAGGCGCGGAAAGAGTATCACCCCCTCGTTCATGTCGAAATGGCGGTGGAGCCACCACCGGTGCGGCGGCTGGATCCGTGCGATGAAACCGTGTTCGATAATCTTCCCGCCGAATATCTCCCCGATTATCGATAACGAGGCGGACCGGCGGATTCTCGTTGCGGTGGGCAGCAGCGTCGAGCTCGACGAACCCACGCCAATCGAGGTGTAATGATTAATATTCGTGTTAATTAACTAGTACCTTCAGGTCGTCTTGAAGTGGATCACCATCGAAGCGCTACGGTTCGATGCCGTGGAGTAACTACACCTCTCAAAGTAACACCACTTTGTCGCTACCCTCCACGGAAGGTATCCGTGCGCACGTTACAGCTGGGGTCGAGCCGGTGACTGGCTATGGCTTTACTTCGGTTAGTCAGAAACGACGATTTCCCACTGACCTAGCCCGAGTCGAACGGACGGGAGCTGCGTGAACATCCTTTGGCGGAAAACCCAGAGGAATGAATTGAAGTGTACAGGGGTGTTTCAAAAGCACCCAGGAGGGATACACGCTGCGACATCACATTCAGCTTGAGACGGTAGCGGCTGGCTTCGTTTCCGCCAGCTGAGAACTGTCCGCAAGTTGGGTTCACATAGGGGCTCGATCAAGGCTCGATTCTCACGAAATCTGAGACTTGTATCCGCGACCCCCTAAGTTTATTTCAGTGGGCGTAATAAACCTACTTTAGCGCATACGCCTGCCCCAAGGTTTGTGGTCCTTAAGCACAATTCAATTAAACGTGGTATACGGTATGTCTCCACACGCATTGACCTGCCACAAATGCGATGGCATTAAATGAGCTTTATGGGAAAGTTTGTGGATGTCTCGCCCCCGTCAATGGCCCGCGGGTCAGAACAGCGAAACCAACGCCTCAGTCATTCAGCACAGCAAAACGATCGTTCACTTCCGCCGGCGTATAAAGGGAGGCGAGCTGTATCCCCCAAACTCACTTCATTTATCCTGACATGTCTCTGCTCTCTACCACCACCTTTCCTTCCCGCCGCCACTCTTGGAAATCCCTCTCCGATGTTGTGACTTGGGTCCATACCGGGAAAAGACTTCGCTCGGCTTCTGCACCTGAACCCTTTGTCTCATCCATGGTGCAGCCGTCTATTCCCTCTCACAAATTTCGGTCTCCCGAAAAATCCGCACTAAAGCGACCAACGAGCGCGGTACATACATGCGAATCCTCCTCTTCAGACTCGACGCCGGACTCCTCCCCGGTTCCGTCCCATACATCATCCCCGGTCGAAGTCGACCTATGGTCCGCATGCGCACCGTCCCTCGCCTCTGAGGATCAGGACAAAAACATCGAATCAGGTACGTCAATCTTGGCTCACGTTTGCGTACTCTTCTGATTAGACTTACGCACTCTCAGTCTCCACTTCACCTCCCCACATAAAACGGTCCCTCGTGACTCGCATGATGAAAATCCAAATCTTCGCTCCCTCCTCTCCTCCTGCTCCTCGTCGCCGAAGGGCTTCGCGCGAATTCCCCAACCTTCCTCCGCCCCCGGAGTGGGATGAAGTTTCGTTGACCATCGATCCCAACTCAGACGACGATCAGCTGCAGTTGTTCGCCCCCATCACACGAAAGGTGCGATTTATGGTACCGACACCCCCGCACCCACCGCCCTCCGCGGAACTCCCTACCCGCTGTTGGGATGAGGAACCCACCTGGTCAGAGTTCATGGTGTGTTTGTTCCCCACCCCATTTCTTGCAGAGGCTCATTGGTTGAGTTAATAACTTTGATGTATGGAGGATCCGCGTCTCACTGCATTCAAGGACCTCCTAGACTCAGCCTGAGTTCATGGGCCTACATGAACCTACATGGACCTACGCTCAGACCCACCTATGTGCAGTCTGCGTAGGTTGATGTAGGTCTGTGTAGGTCTGTGTAGGTCAGTCAAGGTCAGCTAAGGTGAATGTAGGTGAATGTAGGTCAACTTAGTGACCTATGCAAGGTGAATGTAGGTGAATGTAGGTCTACATAGTGACCTATGCCGAGAGCAGTGTACTAGCAGTATATCCAATTACCATCTCACTGTACTGTTTTACTTTAGATCAATAAAGGTAGGCGTAGGTGATCCAGATCGCCTACGCCAACCTATGTCGATCTAAATATACCCAGTTCAGATCAGCTATGTACCCCTACGCAGAGCTACGTGCGCCTTTATTGATCTCTGTCAAGGTGGACGTAGGTGATCTACGCTGACCTATTGTAGCCGACTACGCCGACCTACCTACACCTACGTGCACCTTAATTGACTCAGCATAGGTGCCCCTTGAATGCAGTGTCTTTTCATTATTCTATACCCCTTTTTTCCTCCTTGTGATTCTCCAAGTCTGTAAATTATTGTACTCTTATGTATTTATTTGTGTGTAAAACACGTAAAAATAAAATCGAAGATATTCTGTGTATGGGACCGATTATTGGATTTCCATGAACTTGAACCTCTCAAATGTGTATAGACTCCTGATCCAAACCCGTAATATGCAGGGGTAGAAGTGAAAGGTCGAACTGTGGGAGATCAGTCGGGGATCTCGGTGTTCGGATGACTCACTGTGGTTTCGATCCGGTCATTCAGAAACCTGACTTCTATTCTGGGGGTTGCAGTCTGTGCACGTCAACTTGGCAGGTTTCGAGGGGAAAAATTGGCCAGCAGACAAAAAAGAGCGTCTCCATGGATGGACCCACTGGCAGCCCGAGTCGAACGGGCGGGGCTGCGGAATATTTCGTGGCTCTGCAGCTACCCAGACAGGGATCGCAGCCGCGCACCGGTGCGCGTTAGGTCCGTGGTCAGAGACCTTGTGATTCAGGTTACACTATGAACCTCGAAGAGGCCTCGCCCCGAAGATCCAACCCAAGCCGAAGATCTAGAAGTAAGAATGTCACCTATAACTGAATGAAAACCAAAAAACCAACTGAGTATACTCCTCACAGAGGGGAAAGCATTACCCTGCGAGTACGGTCAGAAAATGATCTTCCACTGAAAACTTGTCCGTACAACTCAATTTGGTCGGTGGATTGACAAGGCAACTAATTCAGTGGCCTGGGCCTAGTCTCCAAGATTTACTCGGTGAAATTAACATTGACTCGACTGCATAGCTACACTCTCCACCGCCGTGACTTGGACATGCCGAGGATGCGAATCCGACATGCCGACTCCCAGCATATCACGGGCCGTGTCATTGTAGCTATTCCGACCTCTTCAATCGGTCCTCCATACCGCCGGGAGGCAGCCGAAACATAGAGTATGCGGCACAATACGCATTGGTTACCGCGATGGGGATAGTAATAGTCCACCAGCCCGGGGGAGGAAAAACAACAGCTTAAGGCCCACATGGACCCAGCCCGAGTCGAACGGGCGACGTTAGCAATACCCTGCTACTCGCCTCCATCGCGTGCACCTGCGAACCGTTTCGCCCTGGGTCCTCTGTCGATACTTATTGAGCAAAGCTCAATGAGCTTGAGTCACATTCCAATGTGATCAAAGTAACACTAGGAGCAAAGACCCACGCAGATGGTCTTCATGTGCGATAAATGCACATCCGTCGCACATGCACATCAGAAGCAGTGTACAAAGAAAAGAAAAAAAGGGCCTTGTCGTTTTTCTTTGTGCACCGGACGTGCGGTTCATCTGCGACAGATGTGCGTTTATCGCACATGGTTTTCATGTGCACGGGTTGTTGCCCCTGGTGTAATGAGAGAACAATGGACCGTATCTGCATAGCTCATGGACCCACGCGAGTCGAGTGCATTTGGGAACCCGAAACTTCAAACCTCCATGATCTCCAATCACTCCATCGGCAAGTGCGGCACCCAAGTTCCAAATAATCTCCAGGAAGTTTCTTTTCGGCCGTATGGTTCGATTTCAATTTCTTGGGAGATTCACGCGAGCCACACCGGCTTGCCCTGAGATAGATGCTCAAGCCGGCAATCCAAGAGATCGAGAAAGAAAAGAAGACGCTGCCGCTCTCGCCATGGACCCAGCCCGAACCGAACGGGCGGAGGTTGCGCACATATTTAGAAGACGAATACAGAATGAAGTTGCAGCTGCAAACCATTTCGCGTTGGGTCCTCGAAGTGTGTAGGGGAAGTGTTGCATATCTGGCACAAAACACATGAGTTCAGACCGTCAAAAAATCTAATTCAAGAGGTTGCGAGTTGGGCCATGGACCCACCCCGAGTCGAACGGGCGAGGGCTGCGAAATACTCTGATGGATAGACTCAGTAAGAGCAGCAGCTGCACACCTGTGCGTTGGGTCCTTCAATAACGGTTCAATCATCCTCATTCGTTTCCCGTACAACGCACGCGATGGACAATGCCCGCCGCGACAATCTGGCGAACGCACTGAATATCTGGCACAAAACTTAGCTTATTAGTTGGGCGATGCGGGACCGTAATAGAATCCCACCGCGAGATTGCCCAAGGAGAAGAAAAAAAGGTTCGTGACATGAGGGAGCATGGACCCAGTCCGTATCGAACGGGTGTGGTCTGCGTAATGATTCAATAGCTGAAACCTCGATAATTTACAGCTGCGCACCGTTGCGCGTTAGGTCTCGGAAGTATGTACAGGGAAAGCGCAGGATACACGACAGAAATTTGAGTTAGGACTGTAACCTTGACCGAGGAGATCGTTATAGTCGGGCAAAGGGAAAGTGCCGCCAAGGTGCCGCCACTGCCGCCGTGGCGGCAATTGGCGGCAGTGCTGGCGGCACTTTGGCGGCAGTTCGGTGGCGGCACTTTCGGAAGTCAAGCATGCAGGGCTCCTGTTGTGTGGGACCTTGTGAAAGGCGTGGACTGATAAGTACAGTTGAATCTCTCGTATGGAATCACCTCATATGGAATATGCTGTTCAAAACTGTCATATGAATCACCCTGAAGCTTCTCCCGAATGCCTCTTACCACTGTAATTTCCTGCTCACATGGAATATTGGTCATATGGAGTAGCCATTGGACCCGTTTTGGCGGGTATCCCGACTTTATTCCAGATGAGGATCTCGACTGCAATGAAAAGGAATTGCTCTCATCGCGTCAAATACAACCATTTGAAGTGCTGATTTTCGTCTTGAAAACCTGTGGAACACATATGGTTATAAACAACGGCAAGGAAACGCCTTTACCGAGTGAGATTCAACTTCACTTGCAGCACTTGAAGTCAACTTGAAGTTGGCTTGAAGTATTGAGTGGCGGCAAAATTGGCGGCAACGTTGGCAGCAAAGTTTGCGGTGGCGGCAATGTTGGCGGCAATGTTGCGGTGGCGGCAAAGTCGGCGGCAAAGTCGGCGGCAGTGCTGGCGGCAGTGCTGGCGTCGCTGGCGGCAAAGCTGGCGTTACTGGCGGCAATGTTGGCGGCAGTGCATGGTGGCAGTGTGACATGCTGGCGGCACTTTTCCCGCTTAGCGACGCGGCAGTCTCCGAGCGGTGCATGTTGGCGGCAGTTTGGCGGCAGTCTGGCGGCACTCAAAATTTGTGAGTAAATCACAGTGGGTTCAAAGGCCGGCACACTTCTTGACTCTATCACCACACACCACCGGCCGTGCCTTCCAGCTCAACGTCGGCGCTGGCGGCAGTTTGGCGGCAGCCAGTCGAACTTTGTGTCAATCGTTAAAACAGATCTCCGGAAGTCCAGTTCGGCGTCTCCTCCAAATCTGGTCCAAACCGAAGGCTAGCTTGATTCAAGCAAGCAAGAACGGGGGGTTTCTCTCTTTTTCGGCTCGCACCTCAATCACTATGGACATCAATGATCGCCAGAAGATTTGCCACTATTTTGGTCGTCGGTCTTGCCTCCTACCATGATGATCGACCCGGTCTACCTTTCCCTCCTGATTTATCTTCTGGCCAGTAACTGGAATCAAGTCCTTAGGATCTCTCGCTGGTTATTCAACTCCTTCAACTCATCTGGAGAAGATGATCTGGTTCCGTACTTTAACCAAGACCGTATGCGGGGCAAATCTTCTTTTCTTGGTCGAATTTAACTCCCGTTTCATAGACTCATTGGGATGGTCAGAATTCGTCCTGATCTTCGTTCTCGGCAGGTATCCGAAACCGACAGCCGCTCCGAACCAGAGTCGCCAAACATGTCTCGCAGGTCCACAAAAAGCACAAGCAGTACCTGCCAGGGCCTCAGGAAAGGGTTAGATCCAAATTGAGATGGATGAGGATACTGCGTAATGCTGGTACTTACATTTCTAATATGCACCACTTCGATATAATACCCACCTCGTTTGTTGCCAGCGTAGATGTACTTGGCAACGTCGCAGCCGAATTCAACCGTGGGAACTCAGGATATTGAAATGTTTATTAACTAGCGGATTAGTAACTACTCGTTAACTGAAATGAATGGTTTGGCGGCAGTTAGCGGCGGTGGCGTGACGCGGCGGCACTGTGACGAACTGCCGCCAAAAGTGCCGCCAGGGTGGCGGCAACTGGCGGCAGTTGGCGTCACCTTGGCGGCACTGGCGGCACTTTCACCGTGCCCGTTATAGTCTATACTGTTATCCCACCAAAATCCACCTTTCCAGTCGGCGCAGCGAGTTTCGGGCGATTCGAGTTTCGGGCGACCATTGAGGGATAACGGCGGCTGCGGGCGTCGATACCGGCAGGAGGCTCGGGACGCGAGCATGGGCACCGAGCATGGTCAGAGACTAGAGGGCGACGGCAGCAAGCGGGACAGCCAGCTTGGGGGCGGGATTCTTGACACCTGCGCATGACGGCGGCGGTCGTGGAGGCGGGAGGCGGCGGGCGCGCGGCGTCGAAATACGGAAGCAGCGGTGGCCGTGAAGAACGTAGGGGCTCGAGCTCATGGGACTAGGCGGGGACGGATCTTGCGGAAAGGAGCTCGTTCCGGGTTCGTGTTGGGGCCGGCGGGTAGATCGCGCCAAAGAACGCCGAACGACGGCCGAGCGAGGTAGCGCAGGCGGTGGCTGGCGGTACGCAGGCACAAATGGAGACGCCTGGTCCCGTTTTGGAGAGGGGGCAGAGTAGTCCCGCTGAGAACGGCGGGCAAGGGCAGGGCAATGGAATTTGAAGGGAGGTGTGGGGACGCTCCGAGGAGGCGGCGGTTAGAACGAAGAGCATGGTCGGTGGAAGTTAGATGATGGCAGGAGGAAAGAAGAAGCTCAAGGAGTGGCTGTGTTGATTGCGCTCTTCGCAAGGTGGTGCCAGAAAAAAGCCTATGGCGCCCAGAGGTAGGTACGAGGCGAAAAAGACCAGACGAACCCAAATCCAATCCTAAATTCCACTGGCTTTCTGTATAAAGAGCGTAACGGGGACACAGAACAGCCCAGCGCAAGGGACAGAGAAAAGAGGTAGCGCTCCCGGGAGAGAAAACGCGCAGATAGTGGAACAGATTGACGGCGCGACGCGTCACGCGTGGCGAGGATTTCGGCACTAAGTTGAACGTCGAGAATGGTGGGCGGAGCCTGAGACTGCCATTAGTGCCTCGGATGTGCAGAGGAGTTCGCGCGACCGGGGATGGTGGTGGGAAGAAAGAAGGAATACGGCCCGTTGATTCCGAGCACTGCCACCGTCGATCTCTTCTTCCTTCCTCCCACGACCGATTCTCAAAATTACCGAGTTGGAAGTCGCAATCTGGGGAAAATCGATCGCCGTCAAGTTATCGCTCTCTCTGCTCCTGACGTCCCGCCCACGAGAATAGCGATGGCGATGTAACGGCGGCCAGTCGGGGGCACGGAGGCCGTATGCTCCCGCGAAACCCCTAGGGACGGAGTTTACTGGCGGTTCCGCAAATTTGCTCTTTCCATACGGTGGCACCCTCTATGGAAGGACGCAGCCGCCGCCGCTTCTATTCCTTACACACCGGGCTACCGGGTTACATGAAACTGCTTCCATGACCGCAGAGTCCGCGCGGCTTCTCCTCGACTGTACCGCCCTAGGTGGCCAGCGATGCCAAGCGTGCGAAGCGCTCCGCTGCTATTGACTCGGTAACCCTGGCCCAAATCATTCGACTTCTTCGCCTCCCCTGGATTACTAGCATCCCAAAAATTATGCCAGTAGCCTCATGGCCACCCACTACCCCAATTGCAAAAGATGGCGGAACAAATTAAAATGTGCGCTTGGCCAACGGCGAGCTTATTCGGTACTCATTTCCGGAGCCCAAGGGAACATCGGGATTAACATGTCCGTGTGGTCAACGGCGAGTGGATTACTGTATCGAGCTTATTCGGTACTCACTTCCGGAGATATCTAAACCCAAGTGGACATCAGGATTAAAATTTTGAATAGGGGGTGGAGAAGGCCAGTCAAGGCTGAGAAAGACTTTTGAACCTCCCGTGTGGACATCCTACAACTTGCGAGGTACGAGCAAAAATGTTGTAGCGTCTTTCTACGACGTCCCTGTGCATATCCATTAATCTGCCATGTAGGTTTGCCAACACAGGGGTTTATCTGGAATCCGTTGAACCTATCCATATCCCATTACGGGTGTTCAATTCCAGCTTGCTCGCAATTTTTCTTTCGGCGGTAAAGACGTTAAGCGGCTGTAAGCGGTTGCAAACGAGCTCTCAGGGGTTTTGCAATATGCATGTACAAAAGCCCTCAAAAACCCTGGGGGCACTTCAACCGGGCTGTAAGTAAAGCGGCCTTTTCCCGCAGTGTTTCAACGGCTCTGGTGGTCAAGGATGCAGGTACAACAGGAGATGGTTCGCTTGCAAAGCCTTCAACTTCGCTTAACCCTCCCGTTTCTCGCTTGCCCTCCCTTACACTCGCTCGCTTAACTTTTTTACCGCCGAAATGGTGTAGAATTCAACACCCGTATTCGATGCCGACCATATCCTCGAAATCTGTTAAAACCCACAGAACATAACCAGTCCCTTGACCTTCCGACCATGAAGCTTTCCGCCAAGGCTCAAGGAAACTTTTCGACCCCCTTTCGGATTTTCGGATCCTGACGTCGGCTAAAAGCCCTATGAAAATGCTGTCTGTCCATTAATCCGCGATGCAGGTTTGCCGTAACAGGGGCTTGTTCTGCAATCCATTCAACCTATCCGTATCCGATTCGACGCTGCTTGCCACAATATCCCTAAAACCTATAAAAGCCCTCAGACCAGCCAGTTCCTTGAGACCAACCAGTCCCTTCCTACCAACCAGCCCCTCCAGACCAACCAGTCCCTTCACTTTCCGACCATGAAGGTTTCCATTGCCGCCCTCTTCGCCACTTCAGTCCTTTACCCAGTGGCTTTGGCTGCCTTGACGGTCAAAGATGTTGTCACCAACGTCGGGATAGTGACCAGTGTCTCTGGCAACATCAACAGTGTTGTCAGTTCGCTCAGTACTTCAACGACTGGTCCTGACGTCGCCAGCATGGGCAAGGTATGTGGCTTGACTAGTAACTACCTTGGAATTTAGTGTTGATTATTATGCCTAACACCTCCAGACTCTCGTTGCCCAGTTCACTGTCATCATCAACGATCTAGGCGCCGACATCACCGCAATGCAAGCGACGCCGCCGTTCACCGTTCAGGCTGATTGTGACGCAATTGTTACTGCCTTGGGTGATGTTAGTTTTGGCATTGCGGCGGCGAGATCATACCGAGCTCATCGTCCTGTAGTTCGTGCGGGTCCACCAGGCCCTCCTGGCCACCGTCATCGGCAAACACGCGATATTTGCGCAATTCGGAGCCACTGCCCCCGTTGCGGCCGTTCTGCGGACCCTTGAAGCGACTATTGATGTATGTTCGCGCTCTCTATGCCGTGTATCAGATTTGCTGATGGCTCGCCCGTGCAGTCCTTCGCGTTTGCGATGATCAACCTCATTCCATGCGGAGCTGGTTCTGTTACCAACGACAAGAACGGGTTGGACACCGCGGTCGGGAACTCTATCACGCTTTATGCGCAGCTTTGCATCCCCAGCCTGCTTTACCCGACTCTTATGCCCATTTGTGTCGCCCTTTGAAACGACAATGGCTGTGGTATGCAGTAGGCTGCCAATAGTACGGTATTCCAACGAGGGTGCCAGTGAATCATATATGTTGTTGCGCCCCATATCATACTTCACGCATTATTAATATTGTGGTATTTGGACCAAACCTTCAGGAGTCGTGAACTTTAACCTCGGGAGTAGTGACGTTCGAAGTTTGTGGCCTATTTAGGCGAACAGATGTTAGAAATTTATGTCCGGCATATTGCACGAGTGGTGTTTGATCCCTTGCAAGGAGGACCTATAGTTAACCCTATCGGACTTCCTATGACTCAAGAACCAGTCTGACCTGAATTGGGTTAGAGAGTTGAACATGCCGGATCCGGCAGGATATTTGATCCGCCGGGATAATCCGAGGCTGGTAAAGGGAAATTAATTTACCGGTGTAAGTGTGTCGAGTCTCGAAATTAATAAGTATGCATACAGACGCAAAAAGATTGCCGTGTAGACCTACAAAGACCGCTATAGGCTATCCCACATTATCCCGCATTCTACTGCATTGCCTTTGGGCTCGCATTTAAATGGATCAGGGGGCTCTTCAGGCCGGAATCGACGAAGATGCAAGAGGGGGAGAAGACAGGCTCCGAGAACGGCAAAAAGACTGATCAGTGGTCTGGTCATCTCCCGCATTCCAAATTTGCTGGATTTCGCAACAGTCATCTGGGTGTTGTGGGGTGGTGGATGTACAGTCAATGAGCTCAAGTGAGTTAGATACTCGGTATGCAAAAAAAAAGCATTGTATGGTAAACAATAGAGACGGAGAACCATTTTGATCCTGACCGACGATGTGGGTTGTTACCGACACATTTGTGGCCGTTACCATCTTGCTTGAGTCTCCCACAATTGGGCCACAATTTCTAGTGCGACCGAAAGATTATGGCTATAACTTTAGTTCACCAACTCTGCTGCCGAAATCGTATAAGTAGGAGCATAGAGCACGATATAACCCATCTCATCCAGTCTCAGGAATCCCATCCAAACAGCCTCAATACTAACAAATCTACAATGATTCCGACCTTCGTCAGTACCCCATAATAATGCAGACCCTGACTGACCGAGAGGATTTTACAGGCAGCCATTGTTACCGTAGCCATGGTCGTTTTCACTCCGTCTGTGACGGCGGTTGGGTGCTTCAGTGGCGGGTCAGTTCTGCCCACTTCAACCCATATATTTTCTCATTGTGTCCTCTACTTGCCGCCACTAGTCAAGTTGGCGATTGTTCCGCCGCTATCGGCGGTATCTGCGCCCAAGTTAATAGCTTTACTGTATGTGTTCCACTCCCGAAAGGCCTCACCAAGTGAAATGGTCACATTCTAGTTCGCCCAAGGCCAGACCATTTCGACGTGCGTTGACACCAATGGCTTCCGCTGCAAGTGCGTTTCATAAAATCATCTCCACTGCAATGGTGCGGTTGCTGAATGGGGTGCCTTTGCAGCATGGCCGTGAAGAACACCGGCGGCGGTGGGTCACAGATTGGGCAACAGGAGTGCATCGACGACATGACAGCGACCAACAACGGCTGTAATGGACCTGGCGGAATCCGTGCGGACGGGAACTTCCAGCTCACGCTTGACCCTAACACGGGCGCCTGCTAAACGAGGACAAGAGCGTGATCAGGCCTGCGACCCTACGCCCTTACTGTATTCTGTTGTACCTTGTATTTGACCCGCGGTTTCGCGGGTGAATTTGAAAACCTGTGTCTATCGTGGAGGAGTCAAGAATTGGATGTCAGTCAGACGCCAGGGACGAAGCCCGGAGCTCTATCCGTCAGTCGCGATCCTCAGATGCCATCCGTCTGTATGTCCGCCTTGTATTTGTCCCGCATTTTTCGCCTATCTTCGCCTGCTTCCTCAGCCGTGAAAGTTGATACATGTCAGCTTTGTGCTACCTTCCGATGTGCCGCATGCATAGCATTGCAAATCTGATGGTCTTGTGGTGCTTTCCAGACCCAAAACATACTTTGAGACATTTCTTTTGTTTTACTAACCCTAGCCGCGTATGCTGGACGTGGCATTTGAGCCCACAGTGGGCTCGTAAATAGTACATGGACAATCAAAGATTTTTCTATAACATGTGAGGTACGAGCGGGATTTGTTGTAGCATCCGTCTACGAGAGACTAAGATTTCCTGGATCTAAGACAGCTGGCCCTTGCTGATGATCGTTGCCGATAAACCCTGTCATGTATTTTGCATGCTGAGGCGGGCGATTTTGCATGTGCATATAGTGTATCACAATTTCTGAGTGGTTAGCTGAATGGCGAGAGTGTGGAGAGATGTCACGGTAAGTATACTCAACAGGTTGGTTGGCTTCGTAAGAGCTTTGTGGGGCCCAGAGCAGCGGACAAGGCCGCATTGGGGTCATGAACCCGAAATGGAGCTGCTCCTTTTGTTTTGAGCACTGCGGAATAGAGCGGAGGGAGAATATTCGGCCCGACCTTCCATAATGGTACCCATCACTACATCAAATCCAAACTCTCACGGTTCAAGTTCACCCTACTCCGCTTTTATGTGGTTGTTTGAATTGACTCAGAACCGAATGGGAAACACTCACTGCGTTCCGAGGTCTCCTAAACTTAATATGTGCAGCTATTTACGGATCTGCGTAGGTGAGCGTAGGTGACTAGACAGCCTCTGTCTAGCCGACTACACCCAGCTCTTTGCGCAGCTATTTACGGAGCTGCGTAGGCGACTACGCTTAGTGTTCCTAGGTGAGTGTAGCTAAGCATAGGTACCTACTATTAGTCTGTGCAGCGGAGTGCAGGCCAAGTGTAGGTACCTACGCTGACCTACACATAGCTACAAATACGGCTATACATAGCCATCTGCGTAGGTACCTGCACTCAACTAAGCGCAGACGATCGCGGAACGCAGTGACTGCGTTCCGCCCCCAGGTAGACCCCCCCCCAGCTACTTGCGTCGACGTGCCTCTACCTGCATCTACGCGTGTAGAGGAAGGGGTAGACGCAGGTAGATGGAACATGCATCTACTTGCGTCGACATGTCTCTACGTCACGTAGACGCGCCTCGGCTATGTTCGGCTAGATGCGGCTACGTTCGGCTACATGCCGTCACGTCCGTCTACGTCCGTCTACGCCCGTAGATCCACCCTAAACTGTGCGCTTTGGCTTAACCCTACGCCATATTTCGATGCTCTTCTTCAGACACTAGGCCCTCTCAGTGAGTTGCGCAGCACCTCTAAACCCACAGAAATGTGGTATGTACCTCAAATGTACCTATTTTAAAATCCCTCGAGGCTGTCGCATCAGATCTACATGCTCATCTACGTTCGGCTACGCTCGGCCACATTCGGCTACGGCGGTAGCCGAACGTAGCCGAACGTCGATGAACGTAGACACCCAATGTCTACGCGTGTAGCTGTAGGTAGATGTACATGACTGTCTACCCCATCGTCTACGTGGGTAGACGGAGGGTCCGTCTACCTGGGGGCGGAACGCAGTGAAAGTCTATTATTATCTTGTGGGCACCACCTTGTGACTTTTCCAAAGGAAATGGCACGTAGCACAGCGAGTCGGCAGCAGGATAGTACCTGCTCAATGACCGCGTGGTGGTTCAAGTTACTGCATACAGAAGACGAATTTTTGATAGGGTATGAAGTGCTAAAGAATTTCGTCCTCCTTATGTCATAGCTCTCCAGATTCAGAAAGTCTCATCCCCGGGTCCACGTTAAATGACATTTTGCAGCACCGTAATCAGGGTGACTCATTTCCCTGCCGATTCACTTCTGCAGCCAACGCCGGGACATCAGAATTGTCTGGAATACTCTCCCACGAGTTACTGGCTCAGCTGTACTCCCAAAAACCAAGACCATGTTGGGCCCAGTGTCAAAACCTCCGAGTCCCTGAGAACAGCAGCGCCAGCCGCTGAGCGCCGAATCATGCCGTCGGTCCGATCATTCCGATACAAAAAACACGAACATACGCGGCTTCGACACAATTAACTCACACGACCTCCGACATTTCCGAGCATTTCCGACGTGTTTATCATCCATGTATTCCTCCGACACCATTTCTCTGAGCCACACACGGAAATTATGGTTTCATTCAGTTGATGATAAAATTGTCTCAGATTTGATACATACTTCCGACGTCGTCGTGTGTAGTTACTAAGACTCGTACAGCTTCCAGGGATTTGATTCATAATTCCCCTTTACCTACCACATATATATACTCTACCCACCTACCTGTACCGACACAGAACGAATAGTACACCCTTACCCAGTTACGTTGATCCATCGAGTTTCGACTTTCGTATGCCGCCTTAGTCCTTCGTCGCCGCCGATGCTCGCCTCCATCTACGCTTCCATCTCGCTCCTCGTCGTCCGCCCTTCGCTTATCTTGCTATCCTTGCTCATCGTACCCGTTGCCGCTCGCCGACTCACCGGCAACGACACCTCCCATATTTATTTCACCCCCCTTCCTGCCGACTCGAGTCCTGAGCATGGATTGACCACCTCGCACACTACTACCTTCCCAGCCGTCCTCCCTTACGACCATCATACCCCCGGTGTCGTGGTGTTTGGCTCGCGCAGCCCTCAGACGCGCCGCGAGCGTGTCAGCGCGTCTGTCACCCCAAACTATCGTCTCAGCGGTCGGGAATCAGGATTGGGTCATCACAGATTCCCCGGGCCGCGGACTCACATGTTAGGGGCCCGATTAATATGATATCAAAGCAACTGTACATGCGGGGAAGTGGAAGTAAACGAGAGATTGAAATGCAGTGAATAAAAGGAAGATTCTAGGCAACCAAACATGGTCCCAGCCCAAATCGAACGGGCGGGGGCTGCCTAACTGTCCGTTGGCGGACGGAATCAGCAAAAATCGCAGCTGCACACTGGTGCGCGTGAGGTCCTGGTAAGTATGTAAAGTCGAGGTGAGAGGAGGTTTTTTTTTCTAGTTCAAACAATCTTCAGGAAGTTGTTTTTTCAATGTGGATGGTTCAATTTCTTGTCAAGTCGATTGACCCTCCTAGCCGATTCACGCGAGCCACGCCGGCTTGCCCGGAGGTAGATGTTCAATCCAGTAGTCCAAGAGATCGGGAAAGAAAAAGAACATGCCGACACCATTGCCTAACCCTAACCCATAGAAACTGACCGAGTCTCGCATTTTTACAAATGCCGCATCCTTTTCCTGTACGACGCATGCGATGGACCATGTACACCGTGACAGTCTGTCGAAAGCACTGAATATTTGGCACAAAAGTGCAGGTTCTTAGTTAGGCGATGCGGGACTGTAAAAGAATACTTATGGCCACGAGCTTGGGGAATGGACCCAGCCCAAGTCGAACAGGCGTACCTCAAGAAATTCACCTGCGCACCGTTGCGCGTTGGGTCCTTGGAGCATGTAGGGAAAGCACGGGATACATGGCACAAAGGGCGTTAGTTGGGTCATTCGAACACCGTACGACCACGCGATGGACAACGCACACCCGCTGTCGAAAGCACTGAATATCTGGCACAAAACTTGAGCTCTCAAAGAATCTAACTACAAGGTTGCGGAAGGAAAAACAAAACGTTTACGCCATATTGCATGATGGACCCAGCCCGAATCGAACGGGCGTGGTCTGCGTAATTATTCAGTGAATCGCCATCAAGAATAGCAGCTGCAAACCGGTGCGCGTTAGGTCCTTCGAGTAGGCAGACTGGAAGTGACGGATGTGAGCAGCTTTCCCTGCAATCTCCCTGGTGTGTACAATGAACAATGGTGTATCTGGGTGCAGGCGTTGTTCGGATCTTCCATCGGGCGGAACTTGAAAAAAAAAAGTAGGGAGGGAAAAAGCGGATGCGCGATCTGCAATGGACCCAGGCCGAGTTGAACGAGCGACGTTGCAATATGCTGTTTCTCGCGTCCACCGCGTGCAGCTGCGAACCGTTTCGCTCTGGGTCCTCTGCCGATACCCATTGAGCAAAGGTCAATGAGCTTGAGTCACATTCCGACGTGATCGAAGCAATGACAGAGAAACATGCTGTATCTCATAGCTCATGGACCCACCCGAGTCGAACGGGCCTCGTTGCATTCCACACGATGCTACCTTTCCCAATGAGTGGTAACCGCGAACAACTTCGCACTAAGCCCACCTACCAGTAAGGTTGAACTATTCTGTGCGCGTTATTTCTTCTTGGCGAGTAATTAGATTTTATCGTTGAAGAATCAGGCTAGTATCAAATTTCGATTCAGGATTAGTTGGGCCCAAGAATCTAAAATTGAGTGCTGGGAATTTGAACCACTCCACAAAAAATGGGTCTCACTATTCAACGTTTATGGACCTGGTCCGAGTCGAACGGACGACCTTGCGTTAAAGCTGATTTCAACCACTCTCAAGAAGCGTAAGTGCGAACCGCCTCGCGCTGGGTCCAGTACTTAGAAGTCTGTATATCGGTGAGTGAAGTGAGATACTTAGATGGTCGAATCAGTAACGTCGATACTTGGATCTTCACTTTTGGGTACCAGAAGATAGCATCCTCGGGATATGAATATTGTATGATATCAATGCAATGCGTGCGGGGAGTGGAACTAGACTCGGATAAGGTTGGATTGCAGTGAATAAAAGGGAAATTGTGGAGAACTAAATGGCATGGACCCAGCCCGAATCGAAGGGGCGGTTCTCGTGCAGCGGTGTGTGGCGGGTGTGGACGGATTTTGGCGCAGGGAGGTCCGGCGCCGAGGTGGTTCGAGTGAGCGGCAGGGAGGGGAGGGAAGGGCGTCGGCGCACAGGGTTCGCGCGCGTCGAGGGGGGTGCGGCGTTGGGCGAAACGGGCAAAGGCAGGCGGCCCAGCGGCGGCGGCGGCTGCGGCGTCGATACCGGCGGCAGGCTGATGGCGTAGACGTGGGGGACACGAGGACGGCACCGAGCACGGTCGGAGACTGGAGGCGAAGGCAGCGAGCGGGACAGCAAGTTTGGGATTAATTGAGATTCTTTATGTCAGCGCGTGACGGCGGCGGTCGTGGAGGTGGGAGGGGGGAGCGGGGAGCGGGCAGGCAGCCGGCGCGCGACGTCGAAAGACGGAAGCAGATGTGGCCGCACCGGGCGCGCGGGCGTCGAAGGGGGTGCGGGGGAGAGGGCTTGTGTGGATAGGGCAGACACATGGGACGCAGAGACGCAGAGGCGGCGATTGAGGGTACAATGGTTATATGCAGAGACGGATGGAAGGGCGTTGGAGGGCGTAGGTGAGTGGTGCGGCCGCCGCCGCGGAGTGGCTCATGGGGCTAGGCGGAGACGGGTCTTGGGGAAAGGAGCATGGATCCGTGTTGGGGCCAGAGAATGCGCAGAGGGCCAGTGGGTAGAGAGCGCGGAAGAACGGCGAGCGACGGCCGAACAAGGCACGCGGGGGCTGCGGCACGCAGGCGCAAATGGATGAGCTAAGCGGATGGGGCATAGGGCTGTGAAAGACGAACCCAAACCCGAAATTCTACTCGGTTTCTGTATAAAGAGCGCAACGCAACGACCAGCGCAAGGGACAATCAAAAGAAAAGTGCTTGCAGGACGGAAAACGCGCACGCCGCAGATATTAACGGCGCGACGCGTGGCGAGGATTTCGGCACCAAGGGAGATGTCGAATGGAAGAGTAGGACTTGGGAGGAGACTGCCCGGCCATTAGCGCCCTCGAATTCTGTGCAGACGAGTTCGCGCGACCGTGGTGGTGGTGGGAGGAAAGAAGGATTCTGAAGGAAGACGGACCGCTTGATCCGTGCACCGCCACCGTCGATCTCTAGACTCTTTCTTCCGCCTGCCACGACTCCACGACCGACCCTCGAAATTATCGCGTTGGCGACCTCGATGTGGGGAAAGTCCATCTTGGAGATGTCTCCTCAGCGCATTTGGCTCTGGCTTCTCCCGGCTCTGCAGAGTTTGCATATCGGCCGTTAAGTTCTTTGGACTCCAAAGACTCTGGTTCTGCGTCCATCCTCTGAACCACCCTTTTGCTCTACCTCTCGCTTTCTGTGTCTACTTCAGTGTACCTGCGCCCCGTATGGATCTCCTGTAGTGCCCGGGACCCACGCGCGTGAGTAGTATACCTCATCTCACACTGAGTCCCCGCCGTCGTACTATTCTCTTACCTATATCTCGTCTCCCAGGCCTGGCAGTCTCTCACATTCTCCATTGTGGTACATTCGACCGCACTATTGAATTGTCAACGCATGGACGGATCCACGGGGCTGGTGATTGAGTTGGTCCCTCCTCCCCAAAGTTCGCGCGCCGCTCGCCAAGTCATCGTTTCCTCTGGCCCCACGTTTTGTTCCCCGCCTCGACCCAGCCGCCAATTAACTGCTTCCACCCGACTCTGCCGGAGCTCTCGCCGTTCGCGTCTGCCGAAGTGAATCTTTTGAGGGGGCCAGGTGCGTGGTACTGTGTGCCCAGGTTCGCCTTTTCTCACAGTTTCCCTCGCGCCATACCTTGACCTAGATATCGTTCCCCAGGTCGGTTTCTCTGCTTTATCCCTCATACCTGGAATGTATCTGACCGGCGCAGAGAACTGGTAAGCGCCTAGCCTCATAATCTTTCGGCAGTCTGAGTTTTTGGTAGGTACCAATTCTTATTGTTCAACCCTTCTACAGCAATTCCCTTCCGAACCTTCGACGGCATTAATCCTGTCGTATGACTACCCGACGGGCCTACCGCTAGCCGCTGCTTGCCCACGTTACGAACCTCCTGCAACGCAAAAAACACCGCCACTTGCACAGACCAACACCCGTCCTCGTCCAGCACGAACGACCTGGATGTGTACCACTGAAATTCGTCCCTGACGCTGCTCGTCCGGTGGCGCGGGTGCGCGCGGAGGGCAGGCGAGGATGCACGCCGTTTCCGGGAGGTTCGCACGAGCATAATCCTGAGGGCGGATGTGGAGGACACGTCGTTGAGGGTTGCGGTGGCCTGCGGCAGAGTGGGCTACTTGAACTCCCGATGGTACTAACAATCCCGCAATTCTAAGGTTATTCGCTATCCCACTTCAGGCAAATTATCATGCACGGAATAATACAACCCCGAGACCCATGGTACGCATCCACTCTTATATGACGAACGGTCCGCCCGGTTCGATTCCGGGCGCGGTCTTTGAGCGCCCAAGAGTGACTTTTTTTTTCTTTTGGTTCAGTCCACTAGCCCGTCTTTCTTGGGGCCACGAGAAAGGAAACCTATTTCTGTGTGGTGCATTTCCCCCCTTGACTCTCTTCATTAGGATTTAACTACGGCAATAATTTTACCGACTTTTTCAGCGGCGGCAGACCATTTATTTCGGTTCCACAGCGGAAGCCTCTGTACTGCACGCGCGTACAGTTATCTGCGTTCCGTGCCCCGCTAATCACAGGGTCTGACTAGGCGGCAAATCACACCTAGTCAGAGTTGGCCCGAGTCAGAGTTAGATTAGGTACCATTATGCCTACCTAGGTCTGAGTTGTACCGGTTCAAATATGTGATGCCATCCCAGGCGTTGAGTAACGCTACTTGGGTTGAAGTTTGCGTTCTTGATTTTGATATATTTGGCTGAACGGTTGATTTGATCGATTGTACGTGATTTGGTGAGAAATCAGCGGCCTGCAGCCCTCGTCTCTCACCCGTCGCGGGCCCCACTGCGTGGAGCTCTCCCGAATTTTTGACAGGTTTAATTCGTTACTGCTTATTCGGAGTGCCATCGGCATCTTGATTCAGTGATGGCCGCGACGCGTGAGTTTCACGTCCGGCGTTAAGCGAGGTTAAGCGAGGTTAGTCGAGCCCACTAATGCCGAGTCCCACCGTTCTCGTCATTACTCTTAGAGCACTCTCGTAAAACAAGGGGACCTAGTCAGGGCTGGGGTCGGGTCTGACGAGCTCCGTCGAGGCGAGGATTCGCAGTGCGACTAGCTCACCGAGTCGTAGTAAGTCGCAGCTAGGCAAAATTTTGATTAGGTGATCTAATCAGACTTTGATTTGGTCGCTAATCACAGATCGTCGCGGCTAATCCCGCTTCGACTAGAGACCCAGGGAACGCAGTGCATCTGAATCCCAGCCTGTCGGATTTAGTAGTACGCATTTAACGACATTCTTCTTCTGAGTTCGCGCAGGAATTGAAAAACGCAGATTGAATTTGAGCGGAGTCTTCCCAGTGCGCCAAGTTTTTGTTTTGAGTCTTCGTCCGCAGCTGAATTTCTACGATGTGCAGGCAAATTCAATACTCTCTCGCCATGCCGGATGGGAACGTGGTTCCCGAGTGCACGTGAGAGTGCGCATTCGGAGTAGACGCATACTAAATTTGATGGAGAATGACTCGGGAGACAGACAACTAATAGGGGTGCTCAATTCTTAACTTTGCCCACTTGAATTTTGCCCGAGTTTTTATTTGTTCCAAATAAATAAAGAGCCGCCGCTCCGATTGATCGCGGCACTGGTGGCCGACGCTTCCCGATAAGGAACGATAATCTATGCCCCGCACCACGAAGGCAGAAACCCAAGGCGACGTCCTGCACATCGCAGAGACACTTATGGCCGCATCCCTGGCACTTGAAGACGATGCTGATCATGCTGATCTGCTTGGGTTTGAAGAGAATGAACTCGAGTTTTTTGAGGATGACACTGCGGAGATCTTGGAATTGACGGCACTTAACTGGATGGAAATTGTTCAGTACAGGAAGACGAAGAAAATTACGACACTCTGTCAAGTACGGGTAACATACGGCAGTCGGGCGCCGCGATCAATCGAATCACCGGCTCTCTATTTATTTCGAACAAATAAAAAGGCGGGCATAATTCAAGTGGGCAAAAAAGTTAAGAATTGAGCACCCCTAATGTGCGGGTTCTTTCTGTACTTCGTCTGCTAATCCTGGCCCCTTGCTCGGCACAGAGATTGTAACGGCGGAATTCAATTCTCTCCCGACGCTACCGAGGTGCATGTACATGCTTGCATCCTCTGTGTCCACGGCCCTGTTCGTTGGACACCTCAGCGGTCACGAGAATGGTGACGGTGATGTAACGGCGGCCAGTCGGGGGACACGGAGGCCGCTGATGCTCCCGCGAAATGCCTGGGGACAGAGGTTGCTGGCGGTTCCGCGATTATTATTATTTTCGTACGGTGACCCCCTCTATGGAAGGACGCCGCCGCCGCCGCTTATATTCCTTGCGTACCGGGCTATTACGATGTCGCTACAACACGACAAGATGTATTTGAGATAAGATAGTACGTTACATGAAACTGCTTTCATGATCGCAAGAGTCCGTGCACCTTCTCCTCGACTCCGTGCCGTCGAATGGGTACCGCCCTAGTATGTGGACGAAGCGCTCCGCTGCTATTGACTCGATAATCCTGGCCCAAACCATGCAACTTCTTCACCTACCCTGCATTATCGACATCCCAAAAATTATGCCAGTAGGTCCAACCACTACCCCAAAAGATGGCGGAACAAATTAAAATGTGCGCTTGGCCAACGGCGAGCTTATTCGGTCCTCATTTCCGGAGATGTATAAGCCCAATGGAACATCGGGATCAACATATCAAAGTGTGCGTGTGGTCAACGGCGAGTGGATTATCGAGCTTATTCGGTACTTACTGGAGATATGTAAACCTAGGGGACATCGGGATTAAAATTTTGGATAGGGGGAGGCAGGGGTGTCTGGTAGTCTCTCATAGACAGACGCTACAACAAATCTGCTCGTACCTTAGGTGTCTGGAGAAGGCCAGCCAAGGCTGAAAAACTTAGTCTCTTCTAAACAGACACTACAACTGCTATCTCGTCCCCGTCATGTTGTGGGAAAAACCTTTTTGGCCCCTTTCCGATTTTTTATTCTTGAATCCCGACATCCCTTTGTATATGCCCTATGAAAGTGCTGTCTGTCCATTAATCAGCGATGTAGGTTTGCCAACACAGGGGTTTATCTGGAATCCGTTGAACCTATCCATATCCCATTAAAGGTGTTCAATTCTAGCTTGCTGGCAATTTTTCATCAAAAGTTGAACGGGTGTAAGCGGCTGCAAACGAGGGTTAAGCGAAGGCTTTGCAAGCGAACTCTCTCCTGTTGTACGGGTACCTGCGTCCTTGACCACAAGAGCCGTTGAAACGTTGCGGAAAAAAGGCCGCCTTACTTAGCCGGTTGAAGTGCCCCAGGGTTTTTGAGGGCATTTGGTAAACGCATATTGCAAAAAAACCCAGATGTCCCTTTTCTCAGCGGCAGTCGCTTGCCTTCGCTTACACTCGCTTAACTTTTTACCGCCGAAAAGTTGCCAGCAGCTTGTCTAGGTTTGCCGTAATAGGGGCCTCAGTATCTGGAATACATTAAACCTATCCTATCCGATTCGATGCTGCTTACCATGTCCTCAAAACCTATAAAAACCCCCAGACTAGCCAGTCCCTTCAGACCAACCAGTCCCCTCAAACCAACCAGTCCCTCCAGACCAACCAGTCCCTTCACTTTCTGACCATGAAGCTTTCCATTGCCGCCCTCTTCGCTACTTCAGTCCTTTACCCAGTGGCTTTGGCTGCCTTGACGGTCAACGATGTTGTCACCAACATCGGGATAGTGACCAGTGTCTCTGGCAACATCAACAGTGTTGTCAGTTCCCTCAGTACTTCAACCACCGGTCCTGACGTCGCGAGCATGGGCAAGGTATGTGGCTTGGCTACCTTGAAATTCAATGTTGATTATTATCCCGACCCTCCAGACTCTCGTTGCCCAGTTCACTGTCATCATCAACGATCTAGGCACCGACATCACCGCAATGCAAGCGACGCCGCCGTTCACCGTTCAGGCTGATTGTGACGCAATTGTTACTGCCTTGGGTGATGTTAGTTTTGGCATTGCGGCGGCGAGATCATACCGAGCTCATCGTCCTGTAGTTCGTGCGCGTCCACCAGGCCCTCCTGGCCACCGTCATCGGCAAACACTCCATCTTTGCGCAATTTGGAGCCACTGCCCCCGTTGCGGCTGTTCTACGGACCCTTGAAGCGACTATCGATGTATGTCTGCGCTTTTTATGCTCTGTATACGATTTGCTGATGGCTCGCCCGTGCAGTCCTTCGCGTTTGCAATGATCAACCTCATTCCATGCGGAGCTGGTTCTGTTACCAACGACAAGAACGGTTTGGACACCGCGGTCGGGAACTCTATCACGCTTTATGCGCAGCTTTGCATCCCCAGCCTGCTTTACCCGACTCTTATGCCCATTTGTGTCGCCCTCTAAAACGACAATGCCAATGTCTGTGGTATCAGTAGAGAGTGCCAGAGAATCATATATGTTTTTATACCCCATATCATACTTCACGCATTACTGTGGTATTTTGACCATACTCTCAGGTGATGGGTTGCACATCGCCTCGTCGTGCATGAGTTTCAATTCTTGGTGCTCATGTGTCTCGGCACATTGAAGGTTGACGGACGAACCACGTTGGACTGGGATTAAGTACTAAGTAGGTGCAATTTCTTTTTTTTTCTTGGGTGATGCGAGATTGTTCTCGGGGGCGAAGATATGACATGGATGTACGGAATAAACATTGTAAGAGATCGAGGGGACAAGGGCGAGACCAGGAGGCAACTGGATGGAAGAGACCCACGAGCGCGACGAAGATTCCGAATCGGCGGTATTGACGTAAATGTGACAGTTGAAGAGGAAGAAACAGTGATCCCAACCGGCCGAGTAAACAGGTGGCAGACGACGCAATCACTGGCGGTCGGTTAAAGCAGCAGTAACGAGCGTGAATATGCGAGGTGTCTAGACAGTTTGAAGGGAGTCAAGCCGCATCCAAACTGAACCATTTTCAAGATCGCTCCGATATGCAGATAGAATCTTGTAGTCTGAATGTTGTTTATAGGTTGTCGAAGAGAACTTGAAGAGTCTGCGATCGCCAATATCGGATTCGGAACCTGGGGGGAAGAGTCACAGCGGCGAAGGACGGGGAGTCATGCAAGGATTGAGGTTGAAGAGGACACGGAATGGTTGGCGGAATCCGACGATGGACAACGGCAATTACGGAGTTCTGAAAAATCGACATGAAGGCGGGAAGCAAAGAGCGACGGATCACCGGGCCGCCTGATTGTTGATGCGTGCCACTGCATCGCCACACTTCTGCTTCTTTCCTTCCTCTCATCACGAACGATCTGTGCGACCGCTGGTTTTGTGGGCTCCATTCGTCTTCTCTGCGCTCCCGTTTACGGAGACTGAATTGCCATTGGAACTCAAGGTCTTGAAATCGAATCAAGACTCGGATTGTAATTGCGTGGTTCTCCTTTCCTCTAGAACTGGATAGGAACACAAGTTACGCAAACTATCTCCACCGCCGTGATCGGACTCTTTGGATCCCGACATACAGCGAAAATACTCTTGTGCAAACCTTCGATGTCTGGAGCCCTGGAGTACCTTATCGAAGGCCACGAGAGGGTTAGAACTTGAAGCATCTACCCTTAGAATCTGGACAAGAAGCTTCAACAAAGTAGGAGCTTACCTTTTTGTTCAAAAACATGGGTGGGACTCCAAAAAACGGGGCGGCGCTCAAATCTTCTCGGGGCGGGAACTCAATTTGCGCCCCAAATAGAACCCGTTAATCTCGGGCCTGTTTGTGGCGCGGAAGGCGCTAAAACGCGTTATTTCGGGGCGGACATCAAAAGTTTTGCGTGGACGAATAAGTGTGCATCGGAACCGCCATAGTATCAGACTCAAAAACGAGCAAAACACTTACAGCAAGTCCATTTTGGGAGAACACTTGCAGCAGATTCAATTTTGACCGCCATAAAGCAGCAACGGTTGCGTGAAGCTTCTGCACTAACCCGAGAGCGGCAGTTCATGTGCTCGATCGATTCGCACATATTAACATCTAGACGTGTGTTTTGTGCGAGCCCGGAGTCGCTCGTCGTGAGGAATGCGCGATTTGTACGGGTGTGAGGCCCTCGATTTCGTCACTTCCGGCCCTTCGAAGCAGCGGCGCTTCCTTTCTCTCCTAAAATAGCGGTAATAATCAGCTACAACTCGCTGCGATCAATCGCCGGCTCGCAGACAATATCACCGCATTCAACCTTGCTCTCCTGCGAGGCCTTAAAAGCGGGGGTGAGTTTCCAACTCGCACCATCCGCCTCAAATCAGCCTTACCATGCACTCATTCACCAAGCTCATCAACTTCGCCCTCTGTGCGTTATCGACGCTCGATACGGCCAACTGCGCCACCAAGTTCGTCTCCCAGGTACGTGGTTGGATTGGTGTACCCATCAGGCGGCCAACGTGAAAGTTTATCACAGGGCGAATTGCTTCCGATCCAGCCAACAGTTGAGATTTTCTGTCCCTTCTACTAAGTGTTGAGTTTGACGTTGTGCTACAGAATGAGGGACTCGCTGGGACCCAGCTCGTCAATGTTGGATTCAACGGCGCTCTGTTCGCGCTCCCTGCCGGGGATGTCCTGCTTGAAAAGGGCAACACAGGGCAAAACGATTTCGGCGTGGTGGGTCTGCCTCGTTGTTAAGTTTACCACTACTCATTCATCGGCAGTGGGAGAAAAATGATCTGGAGGACGAGACTTACGTCTTCAAAAATTCAGCTACGGGCTGGTATGTGGCTACGACGGGTGATAATGTGAGGAACAGAATGCGCACTGTTTTAAAAGCTTACTTGCCGCTGCAGGACCACCTTCTCGTGGCTCCCGGCGAAGCTCCAGCGGTGTTTCGCGTAACCCAGGACTCGACCAATAATAGGACTTACATCGTGCGTCGCCGTATCCATTCCAGCTCCGACTGCTGATAGTGAACAGATTCAACTCATTGATGAGAATCTGGTGTGGGAAGCGACCCTCATTGGGGAGAGTCAGACGTTGGGCAGGGTATGTGCAGGGTTATGCGCGTCCGGAGGATACACTGACTGGAATCGATTAGGTCGTTTTGCGACCGGACACAGGAAGTTCGAGCCAGCGGTGGAAGTTTGTAACAGTGTGAATGAATAGGCTTGGGACACGAAAAATGAACCATAAAAATGAACCAATGTGCATCGAGCCATTGCATTGAATAAAAGAAAGTCGTCGCCGATAGAGTCGGGACTCAGCCCGAGTCGAACGGGCGGTGGCTGCAAAGAAATATTCCTTGGGGGCAAAGACGTCAGCCAATCCAGATATGGACCAGCCCGAATCGACTCCCTCACTTTCAAAAATACATGGGTTGTACCTCCCAAGGGCTATGCGCTACAGGGTATTTATTTGGCTGGTTTAACCGAACGCTCGCTCAGGTCGACGGGATTCAGTGGAAGACCCAAGACCTTCATCCTCTCCTTCTCAAATTCCATTCCAACTGGATCTTGTGGAGTGAGACATAGTCCGCCAGGCCCATGGGGTCGATCATAACCATTCCTTTTCTCGTGCTCTTTGATCACTTCCTCTCCTCTGATATAAATGGAATCCACTGAATCGACCGGCAGCCCTTTCGCTTGCGCAGTAGCGACGAGTCGGTCGAGTTCTTCCTGTACGCGAGCACGTTTAAAGGTGAAGGTTCGAGGGAAGTAGACTTCGCGCGGTCGGGTGGGTTTAAATTCGGGAACAGAATCGCGACCGAGAGCGCGGAGAATGACTTGTTCGCAGAGAGTCTAGGAAGGCATTGACGAGCGTCAACTGGAGTTCGGAGCGAAGAGGTTCATATGGGACCTACATAATCTCCGTCAGGTCGGTTGAGGTTGTAAGGGTCCGTCAGGTTGACGTGGGGGTTGGTGATCACTCTGACCTCGTGCAAATGGTTCTTGCTGGGTGAGTGGGGCTGGAGAGCGTGAAATTGGCAATGTGAGGGATATGCGGTACAGGGATGGACTTGCAAGCAATGCGTGGGTGATGAAAACGTCCCCGGCCTTTGCTTCGACCTCAAGTGATTGAACGATCAGCAGGCGTGTAGGGAGACATACAGATCGCCACTCACTGTGGCAAATTTGTTGCAATCCTTGATGTGCCTGTACAGATACGAAAAAGGAGGATCGAGCCCCTCTGGGTGTTCATACAGGAAATCGACAATCCCTTTAATCCCATCTTCTGCCAGAAAAGTCCCGCCTTGGCCAGGTTTCACGTCAGTGAAGCAGTTGATGATGGTCAAGGCGTTAGTGGACGAGTCGAGGAACTGGCGATAGTAGTCGTTGTCCGTGTGCCAGCCCTTTGCGTCTTTGACAGGGTGCAGATGCTATGAGAGCAGATGACGTTCAGCATGGGGAACGGGATTCAATGGAGTAGTACACACCGTCTTCCAATATTCACTGCCAAAGTTGGCAATGAAGTTGTCACCCGTGAGATACTCTCGTTCCTTGTCGATCTTGTCTTCCCCACCAACGATCTCGCCTGGCGTCGAGTGTACATTCGCCTGTCAGTAGATGTTCTTGCAGACCCTAAACTACACTCACACATGGCTTTCCAAGCGTCAGGGGAGAATTCCAACGGGGGGATCTCGTGGTGCTTGGGCCTGACCCATTCACAAACAAGTCAGTTCAGGAGCAGCCACTGCCCAAACGCCTGACATACATCTTCAAATAATCGAGTTTCCAGGTCGACTTGTCGTGCTCGTCCCAGCCCACTCTGACCCAAAAGTCGGACATCCATTTGTCGAGGATCCTCTTGTCGATCGCTACACGGGAGGGGTAGGACGGTTCAGCACGGCGTGATGAAACGCAGGATGCGCAAGCGAGAGGGCAGGGAACTACTCACCGTTCGGAATACGCAGCCACCCGTGTTCGAGAAAGAACTCCCTCTGCTCCTTCGTCAAGTAGTCGTACTCTGGCATGCTCACAGCGGCTCAATGTTGCAAGTCAGGGCGGAGAGGGGAAGGATACATGCTTTGGCTTCGAGATGCCGTTCCCTGGTGGCTTTTATATATCTGAGGTCGTTCCTGGAGAGGAGATGTTCACATGACTCTGGAGACCTTCGCACCGGAAGAATCGGTTCATTGATTTGCCGGAAACCGTCTGATTCCCCGGGGTTTTGCCGCTCGGTACGCTCAGTTTCAATCGAAAATGTGCCACCTCCATGTTCGCGCACAATATTTAGTGACAGTATCTATCCTTGACTTATCCAGACGCCGAACTATTTGGTACTCCTGTCATTCAAAGTCTAGGCCGAATTTTTCCAACCGTGGGACTTTTTCCATTTAGAAGTCGTTCGACGGTTCGGAGGTCAGTCTAGGCTACACTCATCAGGCAGGAGCACAGTATAACCCATGGATAATCCACTTTTCACGATCTAAGTGCGCTGAGGTGACCAAATTCTGCTCGCGTTGGACCGCGTTCGAACCTGAACCGAACCTCAACGCGGGTTCAGGTCCAGCGCTAGCATGGCCTCAATCTATCACCTTATCTCTTAACCCGCACATCGTTTGTGCCCTCTCTGTGCTCCTGCACCGCACTTGAGTAGCTCCTTGTCCTCTGCGAGCTCCACCGGCTCTAGCCGCCTCGGCATATTTTCTGATAACCAGTTGCTTGAAGATTCATGCATGGACCTTTGGATCAATCTTCGAGAATAATTCCCACTTGGACCGTGACCGCGAGCCCTGAGAAATGATACCTCCAGATGAAGGTGTTCTAAGGGTATGAGTGAATGAATGTATACGTGAGAGAGAAAAAAGAGTCGTAATCAGCCGCACCAGTGGACCCAGCTCGAATCGAACGGGCGACCCTGCATTGGATCTCGTGAACGATTCCAAATCAATTGGGCGCAAGAGCGAACCAGCTTCGCGTTGGGTCCGGTATCCATATTAGTTTGCGGGGTGGTGCTGTGCAGTGAAATTGGTGGCCTGGCATTGTCAAGTTAGCAAGTCGGTCGATCCGACTCGGAGCAAAAAGAGTACCCATAATTTTTCTATTGCGCAGGTGTGGGAGGACAACATCCACCCGTGTGATTATCCGCAGCCAAATATTCAGTCTGCGTCACGGTCCCCACCAACGCGACTGCAAATCAAACCGCGTAGAAAATATTCATCCGGGATCCCCCGACGGTCGCCGATAACGCGGCACATAACTGTAATTCCAACGCTCGATCCTCAACCATAGTTCAACGCTGATTCGAACACCTTCCTTCCTCCTTCTCTGCGCTTCAACCCTCGCGTCCGATTTACGCGGAGGGTTTTATCTGTATGTGGTTGAGAATTGAGAGGCCGGGTTCGAAACTCTACCAACTCATGAGCAACGATCCCGCAGAATTAACGTTGCCTCCAACCCAACCACGCCAACCAACCGCACTTCGTTCATTTCGTATTGACCCGCGTGCAAGCCCGCGTGGGAGAGTTGCCGCCGATCAATTATCATCACGGCATCACGGCTCCGAGGCGGCTTTGACCAAGCCTTGACGCTAACCCCCATCATCGCCCGCTGAGTAACTCGACGCTAGTATATATACAGCTACTTGAGCTCACGACGGCCAGGGTAGCCCTTCTCCAAGCCTCCACCTCGCCCGACCGCAGCACCGGGCCCACGGCGCCGACAACCGTTGAACCGCTTCCCTAGGCAGCGATTCCCTTCCTACTGCTCCTTCGCCGCGCCGACAACAACAAGAGCCTCAACACCAACCTTAGCAACATACCCATACCCATCTCCGCGCCCCTCTGCCTCTGCTCCTCCTGACCCCCATATCAGTGGTGGCTTCCCGGGTACTACTGTACTATTTCATTCAATTCGCATGTCACAGGTCACACCCGTTTTCCGGGGACCCCGCCAATAATTTTCTTTCGATTTTAGCGGATTTTGGAGAGTTGTCGGAAAAATTATTTGATCCCATCATTTGCGAATTGAATGAAATAGTACAGTAGTTCGAATGGGAGTGGTGGTATGACGGGAGGCGCGCCGGGGCCGGGCATCGCGGCGATCCAAACCGACGCCGCCACGAAGCTCTCCGATCGTTTGCTGAGCTGGTGTTTCAATTGTTGTACTGTACTATTACGACCATTAGTTCAGGTGACGGGTGACGGAGGCTCGTGAACTGAACCAATTTGGCATAGGTGACGGTGACATTTCGATTTTTGGCCTCAAATAGGGGCGAAAACTGCCAAAAAATATCGGCCGGCACATGCCGGGGGCTGCCGTCCGTCCATTTATGGTAATTTCAGGTGATTGCCGATCAGCGAACCTTGATCCCAGTGAACCTTTGCGGTGACGGATGACATGGCGTGAACCTTTGGTGGTAATAGTACAGTATGACCGAGAGGAGTTAGCGACGGAAGAGTAATTTGAGTCCGAGAAGGTGCTGCGTACACCTTATTCCTTTTGCTCTGCGATTTGAATTACTTATGAACGACACGTTTAGTTATGCAACAACCACGGCCTCTTGTAACGCACGCATTCCTGCCCGCGTCCCGAACGGTCTCCGCACAGGCGCGGCCCACTGACGGCGTCAACTCTGCGTTCGGGTGAAGGGGAGGAGGGGGAGGGCAGCAGAACCAGGTGAGTTATTGGCTGAACCTTTTTTGCTGGCTTGTTTTACGTCGTCCGTGCATGGTATGTGTGTTCCCTCGTCGCACGTTATCCGTGTTTTGTCGTCGCGTGTGTTCCACCGTCGCCTCTCCGCCCATACGCAGTCCATTGCGGTATCCGTTTACACTCGACGCGTCTCGTTCGGCGCGTGTGTGGCGGCTGTTCGTCCGCCGGGCGCCCACTCCATCTCGCGCATGGCGCCGCCGGTCTCCGCGCTGGCACTCTCCGCTGCCCTGAAACTTCTTTGTCCACACTGAAACTTCTTTATCTACAAGACTCGACGTATGCTTGCCACGAGCGCCAATGTACGTGTATTCAGCGTTCGCCCCATAATTCCACCCTCCATCCATCATAATATGCATTCCTCCTTCCCAAGTTCGTTCCTCCCTCTGGTTGCTCATATTCGCGCCCGCACGTCCTCCACCGCACCCGCACCTGTCGCGCATTGGCGTGTTTTGGGACTCGCGAGGGACCTCTTTCTCCGTACTTCCTACTCGGGATTCCTCGAGGCTCTCCTCTCTTAGTAGATCGAATTAAGTATACAGTAGTAACGCGCTCCTTCTCGTCGAATGGTACATATTGGATCTACGCAGGCACCGTTCTTCCCTTGAATGAAGTTTGTCGACCATCAACATCGCGACTCCACGATGGGTCTCGAGATCAAACACGGTTCAAACGGAGGAACAATCTGAGTGAGCACTACCTGCTCACGCATTTTGCGCAAAATTCATTCGGAGGTACGGTAATTGACATTAGTGACGGTCAGAGTAACTTTTTCAGCCGTTTATGAGGCGTTTATGGCGCCGGTTATGGAGTCGTTTATGAAGTCGTTTATGCAAATTTTTAGCATCAGAAACTTGACAGAAACGTGAGAATAAACGACCTGACTTTTTTTTGGCGCATAAACGACTCATAAACGACTGCATAATCGGCTCCAGAGCCGTTTATGCAAACCGTTTATGCAAATTATCGTTTCTCCCACGTTCGATGTTTTGCTTAACCGGATCCATAAACGAGTGCATAAACGACGATTGAGAAGCTACTCTGACCGTCACTATTGACTGATGGCGAAAAGTGAAAGTAGGAAAAAAAAAGTGTGGCCTGCGAACATTCCATGGACTCAGCCCGAGTCGAACGGGCGGGAGCTGCGTAATCATTCTGTTGGTGTTTGGTTCGAAATGTATTGCAGCTGCGCACCGGTGCGCGTTGGGTCCTTGGGTGTAGGGAAAGCGCCCGGGATATGGCACAAAAATCGAGCTCACAATTGATTTTCATGGGTTCGGCACTATTCTTTCCTTGAATGAAGTTTGCCGACCATCATCGCGATTCGACGGTGGGTGGGTAGAAGATCTCGCGATTAAACGCGGTTTAAACGGAGGAATTATTTGAGTGAGGACTAAGGTAGGCGCCATTCGCATCCGTCGAGTCACGTGAACGTGATGTAACGCGTTACAGTAACGTGGGAAAGCGCCGAATTTTGAATTTTCGAAACCAAAAAAAAAGAAATCCGCCGTGGGAGGGTTGCCAGGCAGAGGGAAAAAATACCACCTCAAGCTGGTGGTTCCTCTAGTTGAACAGACCCTCTAATCTTCAGAAAAGGACTTCTGGTTCAGTGATGTTTTATTTGTTTGGGCTTCTCGGCTGACCATGCACCGAGTACTTTTTTGGATGATGGGAGAAGTGTTGAAAGCTGGGAATATAGGATGGTCTGTATCACTAAACCATTCTTGACATCATAATTTCTTCACACTTCAATACCTGCACACTGAATGCAGCTGCTTGCAGTAGCTGCGCAACACAGATTTCATATTCTAAAGTCCCGGAATGGTTGAAATAGGTTGGTTTGATCACACACAGAACGTTTACCACCTTGGAATGGAGTCTTGGCTGCTAATTTCCGCTAAGTTGCATTTCCGAGACCGAGGGATTGTTCCCTTGCTCAAAACAAGCATTTCTTCGGTTGAGGATTATTTTTTATACCCGATGCCCCCGACTAGTAGGGGCGGGAAGGCGCGTCACGCAGTGACACCACGTGACTCGACGGATGCGAATGGCGCCTACCTTAACTGCCCACAGATTTTGTGCAAAATTAATGCAGAGGCACGGGGAGGTAATTGTCATTGACTGATGTAAAAGTAGAAACAAAGAGGTGACGCACGCCTTATGGACCCAGCCCGAGTCGAACGGGCAGCGCCGCGTACATGCTCCTTGGTTAATCAGAAAGGATTGCAGCTGCGAACCATTTCGCGTTGGGTCCTTGCACTGATACTTGGTCATTCAGGTTACCCGACGCTGTGAACCTCATGTGCCGGGAGCAGGTCTTGCCCGAAGATTTAAAAGTAACAACGTTAACGATAGCTACACACAAAAATTACTGTACCTGAGGATGATGCGGCCATAGGGGACAAAAGCTCGGATGGATAGACCGCGTTTTCCTATGGACCCACCCCGAATCGTTGTATGAAGCACAATTTTCAATGTTTCACCGCAGAGCAATTATCTACATTGCAAATGCACCTGCGAACCACTTCGCACCGAGTCCTCTGCTGACGATCTGCCCGAGACAAGGTATTCTGGGAGCCAGTGTAGGCATGATTATAGAATTCGGTTGAACATAAATTTGACGGAGGTGACGCTCTCAGTTCATGCTATATTAACCAGGAAAAATTGGTCCCGAAAATAAGGCCAATGAACACATGATCAAGAAAGTATTGCACAACGAATTGAGCAGGCCATGGACCCAGCCCGAGTCGAACGGGCGAAGTCGCAATATCGCACACGAAACACTTATAAGTTGCAACTGCGAACCCATTGGGCCCAGTATTAGATCGATGTGAGGTAGTGAGGTGAGGTGGATCGTCCAGTGGTAAGATTGCTTGCCACGTTGAAGCCGAAAAGTAGTTGGGCTCTGCCGGCTCTTCGGCGATCGTTGCCAGCGAATCGGGGTACAGCGGCATATTTGCCGACATGTCAAACTGCGGCATCTCGCGGTTCACTTTTGCAATTGAGACCTCTTAAATCGGTCCCGCCGTACCATCCCTTCTGTGTCGAAGCGCTGGATATCCGGCACAAACTCAAGGTCGTTGCTATATGGTCCGCATCCGAGTCGAACGGACAGGGGCTACGTAATTATTCTAGACAAGCGGAGAAACAATTGCAGCTGCGCACCGGTGCGCGTTGGGTCCTTGCACAGAGCTTTGTAATTCAGGCTACCCGACACTTGTATACCGTGAAGAGGTTGAATTTGTTGAAGGTTAAAAGACGAGTGCAATCTAAAGGGCATGGCTTCGAAACATAGACCATGAAACATAGACCATGCTGGGCGGTAGCGTAATGCATCTGCAGCAGACTTGTTTCAATGAGCAATGGTCCAATCTTTTTTATTTGTTCAATACAGCGCGTCGGTTAGGCTTGCTATAATCACTAGCCCACGTCATCCAAAATTCACTGATTTGGATTAGCTCGCCAGGACACATCCGGTCACCCGCTCTCTCTGGATGAAAATACATGACCGAGGTCTGTGCGTGGGAGTGATGCATGTCGGAGCACCGGCCCGCTTCCCGGCTCTCTATCTGCGACCACCACCACGGTCAACGTCCTCTCTCGAATCCGAGTGCAATCGCCATTCACACAGATTCTGACCATCTCGCGCCATCCCTCGTCGCTTCACCGCTCCAGTCAAGGAGTAATCTTCGCTCTCATCTCTGAGTCTCGCGTGGTCTCTTCTACTACCTAGGGGAGAGCTCAAAGCTCAGAGTGTTTGCCACACTCAATTCTTTGGACTAGGAATTGGCTTTACGATCAGCGACGAAAAAAAAATCTACGATATAAATCAACAAGTCTATGAATGGGCCTGGGATGCAGCAACCCTCGTGTATCCAGCGTGTGTTGTCCGGTCAGCAATTACCAAACAATGGGCCGTATTCAGCTCCTCTGAATCCCTGGTTCTCGTCTTCGAATACGGGTCCTACCAAATCCTACGTTCTTCCGCCACGCGTCTCGAGAAGGACCGCTGTCTGCGGATTCAATGCGGAGGAAACGCTGCTACCGCTGCTTGCCGCCAGTAATTCTACTGTCGGCGATGCGTTATCTGATCACCCCAGGGTAAAACTTTCGCCCTGTACTTTCACCCTGTTTTCGTAGCCTGGTGTTTGGCGCGCATCAGACCGATGCGTTATCTGATCAATAGACTGTGTAAAACTTCCGCCCCGCGCGTTCACGTCGTTTTCATAGCGGGGTACTTGGTGAGAAGCCTGGGGGAAATCCTCAAGCGATAATCCTGCTCCCCATCTCTGCCAACGTTCACTCCATTTCGATTGTAGCCCCAATCGAACATCACCGTATACAGAGCGCTGACCCACCTCAAGTCCTCCGTCATCTCCAGACTCCTGCGTCGGGCCATCCTCGTTCCTGACTCCTTGCGCATCGCTAAGTCATCATGCAAAAAAGGCGAAGGTGGGTTTCCTCGCACGCCGCCAGAAAGGTAATTTTGTTTGACAACACGGCAAAATTGCGCCGGGTTTGTAATGTGCTGTCACTCGGCGTTCAGGTGGAGCTAGAACCCCTCATGTGCTACGGGAGGTTGCGTATTGAAGGGCTGGCGCAATTGGTTGTGCCCTCCCGTGAAGCCACTCAAATAACGCTGTCGACGGTCGAATGCAGAGAAATCTTACCCTCGGCCGCGTCGTGCAACCATGGCCTCAATGACAAGTATCTTTGGTAATCCCGCTTCAGCCATCACGGGTCCGGCCTTTTGAGAGGGACCAATCGGTACACATCCTTCCCATATTCTCCCTCATTGGGCTTGCGCACCATAGCTGGAAAGATGTATAGAACATTACGCCCATCGCATCGAGTAACCAGCCCCCACGGTGCGTCCTCGGTATTTTTGGCTCCCGTTATCATTAACTTCGATCTATTACTAACGTCCTCTATTACTAACGCAGTCCTGCCTTTATATGCTCGTGCTCGAACGAGCAAACTTAACATTCACCCTCTTCGATTATACTCATCCGTCCCTCCCTCCTCCACTCCAAAAACATCCAATATGCCTGGCATCTCGAGCGTCACCTTCCCTGCCAATGCCGCCAAGCTTGCCGAGGGTCCCACCGCCGTGCAAAAGGCGCTTGACATCCTTAAAAGCACCCCCGGGGTCATCGGGTATGCAATTGTCGCTTGCCTGGTCGACATGCGCTCATTCATCGCTTTCAGTGCCTACCACGGTATCCAGGTTGAGGACGGAAAAACGGCGTACTTCTCCACAAGTACGTGTTCTGGTACTTACCTTCTGCTCAACCACTCACCGACTCTGATTCTAGTCTGGGAGGGGGCTGACGCTCACACCGCCTTCCTCAAGGGGGAGGGCCACACTGCCTACGCCACTGCTTTGAAGGCGCTCGCAGACGGCCCCATAGACGGACACTACGTTGAGGTTGACTCTGACCCGAGCAAGGTCTTCGACTCGCCCGTGACTGAGGGTATCCATTTCGTCACCAAGAACATCGATGACCCGGTCTGGGCGCAAATGGCTGCTTCCATCGCGTCGGTCGCTCCCGCCTCCACCTGGGGACGCAGCGGTGACAATCACATTATGTACTTCGTCGGTTGGGAATCAGTCGAGGTGAGTCGTTTAATGTTCCCGGCCCTGAGTTGTCGTGCTAAGGAATCGATTTAGGCCCACATGGCCGCCAAAGCTAAGTCGGATGGTTCCCTCGTCGGGAAGGCGAAGGCTGCAGCTGAGAGCGTCAAGGTTGCGCATGCGAAGCTGACCAAGGCTTAGAGCGTTAGACATGAAATAACAAATAGCATAGTATTAGCAATTCACGAAAGGAGATGTCGTTTGTGTCATGAATGTGTGTAAAATCCCGTTTCCAGGTTCCGTGTTGCACACCCATGAGCTCCCATGAGCTAGAGTTGCGGCCGATCTGCGCCAGTTCGGTAAAACCGTGATTAGAATCGACTTCGAAATTACGAACATGCAAGGAGAAATTAAAGGAAGCCTCATCCGAAATCGAACAAAGTCTCGCGATAACACCGTACGGTACTACCTGTTTGCCTTCCGTAAACTCGTTGTTCAGGCACTTGGACCACACGAGTATATCATATCCCCCCCCCGTAGGGTCGCCAGAACTTCGAACCTCACATTCCCGAGATGCTCGAGCCTACATTCGAAGAATCGACAAGAGCGCCGCGGCGCTTCGTGCCCCACGACTTCGGTTCGAATGGAAGCGATGATGTTTAAAGACTGTAAAAGCTGTTAAGCAAAACCCGAAATAAAGCTGTTACTTTTGCTGCGCATGGCAAACATCGGCCCGTGAGCGGCATATTCGGTATCACGGTGCGGAAACATCGTTGGACGCATCAGTAATACACGCGGAGGTGGATTTCATCAAGCGAACCTGTGGCCCAGCGAATTCCAACGGATTCCACTGGAAATGGCCGGAGATATTTGTATAAGAACTCTCACTCAATTCCACTGCATTCCAACACATTCCGGTGGGAATGGGTACATTCCTGCAACAACACCCACAAATTTCCGGCGGTTTTTGCCGCATTCCGATGGGAATGGGTGTATTTTGCTGGCATTCTCTAGATTATCTTGGATGACTTAGTGCTGTCTCAACCACCAATGACCACTGAGATAGTGTACTGAGCTAATTGAATTTCATCGTGTTTTAATCGCTCGAGATTGGAAGCGTTCCGGGTGATATGAACCGTGGGAAACTAAGTTTGCAGGCAGAGATTGTACTGCAAAAGTCGATAACCCTGAGCCTTGAAACGATATGCTCCGGCCATAGAAATGTCCGCCAGCGAACTTTCCAGCGGCGGGTATATTACTCGGACGCATCGTCAGTGGCACAGTGTGATCCCATCAGCGGAACTTGCAAACGCGTAATTTTGTAAAGAGAGAGACGACGGAATGTATACTACCTCCTTGGACGTTCTGTTGGGATACACCATCTCCGAGGTATCTGTGTGGTCCACACAGTCAAAACGAGGTGAGGAAACAACTGAGGAGTAACTCAGGCCTCAGAGAGACGACGGAATGTATACTACCTCCTTGGACGTTCTGTTGGGATACACCATCTCCGAGGTATCTGTGTGGTCCATACAGCCAAAACGAGATAAGGAAACAACTGAGGAGTAACTCAGGCCTCATGCACCTGGTGTTTCAATGCGTTTGGATTTCTTTTTGCTTTTGCCAAGAGACCATGAATGAGTCTTAGTGCCACATTTGAGGAGCAGACAAAGTACCATCCATCCTTATCGAATGCTGAATTATCGACGCTTTATAACCACACAGATGCATCGGACGTGGTGCAGTGCCGCCGCAGTCCCGGATTCATTTCCGGCGTTCGAATGACAGCAAATGGTCGCCGGGTTTTTTTCCCTTTCCTCAGGAATTCCTCTGTCTAAAGGAGGTACCTTGTTGTAGGTTCATCATGAGCGACCTGTCAGCAGGATTACAAACTTCGGATACCACGCCGTCCCCTATTCAGAATTATCGGTCATCCAGCTGCCGAATTCAATGTCGTGACGCGTCGCTATGAGCAGCAGATAGTATAAAATCCGGCACAAGGGGCCCTTTGTTCTTCGCCCTCGACCAATTCCTGTCCCCGCAGAGGGAGAGGTCCTCGTCAAGATCATGTCCGTGGGCCTCAACCCCATAGATTGGAAGCAAGGCGCATTCAATATCCTGATTGACGAATATCCTGCGGTCGTCGGGCACGACGTTGCTGGCGTGGTGGAGGAGCTAGGCGAAGGTGTCGAAGGACTCAAGAAAGGCGACAGAGTGTACGTGCTACAAAGCATTGCCAATTTCCTTCAAAAGCCAACCGGCGACGCAGATTTGCGCAAACTCTGAATGGTGGATTTCAGCAATACGTCGCTGTTCCTGCCGCGATCATCCTTCCGGTATGTCTTTCAACGACCGCACTGTTAATATGTCGCTGACCGTGTTGGGAAGATCCCACACAATACGAGCTTTGACGAGGCAGCCACGTTTCCTGTAGCGTTCAGCACGGCCTGCGTCGGTTTGTTCGCCCCAGGACCCATCGGACTCGGACTAAATGTCACATTCTCGTGGGACAAGCCACAGCAAGGTCATGCAGCGCTCGTCATCGGGGGCGGCCCAGTGGGTCAATTCGGTAACCCATTACTTGACATTCGTATTGAATCTCGATGAGCTCTGACTTGGAATTTGGCAGCCATCCAACTCCTTAAATTCGCCGGATTCACGCGCATCGTCGTCTATGCTTCCCGGGCCAACTTCGAGTATTTCGCACAACTGGGTGCAACCGAGTGTATCGATCGCAGTGAGGTGCCCGTCGAGTCCCTGGCGGCGCATCCCGCGTTGGCCCCAGGAGTGAGCGTGGTATACGACGCGGGGCCTGTGTCCTCATTCAACGCCGCCTACGATGCCGTGTTAGAGGGCGGCAAAATCGTGATCGTCCAGTCGAGGGTGACGCTGGAGCGCGATCCAAAGGAAAAGAATCTCACGCTCGTGCGCGTCCAAGGCTATTATGCCGGCCCGGACGTCGTGAAGTTCAACCACGACTCGGATGTCGTTGGGTATCTCGCCACGCTCGAACACACGGTATTTGGGAGGCTGCTCATGAAGAACCTTCCCGAAATGCTCGCAGCGGCCGTCGTTTCTGTGAGTGAGCTGCTTAGATGTCGTGTATGTACCTCGAGGAACGGCGTCTGACGAATCTTCAGGGAACCCGGTACGAGATCCTGCCAAATGGACTTTCCGGAATATTGGAGGGCTTGGATAGACGGAGGGAGGGTGGTATAAGTGGCTGGAAGCTTGTGGCCCATCCGCACGATCCCGTTGCGTAGAGAAATGAGCGCAGGTCCAAGACAATGTAAATTTACCAACTATTCCCACGGTTGAATGCCCACCAAATTAATTCCTGGGCGAGTACTAGTAGATCGATTTTAGAAGTGCTCGTTGTGGCGTTCCACGCCGCCGCTGATACAGGTTCTGCATGTATGTAGTGACACTGTTGTTCAGAGGGTCACAAACGAGGCAACAGGACTCACGCACACATGCCTGGTCGCTTGCCTGTGTACTTCACTCTGAGAGCTTGAATAGTTCTTTGTGTGCCGAACTCGAGGGTTGAGGCCTGAAAAACAACTGTGTGTTTGGGAGTCGTAAGACACCGAGTCATGTTTGAATTTCATGACGTACGGGCCGGCATTGATAAAAACCCTGCACACGGACGAGTGTGAAGCTCTCGCTGTGGATCCCACTCCAGCGTTGCCCTCGACTGGACAATCACGATTTTTTCCACCTTTTCGCACGGCATCGTAGGCGGTGTTGAATGAAAACACAGGCCCCGCGTCGCATACCACGCCCACTCGAAAACAGGCGACCATTCCTTCAATTCGGAGGCGAGGAATCGAACGCGGGACTGCCTGTAGGATGAACGATTAACCTCAACCGAGGAGCAAGGCGACTCACGCCCATGTGTGTCCGGAACTGTGTGTTCTTTTCTACAATCTTTGTGGCGTACCTGAAGAATGATTAATGAGCCTCGGCGCGGAGAAGATGACGTATTTACTCAGCGGGAGGGACTTGGATGACTTGGGAAGACGAGGAGCAAGAGAAAAAAGTTCTAACAAGTTGTCTGCGATTTCGGACGCCGGGAATCGAACCCAGGGTTGCTTCTAAACGGTGCCTCACTCTGCCAGTGTTGCCTTGCGCCACGCCCGCTGTATCCGTATTGTTCCAAGCGTCAGATGACTGGAGTGAAGACGAAATTGCTGTGTAGAAGAAAAAGACCCACGACGGGTAAATCCGATGCGGCCTCTAAACTGTGGGCCCTACATTACTAGCAGTATTAAAAGCCATGGTCGCGCTACACCACGTCCGAGGTATCTGTATCTGTGTGGTTCAAGGTGCCCATGAATGAACGAAAGAGCACGCGCACAGGGGTTATACTTAATCGCTGGTATTTTGCTTCTTCGTGGCGCGCGCGAAGAATGAGCTTCGGCGCAGAGAAGCTGAAGATGAAGTACTCAGCGGGAGGGATTGAATTGGGTGAAGCGGAAAGAGGATTGTGTGTATTCGGGAAGTTTTGTGGCATACAAGCCAGTAGCGTTCGGAATCGCAGCAGGATGAATTAGCCAGCGCACGGCCGTAGAATATTGGGAGCCGGAGACGCGAGCGAGTATACATAGAAGGCCTATAGTAATCTGTGAAAGGGGGTGCACGTCCTGCGTAGAGTGCTGCAAAACAACAGCCACTGGAGTCGAATGAGTCCGAATGTTTTTTTTTTCTTTGTCGCCCTTTTTCGCCCGTTTTGCCAGCGTGGCGTCTTTGACAAGCTTGGGAGTTCCGATATTTCAGCGAGCCCCAGTCGTCACAAGCATTGCGAACGAGTTCAAGCAAAGTTCGAGCGAGTGGCACGGAAGTCAGAAGAGAGCCGCGAAAGCGGTGCCACTGTCGTCACTTGTTTGGCAGCACCGTCTGCGCTTTCAGGGCTCTCCACGTTGCCACCGCGTCTGCACCCATATTCAGCTTCGGAGTCGCACACAAATATCCTCCTCTCCCTCATCCTCTCCAAATTCAAACTTCCGCTGCAATTTCCGCCGCTAATCCAGGCAAAATTAAATCCAAATTTTCCTTGAATTTTCCCGCTTCAAAATCGCGCCAGCAGCGCACTCAGTCGCTGGATCTAAACCCATCATCTGACCGACCTCAAGCACTGTAGACCATCTCCCGCAGGGCCCGTTGGCAACTTGAAGCTGCGCTTCTTCCGATCTGTTGGCACCCAAATCCCTTAACATCAGGAAAAGCTCCCCGGGCCGTAGTAGCCCGGTTAATTAGAGACGCAAAGACGGGCTTATACAAGAACCCGCTCTTCCAGATGATCCTCAATGCGATGTGGTTTGCAAACCGTCGCGACGAGGGTCCTCGGCACCCCGAGTCCCCGACCTCTTCAATCCGTTTCCCAAGGAGGCCTTTGCACTTGTCTTGGCCGTTGTACGTTACATTCCACTGTGCTATATCCCTACTGACGACACTCATCAGACCGAGAACAACATCGAGGAGTACCTCACCGGCATCAGGACCGATGTCCCATTCACCGCCAACGACTATCGCGCCGTCTACGAAGGCCATCTCAAGTCACTCGAGGAGTTTGCCGTCCATACCCAGGAGGTAAAACTATTGGACAAGATCCTCAAGCGCATTCATTCCGTCGGGCGGTATGTGTCTCTCCTCTTTCTGCTTCCTGATCTGACTTCTTTTGTCAGCTTCCACTCCGGCGCTCAGCCAATCAGTGCCGTTACCGCCCCCACCTTCAGCAAGCAGATTCTCGACGCCGCCATCAAGGAGGGGCAGGAGGGCTCGACGACTGATGATGATTCTGAATAGATTACCTTTCTTCCTTATGCTGTATTCCGTCCAGTAAATGATTATTTATTATGGGCAACTATAATGGCCTATGTGTAGATATGTAGCCTACGGCGCTACGGTGCTACGGCGCTATATATTGTTGGCTTGGAACTACCCTAACTACAGTGTACTACATAATTACGCTAGAGAGCTACAGCTACCATATAACAGGGGACAAACGACAGCGCTACACGATTTATCTTTACTACATAGGGTGATGTAGCCTGTGGGGTTTTTCCTGATGAAGGGTCCATCCGCAGTTGAACAGTACTCCTAGTCGGTTTCATTGTAATGGTAAACGAACATCGCTACGCCGAGCTGCTACGCGAAGTCGAATTTGCCAACGACCGTCGAGCCACGATTTCGACTCGGTGCCCCGATTGTACCTGGCCAGGAAGCGCTCACCTGATTGGCCAGTAACATGGAATAAATGTTGGAGATGGTGGGGGGAAAAGACAAGAAACGATGTCGTGGCAGCTATGACGTTCACTTTGCACATAAATTATTTCGCGCGACTTTTTTCCGCGCGCGCAACTTTTCGTTTTTCGCGCGCCTTTTCCAGGTGCCGTCAAGATGCCGTTGTCAGGCCGATATGCCAGTGACGCCGATCATGCACGTGTCCAGATCTTCTCACGCGAACCCACGCGTACATAGGGCCAAACATCGCGTTGGAACGGCTTATAATCAATGGTACGTGACCTGCAGTCGTGTAAAGCTTATTGTATGGGCCAGAAAGATACCGTGATGTGTCCTATTCCCTCCTGCGAGATTCATGCGCTGTATTCAACTTGTTTTGGCTGGAACTTGAAGCCAATCGATGAATTGAAACTGCCTTTACACTTGGCAGAAGAGCCACTCAGTGAATCAGTCGGCCCAAGCTTTTAGGTGGACAAACTGTGAGGTTGCAAGTTGACCTGGCTCAAAGCCCTCAGTGATGTGCATCCTCAAATTGCCGAATTAGGGTTGTGATGCACGTGTAGCGTAGTGGTTCTGAAAAAGGAAGCATCTTAATGTAAGTGTATTTTTGGAAGGCACCAAGCTACCTGGACCCGTTTCATGGCTAAATTTGGGCAACAATGTCTTGTGTAAGAATTCAACTTGCATGGTGAATTAGAGTCCGGAAGTGACCCGATATTGCCGAGATGCCGACGGGCCGTGTGGCCGTAAAGTATTTTACACATTTTGTATCTTGCTTTGTACCACCCCCACCGTGTTCTGACATATTCTATAGCCCATACCCTTCGGTTGATGACACCTGGGACATTCAGAGGAAACACTGGTCAAAAGCGTGCGCGAAAACTTCAAAACTGTCGCGCGAAAACCGAAAGGTGCGCGCGAGATTGGCGCGAGAAGTAAAAAACGGCGCGCGGAATGATGAAATATGCGCGCGAACCAAAATGTCGCGCGAAATAATTTATGTGCAAAGTGACCGTCATAGGCAGCAACCCATCAATAGCAACCAACATCACGCGATTTGATGGCTCGGGCGCCGCTCGGCTAACGACTTGTCAAATTTTCACTGATTCGAACATTCTGGTCCATCTGCGCAATTTCGGTTGTGTGGCCCACTTACTCGCGCATTCAGAGGTCTCGGTCTAGTCTTGATCATCATTGAAAAATGAGAGCAGAAAATTAATGTCGAAAATCGCGTCGGCCGCCCAACGGCCGCCGAATTTGCTTTAAAGAAGGCAACATTTTTCATCATCAAGCTTTACAGACTATTCAAGCTGTAGGTCACTCTTTACAGGTTGGTAGGCTTGGGTCAAATTTTGGCCGGTCGGCAGCTGACGATCGACATTGTTGCAGTAGGCAAGGTAAGAAGCTATGTAAAACCCTGTAGATATTCTGCAAAGTACTGTAGTACTGTGTATGACTGGTGCAGTAACATGTAGCACTGTGTATGACTGGTGCAGTAATATGTAGCCTACAAATGCTCTGTAGCTGCTATAGCTTGGCGCGGAATTCTGTAGATCTTTGTAGCGCTATCTAATCAATCGGCGTACTACGGCCCGGGGAGTTTTTCCTGATGTATTGTATTTTTGGCCAGCACTACTTTACGGTGCCCGTTCAATGTCGAAACTGGCGATGGACCCACCAACGGTGCGGCTGCTGGATCTGTGCGATGAAACCAAGGGGGAATCGGGATTAAAATTTCGGAGTAGGGTCGAATTCGGGGGTAAGAATGGTCGGGAAATCGATATTTGAAGGTTCCAGGTTCATACGAGTTCAGGTTGTGGAGATATCGCAACTTTGATGGCTGAGGCGAATATTTTCACCGATTTTTTTGACATTTTTCCTGAAATGAACGCATTCATTAGAGCATTTTTCACAAAATTTTGGCCCGGACCCCCCCTCCCCCCCCCTCGTGGGAAAATCTCAAAAATAAATCGGAAAAATTCTGAAAAAATTAGAAATCGATTGCCAGTCCTCATTTTAGGTCGGATTCGACCCTACATCCAAAATTTTAATCCCGATTCCCCCTTGGATGAAACCGTGTTCGATGATCTTCCCGCCGAATACCTCCCCGATGACGAGGCGGACCGGCCGATTCGTATCCCATCGAGGTGCATATGCGTGTAATAATTAATATTCGTGTTAATTAACTAGTACCTTCGGGTCATCTTGAAGTGGATCACCATCGAAGTGCTACGATTCGACACCGTGGAGTAACTACCCCTCCCAAAGCAACATCACTATGTCGCTGCCCTCCACGAACGGTATCCCTGCGCGCGCTACAGCTGGGGTCGAGCCGGTGACTGGCTATGGCTTTACTTCGGTTAGTCAGAAAAGACGATTTCCACTGACCCAGTCGAACGGGCGGGAGCTGCGTGAACATCCTTTGGCGGAAAACCCAGAGGAATGAATTGAAGTGTACAAGGGTGTTTCAAAAGCACCCAGGAGGGACACACGCTGTGACATCACATTCAGCTTAAGACGGTAGCGGCTGGCTTCGTTTCCGCCAGCTAGAACTGTCCGCAAGTTGGGTTCACATAAGCCTTAGAGGCTCGATCAAGGGCACGGGTAAAGTGCCGCTTTGCCATTTCAACTGCTGCAAATTGCTTTTGACGTGCCGCTGCCGCTGCTTGGCCGCTGCCAACATTGCCGCTGGCGACTGCCGCTACCTGTCACACTGCCGCAGTGTCACGTTAGCCGTTGCCGCAGCCTCTCACAGGGATTGTTCAACATTGCTGTCAGAGAGCCGCTGCAGGATGTGGGGTAGCTACCTCTTGTGTAAAGTAGATCAATGGGATGGGTCAGTCTTCAACCAGTGGCATCAGTAATATAAATATTCAACTCACCTTGTTCAACACCAAATAATTCTTTTGCTTGGAAATCGCGATTTGGGATGATTCGAATTTGAACATCTTCCCGACGATTGAAATAAGATTTTTAAGAAAAATTTTATTGTAGACGTGAATCTCAACCTTCGAGGTTCGAACTGCACCTTCGTTGAACTGTAGTACTCATTGCGTTGAAACCAAGTTGAAATTGCCAGTGCCGACAGACAGCGTGAAGGGGTACACGGCCAACGGCGGTCCTATAATTACCTTGCATGCAAATCTCAAGTATCCACAAAAGAAAAAGTGCCGTAGCGACACGGGCAGCGCGAAAGTGCCGCTTTACCGTTACAAAGAACACTTGAATCACCGCCGGTTAGTGAAGGGAAGAAAAAATGGTGCGGGGGTACTTTCACTATTTCCGAGGACCGTCAGCTCAATTTAAGTGCTTGTATGGATTCTAAGACCCACAATCGCGCACTTCTGAAGCCTGCTCCGCCTGGTGCGACATTTCCAAGGTTTCCTGTTGAAAAACTAGATTGTGAATAACTTGATGAAGAAGAGAACACCGAGCTTTCCTTTGCCATGGTACCCGGGGGACAATCGTAAAAATCAGTCCAAGCACAAATCCTCAGTGGCCACAAAAAAAACTGCTGCAGCGGCAGTGGGCACTTTGCCGCAGGGTGGCTGTATTGCCGCGCGCTGCAGGAGAAGATGGGCGACGGCGGGGAGGAAGGTGCTTCGGGGGCCAAAGAATCAGTGACAGGATTAAACCAGTTTGGGCTGAATGGTGTTGAGATCTTTCGACACGGCGATGACTCGGGGTGAGTTTTCGACGAGGAGCAGCCTGTCGTCGATGTTGAACATTGTTACATGAGAAAGGTTGAACCATGGTTGAACCGTGGGTTCAACCGTGGATAGTGGGGGATTAATTTGGGGAGAGGGATGAAGACACGCTTGATGTAGTTTAGAGTGCCTCGTAGCGCCGCATGAGTTCCGCGGACGACTACCAGGAGTGCCGCAGGCGTGCGGCACTTTGGTCACAGTGCCGCATGTCACGCAGTCAGACTGCCGCAGACAATTGCAAAAGTGCCGCAGGCAGCAAGCACGACTGCCGCTGCATGCAGCACAATTGCCGCTGCAAAGTGCCAGATCTGCCGCTGACAAGTGCCGCAGACTGCCGCTGTTGCATGTTTGCCGCTGTTTGGTTACCGCAGACTGCCGCTGCAAGTCAACTCAAGTCGTCCTCAACGACGCCAAGGGCCCTCAGGAGACCTCAAATTTATATCTCAACTCTCTATACACTGCCTAGGTATGTGCCTACGTACTAATTGAACCCAGGAAGGCCTCTGAACATGGTGTTCAACATGTGCCGCTGGTTGAACTGCCGCTGAGTGCCGCAGACATTGCCGCTGCATGCGGCAATGGCACTGCTGCGGCAAAATCTCTTTGCCCCGAGGATTCGGACTCAACAGGTTTGAATACGCGGTCTAGACAAGATACCATTGGGCCCCAATCACATAATCACGGAAAGAAAAGTATTCCCAGTAGCCAACATCAGCACCCCGTAAGGCAATATCCTGCGCTGGACGAGATGGTTGTGACACCCCCATTCGAGCCCGACTGTCCCCCAAAGTTGGTCGCCTGGGCGGCGGTGTGACAGGAGGCGTAGAATGTGCAAGTTAGCATGGTCGAATCACCCTATCGTAAACGGGATCAGTCTCAATGAAAGAGTGGTCACGAAGCAGTGAATACCTTGTTGCTCGCATTATTGTCGTGGTACACTTCAAAAGTGAAGACACCGATGAGTATTTATTCCTTGGGAAGCGAGTAGGATTATCTCTGACGTACCGTTTACAAAGTTGCAGTTCCCAGTGCAGCTGGTGAGGCATTCTGTGCGTATAGAGACGTGAGCGGGCAGCGAACGCGATTCCAGATTATCAGAGAGCAAAACGAACCATCGACGGTGTTAGTGAGGATGAAGCCGATAAAGTCACTTGCCACAATCGAAGCGTTGAGGTTCTCGAAGGCTGGGATGTAGCACGGGGCACGGACCTAGAACGAACTTATTGAGCGGCGACTTCCTTGATGGACAATTTAAACTTGGTCTTACCGCAATCCAGAAAGCCCCTTCTCCGGGCCTATAGAGCGCGATGCCATTCAACAACCCCAAGCTTTGGGCATCGAATGCATATGCCCGGTCCGCAGGAGAGGCCAGATCGTAGCCTGCGATACCAGTCCCCGGGTCACCCTGCGAGTAAACCGGAACGAAACTCCCCGGCGCATTTTGTTGAGCGATCCAGAAGGCGCCGGTGCCGGGTCGATAAAGCGCGATGTAGTTGGGAGTGCCGATGCCGTCGTAGTCGTAGCCGAATGCGAGGTCACCCGCCGATAATAAATCGTAACCTCCTATGCCGGTGGTGCTGGTGAAGACGGCGCTGAACGAATTGCCGGACTCCAAAGCCACGATATAGATGATACCCGTCCCAGGGCGATAGAGTGCTAGATGGTCTGCGTGACCATCACCATAGTCGAACGTAAACACACGGTCCACGGGACTCCTCAAATCGAACCCTCCAATGCCAGTTGAACCAGTGTACACCGCGGAGAAAGAGTTGTCGGCATTGTGGGTTAGAATGAAGATGGTCCCCACGCCTGGGCGATAGAAAACCAGATGATCTTGTTTTCCTGTACTTCCGTAGTCGAATGCGAGTCCGATGTCAGAGGGAGACTTCAAGTCGTATCCACCGATCCCAGTGTGCGAGGCACTGCATTCAGGCGTGGGATAGCCGCGGCGCCGGCTCGCCAAAGCTAGCCGCTCGGCTCAGGCTAGCCGATCAAGCCACGTGTGGCTAGCTCCGGCCCATCACCTAGCCATAGCTCGCCCAAGCTCGCCTCCCTAAGCTCAGCACTCATTTGGCCGCATTTGCCTCAAATTGGTCTTGATTGACAACTCTACCCTCTTCTGGTCTGGTCTGCTCAAATTCGCACAGATCATCAGTCCTTCGGTCAGGCTGTCTTTCAGCACAATGGTCATCAAGGTAGAGTCGACTCGGAGGTGGCACATAATCATCAGGATTGTACATGTGAGAGTTAGGAGAGAGAGAGCGCAAGCAAGGTGTCTACGCACGAGTGGCGGGAGAACGTCGTCGCAATATGGGAACAGCGTCGGGCCTCGGCTACTAGTATTCGCTTAGTAGTGCAAAATGTTCTAGAAGTGCAAAATCGACTTTTTCTCCCTCAATTCTTGGTGAAATAGCTTCGGAAGTACCGGAAATGAAGCCGATGGCCTCCCCATTGTAGACTTTCAAAAAACATTGAGAGAGTTCCTTGTAGTATTGAAAGAGATTGTGCCCCGAAGCCATCAGACGACTGATCCTGAACCAAAATTCATTACAGCGCTACCTTCGACCAACGGATTTTTCTGTGATGCTCCACAGGCACTTCTATAGTATTCATAATGCTGATGCACAAAAATTCAGGGGAAGAACGGTCGAGGGACGTCCGCCAGAACATATTTATCGATTTTAACGTGACATTCCCATCACCAAAATCATATGTGACATTCTGTGACATTTCCTGGAAATTGCTCGCAGTGCCCGTTTCTGGGGCATATTGCTCCTGGTTTTTCATGTAGCAGACTAATATGACCCACTAGTAACTCTGTACACTGCCCAAGAAAATTTCATTGGTGAGACGTGGCGCTGCAATGGATTTTGTGTTTGCATGAGTGCTTTGATGGTCTCGGGGCGCGACCTCACTCCATACTGTGCCTAAAGCCCTCAATGTTTTTTCCCAGTCTAATATTAGAGGACCGTCGGTTCAATTTCCGGCACTTACGAAGGTATTTGAGTGAGAATTGAGGGAGCAAAAGTCGATTTTGCACTTCTAGAACATTTTGCACTACTAAGCGAGTACTAGTATCGAAACACGCCCCCAACAACGTACAATACCGCCGAAGGTCCTGCATTGAAATATTGAAACTATTAACCTAATAGCACAAGAGTACTAAGAACTCATTGTGATACAGGATGGGAAGCTTAGGCTAGGTGAGATGGGCCCAGCTACCCATAGCTACCGACGTGCAGCTAGGCGGGCTGTCCATCAGCTAGACGAAGCTAGCGACAGGTGCGGCTAGCTGGCCGGCTAGCCGAACATAGCCTCAGCTAGCCGAAGCTAAGAATAGCTAGCGGGGCCCCTGGCTATCCGGCGGCTGAATGCAGTGAGGTGAACACAGCTGTCCCAGTGGCAGCGTGGACAATCATGATGAGTCCGGTTCCGGGTCGGTAGAAGACAATATGGTCCAAGTGTCCGGTATGACCTAAGTGGTGGTGAGCAACGCTATAGAGTGCAGACCAGCAAACCATCACACCGAAGTCGAAAGCAAATGCCAAATCAGCGGGGCTCGAAAGATCAAATCCACCGAATCCGGAACCTGATAATAATGCATCAGAATGGGTTCGAAATGGCTGCGAACAGACTGACCTGGGTCACCGACGCCTACCACGGCTTGTCGTGCAGGATTCAAAATGAATATTGCGCCTGTCCCCGGTCGATACAGCACGATATGATCCAGCTTCCCGGTTGACAAAAAGTCGAGGCCGAACGACTTATCGGCAGCACTGTGCAAGTCATATCCGCCTAGACAGTTTTATCAGTCAGTGGTGTGGAGCAGGGAGACATTGAACTCGCCTATGCCCGATCCTGGATCTCCTTGCGCATAAAGCACACTGAATCCGGGATTGGGAAAGGCCGCATTGGCCGTGATGAAAGAGAATGCGCTGAGAGTGATTGTGAACAGCCAAAAAATGACTGCCATTGTCGGTTGTTACTGAGGTCGGGGGTGTTCGATGGCTTTCGGGGTCGGAAGGTGTGACTTTATATACCGCAGCTTCACCCCACCCGCTAGAAGTGATGCCTCGCTTCTCTTCGCGAACCATTCTCGTTCCTCGTTGCGTTCCTGGCGTGGTGCAAGTAATGATCGGCCGTCTGTTGACCCACATTCGAACTCAACCCAAATAATTGCCGACGTTGAATTTCCAGGACGCATAGCACTGATACTTACCGGTAATACATCGAAGCCTGTTGGAAACAACCAGCATGTCATTTCCCCCTGGTCTCTGCGACAAACGCTCGACTCCTCCATGTGGTGATTTGCGCCTTCGAACTACTTGCCCGGCTAAAGCGCACATCTATCCAAGTAGCGATTAGTGTACCCTGCCCGTTTGTCGCGCATACGCGTATTCCGCCGCGATTTTAGTCTCTGAGACGCCGACATGGAATAGAGTTCAATGGAGAGGACAGGTGTCAACCCAGGTCTTGACCTCTCTATCCAAAGGCATCAGTCTATCACTCTGTTGGACGTGAAAATAGAGTTGTCAAAGACTCAACCGTTGTGCGGCGGAGAGAGTAGTATTGGAGACCGCGAGGGTCGGACACAGGGTTCTGGGTCATCCGCGAAACCCGGGAAAGGAGTTTCAAGCACTGCGTTCCCTGGGCGGCCGCCTCGCCAACTCATTTTGCCTTCTACCGTTGTACGGGCCTGAAAATTCCAAGAGTAGTGATATTTTCGAGATTCACAAACAGAACGTTCGTTCTTTTGTGCTCCAGAGACCAAAAATTCCGCCAAAACACTCACGTGCCGGTGCACAAAACGTGATCACTTGTCATTACTGCTGGCATCGCGGGTTCACTTTTAGTTTTCAGTTCTTTCCCAGCGCCGTCGTCAGGCCCCGAAAATTTAAGCTGTGAATGACTGCATTGTGAATCGGAATATTTTTCCTTGCCTTACAAACACCACAATATTAATTAATGCAGTACATTTACGCGAGAATTTCGAACAAAGGTCCAAGGAACAAGGTTAAATATTGTTTGGGGCTCCCGGATGCCTCAACTCTGAGTCCGTCTCCGATAATTACCCTTCAGACACACCCTGTTTGTGCCCGCCGCTTGCCGGCCACTTACAACATCAGCAAACCCTGGTTTTTGCCGTAGTTGACTGTAGTTGCTGTAGTTCAGGGTGGTTTACGTAGTGCTGTGTAGTGCTGTGTAGTTTAGGGGCTTTTACGTAGAGCTCTGTAGGCTTGCCCAAACTACATAGTTCTACATACTACTGTGCAGTTCTCTGTAGTCCTACATAGTTTCATAGGGAACTATGTAGCACTCTGTAGTTGCAGGGGTTTCTCTTTCTCTTTTCTTGTACAGTATCACGGCAAGACTGTTCCTGGCAAAAATATAATATCTACAAGACCATGTCCAGGGCCTATAAAGTTCAAACTGAGTTATAAGTCCCTTGAGAAACTTATAGCACTCATAACCTCTTAAGCTCGCTTACCCCGACTTATGTATAGGCACTTTGAGTGAAAAAAAAAAGCCTCACCCCTTCGACCCCTTCACCAATGACTTACGTGCACTCTTCAATACATGGAATGACACCGTATTTCGGAATGCAATCTAGTTACAGTGGTACAAAAGTAACAACAATATTTGAACGACTGACGTACAGGGTAGTGAGGTGCGCGCTGGAAGGAACATTAGGGTGTTTCACGGTAGGCTTTTTGAGCCCAACTTCTGCCTCAACTTCTGCCTCAACTCTGCCTCAACTTGAGGAAAGTTGGGGCAGAAGTTGGGGTGTCCGGGGGTCGCAACCGTGAAACACCTGCGGAAGAAACTCTGCCTCAACTCCGGAGTTGAGGCAGAGATGTGTATCTAGAGCGGCCCAAAACGTCAATTAGCCGAAGTTGAGGCACGAGTTGGGGCAGAAGTTGGGGCAAAAGTTGGGGCATCAAGTCGTGCTGCTATGCACGATTTCAGCCCCAACCCCAACTTTGTGCCTCAACTTCTGCCCCAACTTCTCAACAAGTTGCGGCCAAAGTTGAGGCATAAGTTGGGGCTAAAACACCTACCGTGAAACACCCTATTGGTCAGACATATTTTGAATGGTGGGGTAGACTAAGACTCACCGGCGCCAAGTCCTTAGCAATCCAGACAGTAGCCGCCAGACGACGGAGCTTAAACAGAGGATTTGACGAAAGCAGAATGCAACGCACATATGCTTTGGGCTGAAAGGGGAGGTGTCGGATGCGTGGACTGAGGGCAGACCAGGCGGTGGGAGAGAGAGGTGGTGGTTGAGGTTTGAGAGAGGTGGAGTCACGCGCCGTAAAGCTGCGGAGTTATAAATGGGTTGGTTACGGCATACTCCACAGCTGCAAACGGTCTCCCCTCCGCTTCTTGCGTTCTCGCTCCCTGGTACTCGCACATGCCCACCGAACAATGCATCAAAGTTCTTCTCCAGCGCACATCTGAGTCTCCGAGATTTGAGGCTTGAGGGGAAAGAAACACCGTCTCTAAAACCAGTCGCAAGTCGGGCCGCCTTAGTCCACATTTCGATCCCGCCGTGTCCTCTTGCCCTCAAGCTCATCGTCGATGCGACCCGTACCTTCCAGGTCGCTCAATCTCGAGGATGGGTCATCGTTGGACCCTCTCTTTCCACGGAAGCGCGGATGGTGATCGGGAGAGCCAAGGTGACACAAATGAGCGCAATGCGACATTCCTCACTCAGCTTTGACTCAAACATCTTCAACCATTGCTTCAAAACCTTCGTTATGACATCTTACAACACCTCCCAGTAGCCGCCAAGGTCGCTGACGTTGAGATCAACACCGCCGAGCTGCTGTGCTCAAGTGATTTTCCACTTTCTGTGCTCATAATTTCTGGCTCAGTTTTCGCTCAAACGGCTTAAACCAAAGCTTCAACCCCTTCGTTTCAACGTCCTATAACACCCCCCGGCGGTCGTTACGGTCGCAGATGTCGAAATCGACCCCGCCAAGCTGCCGCGGGTGGGTAAATTTCGACTTTCTGAATTAATGATTTCTGACTCAGTTTTTGTTCAAATAGCTTCAACCAAAGCTTCAAACCCTTCGTTTCAACGTCCTACAACACCCCCTGGTGGTCGTTACGGCCGCAAACGTCGAAATCGACCCCGCCAAGCTGCCGCGGGTGGGTAAATTTCGACTTTCTGCATCAATCATTTCTGACTCAGTGTTTGCTCAAATGGCTTCAACCAAAGCTTCAACCCCTTCGTTTCAACGTCCTATAACACCCCCCGGCAGTCTTTACGGCCGCCAACGTCGAAATCGACCCCGCCAAGCTGCCGCGGGTGGGTAAATTCCGACTTTCTGCATTAATCATTTCTCACCCAATTCTTGCTCAAATGGCTTCAACCAAAGCTTCAACCCCTTCGTTTCAACGTCCTACAACACCCCCCGGCGGTCGTTACGGTCGCATATGTCGAAATCGACCCCGCCAAGCTGCCGCGGGTGGGTAAATTTCGACTTTCTGAATTAATGATTTCTGACTCAGTTTTTGTTCAAATAGCTTCATCCAAAACTTCAAACCCTTCGTTTGGACGTCGTACAACACCCCCCGGCGGTTGTTACGGTCGCCGACATCGAAGTCGACCCCGCCAAGCTGCCGCGGGTGGGTAAATTCCGAGTTTCTGCATTAATTCTTTCTCACTCAGTTTTCGTTCAAATAGCTTCATCCAAAGCTTCAAACCCTTCGTTTGGACGTCGTACAGCACCCCCCGGCGGTCGTTACGGTCGCATATGTCGAAATCGACCCCGCCAAGCTGCCGCGGGTGGGTAAATTTCGACTTTCTGAATTAATGATTTCTGACTCAGTTTTTGTTCAAATAGCTTCATCCAAAACTTCAAACCCTTCGTTTGGACGTCTTACAACACCCCCCGGCGGTTGTTACGGTCGCCGACATCGAAGTCGACCCCGCCAAGCTGCCGCGGGTGGGTAAATTCCGAGTTTCTGCATTAATTCTTTCTCACTCAGTTTTCGTTCAAAGAGCTTCATCCAAAGCTTCAAACCCTTCGTTTGGACGTCGTACAGCACCCCCCGGCGGTCGTTACGGTCGCCGACGTCGAAATCGACCCCGCCAAGCTGCCGCGGGTGGGTAAATTTCGACTTTCTGAATTAATGATTTCTGACTCAGTTTTTGTTCAAATAGCTTCATCCAAGACTTCAAACCCTTCGTTTGGACGTCGTACAGCACCACCCGGCGGTTGTTACGGTCGCCGACGTCGAAATCGACCCCGCCAAGCTGCCGCGGGGTGGATAAATTTCGACTTTTGTTGTCATGTGTTGTAGCTGTGCAGGCATTTGAGAAGGCTGGAGTGTTACATATTTGTGTGCCTCACCTACCTTACCCACCATCTTGTAATAAGTAGAATATAAAATGAACTAGAAATATTCACAAATAAAAATGTTAGTTTTTTTTGTGCTCAGCAGACCGAGAATGTCCGCGAAAAATGACACGTGCCGTGCACAAACACGTGACACTTTTGTCATTGAGTTGAAAAGTTTTTGTTTGTGCCCCGCCGCTTGCCGGCCACTTACCATCATTCCTGGATAGACGGTACGGCGTACCGTTACGGAAACATCACGTGCGCGTGGAAAATGGTTCAGTTTGATGACACGCAAACAAAGGTAAGCCTTGTCTCCCTTCTCCTTCTCCCTCTCGCTGCTCTCTCGACTCACGCCATTGGCCTCTTCTCCCACCTATCTCATTGTCTGTTCCGGACTGGTTGATGGCTTGGTGGTTATATGCTGCTTTCGTGGCTGGTTCGCAAGAGGTGCGTACTACTTCCTCCCTTTGAATTTCAAGTCACCATCGAGTGGCACAACTTTGTTCTTCTTTATCCTCTTTCCCCCTAGTCCTCCACTCATCCTCATTCACTCCCTCTCTACAACTTTCCTCTGGCTCCTTTTCGCATGACCCCACATCGCTGTTACCACCTGCCCTTGTACCTTTTATCTTCTCTTTCCTTCTTAGTCTTTTCCCCACTCCGTTTATACCGTACCTGCTTTGGTCACTTAATTATTTTTGGTGCTTAGTGTCTCAAATCAAGCTCCCGAGGACTACATATCAAGGCACACCTCCGACCCTCATCGAAAATGTTGTCTGGGCGCACTCAAGCTACACCACATGGGCCGCCGCAGATCACCACTCCTCAATAAACACTCGATGAGCGCTGAAGGCCCAGTTAATTGTCATGTGGCAAGGCCAACTCTTGTCGCAGTTACCTTTCGTCCTTGGTGCTTGGAGCTCCTTCACGCGACACGCGAATCTCCTATGTCTTCAAACTACATACAGCTCCCTGCTCAACAAGCTTCTGAAGCCCATCCAAACTCGTCGTCTGCTCCATCGTTATGACTACTTCAAGCCCTCCAACGTGCTCAATGTCCTCAAATACCGTGGTCCTCAACGCTCGCCATCGATCCTGCCATCCTCAATCCATCATCAAGTTCATTCATCGTAAGATCCACACCTTGGCATCAAATGGTCTAAGAGCGCCGCGGGGAAGACTAAAATATTACCTCAAGTCCCGAGATCATCAAGATTCAAGCCCTGCCGCGATCCCAGTCCGCAATTGTCGACTCTTGAGACTTCAAGAACGAAGACAGAATTGAGGTCTGCCCTTTGGACCGTGAAGCGGGGGAGTGCAAAGAGGACCGTCGACAGGAGATGGAGAACCGCAAGCACCACTAGAATAAAAGCTATTCTCGATTAACAATATAGATTCAAAATACAAGTTTCATTTTCCCTTGTCCCTTATCCCTTGGCGTGACATGAGGTAGCTTAAATGTAAGGATCCCATGATTTATGCATATATGGCTACTAAGTTACGGTAAATTGCTGGGCTATGTAGTACTACATAGCTCCCCCTACCACTATGTAGTACTACATATTACTACACAGAAGCCCTGCCAACTACACAGAACCCCCCCGAACTACACAGAACTACATACAGGGTACCCTTACTACAGCAACTACAGAACTACAGAAGCTACGTAGCGCTACGTAATGCTACATAGCCAACCCAGGGTTTGCTGATGAATCATTTAATGAGCCCAGCCCTCGTAACGACGTTGCAGGTCAGAAGTTAGAGCGTGACATGGAAGTCGGAAGAGAAGAAAGCGGTGCCATAGTTGTGACTTGTTTGGCAGTACCGTCTGCGCTTCTGTCCTCCTGCCATGTCACCACCGCGTCTGCGTGGCTAAGTCATATTCAGCTTCTGAGTCCTACACAACTGTACTCCCCTTCGTCCTCTCCAATCTATTCAAACTTCCGCTGCGATTTCCGCCGCTAATCCAGGCAAAATTGAATCCAAATTTTCCCGCCTCAAAAATTGCGCCGCTAGCAAGCCGGCAGCTCAACATTTAACGTTCAACGCCAGCAATCCAAACCCCTATCATCTGACCGCCCTCAGCAGCTCCCAACTCCTCAAGAGTCCATCCGCAACAGTACTGGTCGGTTCACTGTAATGCCAAACGAGTAGCCATGGGAAGTCGAACGCTACGCCGAGCTGTTACACCAAGTCGAATTTGCCAAACATCGTCGAGCCACCACTTCGATCGACGCTGCGTCTAGCTCTGGGTCACCACCTCTACGATCGGAACAAATGCGGCGGAGTACGAATGCAGCTATGGCCCTGCGCCTTTCTCGTGCTCGTCGGTATCTATACGTACGCGCGCAGCTGCAGGTGTGGATGCTCGATCACTTTACCGAGCTATGCTGACTATCCTATTCGCAGGTCTAGCATTCGATCGACGGGTGCTTACTATGAGACTAAAACTGTACTCTTAAACCAACGTAACGTATCCCTCCCAACCGCATTTACTGTCCAATCACCTTAGCTTGTAAGGCTCTAGTTAATGTCCCGCTTTCTGACAAAGTCCCGCTACCTTTAGATACGGGTTCTTATGGCGCGCTATTGGCCTCGATTTCCCTCCGCCCGTCTTATTCCCCAGTCCACCTCGTCCACTTAATGGACATCGCGGCCCTGGTTTTTCGAATCGCTCGATCCATTATCGCCCCTGTGCTAGCTTCGTGGTCAGAAGCGCACTGGATTACTAACAATACCCCATATCGCCCCGCGGTCGAATTCAGTGGCGTAATTGTCGAGTACAGTGGCCTAGGCTCGACCATCCATTAATCGGGCACACCGTGGTGCGGTCATCTAACTGCGCCAGGAGGGTCGCGGCGTCGACCTCTTGTCCAAGATCCGCGCGTACAACTTGCAGAACCGGCGCCCTCATTCACGTCAAAGAAGCCTGGGCTAACGGCTCATTAACGGGCACCGGGTTTTCGCCGTGGCATGGTGTGGCGTGGCGTGCCGCAGTGGCAGTGCTGGCGTGTCCCGACGTGGCAAGGTGAGGCTTTTGTAGGTACTTTTTAGGAGTCCTATATTATTGGGTAGAATGACTGCCAGGGATAACTTTGACTCCTTGGCATGACCACAATTCAAATTGGATTGCATTAGACTTATATTCGTGGTCAGAATTTTAATTCCCACGGTTGAGTGATCACATTTTTTAATGTTCATGTTGTGTTCATGTGTGAATATGTCCATAAATACCACTGATACATGTGCTTTTCATGTTCTAATCATCATTATCCATCTCAATTTTAACCTAACCTGGTCTCGACGCGCCAATACTCTCAACAAGAATATCAATCAATTGTTCTTTTCATGCCCTTGGGTCCTCGTGCGCAAACACCGAAGGAGACTCACAACGTGGATGGTCAATGCATGGTAGGTCTTCGTCCAAAACCCGCCCTCCCCGTTTATGCGGTTGAAGCCTCGTCGCTGCAGACGGATTTCGGGCAGCGGATCGTTGAGAAAGTGGACACTGTGAACACGTTGAGCTGCCACTCACTGCGAAGCTGTAAAATCATGCTGATTAAACCCCGTGCATGCGATAGATAACAGTGGAAGTAGTAAAAGTGGGTAGAGTATTACTGATGTTGCGTCCGCAAAGAGGTGGTTCGAAAGCTGATTTCCCGCCATGTTTTCGCCTCCGTTTTTCTGTCCATCATAAGTGAACACCGCTGAGTATCCAGGATCGCAATATCGAGTAATGCAGTGCTTCTTGGTGCGGCTGTAAAGTCCATGTTCGACGTTATCGTATGCGATGGCGGCGTCGGAGATATTATTGCAGGGTATTTTGAGTTCGGGGGGTCTTGTGACCAAAATTTTGTTCCAAAGCTACTGCTTGATACTATGCTTAAATTTCTTGCACTCAGATGCATTCAACACGTGCATGTAGTGCTTCGAGACCTTGCTGGGAACTTGGGCGTGTTTGGGAATTGAAACACTTTAGAGTGGAAGTATGACTCCGCTAATCAAGTGTTTCTATCAGCCCTGCGAGGAATGCCCGAAAGCCACACCTGAGTGTGAAAAAACGACAAATCACTACAACGCTTACTGTGAGAGATTTGGTAAAATTAGTTGAACGGATAAGGCGGTAGACCATTAAATGGTCGCGAAAACTGTCGCGCTGCGCAGACAGCATCGTTGATACATCACTTGTGCTGCCCGGAAGCGTGTGCCTCAACTGCATTATTTTGTGCAGAGTCGCCAGCGAGCAGTCTGGATTGATATGGTCACAACATTAGAAATGAGCTCTAGACCGGAATCCATCCAGCAAGAGTTCCGAGACCAAGGGTATCTGGGGTGTGGGGCAGCCTTTGAACGCTTGAATTACCTTTACTGTTCGGATTTTGCAAGAAGCTCTGCAGCAGTGTCGGGAGGTCACCCTTTCTTCATTTTGCTTGCGTCGAGAATCGGCTCCAGCCTTCATGCAGTCGATATGCTGGGAAATCGCCTTCCACGGCTCTGCTTGCCCATGGTGGACTGGAACACCCACTGACAACAAATATCAGCATGTGTGCGACGAGCGAACAATAATTACCCACCGATCGCGACACTTCCGCGCGCACCCCAGAATTGCTGTGGCGGGAAGGTTCTTCGTATTTTGTGGTCGTGGGTTCAGGTACCTACATGCTGGGACCTCCGAATATCGATGTTGAATTTGTGGGGAGAGTGAGCACGTGGGAGACATCCTGGATCAGCCTTTGCCGGGGATACAATTTATGAATACCCGATAACTCGTTAAGTCCTATGAGAAGGATATCACCCAGGGTTAGGTACCAGGTGAATATAGGTCAATATGTGAACATTGTGAACCAGCAGGGCACTGCACGGTGCTGCAGGGCACTGCACGGCACTGCACGGCACACGTGCACGGTGGCGTGCACTGCCGTGGCGTACCGTGCACTGCCGTGCCGTGAACCGTGCAAAGGCGTGCACGACCGTGTTGGTTCTGTTGTTTCCCTCCATTGCGAGTTTTTTCTTCGGACTTCTTGTCTCTCTTGCGACTTGGGATTTATCGGCAGTCCTCTTACTGATTGAACTGTCAGCCACGGTTTGTTTTTAGGACATATTATCTTTAGCTAGACATTCAGTCCACAAGTCTAGTGTTCTGACCTAATTCATTTAACTCTAGCAGCAGTGCAAGGCCACTTAAAAACGCCCACAGACCTTTGCATACTAATACAACGGGAGAATACTTACAGTAAATGAACAAGGAATGGAAGAAGTCAGACGAAATATCTGTAACAGGCTGTGCGAGGGGTAAGTCTGGAAGGAGATGGTAGATGATACAGTGGAAATCCCTCCCAAGCTCCGCATTCTAGTTTCGGAGTGTCCCAACAGCCTGCGTAGAGTGAATATTATAAAATATTGATATACACTTTGAGGTCACCAATTCGTTGGTTAATTCATTGAATGGTGGCAGAAAGGCCTTGAGTGCAGCCTGGGAGTGTTTGGAGGGGATGAGAGCAAGTTTAACGATGGTTCAGCCTCACGTTGGGACACGCCAACACTGCCACGGCAGCCACGGCACGGCACGGCGTGACACGGCTTTTTCCCGGGGCCCCTCATTAACGATACCCGTCGCTCAGCATCCACCGTGAACGTGCGACGGACGAATTGGGACGAGCGTTTCCCACCGGATTTGTATAAAGACTAGACACGTACCAGGTGCAGCTCTCAGAATCAAGCTTCCAGTCACTCTACACGACCACCATCATCCATGCGTTTCGCCCTCCTCAGCCTCTTCGTCTCGGCCGCGGTAACCGTGTGCTTCACTGTCTCTGCGAACCAGCCGGCTGGCGTATACATGGTCACCTACAACGCCGATGGAACCACGGTGACACGAATGCCGCGTACAACGCGCTGGGCCAGCAGTGCGGCGGCGGTGCCTCGGTCCCAGGTTACAGGGACTTCTACTCCATCGCGGGCTGCACCGTGGCGTACTTCTGCAACTACGGAGGTTACGCTGACACGTGCTTTCAGTACGAGTGGGTCAATGTGATCCAGAACGCCATCACCCCCGAGTGCAGCTCGTATTAGGCGGGATGGTAGGGCTGCCGCCCGTTGCCGTTGCGACGGTTCGACGGCACCCGTTGAACGGGTGCCGTGCCCGTTCCGTCGGAGATTTTTCGCGTCCAAAAACGGCCCGTTGAAAGACGGCCCGTAACGGCAAGCCAACGGTACACGGGTGTATGCTAATATTTTGGGTTCAAATCCTGTTCCAAGTGGCCTATTGGTCCACTTTCATGCACCTTCAACTCATTGTGAGTCTTTCTCAAACTGTTGGGACTTAGGGGAGTTGTACTGAGCCCTGCCGAGACTGCCGTACCTTTATTCCGCTTTCGGAAAGCCCGGATATTTCGGCTGAAAAAATTGTTCAGTGCACTAGACAGGCCAGTAGTGAACCAAAAAAGCAGTGAGTAACCAACTGGGTGTTACAGTAGTATAATACATCATGTAGAACTGACATTTCGTTCAAACAGAACGCCAAATAATATTAAACCTGGTTGACCCGTTGCCACGGCCGTGACGGCCGTCCCGTTGACCGTCCCGTACCGTGAGAGCTGAAAAATCCGAATCGACGGACCGTAAAACGACGGCCGTGCCCGTCACGGCAATGGGCGGCAGCCCTACGGGATGGGACCAGTTCAATTCACAGGCACGTCAAAATTAGTCCGGATACGAGAATTTGTGTGGAGCGGGCGGCAATTACTGTGGCCGCGGCACCAATGGCCGCTGAAGTCGTTTTAAATTTTGGGTTCGTCCGAGTTAGTCTACCATGGTCGAGTCTGTTCTTACTCCGACGCCACCCTAGATCCGCCAACGAGTCCTTCGCGGTGATACATGTAGTGGGGCTATCGATTTTGTATTTCTGCAATCCCTTCCTTCGTCTGTTCTGAGTCCGAACACAAGATTAGCTTGCTCATAGTTCAACGTTAAACCCTGGAGTAGTTCTCGCGATAACTTACCCAGAGTCGTATACAGTCAGAACTTCCAGTCCCTATCCCCGAGATGCCCGAGCGTCGCATCTCACTCGAAGGATTATCGAACGAATGCACAGTCTCTTTCTACATTCTTTCGGTGACACCATGTCCGAGGTATCTACGTGGTTCGCAAAGGCAATAAACGAGATGAGAACATGTGCCCAATTAGGGAGGAACTCATGCCTCGCATCGCATGCATCTGTTAGATCCTTGTTTTTCCTTGAACCGGGCACAAGGCGGCACTCCACAAAGAACAATATCAAGGTCCGCCACACCTGCTTACAACATAACGAGGTACGAGTTAGCAGTTTTAGCGTCTGTTTAGAAGAGACTAACACCTGCTTCCCTCCTCCTAATTTCCGCACGTTTCCCTGGACCCGTTGGATCACACAGATACGTGTACTTCGGCGTAACACGGGCTCTAATGTTAGCATTTGCAACAGTTTAGAAGCAACCCTGGATTCGATTCCTGGCGCTCGAACACAATCGGAGACATTGTGCTTTTCTTCCTGGGTCCTTACACACCCAGCTTTTGTCTAACTTTGACCTTCACTTCAGTCGCTTATTGACGTTTGGAACAATACAGATACATCGGGCGTGGTGTAGGACAACACCTCTAGCGCTGGTACACGAGGACTAACTGTCGAGAGGCAACCTCGGGTTCATTTCCTGGCGTCCGAAGTTCGTTGACCTCCAGGTATTTGTGAGACAAGTAAGTTCAAATGGTAACTACCACCCTCGTTTTGTATTTGACTTTCTTCCTCAAGCTTGTCTTTTGTAGACGTGGCACCCAAATCCATTACGCGCGGCGCCATGGAGAAAAAGAATCCAAACACCCGGATAGATGTGGGGCGTGATTGCGCACATTTGCACTTGCTGACCCTTCAAACCACACAGACAAGGATACCGGACGTGGTGTAACGCAACACGGCTTCTGTGCATTATTTTCGACGTTGTTTACGAGGCAATTCACTCCCGGCGTCCGCCACCTGACGAAAGTTTCTTTTTTGCGGTTCAGTATAGGTTCATCCAATCCCCTCCCTCCAGTGGGGCAAAGGGAAATTGCCGCCACTGACGCCCCTTGCCGCCCGGGGGCGGCAGGGGGGTGGCAGCAAGGGCGGCACCAGGGGCGGCAGCCTCGTTATTAACCGTGGGACTAGACATCTGGCGGGCTCTATGAGCATTGATTTACATAAAAAAGAACTGTAACATATGTACTTTATCGAATCATATACATATAGCCGCCTTGGTACTGTGAGAAGACTGTTTTTTCCTTTGTTGGGCGGCACCTTGGGGGCGGCAAAGTGGCCGAGGGGGCGGCAAAGTTACCATTGTGGGGGCGGCAGGGGGCGTCAGTGGGGCGGCAACAGGGGCGGCAGGGGGCGTCATCCTGAGTGCTGGGGGGGCGGCAGATGTTTGGGGGGCGGCAATGTTCCTGCGTGACAGGGGCGGCACTGTGTCACATTGGGGGCGCCACCACTGAGTTGAGGGCTGCAGAGGCGGCAGAGGATTATTGCCGTCTTCCTTTGAATTTATACTGATGTTGTGGACAAAAATAGGTAACAACCAATGCATATTGCGCATTTCAACGTGTTTGAACCGTGAGACAAAATTTGTGATGTTAACGTGAGAAGTCGCACCTTTCCTCTTGAGTCCCATCTTCTCCAACACGGTGACCGACAATCAGCCCGGTCCCATCCCTCTAGTATATCCTTGTCTCCTTAAAGTGATGTCCGAATCAAACACTGCCGTGTCTATTTAGTGCGACTCCTAACTCCGCTCTTCGACGACACCCGTGCTCGACTAGCTCTACATCACTCTTATTCTGTGCTTCCTTGCGAGTAACCTCAACCGTATCCTGTGGATTGGTCAACGGTTCCTTGCTTACTTCTCCCGGCCTCGAGAACCGCGAACAATTCCTTACCTGATGAACATGGTATGTCTTTATGACCTACTTATTTTCGAACTTAATCAATCACTGGCGGATAGGGCAATTTGTTGGTATGGTGCCTCGAACTTTGGAAAAACATTCCCGACTTCGACTCTGACGACTTGGAGCCATCCCGCAAACGCAAAACGAAATCCGCTGGTCTGGGAGGGATTCTCGATGGGGACTCGGAGGACGAGAAGCCTCGTCGCCGAAAGACTACTAAGTACATGCCCAACGCTCCCCGGGAGTTCGCAGAAGCACATGGGTTCGCGAGCAGGCAAAACAGTTGTAGTACATACCTTCAATAGACATGCCTATCTTTCAAGCCCTTTGTCGTAAAGATTGAATATGAAATCCTCCCATTGGCGAATATAACAGGGAAGACCTCGAGTTATGGTCGAAAATAGGGCGCCAAGATATACATATGGGGGCGGCAACACATACGTGACGTGACATTATTGCTGCCCCATGTGGGCGGCAGCCGTTGGAGAGGGGCGGCAAAGTTGGTGCCGCCCCCACATCAAGGGGCGGCACGCACTTTCACCGTGCCCCCTCCAGTGGAGTAAGTAGTCTATATTCTGCCGCCGAAGCTCATTCACACCTCACTCCGAAGAAAAGGAAAAATAGAATACTACATGTAAGTGTCAGTCGCTCCCCAGTTGCGCATATCGTCCTCGTCTGTGTGTATTGAGTGACCAGTTGAACCAGAACCGAGCAGTGAGATCAAGGATTTCCCGGTCTCTTAGCTGAAGCGCTGAAGCGCCGAAGACCTGTGTTAGTAGCACCAAACGACAAACGCTCATCAACGACCAATTGTTCATCAATTTCACAGCCAAGACGGCGAGCTCGGTGTGTGCCGTTGAGGGTGGAGCAACCGAAATGAATGCACGTCGAGCGAGAGTCACCTGGAGATCTCTAAGTACGATTCAGAATGATCTTGTTAGAATTTATGACATCGAAATCTGAGGGAAACAAAAGAGCATTTTACGAGGTAGGGCTTGGCACGCGCTGGCCAGAGGTTCGTAGGTAATAATATCCGACTGCAGCAAACGGGTGAGAATGGAAATCACGAGAGGTGATTGAGAACCTACGATGAAAGAACACAAGGAATCAGCGCCTTTAGCACGGCGCAGGGAGACTCATCTCGAGATCCCCGCGGGCCACCAGTTCGCGCAGGCGCGTCAGAACGCCAGGGTCAAACTCGCGACAGTCAACGCACTGCGGCAATATTTCCAGCAGACTCGTGAATCGACGTACCCCGGGCTCTAATCGCGAAACGACCATGGCCAAGTACACGTCGTCCATGAAGCCTAGTCTGGACCGAATGTGCAAGGATTCGAGGTGCGGCACGAGGGACGGTGCGTCTGGCGTGCGTGTCAACGCTTGGAGCAGCGAATCGGTGATGATCTCGAGGTTCGCTCCTCGGCCATCAGCGCGTTCGTGGTCTGCGATTGCCAGATGTGTCAGCGCAGGCAGGACAGAGAGGCACTGTAACAGCCGAGTCTCGGTGATTTGGACGTGGAAAAGATCGAGGGACTGTAAATGACCATCGAACCCGGAACGCGCAGAGAAGGCGAGGAATTGAGGCTGCGGCCATAGTATCGGGAAGCGAGGATATTCGTTCGAGCGGAAGGTGAGCGCCCGCAAGGATGACAATGTGAGGCCAGTAAAGATAGCGGCCAATGCCTTCTGACAGTGGTGCCGATAGAACTCGCCAACGAGTTCGATTGAGAGGCGGCCGACATCCGAAGATGTATGGGGGATGTCAAGACGGAGTGCATTGCCCCGACTGCTGATCCAGTCGTCGAGATAAAACCGCATACAAAAGCTGTTCGTCCCAGACATGTGCGCCAACGTGGAGACTGTCGAAGGGAGATCCGTTGAAGCTAAATTCACTACTCCGATCTGCGATAGTTGGTGGACAGGTGGGGTGGAGACTTGGCCGAGTAGACCCGCGCTGACGGTGAAGTGTCTCAACCTCGGCGCCACTTCAAAAAAGGGCACCGTCCCCAACGCCCGCCCGCGAGGAGTAATCTCGAGGGTTTCCAGAATGGGAAGGTTGCCGTTGACCAGAGCTAGATGACGGAGATCTCCCATTGGACAGTTTAGTGTCGCGGAGCGCCACCGCGAGGAATGCTGTGCGAGAAGTTGGAGCGGTGGGCCGTGAAAGGGCATATCAGTATTATTTGTGATCAAGATACTGAGTGGCACATTGCCCCCGCGGCTCAAAAAGACCTGAAGCAGCGACATGGCGGTTTTCGCTGTCGCAGGCGACTGCCACAGCACAGCATCGAGCCCGACTTCGCTCCACAACGAGGGCGTACCCAAAGCGATGTCGTGCCATCGCGCACAGACCTGCGATAACGCTAGAACGGATGAGTTTGTGATAATCTCTAGCGATGCGGCATAGTTAGAGTTTCCGTTGGCACTCGCAGAAGTCGAAACTGAGTCCGAGGTCAAAGCAAATACTGTACGATCCTGTATGGGAGCAACGGCTCCGGGACCGTGACACACCCGTTGCCTTTCTTTCAGGCAACGCGGCCTACCGTGAGCGTGACGGTTGCTCAAAGAAGCAACAAGAAATAAATTTGCACAGCAACTGTGCAGGTATAATTTGGGTATTACACTGGTTGGGAGATTCAAGTTTTTCAGCACAATTTATGGTGAAAAATGTTGTTCGTGTTTCAGACATTTTTTACTGAAAAAGTGGGTGAAAAACTCAAATCATTTTCACCATTTTTTGAGCTCGAGGTAAAAAAATTCAAAAGAAAGGCAAAACATGGTGAAAAAGATTTGAATTTTCCACCTACTTTTTCGGTGAAAAATGTCTAAAAAACAAACGACATTTTTCACTGTAAATTGTGCTGAAAATTTTGAATCTCCCAACCAGTGTTATGGAAGTTTGTGCACTTGACTGCTCTTGGGGCACTAAATTCTTGGTTTCTCACTCATTTCAGGTACTTTCGAGTGCATAGGAATTTTTTCAACTCTTTTTCTTGCGGCGTCACAATAAATTCAAGGCAACGAGCCTCGTCGTGACCGTGACCCCGGCAAAAATAAGCAACGCAACGGGGCTCCCGTTACCGTGACCGTTGCTCCCATACAGGATCGTACAGTATCTCTCCTAGAATTTCAGGAGGGAGGGGGCGAGCGGGGGCAAGAAGGGCCTGGCAATCGTGATATTGGCCCAGAAGTGTAGCGCGATGGGTGTTGATTTCTGTGATCTTGCGCTCCAATTTCGCATGAATCCTGTCCAGGTATTCTCGAGCGACCTCGATCTCAACCGGAATTTGGCTCGAGTCGGCGAATTGCTCGAGCTGGCTCGAGCTACACCATATTTCGAAAAATGTACTACTACATGACAATTGAATGGTATTTAATGGTACTGTCGTCGCTCGAGCGACTCGATCCAACTGCGTGCTCGAGTAAACTCCCCGCTCGAGTCCCAAACTTCGCTCGAGCAAAACACCCACTTGAGATGAATCCACCACTGAAGTCGAAGCGCTGGAGTAAACCCCGGCTTGAACCAAGTCCTGCGTTCGAACCACTCAATCAGCTAGTCGAGTGAGTCGTTCGGATAAGGTTGGCAGTAAATGCCGGTGAATTAAATTCCTGTCTAAACAAAGTGCCAATCTCCGTCGCTCTTGCACGCCTATTGTCGACCGAATCAAACAAGCTCGCGCCATCCCTGTCAGAATGTGATCACACTGGTGACCGACGCCACTCAAGAACGAAAAACATTGCTTGAAATCGCAACGGTGGCGGGATATTTGTGAGTAAGATGTAGGCACCAGTCGCAATGGTCTATCTTGTCAGGGCTGCTCAGCGATGTAGAAAAAAATGCCACTCACCCTCCCGGTGGCATTGAAGTGCATTCCCGTCTCGCGCCAAAGGTTCTCGGCGCGTTGAATGTGCTGGTTGAGGCCGCAGGCACCGCGGTAGGGCAATGTCGACGGAAAGTCAAACGGTCGACGGTCCGTTACGCGCAAGTGGTGGTGGTAGTGGAGAAAGGGCAGGCGTAACGCGTGACGGATTCACAAGGGAATGACGCGGCGGAAACCGGTGCGCGCGGCCCGCCGCGGCAGGAACCGGCCGTGATGTGACCGCGCGTAGAAACTCGCTTTCTTCCCGCCACTACATGCATTCCGCCGTTCGCTGCACCCATGAGCCTCATCACGCGGGAGGCTAGTCCAAAATAAACCCAACTTCAAACTCTTCCCCAGACAAACCGATCTCAATAGTTGATTGGGTCCTCCGGCTTTTCAAGTGATCGTTGAGCTCCAGCTCGCTCTCCACTTCTCTCCGCGGACATAAAGATGCATGGCTACTCCAGTCAGTCACTAGGCCAATCGAATAATGTCGCTGTAGGACAAACTGCTGCAAAATTGCTCGCAAATGCACTTCAGCGTACGAGAGAAATTTTATGATCTTCATTATCACTGCCTCCAACACAATTTTCGCACTGTGCGCGCCATGCTCTCTCGTCCAATGGATCCGAAGTGGAAGGGCTCTTTGTTTATCCTCCTCGATGTTTCTTTGCTGCAACACAGCGTTAACCCAGAATCCGATCTCCAAGTAGACATGTAATCTTGGAGCCGTATCCGTATGCCCTCGCGTTCCCCAAGTGAACATGTTTCTACTTTACAATCTGAGCAAACTATTTTCGGAATCCTACGCAACACCCTCAGAAATCGCGCGGCCGGCCATCTAAACGCCCCTGAGCACGAAGCCCTGTGAATTTGAATTTGTGAGCTGCAAATCCACCAGTGATTCGCTTTCTGCTTCCAGGCGCGCACTTCAAGTCATTTTTCAAGGAAACAGAATGCTGGGATGTTCCGTATGCACCAGTGGGACTCGAACGGCGACTCCGCCCAAACATATTTATTCCTGGTGTGCCTGACATACAGAGAGACGGCGTGTTCCAAACACAACCGGTGCGTTCTCGACTCTGAATTGCCACCCTATTTATTCGTCGACTTTCTAGCTTGGGTGTCTTCGGGGAGATTCTCTGTAATTCAATCACAAGGCCCGTAAAAATTACTTGTCTGAATACTCACTGTACTTTCGAGAAGACAGATTCAGGTGAAAAAACTGCAACTGCAGACCGTGCAATATATGTACACCGGTGGAGAGTCGAACCAGATTGCAAGAAGCTGGAATGTGCACAGGCTGGCGCTCTGCATTGTGACCGTTTTCATGTGACTCGGTGGTTCTCTCTCTCGTGGCCCTTTCATGTGACTGGATCCACTCTCCATCTAGCAATTTTCAACGCATGTGGGCAAGTCCCGAGTCCTTTAACCGAGGTTCCCCTCAAGGCACAAGGGAGCCTCTCCCGGTTTTAATCCTCACCTCATTTTCAGAAATGGAAACTCAGCTAAAACCCGCTCGCCGCCGGTGCTGTATGCACCGGCACAACCAGTGCGCTCTCTGATCTTCTCAGTTAGATATGGTTGGTTTATTATTAGCTGGGCCGCTCGAGAACTCTCGATACCCGGAACCCAAGCAAAAAGATGTATTCCGCCAAACACCAGACACCGTTGGGGAATTGAACCCCGGTTCCGTCAGAAGAATCTCAGTGCTATATGCTTCACGGACTGATGATGTGTTTCGGTGCATTGTTTACTTACTAACATTGGGACTCCGTTTGCGTCGATTTGAAAATTGGGTGTCCTGGGGAATTCTCGATGCGCATCAACAATTCGCAGTTCAATCAACTCACAAATCCTCACCTCCCTTTCGATCGAGGGATACATAGCGTTGGAGCAAGGAAGAAAAGGTTCAGACGAGGGTGCGATATGCACCAGAGGGGGAACGAACCCCAGCTCCGTCAGAAGCACTTTAGACACTCCACGGACTGGCGGCGTGTTCCACACACAACCGGTGCGTTCTCGGCTTTACATTGCGCCCCTACTCATGTGCTTGAGTCAGTTTTCCTTCTGGGCGATTCTCCGTAACTCAATCAAAGCCTATAAAAGTTCCTCGTCTAAATACACACCTTACTGTTGAATGCCTAAGCCCAGGGCAAAGAGGCGGCGTTGCTTTTTAATGCACCGGAGGGAATTGAAGGTTGAACCCCCTCCGGTTAGAATGCAAGAAGCTAAATGCGACAGACTGGCGGCGTGTTCTAAACACAACCACAGCAAGTTGAATGACACCTTAATCCGTGGGCGAAAAACGAGTCCTGCACTAAATCCCCGGAGGCGTTGAGAATAATTCAGCATGGAACAAATAAATGCTCACGAATCAAAAAGATATGGGAAGCACAGAAACAAAACAAAATATCCTCCAGCTTCCGTTTTATGCACTGGCGGGGAGTTGAACCCTGAATGCGTAGATAAATTCCGGAGAATACGGACTGGGGGTCTGTTCCAAATACAACCGGTGTGTTCTCTACTTCCAATTGTGGCCCTGTTTGTGTGCTCCAACCGATCAGTCAGTAGGGTGTCTGTTGCGAGGGAAACAAAACCAAAGTAAAAGAAATATGCTTCCCTCACCAACTGAGGTCGGTTCAAAGGATTTAAAATCGAATTCTTCAGTCAACCTCATTCGTTTCACACCCAAACATCCAACTTATGTCCCCGCGATGGGAGATCTGAATATATTTCGATTAATTCCTCAAGTAGAACTTGCAGGCATCTCGGGGATGGGTTCAACCTCAAATGTACCGTGGTGCTTTAGCCCGAGGCCGGTTTAATTCATAATTGAGGTGCTCTAGAGCGTGTCGAGTGTGGGGACGGTCATGCTTACCCAAGTCCACTCATTTTGATTGAGCACGTTGGTCCGTTGAACTGACCTGTGACTCGACGGCTCGTGAACCATGTATTCTCGCAAAATCGGATTGAAGCTATAAGTATATGTTGACTCTGGTGAGTACAGCTTCGTTTGGAGGGCGCAGGTCGCGAGATCACGTCATCTTTGTCCAGTCCTGGATTATCTTTATGGTAAATTCTGAGATGGTCGAGCACCGAGCCGGTTGTCGACTCGTTGGCCTAATGCTACTTACCTCGAGTTACAGTCGACAGAGCTCAAAGCCTCCGTTCAACCTGCCCCTCCCCAGTCCCGGTCGACTTATTGACTTGGTGATATCGAATGCAAGTTCCAGTGGATAGAGACCAGGGCCTCCGCCCTCCCGGCGAGGCCGGGCAAGCCCAGAGCTAGGTGAATGGGTCTTTACTGTGATTATTTGCAGTTCGAGGCCGGAATGTTCTTACGCGTGGAGCCATGATTTGAATGAACGAAAGCGGCGGAAGTACCGCCCCTCCCTGGTGAGAATTTATCACCTTGCTTGTCAGGGCTTCTCCAACCTTCTCCAACCTCATAATGGTTGGACTTCTTGAACGACTCGCTCATCCTGAACCTCCCGAAGTGGGTTCTTGACTCGAGTTTACACAAATATTATGTCTGCATTAGGTCCCTCCAAGCTTCACGCACATGTCTGTTTCTTCCAGTCCGCTCGCGCAGCAGAACGAGCTAAGCACGCAGTGGTATGAAGTATTTGACCAGCAAAGTCTCCTCCGTCGCATAATACACCCTCTTGGGATTATCACGCCCGTCCACGCTTTTCAAAAATCTGCCACACCGAATATTAATGTGAGCTCGTGGGGGAATTTATTTGATCACAGCACATGTACTCCACTTTGGCTTACTGGCGAATTGCAAACCGAAAGCCTTGGCGGGCTTGTATGTCGATATTTCTTGATCAAAACACGTTGGTTGGAATTCGGTTCCCACGGTTGACTTGCAGTGGCGACACTGAGTTCAACGCTCTAACTGCAACTCGCAGTTTTGATGAGACCTGAATTCCAACTAGACAGCGTCTATGCTATACAACTACCCACATGCTACCAAAAGCCTCCGCCTGCTCCTCACGCAAAATCACCCTACCTAAGTTGGCATCAACTCTATGATATATTTCACTCTGGTTCAAGCACTTCACTTCGTTCATCTGTAGGTAACTCACTCCCCTCTTTTTGTCAAGTCAGATCTGAGTTTCGATTCGTCAACCTCGAGGCTTTGTGAGTCGGGATCGATGCAATTAATCCGATGCTCATCAACTTCGGACATTCCTTCCCTCCTCCCGGTAAGTTTCCCTCCACCCAACTCCAACGAAGCCTTTCTACCTCTTGAGCAACCTTGCTTTTACTTTTCCCTTTCAGGTCAGTTCAATTCACGTTTCTTTTCATCACCCCTTACTTGAACCTTCAACGGAGGAGAATGCGGTTTCACATCAGAAGACGCAATCAATTGCAGCGGTGCGATGGAGTCCAATCCAACGTCAATACAAAGTACCTGGTGACGGTGTTGTTCTTTCTGGTAGCAGTTACTCGCCGCTCGTGACCTAGTCCGGCTTAGTCCTGTGGTTACCACGCCGTCGTAGTAGGCTCACAGGGTTATTATGTAAGCTTTCCATTTTGGGAAACCACGTGAGCAGTCCATTAACGCGTTCTAGTGTTGCCGCGGCTCGGCTATGGCTGGCTCCCGAGCCGAGCCGACTAAAGCCGGCTTAGACCGGCTGGCTCATGGCTCAGCCACAGCTCAGGCTCAAAATGATAAGGTACCCGATTTAATTACATTGCAGCTTTTATATTTGGTCCGTTGCCAGTGCAGACTCTCCCAGTGCATGGACAGGCTTAGATGTCCACACTATCGCTTTCAATTTGCTCAATTGATATAAGTTGCGTAACATTGTCACCTAGGTCACGGAATGTGACATTTCCATCAAACCACGACGCCGTCGCCAACGTGGTCAAATTCGGGGAGAAAATGTCATGGAAAGTATTGTCAGAGCTCTAGGACCCACTTAAGGGCCAACAAACTGCATATATACCACTCATTCATAAGTTTCTCAAATTCCGCTGAGCCGCGGCTCAGCCGTGGCTTAAGCGGCTGGCTGCGGCTGGCTTATTTTTGGCTTGGCTTGGCCGGCTAGCCGAGCCGCGCCGAGCCGCGGCAACACTAACGCGTTCGGACCTGTTCTGACGCGGCACAGACACAAGGATACATGTTTCGTATTCTAAATGCCTACTGTTATGAGACACAATATATCTGCGGTAAATCTGAGGACAAGACTGACTAAACTACTGAAATTACAACTTTCCTCGCCGTTTCGGCCGAAAAGAGCGCTTGATGTCCGAAGTGTGCACAAAAAGGCCTTGGACCCTCTAATCCTGGAGCAAGACACTCAGTAGGATGTTCAATGACTCTCAGTACCAAATGTCACGTCTCATGCAGTGTCGACGCGTGGAATACAGTAAAATACACGCGTTGTTTGGTTGTGCATCAGCCATCACTTTTGATAACGTCGGAAGCCGCTTATTTGACGTGGTAACTAACAGACTCTATAACGCGAGGTACGAGCGCAAATGTTATAGAGCGTCTGTCTAGAGAGACTAAGTCCGGCTGCCGCGGTTTCCATTCAGATCCCCTGAGGTCCTCTCAGGAGGTAATCATAATCATGAGGCTTGCCTTTTCCTCCGCGCTACCTCACTCGGCCCATTCTGGAAAATAACCTAGCACCTGATCACCTCGGAAGGAGCATAGTTTTGTATTCCATCAAAATGTGCATATGGCCGGACATACAGACTCGGGTGAAAAGGAGAGTAGTGGGGGTGGGGCAGAGAAAGTCGCGGCGAACTCCGCCAACGCGAACATATACCAAACCGCACAGGAGCCATTGCTGCCCTTCGGATGCGGGAGGGAACTCGACGTGCACTGAGATAGACAAACACTCTCGCATACGCCTAGACTTGCCCACGCCCATGCGACTCGCGCCATCGCACTGTCGCGGTGCACAGGTGCGGGGTACATGCGCGCGAGGACGATATATGTCAGGCGAGAGTGGAGAGTATGAGGAGAGTGAAAGGTGAATGGCAAGGGAGCAAGCAAACCCACGCTCAGGCTGCACTTACAGCGGACTCAATACCGGCGGCGCGCAAGACCCAAACGCAGATGCAACGAGCGCGCTGGGCGAAGCGCACTGGACTGTTCGCACACAAGTATGTATTCATTGTTACCCTCGTGTACAATGCGCAGGCATCGACGCACATATTGATGTAGTGAACGAAAAACTGTGGGTCAAGTAAGTAAGCTAGTTACATGGAAGCAAAAGTGGCAGAAAGCGCGCCTTGGTGTGAATGAGTAAAATCCATCCCTTTTGAGCTCAATCCTAGCCACGGTCCTGTGTATAAAATTCATATGATCCGTCCAGCCAAATTCAGAGTAGCACGCACAAATTGAACAAATTACCCATGCGACTCGACCGAGCGCCTCCATCCTCACCTCTACCTCCACTTCCTGCACTTATTACTCCGCTTGAACGAATCAAACCCACCCGGCGTCCCGTTAAATTTGTCGAGGGCTTCGAACTGACGCGTCGACGGGTTGTTGCAAACCCAATGCGCGCTGGGCCAATACTTCAAAATGAACTCAAGACTGATTCGAATGGCAAGGTGCGTCTCCTAACACTCACCAGAATCCAATGTGTGGTCCACACCACCCGGTTTGTATCATTGTTCTTTACGAAGTAAGCGTGAGAACTCTGATCAAAAGTCGAACTATTTACTTACAGGTTGATCTCCCAGGCAGGATTTTGAAAAGGATTTTGAGGTACGGGTTTTATATAAGACCTTGGAAGGAAGGAAGTGTATTCCGGCACGGTCCCGTTAAGAAACAGCCGGGGTCCGTACTACATACACGCATCAAATGGATGCTACGGCTACCATTGAGTGTAACCCTATTGACATGGAGCTCGACGGCATTTCTGCGGCCGATATGTCTTAGGGTCGGGCATCTCGGCCTTCCCGAATGCCAACATCTGCGGGAGTGGTCTCATACATAAACCGCGGCAGAAGAAGAAAACCAAACTTGCTGCTGAAGATTATGAAGCAGGGGACTTGGCAACCGCCCTTGGTCCTATATATCTTGCCGGAACTTTATAAAGTAAGTAGGTCAACCCGTCAACCTGTCGACGGCCGTTAACGGGTTGACCTGTCCCGTACCCGGCCGTCGAAAACGGATCCTCAATGGCCTGACAGACGGGTTCCGTGCCGTTGAAACGGGCAAGATGCGCTGACTACGGAATGGGCTAAACTAAGCTCTGAATGCGGGCTAGCTGAACAACTAACACACCACACACAAAACACACACACACCAACCCAATCCTATCTAAACTGACTCACGGGGGACGTAGCGCGTCTTCCTCGATGAGTTCGGGTCCTGAGTCGTAGTATGCGACTGCGGATCTGATGTCTAGAGCACGTATAGTTGTTCTATGCGTTCAAAACGTCTCAAAATGCAGCGTCTAGACGCTAGTTGGCTTGGCTGCTTGGCTTCTAAACAAGACTTCCAGGGAAGGATGTGCAGGTTTATATATAAAGGATTGTTACTAGGAATCGCACCGAAGTACAGGTGCCTAGGCGAGGAGGTGTAGATTTGGACTGAAAATCCCGTTCAAGGGCTATGCTGCTTCGTCTAGACGGCCTCTGGTGCACAGCTAGCCTCTCGAGAACTAGCGGCAGACTCGGACTCCTTTGAATCCAAGATCTTTTCCGTACACTTGAGTTTATTAAGGACCTCAAAGTACTATCCAACACAGCTAAACGACCGGTGGTTGTCCCAGGGTTCTCCCAAAGTGCTGTGCCGGGCGTGGTCGGTTTTAGCGAGGCGTTTCCTGGTCACCCAATGCGGATGCCCTGCTAGAGTCCACTTCGCGACGCTTAGTGCAGTTCTCAAGCCTTCTAATGTGCGTGCGGTCCTGATTTATACGTGGAGGCAGTCGCCGCTCACGACCTCCCAACGCGAAGCTTTGCTTATAGGTTCACACAAATGTTCTGGATCCAACAAGCAACGCTGCGATTTTATAGACTACTGTTACACAGAGAGAGATGGTACTTTAATCTCCGCTAAGTGGCCTGAGCACACCCGAATCGTCGTAACGATGAGCGGGGCATACACTGGTCTGTTGCGGTATTTTATGAGGCTTTATATACGATTCTGAGAGAAAGAGATGAGGTAAAGAGAAATGAGTAAAACAGGCCGATGTTCTGGTCATGCGGTCATCCTCGGAAGGCTAACCGGGTCTATGCTGGCTCTGGGCTTGCCAGAAAGTCATATAGATGACGATCTTGGGGGCCCAGTTCGGGTATATGGCCAGTTCGGGTCGTCTAGACAGCTCCCGAACCTTGTAATTTGCAAAACTCTGTCCCCCGACGCCGGACTGCTCACCAATCCGCTCGGATACCCCGATAGCGCACGGACTAGACATATACACGTCGGCCCATGGCTACATCTCAACAAGAATTCCTTCGTCATGTTTGTGCTTGTGGCGCCCCAACGCTGACCGCGTCGCGTTGGTCACCTGACTGGCTAGAGGGGCACTTTGGGGCGACCCCTCCTTATGTCTCTAAGCTCCTTGCACCGTCTAGACGCGGTGCTTTGCCGTCTAGACAGCCTATAGAGTCGTGCTATGCTCGTCTAGACGCCTGTTACTTAGTGCGTCGACTCGTCTAGACAGACCCTATATCATGTAGCTTGCCCTGCTAGTGAAGACTATGGCTTTCCTGTGCAGTCGTTGGTTCCTTTGATAGGGTAATTGACATTCTGAGGTACTAGACCCCGTATAGACCTCCTTGGTATGTGTACTTCGCACAGTGTAACGCTTGTAACCGCGCCTAGCACTGTACTAATACTACAGTCAGCAGCCGGAGCTCACTCTGACTCTCCTTTGTACCACCGAACAGAGTTCTAGTAGGTATATTGACCCGTCTAGACGGCTGTATTATTACTTAGTAGCGTCTAGACAGACTATTGCTAAAAAGCGCAAATAATAGCCAGATGGCAGCGTATTCAATGACACGCCGTTTCACCGTCGTGACGGGACCCGTCCCCGTCAGCGACGGCAATGGGTCGAAGCCCTAAACTTGTCCTCTCCTTGTGCGAACTCACCAAGCTCCTCGGGTGTGGTAGCCGTCTTGCTCGTGTGAAGGGGAGGGGGAAAGGCAGGGATGCAGGGAAGGTAGGAAGAGAGGGAAGTGCGGAGGGTTTCGTTCCATGAGGGCTGGTCCATTTTTCTTGCTTTGCTTTAAATTGAAACATTCACTGTTCACAATATCAATGGAATGTTAGAGGCTCTTTTCAAGCCTGAATTCCGGTAAGAATCTTCTTCAGTAGTTCCAGTTGATAAAGCAAGCCAAGAAGTGCAAGGATGGTGGACATCACCGCCGGCACGGGCCGGCTTCTGCCGCATCAGCGGCATCAGTCGCCTTCGTGATAATGTCACGCGTTACACAGCTCGCTTGCCTTTTATCCACCACTACCACTCGACGAATGGAGCCTGACTTATTGTCGGCGGTCTGACTTTTCGTCGACATTGCCCAACCCATCCCCCTACACCGCCTGCACCCTGGACCGACGTCTTCCACACGCGTAGAACATTTGCGAATTGCCACGGAATGAGGCTAAATGCCACTAATGCCACCTGGGCAGATGGTGAGTCGGCCCTCGTTCTGTATACAGCAGCACTGCCGTGATTCTTTAGACAACTAGCCTGGGATCATAGCCAGTTTACGGATCATGAATCGGGTGGTTTCAGGTCAGTTTCCTGTCGAGTGCCTTCCGTGTCATTGCATTCTGACGAGGGAAGGTCTGGAGGGACCTTGTCCATTTGGTGAAGGGTGGGGAGTGAATATTACACTGGTAGGTCGTCTAAATGTGCTTGACATGAATCACATCTGCTGACCTTTGCATCAAAACGACTCGTCCGGCAGCAAGAATTGATTCCAGCCAGGACTTGGCTCAAGCGCCGGATTCGACTCAAGCTCAAGCGCTGTACAGTATTTGCCTCGAGCAGCTACTTTGCTCGAGCAGGGAGTTTGCTCGAGCGGTGAATATGCTCGAGCGGGGAGTTGGATCGAGCGGAGACTGTGCTCGAGCACCCTTGGATCGAGTCGCTCGAGCGACGATAATACCATTAAATATCATTAAATTGTAGTAGTACATTTTGCAATATAGCGGAGCTCGATCTAGCTCCAGCAGCTCGATCCAACTCGAGCCGAATTCCCGTTGAGACCGGTTTCGCTCGAGAATACCAGAGCAGGTGACAGATTTCGCGACTTCCTCATCGCATTTTGAAAGCTGATCCGACAACGAGGAAAGCAGAGACGCAATCTGGCCTGCGGGGAGTTTGTAGTGGGAGCGAAGGGTGTCCCGTATAAGCCGTTCTTGAGAGGGAGACACGGCGGACACAACGGATTCGCTGGTCGTGGCCATGGTTGCTGAGCAAGCTGACTGAGTCACTCGCCGTGACCGTGACGTCGGTCCCGCCAGGCATCTCACCAAACTGTCCTTGAGAAAAATTTATGAATTGGCCGTTGAAGCCAAGGAGCTTTATCTGCATTTCTCCCTGTCCCTTGAGCTTGAACCTTTTGAACGCTGAGCGTTTGAACATTGAACCTTTATTTCGAAGATCAACGGTCACGAGACCCGCGCGTTCAACGAAAAGGCGCGCAAAAACCCGAACAGATTGCGGCAAACAAGCCACCACAAAGTTCAATCCCGTGCCATTTCACAATCCATTTCAAGGGGAGAAAATATTCCCACCACCTAATTCCCCCGCATGCCGTCGGTATAGATTTTACCTTGGTTATTCACACACCCTTGCATTCGAGCGCGATGAGGCTATCAATGATCAGCGCGCCGCTGAGCGCGGGCGCCCAATATAAGGTCAAGTCAAACTTCGACGTGAATGAATGCAATTTTTGCGAATAGAAAGAGAATTGATTAGGCCCGCTTCTCTCTGCCTCCCCACTCACCATGGGTACATTACTTGCCGTCGTTCGCGTTGGCTCACGCGAAATGCGTCTTGGGACACTACCAAGAGTCAATTCGCGATCCTAACCGCCGGAGCAACAATTGTGAGTCACAATGAATGAAAAAAGATTCATCTGACCAGAAGCCCACAAAGGCGACCTTCCTTGCGGCATTACAAGGACAGATCGTCGCCCTATCCTATCAGAATAATTCCACTCGTCTCAAGGTCGCCACAAGCGCCTTGGGATTTGCGGGTGTAGTCCTGGATGTGGCCGCGCGCTTCTCGCGTCCACCATTCTGCAACGATATATCGCAGAGGTCGAAAAGCAGCTAGATGCGATTCAAGACGTCTCTCGTGAGCAACTGAAGGAAATCGCGCGCTTTATACATGCGGACCTCAGGGGTCACTGGCGCCGCACACCGTTTGAGATTTATACCGCCGCGCGCTAGGAAAGGTCGGGGACCGCCTCGTTGCACTTGACAGAACACCACACCACGGAGATCCTGAGGCAGGGTGTGAGATACAGCTGTATCACCCCACCTCGCGCTACACCACGTCCAAGGTATCTGTATCTGTGTGGTTGGTTCAGTGTCGATGCCCACGATGGAAATGCGCGCACCTGCGGAGAAAGAAGAAAGACTCTCGCCCACACGTGTCCGGTGTTTGTATTCCTTTCTTCCTTTCCCTCGGAGTGAGGGGTGAATGAGCCGCGCGGAGAAGACGAAGATGAACTCCTTACATGCTTCACGGGAGGAAGTTGGATGAAGCGGAAAGAAAAAGATTGCTGAGATAGCGACCTCCGAATCACTGCATTCCGGGCCTTCCTACGCTGACTCAGTTCAGCCGGATGTAGCTCAGTATGGGTCAGTGTAAGGGGCTACAACAAGTCAGTTTAGGTACCTATGCTCAGCTGGACAGAATTGAGTTGAGCCGGATGTAGCTCCGTATGGGTCTGCTCAGGCGGCCTAGCCTGGGTAATCATAGGTCATTTCAAATGCCTACACTCACTTTATGTCAGTCTAGTTTGTACCCGTTTTCAATTTTGGTTTTAAAACTGGTTCATTACCCAAGTTGGGTGCGGCTATGCTGGCATCGATGTAGGCGCCTACAATGACCTGCACTTATCTTAGCTATGCTATACCCAGTTATGCAGATCTAGACAGACCTAGGCAGGCCCAGACAGACCTACATTCAGCTATGTAGGCTGTGTGTAGGTGGCACCAAGGGTAGCTCGGTGTAGGCCCCTATGCTCAGGCTGAGTTTAGGAGGCCCCGGAACGCAGTGAATTCGGACGCCGGGAGTTGCCTCTTTTGTAACATGGACGACGTGCCGTAGCGTTAGAGGCCGCATGCGTTACACCACGTCCGAGGTACGTCTATGGTTCAGAGTGTGGATGAACGCGATGGGGATGGGAATGGAGGGGACTCACACGCCGTGTCTGGATTTTTCTCGCAATTGAATGAGGTTTGGGTGCCACAGTGACAGTAGTCCACTGGCACGAAGAACGAGCTTGAGAAGGCCAATTAATTACAAAACGAGGAGGTGGCGGTTCTCATCTGAGCCTACCTGCACCAATTGAATGAAAAAAAAAGTTGGTGCGGAGTGTTGCAATTCGGACGCCGGGAATCGAACCCGGGGTTGCCTTGAGATAGTTACTCCTCGTGTGCCAGCACTAGAGATGTTGCCCTACACCACGCCCGATGTATCTGTATTGTTCCAAGGGTCAATAAACGACTGGAGTGAAGACGAAAGTTAGACGAAAGCTGTGTAAGGACTCAGGAAGAAAAAGGCACAATGTCTCCAATTGTATTCGAACCGAACCCGAGGCTGCTTCTAAACTGTTGCCAATGCTACCGTGTTGCGCTACACCACGTTCGAGGTACATATCTGTGTGATTTTAACGGATCAATGCACTTGTACACGGGGAAACGTGCGGAAATAAGGAGGGAAGACTCGCGATTGAGGCGGCGTGCGCCGGACCTTGAATTTTTTCTCCATGGCGCGTGTGGAGAATGAGCGTCGGTGCGGGGAAGATGACAGTCTATTATTCAGCGGGAGGAGGATTGGGTGAAGCGGAACCCGAACAAAAAAAGCCCGAAGTGTTCTGTGCATTCGGATGCTGGGAACCGAACCCAGGACTGCCCCCTACTGGATGTCTGTTTCCATCGTATACAATATCTCAACCAAACCGAAGACATTGAAATTGCTGTTCAGTAGAGGATGGAACACGAGGCATCACAAAGTAAGACGACTCGGAAAGCGCTGAAGGCCGGCGAAGAAAAAAACTTATTCAGTCACGAGCAAGTGCGGACGCCGGGACTCGAACCCGGGAGTGCCTGTGCACAGTTCCTAGGGGTGTGTTGCATTAGACCACGTCCGAAGTTTCTATGTGTGTGGGGTGGTCAATCCGACGGAGCAAAAGAGACCAGATGAAAACAAACCTCAGAAGAAAAAAGTGAGTTTGAAGCCATGCGGTAGAAAATCTAGCACAGGTTGGAAAGAAGTGATTAGGAAGTAAAACGAAAGTGCTGTGTAGGGACCCAGGCAGAAAAACACAATTTCTCGGGCTGCATTCGAACGCCAGGAATCGAACCCAGGGTTGCTTCTAAGTTCTAAACTGTAGCTCCACATGCTAGCATTAGAGGCCGTGTTGCGCTACACCACGTCCGAGGTATCTATATCTATGCGGTTCAAAGCGTCAATGCAAATACACGCACCTGACGAGAAAGAAGAAAGACTCTCGCCCACATGTATCCGGTGTTAGTATTGCTTTCTTCTTTTCCTCGGAGTGAGGGATGAATGAGCCGCGCGGAAAAGACGAAGATAAACTCCTTACAGTTGGATGAAGCAGAAAGAAGATGAGCCTCGCAAAAATTTTCCTAAATTTTCCCCGAATTCGGACGCCGGGATTCGAACCTGGGTTGCCTGTAACATAGACGACGTGCGGCGGTATTAGAGGCCGCATCGCGTTACACCACGTCCGAGGTACCTCTGTGCTTCGAAGTGTCGATAAACGAGATGGGAATAGCGGAATGGAGGGGAAGACTCACAATGCGCGTCTGGATTTTCTCGCAATTAAATTAGGTTAGGGTGCCACAGTGACAGTGGTGCACTTGCACGAACGAACTTGAGAAGGCTAATTAATTACAGAACGAAGAGGTGGCGGCTATGAACCGAACTTACATCAACTGAACGAAAAGAAAACGGTTGTGGGGAGTTTTCAATCCGGACGCCGGGAATCGAACCGGGGATTGCCCCCGATGTACCTTGATACCGGACTTCCTATACTCGGAGGCCGCGTTGCGTTACACCACGTCTGATGTGCTTGATTGTTTGTAGAGGGCGGATACGTGGGTATGCGCCATGCCATCGTTGTGTGACTCGGACTGCGTTCGAGATAAATATGCTGTTGGCCGTTGTAAGTAAACAAGTAGCATTCGAAATCGTAGTGGAGGAACGAGCCTTGAGGTGACAGTGAACAAAAGGAGCATGTCCCCGGGCGTTGTTGTTGTTATTTTCTTTTTTTCCTCCTCGAAGTCAGAGGAAACCTTCGGCTGGATGAGCCTCGGCGCGGAGAAGCCAAAAATGTACCACTTGCTGGATAAAGCGAGAGAGGACGAGCCCAACCAAAAAAGTTCGCCGGGTTTCTGCAGATCCGGACGCCGGGAGTCGAACCCGAGTTTGCCTCCTATGTATTCTTTTCATCTGACACTCGAGGCCGTGTTGCGCTATACCACGTCAGAGGTGCTTGGGGGTGTGCCGAGGGCAGATAGGTGAGCACGCGACATGCCATAATTGTGCAACTTGGACTGCGTTTGTTGTATAACCAGTGCAGAGAGGAATTCGCCAGTTGGCCTATTGTAAGCAAGCAAGTCGCGCTCGTAATCGCAGCCGAGGAACTAGCCTTGAGATGAGTTTGCCAGAGCCTTGCCGCGGGATATTCGCTGCAGAGCTCGAGACGCGAGTGTACTGAGAGCAAGAGTGACGCGGTCACAGCAGCGATTAAACTTGGAAAGCGATAGTGCTCGATTGAAGCGAGTTGAAGCCCAGGGAAAGCAGCCTGCTTTGATTGCTACAAACGAATAGTCTGAGCCGAGGGAGTCCCAGTGCTCAGACTAAGTGCCAGTTCCCGTCGCACGGAATTTTTCGCTCCTCTTGTCTTCAATTACAGGCCTGGAACTCCCAAGAGTCGCGATTTTCGAGATTTAGATGAGCCCAGCCGTCGCAACGACGTTGCAACTCGCAGGTGAGAACCTTGAGCGAGTGACATGGAAGTCGGGAAAGAAACACGAAAGCGGTGCTAGAGTTAGGCCTTGTTTGGCAACACCGTCTGCGCTTCTCTCTTCCTGTCAGTCTGCGTGACTCAGAGTCACCAGGGCTCATCCATATACTCGCGCGCTCCACAGAAACTTCCTAGCCCTCCTGGCGACCTCTTCCGAGCCCTAAAACTCAACTTCCGCTGGAGTTCCCGCCGCTAACCCAGGCAAAATTAAATTCGAAACTTCCCGCTCAAAATGACAAAATCGCGCCGTCAGCTCAACACCAACTATCCAAACGGCCTCAAACCACGCCTTTTCCTCTACCATCGCCGACGTCATCATTTACAGGGCATGTCCGCACAATTTCTCGGTGACCGGCGCTTGGAAATCATTGTCGACCGCCCGCGTTTACTGCCACTCAACTCCTCTGGGTCGGTCCGCGACAATGCCGCTCGTTTTCACTGTCCTACTCAGCGCGAATGGCAGCAAATACATATGGGAAATCGAGCGCCACGCGAGCTGTTACCCCAACCGCGCCGTCTCCCACTTCGACAGCTCTCGGTCCTGGGAACGGACATTAACGCGCACGCAAAGCCGTCTGCGCGGGTTTACCAGTCTCGCAGGGGTCCAGGGCGGCGCAGAGCGTGTTGGAACTTGGCGATTCTCCGGCCATTAGGGAACGTTTCGCACTGGGCGTATGTTGCGTATGTCGTAAACGCAAACACCTCTTCTGTTGCGCCGTTTATCCCTTCGTACATTCCTCTGTCAATTTGAAGAGTTGCATGGCAACAAGCTTACCAGGGGGCTTGCGTTGAATTGTCCGTCCGCTGACTCACTCACCGGGGGCGGATTCCGCTCGATTCCGGTCCCAAAGGTTCACAATCATCGCGGAAGAAGGAAAGTGGACCGGAGTAGGTCCAGGGCAATCCGCTATATCCACTTCCGGCGTCAGTTGTGCACATCATTGCATGGTCCAGTAGCGAACACTGAACTTACGGATGTCGTAATCCCGAAAAAGGTCGCGGAAAGCATAGCATTTGGCGGTTGTGTTCAATCGTCCGTTTCTCTCGGGTTTGGAGCCTGCGGCTGTCGTCTAACGTTTTACTCCACACTCGTTGAATGTTTCCCACGGGAGCCACTTTCACTGGACTGGTCCGTCAAGGTGAAGCCCCCAAAATAACAGCCATAATCATCGTTTTGACTCTACCCCACCACAAGCCTACCTTCGCCCACCATGAGTCCAACTTCCCCCTCGCTCTCGCCCTTGCCTACTGCGTCTTGTATTCCCTCTGACGCCGACATTCCGGGGATCGGTGTCCGCACAGCGACTTATATTCAGAATCTCCTCGGCTTCATTCCTGCAATATCCGCTCTCTGGGACGGAGAAGTGGCTTCTTACGAACTCGAGGCGATTGAGACCGAATCGATGACGATCCTCATCACTGCCTTTGCTCTCCTCATCGCGACTATCGTGCAGGCTCGGATCTCTCGACTGACGATGTTCCACGCCAACATAATTCTCGGTTTGAGCTGGATGAACAATACTAACATGTTCATCTATCTTCTGCTATATATTCAAAAACGGAGCCAGCTCGGGCCCTTCCGGATCCGCTCGGATGTGACTACATGCTTCAGGCGCATTACTGTACCGCCTGGTTTCACAGCGGTGCTCCAGGTCGTGAGAAGGCAATTCACGAGGTATGTCAATCGGACTGCCTGCAGAGTCATTCAACCTGACGTTGACATTCAGGACAAAAACCTCAGCTCCAAAAGCAGCGAGGGTCTCCAGCGCTCCATACTGGGAGCTATATTCAGAGTAGAACTGAGCGGCTTGCCTGCCGTTGCCTTGCTAGGTTCTCTCCACCTCTCGATGATGTCCGCCGTCGGGATCTGGGTTTGGCAAAACCCGCATGTGTTTGGAAACACGTTCGTCGCAAATGGATGCGCTCTGCGGCTTTCAAGCTATGCAGTGCTGGGCAAGTTCATCCCGCTAAAATCGCCGGCATTGCGGATCGTCTCGCTGGTGATCTACGCGCTGTTGCTCTTACCGGGGTTGAACCTCATTCTTCCCACCCTCGTGTTCCTCTTCATCCTCCTCCTGTTCCGGGCATGCCATGGCCCTCGGAAAACGGACAGATTCCACCCAGCATCGAAGCAGGACCTGCGTGCGAGCCCGGCATTCCACTCGAAAGGCCGCATCGGTTGCAACCTCTTGCTACTACGAGCTTGGTACAACCCAGTGGTCTTCCCCGCCTTCGTCTGCCTTGTTCTCCTCCTTATTATTAACCTCATATTTGTGTACGACATCGAGCGGACGCTCCGCCACAACGCACCCCTGCGGATACCAGGCGATGCTACGTGGAATTTTGGGCAGATTTTGGCAATGCTGCTGTTAGTCCTCCCTCTGCGCGATCTGCGCATCTTCGGCGCCCGCAGGGACGTCACTGGGTCCCTCAGGGATGCGCTGCGGTGGGACGCGACATCCGATGTAATCCGGAATCTCGTTCGGAGGGGCGCGGACGTCAACGTGAAGGCGGACGGTAAATCTGTTCTCGTTCCCGTGATCCTTTCAATCCTGAGCCCTTTCTGTCAGATTGTGCGTATCCAACGCCGCTGCTGCTCGCAGTGGGAAAGTGGGGAGCTTTAGAACTCACCCGAATGCTATTAACCTACGGCGCAAACCCCAATGTCTCAGGTGCGTGTTACACGGATTCCCCTTGACCGCAGTGACAGAGTATAATATCTAGACGACGCGGATACCACACCCCTTCAAGCAGCAGCCTCGTATGGAAACGAACATCTTGTCAACCTCCTCCTCACTCACGGGGCAGATCCAAATCGCGAAGGTGAGTCAAACATTTGTTGAACACTTCGACCCCAGGAATATCAACTTCATACATAGGCGGCACCGCGCTCCGGGAAGCGGTGGAATCCGCAAATCTGAAGATCGTTCAGCTGCTTCTTGACCATGGCGCCAATCCTAATATCCAAGGTAAGTCGGGCTTAACTCCTGGGAGCCCCCAAGCGCAACTAATATAGTTGCTCAAGGGGGCGCACACAACACAGTGATGCAAGCGGCGTCGGAACGTGGACATGCTGAAATCGTCGAGCTCCTTCAGGAACACGGAGCAAACCTATGAGTCAAGAGCTCTCTATATCTGTAACAGTAATAAATGTGTTAATTTTAATGGTCGTTCAAGCTCCTTGAATCACCCTTGAGCAACCCTTGAGAGTAGAATCGCATTACAGTGCATTTTTGCAGCAGAAAGCCTAATGTTGAGGTCGGTGACGTTGGCGACGAGGGTGCGGCACAGGGGAGGGAAGTCGACTAGGCCTAAAGTGATCAGGTGTAAATTTTCGCTGAACTCCACTCCGCAACCGTGGCCGAACACTGGATCACGACATCAGACGATGCCACCTGTGCCGAATAAGCGGCGGCACCGCACTGTTGTGACCGCAGCGCGCCGAGCCAAGCCGGCAGCCGGAATCCCACGGTTGAAGAAAGTTGGACGTTCACTGCGGGGAAGAGATCTGTCTTTGAGCCATTTTGTTGGACACCATTTGACCGAACCAGATCACAGATCTTACAGCTGTTTGCATAATTCCGTGAAAACACTTTTTTTTTCCTTGCTCAGGCCGGTGTTCCGGAGGGCGAAAAGTAGTCGTTCCTTCCACCGGGCGACAAGTTGACTTGTCGGCAAGGCTGGTCTACAACCTCGAAGGTCTGCCCATACGAACCCGAGAGTACCTTTGGTCGGAAAGTCTTCCGGCATCATCGGCACGAGCACGTGGATAGTCTCTTCTAAACAGACGCTACAACATAAAAAAACTCGTACCTCGTTATGTTGTAGTCTGTCAGTTACCCGGCATCACCGATCGGTACCCCGCCTTATCAAAATCCTGGATGTTAAGTTGCACTCCAGGACGCGTATTCCACGCGTTTTATCGTTGATTCCTACTGACCAACCGAGGTCCAATTACTTACTCTCTTGTGATTTTCCGCCTGAGCCAAGGAACGCGATGCCGGATTTTGATGGCTTGCCGCTGACCAAGTTCAGCTTCTTTATCTGCACATAGTCTAGTCCCTGGGAGATATTCTGAGGATTCAGACCATGAGGGCATGGGATTACTAAAGGATTTGCTTCTTAGCTTTGAGGTATTGAAGTGTTGCCGGTACTGAATGGTGAGAGGGGGATTTCAAACTCCGCACTTTACGTAATAGTGCGGGGTACCCTTGATCAGGGGCGCGGTAAACTCTAGACTAGCACGTGGAATCGAAAAAGAATAATCGTGTTTTCACGGACTTATGCAAACGGCTGTAAATAAAACCAACACTAGCTACGAGTCTTCATTGTTCCGTGAATACCTGTCATCCTTTCATCAACCGGTTCAACCTGAGTTCCTGGGAATGACCGTTCAAATAGCGGCCTTGCGGCCTCCCATAGTGTGGCTGCCTGGCCAGGATTGCCTCGTTCCTTGCAGATATCTCCGAGGCGCAGGAGGCACTCGGCTTTGCTACAATGGACATCCATTGCAGAGAATCCCTCTAGAGCCAGGATAAACAAACTTGTTGCAGTATCGTGATCACGGGAGCCCAGGTAAAGGTCCCCGAGGAACTGAAAACCTTTGTAAGTTTCCCGTTTTTGCCCGGTCTTGAGAGCGTAAACAAGAAACACCACTGTCCAGCTGCTCATTTGGTCAGGAGATCCCCAGCGGCACCCATCACCGAGCCGTTCCAGGCAGTGCCTTAGGAGCTCGGCGTCTTCGCTCCAGGAAAATGCAACCATTTTTATGAAGCTCTTCCGAGCCTCACCCAAAGCGCCTTCCTTCAATTTCAATTCGACCTGGACGAGATCGGACCAGTGTATCAGACGCCAAGTGACGCCTGTAGACTGGATGATCGACCTGATCGATTCATTCTGCTTCCGCACGAGGTCGGCTTCGGTACCCGTTGCAACATCGAGCAAGGTAATGTTCATCAGGGTAAACGCATAACGATACGATCCCGTGTCGATAGACTCTCTGCTGAGGCTTTGGGTGTGTATCCTACGAGCCTCGCAATATTCTGTTTTGTCCATGTGTGTTGATGCCTGTTCGTTTAGGATGACATTGTCCAATGACCCACAGGACATGCCACCGAGGGCAAGAAGTCTCCTTGCCCTCTCGCACAATTGAATAGCGGTGCTATATTTGCCCGCCCTTCTGCAGCAATAAATTTCCGCTTCCAGTGCTCTTGCCTCGAGATACACGTTCCCGGCCAGCCTGGCCAATCGTTGCGATTCCAGGGCATGCACTCGTGCACTAGAATAATCGCCCACATTACAGTCAACCCATGCCAGTTGGCATAGCACAGTCGGTCGGCGGCCTGTATCTTCATGCATAGAGATGGAGTCGGCAGATTGCAAAAATTTGAACGCAAGTTGACTGTCATGACCGACGTGCAAATAAAATATGTTAGCCGCGATGTAGAAACGACCTATGGAGACTTGTTAGTAGTGGAGAGACTTCGGGGGAGGAGATTTACATGCGAGGGAAGGATTATCGAGTTGGCGACAACATTCAAGCCCTTGGTCAATGAGCACTTGCGGGTGGGTGATAGGCCGCCATTCACCACCGAGTTGCAAAATTTCAGTGATCAACTGGAGCTTCACTTTATGGTTGTCCGTTGCGGCCAGAAGTCCAGGCAGGCGATCCATGAGGTCAATGGTTCCGCGACTGTTGAGTCGACAGAAGCTCGAAAAAAATATCGCGCACTCAATGGTGTGTATGAGGTTGGGTGCATGGGGGTGTAAGCCACCTCGGAGTATATTATCGATGTTGGCGACATTCGCTGTTATTCGAGCGACTAGCCCAGCATTGGATGCTGTTCCGGAATATATTCTCCATGTCTGCAAGAGTTCCTCAAAGTGCACCAGGAGAGAGTGGATAAGTTTGGGAGCCGATGGATGGTACTTTCGCATGTGTTCCCCGATAGGTGCCAAGACTCGCAACCGCCCCTGTTCATCACTGTAGGCCAACGATGTCTGCAGGAGAGCTGACTTGCAGCCAAGAACCTCGACCAGCGGAAGTTTGCTGTGCTGAAGGTCTGCCTCAGACAGACCGTCCGGTAGTACGGCCAGAAGGCCAAGTAGCTCCCGGGCTTGTGGATGTCTTTCAATTCGAGGACTTGAAAGCGATAGTGAAATTGATAAGTCAAGGTTTGAAGTGTGATCGTGGCCCTCAGAGACCAACGATGTGGTCTCCATCTTCCAACGCGACAACGTGTTGTGGAGTCCCTCTACCTCGACCACGTGGGATATCAGTTCAATGACGAGCGGAATATTCCCAGTTACGTTGAGGACCTTGTCGATATCGGAGAAATCGAAGTCCTCATCTGTAATTGCCAAGAACGTGTGCCGGGCAGCGTCCTGTGGCAGAGGGCTCAAGGGTTTTAGAAACGGTCGCGTCCATCGAACCTTGCCCGGCCGCTCGGCTCCCCGCATTGTAACCTGATGTGGTATCACTTCTACTGCTTCCACCGAGAGAAAGAGCATCCTCACCATCAGTGTCAAGTGTTCTACGTCGGCGAGGAGACACAGCAAATTTTCGGTCTTGTTGCGGCCCATTGCTGGCTCCCAGACTGATTCCAGATTATCAATCACCAAAAGGCATGGAGGGCCGTCTCGGAAGAACTTCAACACCATGCCCGTCGAATCCCGTCCAGAGTTGAGGCACAGGTGTGTTTGAATAATGGTAGCGAGATCTATACCCGCTGAGGCAGTATCACAGGCCACGAAAAATCGGTGTTGTCCGAATCTCGCCGTGATTTCAGAAGAATGGAGGATAACCTAACGAGGTACGGGCCAAATATTGATTGAGTGTGTATCAAGAGACTGAGGATATTAACCTTGGCGAGCGTGGTCTTCCCCATCCCTCCCGTTCCCAAAATTGCAATCCTGGGGGCTTCCTGTGCAAAGACGTCGAGGATGGCAGAAACCTCCACATCACGACCGTAGAATATCTTCGGCTCCGACGGCAGCAATGCCAGTGAACCACGGCTGAAGAACTGGTTCAGATGGGCAAAGACACCAACTTTTCAACCACACCTCCCTGAATCCCGGAAAGGAAAGGACTGGATCTGCAATGAAAGAATATTACTTCAAGCCGTCTCAACGAACAGTACCATACGTACGGATGATTTGTCCGATTTGCAATCTGACATGAACTCGATGAGGGTAAGCACCTCCTCGTGCGTTCGATGTGCATAGTCTTGCATTTTTCGGGTCTCGAGGATAACATTCGCTCCGTGAATCTGCGAGCAATTTGAACCACACATCTACAACTGGGTGGAGGCACATGCCTTGAAAATTGCGAGAGATTGCTGTAGGCTTGTTACACAGTCGTTGAAAAGAGAGCTTATCTCGGCGTGGCGCAACAATTGCTTGAATTTACTGGTTCCCTGCTGTGCCTCAACGAAGGCGTGGATCTTGTGAAGTGTCCTAACGAGACGGTCTTAGTGGCAATGAGAAGGTAGTTGATGGAATTTACTCTGTGAATTTTCCTAGTTCGTTCAACAGATTCGGTGGAAGTTGTCCAGTGTCCGACTTGACGTGGAGTTCGATAATTTGATAGAGAACCTTATGGATTTGTTCCGTTAGTTGTGTGCACTCGTGTTTGTTATTCTTCGCGGTCTGTGGAGTTTTAGTATCGACAGCGACTCAACGAATTGAGGGCTGAGACGAACCAGGAGTAGGGTTAATAAGGTTTGAACTGTGATTGAAATTGGCCTCAAGAACGGGAGGTCGGATCCGCCTGCAAGAACATCCAGCGTGGCCGCTGCTGTAGCTAAACAGCGCAAAGTATTCTCCAGCCGCCGCTGGGTACCGTTTGTATGAATGGGCATCGTGATGAGTCTAGTCTGGCGGCGATCCGGTAGCCATAAGTATCGGGGATCCGGATAATTTCCGCGTGGCGCAGGCCAACGGAAGTGCTAAATCCTACACAGCCCGATAACAAGTCCTGCAGAAATTTGGGTCAATTGGCGATGTTCAACTTGAAATGGATTCCGCTTTATCTTTTCTTGGATTGATTGAGGCACGGAGCAGCACATTAAGTATCGGAGTTCCGAGTTGTTTCCGTTGTTATCCACCGGGACGCATACGATATTGTCCTATGCAACGGGTTTGAGATGAGCTCAAAGCTCGAGCCTAGGACAGAACAATGTGTGGAAGTTAACACCAATCTACCGCTCGGCAGCTCTGCAGCTAATCCGGTGGTAAATCTGCCGTCCCACAAAAGGAGACGATTACACTGATGAGGCGCGGTTGAATCGGAGTACTGATTTAGAAGTTGAGGAACCTGGGGAGTCGACAACGGCTCATAACCTGGCCAACAATCAAGTTCAATCCAGCGGTCCGCATGCGACAACGCTGGCTGCTGCGGCCATCAGCCGGATCATTGGACTCCGAAAACCGAGACTTTTGCAGAGCAACTGCAGTCGCCGATGAAGGAGTCTTGCAGGATACATCCTCGGTCCCCGGTAGCACCAAAGGCAATAAGGGGTGTATCGTGTTTGTCGGATGTTTTGCTGACCAAACTTCCAAGTTCCAACTTGAGTATTCGACAACGGTCACTGGCGCCGATACGTAGACAGTCTTATTAACGATATAACTAAAGCTGCAGCAGAGAGGAGACTGAGATCAATAATAAACTTAAGAAATCAAAATTTGCAAACCAAGAGATCGTCCTCATTTGCAGTCGTACGAAAACTTCAACCCCGCCTCCACCAGCTTGATCACCCGGTCCGAAATGGCTCTCCATGCAGTTTGTACATCCGTTTTCACGACCGTTCCTCCAGTGGTGTATATTCGGACCTCTGTGAGCGGTGTTGTGCGCCAGCGCGATTCAATCATGTTTGGGCATCACGCAGTCCACATGACTCTGGGCGTAGTCGCAGAGGGTCAAGCGCTCCAGCTGAGGCAGCAGTGGTTTGAGCGCATCGTAGGTGAGGAGCTCGAGAAGCTCGTTGGATATGGGGAGGGACATGCGGAGCTCGAGGGACGTGAGCGATGGCATGGAGCGCAAGAAGGCGGAAAATGGCGGGAACGGGACGTGGAAAAACACCAGGCAGAGGCAATGCAGTGAGAATTTGGACTGCTCGTAGAGACGGAAGAGGCTGGTGCTGCAGCCTTCGCACATCTCGAGCGAAGTGAGTTGTGGGAGGACAAGCGGCTCGAAGATGGAGAGCGAGTCGACGTCGAGACCGTGCCAATCGAGTGTGGTAACTGGACGATTGCGCGTCCAAGCCAAGTCCCTAAGCGGGCGTCGTCGTTCGACGAGCATAGACGAGGAATAGATTTCCGAAGTTGACCCCGGTGAGAACGGAAATAAATGCTCAGCCAGAGGTAATTACTCGGGGGAGTGAACACCCATCCAATACACCTCGTCTGTAAATGCGGGTTACAATTATTATGAGACAATCAAGAGAAGAAGCCTACCAGGAATCTCTCCCCTTCGCTTTTGTGCGACAAAATCCTCTGCCGCGGCCCAAAAATCCCGACGACCGTACGCCCCCGCCTGCCAATCCACCCAATAGGCTGCGAACACTCCTACTACGAATCGCGGGTCCACGAAAGGCGTGTCGTAGGCACGTTGTTGTGTAATATCCCGTTGCCCCTCTGACCAAAGGTTGACGAGGAGCTGTAGGGCGACACAAGTGGATAGAAGGTCGTGGAATACACCCTCTTCGATGTCGCCATTCAAGCACAAATGTGTCAGCGCGGGGAGGCGCGGAAGCTGTGAGTATATCCTCGAGTCTGAGTCACCGAGGAGGTCCAGATGGGTGACATGGGAGAACAGTGAAAGTCCCAAGTCGACGGGGCGCGTTTCAAACAGCTGAAACAGATCGATGACGAGGCGGCGGGTTTGTATTTGGGCCAATGTGGAAAGTAGCCCGGACTCCGCATATGATCCGATAGCTGCAAAGCCCAGCAGGCCATTGCAGAGCGCGAGGAGTTTTCGAGCATCCGCCAGGGACAAAGAAGATGGGGAATCGAGAGATAAATGGCGGACACCCTTGAACACCGTCAGTGGTGTGTTTGCTATTGTCAACCCAGAGAACCTCGAACAATAACGGCTGTATCCTGAGGTTTCTATCAGGGAGGATTCGAAACAACAAACTTGAAGCGGTACCAGATTTGAATCCGTCGTGCAACAAGGAGGAATGTGGGGATCATAGCTCGGTGAAGATGTCCAGCAGTCTCAAATATGAGGCGCTCCAGTTCTGGCGGGAATACTGGGTCCATAGCAAACCAACGTGGGAGATGAGGGGAGGAAAGCAAGCGGGCCGGTGGCGGTGTCGTCACATGACTCTTCACGTTGACCGAGCACGCCACGCATACGCAAACAAATCCTGGTTTGAAGTTGGAATTGAAAAATTGAAAAATCAGCCTTTTGTGACAGCGATGCAGTTACTTTCAATTCATTACGCCCCTGGGCAAAATCACCGCCAACTTCCCACAGTTGCAGTGGCTCCGCATTGAACGCCGGCGGCCGCCTGTCCGCTCCACTCAAGCGCCAGCGTCCAGCGTTCATTTCCAACCCAATTGCAGATCCAGTCGTGGGTACCAGCATAAATGAGTATTCGTACGCCATGTTCGAGGAGCGCGCCGATGTAGTCGCTCCGAAAAATGACGTATCAAATTCCGCCAACTCCGTTTTTCCCACGGGCAGCCTGAGATCTCCATAAAATACCCGCTGGTAAAATTTACATCGAGGATTTCCCTCGAATCCGCACACTCTCAAGATGGCATCCATCGGCGTTCATGGTCTCCTCGTCTTGCTCGGAGTCTGGCTTTGTTTCAGCTCTTTCTTCGTTTCTGGCGCCGCGGCGCCTCGACCACCAGGCTCAGTGGACCACCTAGCCCAAGCCGCTTCCTCGGCGTGATGCAACACCTTTTCCTGGCCGCAGATAGCAGCGAGATCTACGAAGAGTGGGCAGCGCGCTACGGACCCGCATGCGAGATCCCGGCCGAACGCAGGCGCAGGAAGATCGTACTCACAGACCCCAAGGCGGTAACTCACTTCTACAGCTCCGAGCGCTCCATCTACGTGCGGCCGGAAATGACAGGCTCTTTGTCGATAAACTCGTAAGTCAAGTTTCGAGCCATAGCCATACAGTACACTAGACAGCTAGCTCAATTGTCCCTAGCAGTTTGGTCTGGGCCGAAGGCGATACTCACAAACGGTATGAATGTCCCATACTTCATGCGTGCTGAGAAGCACGCTTGATGATCGCTCCTGTTCTACAGGCAGCGGAAGGCTCTTACCCCAGCATTCAGTAACGCTGCGGTTCGGCGGTTGACTACAGTATTTTATCATTCGGCTTACAAGGTAAACTGTTCAGTGATGACATTATTGAACCCCCTATTTATCCATGTAGATGAAATCCCACTGGGATGTGATACTCGATTCGGTGGCCAGCCGCGACGGAGCTGTCATCGAGGTCCAGGAATGGTACGTCCACGGGAAAATCCGTCCGATTTGCGTCTCACCTCGACGACAGGATGAATCGTATCGCGTGTGTTTCCTGTTCTCTCGGCGCGGCATTGAGCGCTGATACCGTTTCCTTCCTTCCTTCGTCGCTAGTCTCGATAGTATCGGAATCGCCGGCTTCTCGCACGATTTCCGTTACATCGACGGGCAGAAGTCTGCAGTGACCGCGGCATTCGAGGCGCTCCAAGTGATCGATACATCAATCGGCTCCATCATCTTCTACATCCTGAGTTTCAACTTTCCCATCTTGCTCAGCGTGCCGACAGACCGGATGCGTCTCCTTTGGGCTCTGCGCGCGAGTCTAGACGTCATTGCGCAGCGGTTGCTTGAAAATACTCGTCGCGAGAAGGAGGCTGGTGTTGCGGAAGAGTTGACGGACAAGTCTGTCATTGGTATACTTCGTGGGTGATTTCGCTCTGGTTGTGTCGCCGTAAAGTCAACTTTTACAGTTCAAGCGGAGATGTTTGGCACAGATATGAGGCAGGAAGAAGTTACTGCTCAGGTCCGTGCTTCCCTTCTCAAAAAGGCCAAGAGATCTTAACCGTCAATGCAGATGGTAAGCATGCCCTACTCCATCTTATCTCATTTATGTGAATTGATGTTCAGAGCACTTTGCTATTGGCTGGTAAGTCCCTTTAATGTCTCTCTCTTTTCTTTTTGAACCGAATCGGCCAGGTTACGAGACAACATCTAGTACGTAACTTTGGACTCTGTTCAACGATCAGGGTTCAACCATCGGCTCATATTTCAGTAAGCCTCACGGTACGTTCCCACACCTTATATACAGTCGCGAACGGCGAAGCGAAACGCGATGACGTAGCGAAACACCGGCCCGTTTGATACGCCGCAGGGCTCGGATGAGCTCAAAGTTTTGGGAGGTGAGTCTCCTCCTTAATAGACTTTGGTGCGCCGAAGGAATTGGGTGAAACCATCATTTTGCGCCCGCACAGCGCAATTTCTTTGAGAGCATCATTTGGCGCATTTTTAGGACTTCAATCAAACTGTCGATGGAACTGCTTGATAACAGCCAAAACATGTTGGGGGGGTGTGCTTCAGTCTCACAGGACCTCATACGAATTTAATGACCCTTTACGCTGCCAGAAACCGGCAGATTGAGTTGTTTTGTATTGTTTCGCTATGCCGTTAATGGGCCAAATTTGGCCTGCCGGTAAAAGTCGCCTCGTTCTCCACGAATACATAATGAAATTCTATGCTTCTTTGTACCAGAGGGTAGCACGGATGTTGTAGAGTCAACTTATTCCAACAAATGTGTCGATTGAGGGCAGACTTAGCCCACAATCTGCCGCGCACACTGAGCGTTTCGCTTCGCCGTTCGCGACTGTATTGCCAATCTTTCATTTTTTGACAAGTGGGCCCTCATCGAACTCGCCAAACACCCCGAAATGCAAGACAAGCTACGCAAGGACATCAGTCGATTTAGTACTGATCCTATCTGGGACCAGCTAGTAGCCGAGCTTCCGTATCTCGACGCAACGGTCCTCGAGGTGCTCCGCCTCCACCCTCCAATCCTCGAGGTGCTCCGCCTCCACCCTCCAATCCTCGAGACAGCGCACGAGGTCTCCTCTCCCCTAATCTCTCCTGGCATACACCTGACTCATGTCGCCTGTACTAGGCCGCCCACGACGACATAATCCCCCTCGGCACCCCCATCGTCACCCCGTCGGGCGAAACCATCTCGAGCATCGTAATCGGCAAGGGCACCAGCGTCATAGCGCCCATCCGGTGCCTTGACCGCTCGGGGGTACTCTGGGCACCCGACGCGAAGGAGTTCAAGCCGGAGCGGTGGTTTACGGATATCACGACGCAAGCGAAGGAGCTGCAGGGGCATCGGCATCTGCTTACCTTCCACGACGGTCCGCGGACGTGTTCGGGGAAGGCACTCACTGAGCTCTGGCAGGCGGCATTGTCGGTCCTTAGTCGGAATTTCGTGTTTGAATTTCCGGATGGGCCAGAGACGAAGATTGAGAATCATGTCTCGATTATATCAAGACCTAAGGTCGCTGGAGAGAATAGGGCGAAGGTGCCGCTGAAGGTTACGAGGGTGGAATGGTTGACACACCGTACCTTCCTCGACATACTAGTATGCGGCGCTCATCGGTCTCTTACATTCACGTTGAAACAAACATTTAAACATTTGTAAACATAAAGGATAGATCCCCTCTCTCCAAACCACAATGGTTCCGGCGACAAAAATGGACTGGGTCGAAATGTGTCAAATCGAACAAAAGAATTACAAACACACAAAAAAACAGTGTTTAATGAATCTCCGTAAACCGGCCCTTCGTCTTTTCGATGAGCGCGGACACACCGTGCTTGGCTGCATATTGTGTTCGTCGGAGAGGTTTGCGAAGCCAAGGCTCGGCCACTCCGGCTGCGTGTATGCTGGATGCGATAGCCAAATCAACGATGTTTCCCCCGGACCCGGCGGACGAGGAGTTGCACGGCCCACCCGCCCGCACTCCGTATATGCCGCACCCACTACGCCGACCGCCACTTAGGGACCGGGAACCGATGCCCTTGGTATGGCGAAGAATAGTTGAAACAGCAAAAGGAAACAGCTGGAGATGAGAGCCTAAAGGTGCCGGTGGAGCTCAGCTGATGTGGGCACCAATGGCGGTTCGGCATCCCTCTGCATCGCAATCCCGACACTCGGCACTACTGGCCACGACGGCATCTCTCCCCGGCGGCGCGGCACAAAAACATAAACGTCTCAATTCACAACATTCGCACTTTTTCGACGGGTTTCGGTACTCAGAATGCAAACCCTTCGCCCATTATCCCCTCCGCAATCGACCAGAGTCGTTCGGCATTGTCCTGAATGTCCTGAATCATAGGCCGTCAAATTATGCCCGGACTAACATTTTGAAGACTCCCCGGATCGCAACTGTGTGGTGCAATGTCCTTATTTGCTTCATTTGAATCGGATGTATATTCACCCGGGACACCTGCGGGCAATATGTAGATGTGGTAGGCGGCTGAGTCGGGGTTCCCGAAGGTTTTGAAGTTCACCCCAGTGCCTGCTGCGTGTGCCGAACTGGAAAGAAACATGGCCCGGGGTTTCGGCATAAGCAGCTTGGTGAAGGGAAACGGACCAATGTGGTCGGTCGCCATCTGACTTTCGAGCCCGTCCACAGTGAGCTCACTGATGACTTTCGCCGCATTGTGGATTAGTACCTAGAGTCAATCAGGACGTGAGCAGCAAAAGGCGTGACGACACAAACATGAAGGGGCTCCGGATAGGTGTTCACTTCTGTGACGGCGGCGCGTACATTGGATAACGAGGACAGGTTCAGCGTCAGGCATCGGATATTGGCCGATGGTACATAACGTGGTGGCAATAAGCTTGGAGACCTCTGAATGAGTCGCCAGCCACAGCATTATCGACGAGTGCGAGAGATATACCGCGGTATTAGTATCCACTGATCCAGGAAAGAGTTGTGTCCAATGGGTGTGGACAAAGTTAGCCCATGGCCACACGCAGCGCCAGAGGTTCGGCGCTACATCGCGTAAGCCTGTTCCGGTCGTCAGGATTTCATCGAGGGTTTCCAAGGCAGGGGTCAAGTCAGGGTCAATGCGAGCATACAAGACCGGAAGAAAATAAACAGCTTCATCCTGTGGTAGCTGTTTTAACAGGATAGAGCAGGATAGATAGTTTGGCGACATCCTGGACTGAGGACCCTGCCAGTAGGGATGCCCACCGCCCCCGTCTTTACGGGTGGGACGGGCCCCGTAAACGGCACCCCGTCCCGTGCCGTCTCGACATCGGCTTCAACAAATAAGCGGGCGGGTACGGGCGGCAGTACTGCCGTCAATACCCGCCCGTTGACGGCCGTCGACGGCCGCAGACGGGTTGGTGAATTTTACCAAGCTTTTTCAAGCTGTTTTAATGGGATTTAGCAGGAGGGAGATCCTACTTGGTTCATGGTGAGACCTAGCACCACCTGAGAACTGATTAAATGGGAACAGGGACCATTTCACTCACGTCCCATCGGATGCCGAGATGCCGATGTTTGAAACTCGCACGACTCCTCGTCCTTTTCTCGGCGTGTCGCGCGGCTACTTCTATTCCAGGCCCACTGAGGAATCCACATCCCCAGTTTGGCTTCTGAGCACTCAATTAGCAACGAAATCACCTTTTATACGGGTGGGAAATTAATTACCGTCCCGTCCCCGCTTACGGCCGTCTTTTGTGCCGCCCGTCCCGTCCCAGGGTCTTGAGGTGAGAAAAGACGGCCGTCAACGAGGCGGGCCGTCACCGCCTCGAGTTCGTGGATTGACGGCCGTCGCCGTAAACGGGACGGTGTTCATCCCTACCTGCCAGAGCGGCGGAGGCGATCCGCTGATTCTCATGAGTTCACTTCTAAGGCTGGAAGATATTTTCTTACTCGATGTGAAGTGCGCAGTCTTGAAATATTGCCGGGCAGCAGGGACGCGTGAACGGTGCTCATCGTTCTGTGCAGGCGCGTCCATGTGACGTGACGTTATTGTTTGCCGTATCTTCTCGGATCAGTTGAATCAGTCGGCCGTCTGACTCTAAGCATTTCACTTGGAAAAAACTGAACGCTTTCGTACCCAACAATAATTGATTAGCACTGCCTAGAGTCTGAGGGTTCCTCACATGACATGTCAAAAAGGGACCTACACTGACTCAACAAAAGAAATGTCCGATTGGTTTTCGGCCTTTTTCTCGACAACCACTGTACATTTTGGCACAAACCAAGATGTCAGATTGTTGAGGTGAATGAGCCGACCATATCGCATCACTTAGATTCATCAATACTTCCTGATCCGCCATCATCCGAATGCAAATACACCAAAAACCGAAAAACCTAATTTTTCGTATGATACCCTCACATCTCCTCTTCACTTCCCAAGTTGAATTATGGAAAAATATACAGCCAAAAATGTGCCACAGGGCACGCAAAAGGGCCATTTTCGCCGTTTTCGACGGTTTTCGGTCGATTTTGGCCGATTTTTGTTGTTTTTGACCACTTTGCGGGCTCCATAGCATCCGAACCCCTGTATATTTTCCCTCAACTTGACTTAAATAAATTATCTACTCTCATCAGTCTACAATCTGGGCCTTTCACACGGTCCTGAAAAAAATAATTGAAAGAGTCGATTACCGTGGATTTCATTGTTTCCGGCATCGTGAGTACGGATCAAGATATTTTGATTCGATCAGAGTGCGTGTGAGGTTAATATTTGTTTCTCGACGATCTGACATTTTGATTCAGGTCCAGATCTGTCTTCGTTGTCGAAAACGCATCGGACATTTCTTTTGTTGAGTTAGTGTATCGACGCTGGTTGAACTTGAACATGGTTGAGCGTAGGGCGCTGTTTATTAGTCTGGTTTGTAAACAGGTTTATAAACAGGTGTTTATAAACCCGGTTTTATATTCTTCAAGCAGGATGGCCGGTTTTTTAATTCCCATCAATCCCATCAACTCCGCCCGCGAGACGAATCTGGGGAGGTCCTCGCGGGTACTACCATAATTTTTGTGAGTTGCCAGGGTGAAAGAAACATAGAAATCCTTCCCTGCAGTACTTTGAACGGGTGCAGTGTCATTTCTCGCCAACTTTACCGCGATCAAAAAAGGTTTGGCCGAAATCCCAAGTCAATCCATCTCCTCAGCGACCTCAGCGTCCCCAGACGGTGACAGAAATAAGAGCCAAACGATTTTAGGCCAAATCCCGCCGAGTGGAGAAAAAAAAAATAGGTTTGGGGTGGGGGAACTGGATTTTGAGGTGGTGGTTTATAAACATGTTTTTAAACGGCCTGTTTATAAACCCAGGTTTATAAACCGGTTTATAATTGCTTGGGAATTATAAACAGCGCCCTAGTTGAGCGGGCACTATTTGCGAGCAAGTTTCCGAAATATTAGCAGGTCACGCGTTTAGAATGTAAGTTGGGCTAGCCACTTACGCCCACGACCAATTGCTTACTGGACGTCTCTAACCCAGGCCTCGAAGCTCTTCTCCACTCCTTCCTCCCTCTTGACTCTCATCTATCGGTGATGACCCTGTTACGAAGGACGAAAGAACGACCGAAAAAATGCCACTAGCTCCGAGCTCGCGAGTCGGCGTCCCGACGCGGCCTTTCTCTACTTTGAACTTTGGACGACTCTTGGGGGGATCTGATTCAAGCCATATGGAACCCTTCTCCCTGCAGTAATATCTCCGGGAAACCTTGGCACATCCAGTGATGTTTCGCCATTTAAACGCGCCGCTCGGACTCTCGCTCTCACCAGGACGCATGATCATCACCAGCTTACTCACGGACTTGCTCCTGGGATACACAATTCGCAGCTTGCGCACCGTGGTACGACTTAGGTTCTCTTGTATGCCACCGCTAGCACGCTACGTTCATTATCCTCTCTCGTATCTGAATCAGCCCGATAAAATTCACACACACATCTACTCAACCACAGCGCTATCGTCGTGTCCCAGCTCTTTCATTCACACAAACCTCCACCGCTGGTTCGAACTCCCTTCGTTCGGTCGCAAGACGACCTAATCGATTCCAGTCAGTGTATCATCCAGACTCGCATAAACCTGCACATACCCTGCCCTACGTCTGACTGTCCCCAAGGAGGCTCCCTTCCCAGACAAGATTCTGATCTATGAGTTGAATCGGTTGACCATCAGCAGTCGAAGCTAATAGATACGGCGACGCACGATGTAAGTCCCATTATTGGTCGAATCCTGGGTTACGCGGAACATTGCTGGAGCTTCGGCGGGAGCCACGAGGAGGTGGTCCTGGAGCGGCAAGTAAGTTTTTGAAACAGTGCCCATTCTGTTCCTCACATAATCACCCGTCGCAGCCGGATACCACCCCGTAACTAAATTTTTGAAGATGGACTTCCAAATTATCTTTCTCCCACTGCCAACGAATGAGTGGTTGTAAACTTAACAACGAGGCAGACCCACCACGCCGAATCGTTTTGTCCTGTGTTGCCCTTTTCGAGCAGGACATCCCCGAGAGCGAGCGCGTACACAGCGCCGTTGAATCCAACGTTGACGAGCTGGGTACAAGTGAGCCCTTCATTCTGCACAACGTCAAGCTCAACACTTAGTAGATGGGACAGACAATCTTAACTGTTGGCAGGATCGGAAGCAATTCGCCCTGTGATAAATTTTCACGTTGGCCGCCTTATGGGTACACCAATTTAACCACGTACCTGAAAGACGAACTTGGTGGCGCAGTTGGCCGTATCGAGCGTCGATAACGCAGAGAGGTGAGCCTGATTTGAGGCGGATGGTGCCAGTTGAAAACTCGCCCCAGCTTTTAAAGCCCAGCAGGAGAGCAAGGTTGAATGAGGTGATATTGTCTCCGAGTCGGCGATTGATCGCAGCGAGTTGGTAGCTGATTATTACCGATATTTTAGGAGAGAAGGAAGCACCGCTGCTTCGAAAGGCCGGGAGTGACGAAATCGAGCACCTCCTACCCGTACAAATCGTGCATTCCTCACAACAAGCGACTCTGATCTCGCACACAACACACGTCTAAATGTTTAATATGTGCGAATCGGTGGAGCACATGAACTATTTATCCGCTCGGTCCCGGTATCGTGAGGCAGGCAGGGGGCGAACGGCAGAGGCCGGATAATCCCGGCGGACATCACCGACGGTAAGCACGTTTATGCAGCGTGTCCTAACAAGTTAAAGGGGTCAAGCGAGGATAAAGGCGCCTATGTTCATGCCCAAGATCTTTGAACTGTAAGAGCCCATTGGTTCAATCAACCCACTAAGGTATGGCAAATGCCCCTTTAACAGTGAACACTGACCTTTCTCTCTTTCTTCATGGCCGCGGTCCTTTCGAGTCGAAGAATCCCTTCATCTAAGGTTGTCACGAAAACTATATATACAGTCGATGTTCGTACTCTTACTTCACTCTCGCCGCATAGTTTCCGACCTAATCATCTCCTCCATGTATCTCGGCGAGACTTCAGACACCGAAGTGGATGTCACAGACTGCTGTTCATCGGACTTTTGCTATCTAAATCACGTCGAGCCGGGCGATGCGATCTTCAAAGCGGCAATAAACAAAGGGCTGCAGGTGGCTCACGATGAGCTGAAAGCAAATGATGTATAAACTTGCCCTCTTCTCACTCACGTCTCACTATTGACCCAAACCCAGTGCCAGCTCGAAGGGGGATCCTTTATCCTGACTTTGGAGGCCACCAGGGTTGTCATCCCACGTCCGATCTCGAAGTTGTCCGTCAGCCGCCATTACCCGGATCAACTTGCATTCCGCGATGATACGCCACAAGTGGACGATCATGACCTGCTCAGCACCGTTTTGACACGCGCCGCAAACCTTTGGTACGATGACGGGAACTTGATAATTCAGGCGGAGGAAGTTATTTTCCGGGTCTCTCGTGGGATTCTTGCCCAACAGTCAGCCGTCCTTGCCGACGTGCTGAGTCTAGACGATCTCGCAAATTTGCCCGTCTTCGAGGGGTGTCCGGTCATTCAGTTTCCACACCGCACGATCGATGTGGAAAACTTCCTGATGTCCATATTTCGCTCAAAGTGCGCCTTGTCTTTTCCGGTTTCGCGGCGCCCGCGTTGATGTCTCTCCAGTCCATTCGCATCGCGAAGCACGCGCATAACTTTAGACTCCATCCTGGCGGCATTCCGCCTCGGCACGGCCTACAGTATTCCCAAATGGCCGCAAAACGCCCTCTTCTTTCTCTCCTCCGTATATCCAACGACCTTCGAACAATTCCTATCTATCGGCCTGGATCCTTCCTACTGTAGGGATCAAATCATTCCGGTCATTCAGTTCGCCCGCGCTCACGCTCTGGACTGGATCTTACCCGTCGCCTTTTACCGATTCTGCCTCGGCATGAGTAGCAAGGACCTCTTTTACGGCGAAGAATACGCAGGCTCGCGGGTCACTCTCAGTCTTGCAGACCAGACGCGGTGCCACCAGGGAGAACAGGATCTGAGGAACTGGCCGCGCAACGCGCTCCTTGATCGCTACGTCAGGCGTGCGTCCGACAACGAGTTGATTGCTCTTCTTGGAGTTGTTCCCGACCTCCGCGCAACGTGGGCCCCCTCACCTGACTCAAATTTGTGCGACGTGTGCCTGGCAAACAGTCACCAATGGCACAGTGACCAGCGCCGTTCGCTCTGGGAGGCTTTGCCGCAGTTCTTCGGGCTTAGTGATTGGACTGTTCTCAATGAACTGAAGGATGCGGCGCTTGAGGATGAGGATGAAACGTTTTGACCACGCCCAAGTCGCGCTCTACCCGCTGACGAGGCATTGTAACTCCCTGATTTCTGGTGTCTGTAGTTTGCGCCTCCATAATCGAACTCTTTAGAATTGAATGTTTGAACCATTGATTAAAATCCTAGTAACCGCAGATTCAAATGCTGTAGCTATAAGTAGTATAATCTATAGAACTTGAAGGGCAAAGTACTTCCGAGTCGCCGCGTCCGGTTGGCGCGGCGGTTCAAATTTTGGACGCCGCCGTTCGCCGACTGTAATGTCAAACCGTAATGACAGTGGATGTACGCGCGATGTAGGACATAGGATGGCCGAAGAGTTGGCGCGAATCGGGGCGCCGACCCTGAGATAAATAGCGACCAAGTAAATCTGGACCCGGCGGTGTGCGGCGGCGAAGTGTATAGTGCCCTCGTCGGTCCACCCTTTTGTACAGAGCATATGTTTTAGTGCGATTTGTGTGCAAGCCGTGTGCAGCCGGTAACTACGGCAAATGATCCGGCCGAGTTCCTTGATTGCCGCCGTCCGAGATGGTACGGCTGAGCTCGGCCCGGGCTAGATTGGCCTGATGTTTCGAAAAAACGAGGCGGAATGCTCTTGTAGTTTTGTCAATACTATTGGGTCAAACTCGAGAAAGGTAGCTAGAGAAGATCCGATCGTGAGGAAAGGTTCAAGCTGAGGGTACCATCCTGCAAGTGCAGCGATGCCGAGCCTCCCGGATGTATGCAATCAAACACGATCAGGAAGGCGCTCAAATAAATTTGAAAGTGAGTTCATGGTGTTGCCCTCATCGAAGATGCAATCCATTCAAATTTTAGAGTGTACATGCAGATTACTTGCTCAGAATCCACTCAAAGAAGTTGAAAGGGTTTCCCATTAGATTTCTCCGATGAACCAGGGCTTCCCAAGAAAGCGACTTACCCATTAGAATAATCCCCAGTAGCTGTTCAGTATTGAACTAGTTGTCCTCCGTACGTGACCTACTTGGCGCCAAAGACATGGAACTCAAGGAGCGGTAGGATCAGTGCGCGTTGTGCAAAGTTCAAGGACGCAGATCTCCGTCAAAAGCTCAGGATATAGTTGGGAACTAGGTAGCCTCTGTCGCCCGAGAGGACTTGGATAAAGGTATGGTAAACCCTCGGTAGATCCCCTGCAATGGATTTCCCACTACAGGCACATTCTGTACGACTGCGAGATCATCGTACCAGTCGGCCGAAGGCTGGTTCTATTCTCAACAGCGGATTAGCAGTGCTAGTGGTCCAGCAAGTCAAGATTAATACTTGGACCAGCTATGACGCGCGATGGAGAAGCTCTGCATTTATCGCAGATGCAGATACAGATGCTAGTCTTAGATAGAAGGAAATGATCATGGCCAGGCCTGGTTTGAATCATCGGCAACCGGGACGGTGTCTTATTTAGCGGAGGCACCATCAAGGCCCCTAGAATACGCTGAACACAGACGGAAGGCAGGCACGACGGGGAAGGTGATCCGCGACTTTGACATAAATGAACTGTCATGACGGGTTGGGCAATTTGCGTGATCTGCGGCGGAGGGTCTAAAGTTAACGTTGTTATGAGTCGGCTGAAGAAGGCTGGATAGTGCGTTCACCAGTCACCATTCCTGACTTCTACCTATTGCGCAAGAATGGTGTCGATCTATAGACTTGGCGCCGAACTTTCTCGCCTCCAAGGGCGTTACTTCCTGTGGACCTCAAAAATTCTGAGTCACCCATATATTCGTGCATGTCATGCGAGTTAATTCTCCCTGAAGAAGTAACACCGTCTCGGTGATATGTTCCGCTACCTAATGTGGGACATACCCCTATCGAGGCCTTTCTCACGGTTCGACATCTCAACCTCCCACGCCCACTTCCACATTCGGTTAAACGACAAGGGTGGGACAGAGAAACGGAAAAAGTATACCCTTCGGTACTTAGTCAAGTTATGCCTAACCGCGGAATCGGCAAAGGCCGAAGCTATTACGCTGCCTTTTTTTCTTCTTCTCTTTTCAAATTCCCATGGGAGCGAATAATCGCGGCATTTCACAACAGCCCGTTCAGCCGCCGGATCTCCCGCGACAGTCTGTCCAGGTTCTGTGGCTTCTATTGGAAATGGAGACGGTCAGATTTATCATAGAAGTTTTGCACAATTTGGGAGTACTCTGCTTCTCCACATTCAAAACATTAAGTAGAATTTGCCCCCGTCGGCTCTACGCGATGCGTTGGGTCTTTCGCCGTTCCAGATTTTCCAGCATTAACCCAATGTCATCTCGCTGACAGTCAACGGCCCAAGACGCCGCCGAATGTCGAGGATGACGGGAACACCGGTAAAAGTGTCATCTCTGCGCAGCGGCGTGAGTCAACACCAGTGATTCATTGCGATATAAGACCAGAATATTTTCCCTCAGCGAGCGCGCTGCACCAACTTCTTTCTTTTGAACCCCGACACGAGCGGAAGTGATCCATCGTTTAACCGGAAACGCCCGAGAGGATTGATGAGATAATTGTCTATGTGTTGATGGAGCCAGATGGAGCCTCGAGTTCACTCAAGTTTTAGAATCCGCCGGACAAACCCACAGTATGTGAGGTGGGTTAACGTAGTGGGGTGAACCAAGAACATTGAAGGCATAGGGCGCCGCACGGCAACGGGGAAAAAATAAGTTTGGTATAATTGCTGCAGAGGATAATCGACGTCCGACAGCGCTGTAAAGACCCGCGTAATCAGGGTCTATCTGTCATTGTCACCGCCGAGCGTGAGTGGAAAACCCCGTGAATCTCCATCTGGGTATATATCAGTTCCGTACTCGTCCGTCGGCAATCGTCCATCATGCGCCCGCGACACACGCCGGACAGCACTCCGAGGTTAGTCATGAGCAGGAGCACGGTCAGTGACCAGCATTGGTTCGGCCAATCCCGAGCAGCAGCCAAAGCAGCTCTAGAGCTCAATTTTAAACATTTCCTTGGCATTGCTTGAATTCACTCAGCGAAACTACTAATCATAGTAATCAAAGATGAAAAAGTTAATCTGGGCGTCAGTTAATGCCCCACGACCCTCGTCAGTCGCAGACTACAGCACAAGGGGCACAATTTTCGCGCAGGTTTGGTCCAGTCGCATACGGGACGGGAACCAATCAAGTACGTGGCGCCATCAGCGTCGGTTCAAGTCGTCCTAGAAATAAATTCGATTGAAGCATCAGGCGAATTGCAATCTGCGATGTCCAACAGAACTCGGAAGAACAGATTGTCCGCCTGTCCATTCAGGACGCTAGCCAGTGGATGAAAATGTCGATCCCACTCTTTGGGTAAGTACTGTATGCGAAGGTATCGTAAAGCCTCGGCATTGAAGGAACGCGCGATCCAAAAATAAAAGGGAAAAAAAAGATCGAGTGAAGAATTCCTCGGCACCGTCGTTCGAGTGTGGCCAAATGGAACATTTTCTACGGTGGAACCTGACAACGCCAAGATAAATCCAGTGCCGCTCGTCCGGCTCTCAGATTCAGCTTGGCAGGCGGGCGACTCTGAATTAAATTGTCACGGTTGCGGCCCATCGGTACCCCGCTTGAGCCGTGACACGAGATTAAGATTCAATCCCTTATCCGATATTTCAGTGGTTCGACAAACGTTTCTGACCCGATTCCAGAAGGCTCCATAGATTTGGATTTGAAGCCCTAGAATCTCGCTAGCTTCTATGGCACCAAAGGGTACAGGTGGGTCTTGATTGACCGGTGGGGTCCGGTGACCAAAGAGCGCTTGACAGCGGGAGCAAATCCTGGAGTCTGAAAGAAGCCACCACGGCTGTCAATGCGATGGCAGAAAGATGGAAGGATAGATCTCGCTCCAATTAGGCACCTTCCTTATCTTGTCCGACAACGCAACTTAGGATCGTTGCTAGTTTACGGGATAGAAGGACTCGCGCGACTAATTGGGCCGACAAACATTCCACAAAGCAACTTTCAACGACGTTGAGGAGGAGCGTGGCTCAAGCAAGCCACGAAGGGGACATTTTCAGGGCTACTTGATAGAGTGACGGGTGACGGGTGATACCAAAGTGGCACGTTAGCAGGGTAATGTAAAGTACCACGATTTTGGAGAACCTAAGTACTAGAAGATCTGAATCCTTTACGAGAGGCCTTCTCTGAAGTCTGGAGCCAACTTGGACGTTTACGAGAACTCCAATTCGATTATCCCCGTTCGTACAATCCAAACATATACATAATACAAGGCGAGACAAGGCGCGCAATTAGATGATTAAAGGAGAACAATAGCGTCGAGGCAACTGGACAGCGATGATCTACACGCGTTGTTCAGAACAACAAGACGACTTTTCGCGGAACAACGCACATTATGAGGTGTTGATGGCGGGACATAGCAGGATCCGTGCAGAGATGGATGATTACTCTGAAGGGATGGTCAGTACAAGGAAAAAACAGTATCTGTGATCCAACGCACTCCATGGGCAGTTGTTACTAAACCCAAAGTCATGTCAGTCGCGCAAAACAATGAATCTGGAGTGGGAACATACGCGTGCTCTCCACCGCGCCAGCCGCAGGCCGCACACTGGGGTCCGACATGGTTGATGGGTTGAGCTGCTGCGCTCTCGTGCGTGTTCACCACAGCCGAGATTGATGTCTCAGCGACACGCTGGACGACGGGGGTGGTGGAAGTGGTGGTGGTGCACATCGTCAAGTGGATGGGAGGATGAGAGAGAGAGAAGGAAGGCAAGTGGGTGCGGTGGTGGGATTGCTGGAGAACAGCCAAATACGCTCGCCTTTTAAAGGAATCCTTGACCTTTGTCTCGTGATCAATGCATTTATTCTGGGAGCCTTCAAGTAGCTGTCGTAAGTCTCGTAACGCGCTAAGGCTTGATTGGATCTGTCCAGATCTCTTTCCTGTGCCTTCCTTATTGAGCGGCATCCAGAATGGTTGTAGTTCTATTCAAGGAACAACCGATGAGTGTGGAGTCTAACCAAACGGCATTATGAATCGACTAACGTTTATTGAGCTAACATAGGCCGATGCGCCGGCAGCGCGCAGTCAACTGTTGAAAGTTTTTGCTGCTGCGTCTAGGACCCTTATCCGATCCGCCTTTGCGTCGGAGCTTCGTTCTTTGTGGCCCCGATCTGGGAGGGTCATACGGGCCAAATGAAACAGGCTCCGTGAGGCCGGTTCTGAACTGAAACCGAGAACAAAGAAGGCCGGGTTCGATCGTGATCAAACCGGACGTCATTAGCTGGACCTACAAAGAAAGCGGACACCGCTTAGATACAGCTGAGCCACCGAAGTACCACCGACCTATCCGGAGTAATTCAGGGCGAAGGACGAAACCGAAAATGTGCAGGGCACGCACCATTTATTTGCACGCAGGAAAAAACGTGTATGATTGAAGCACAGGCACAGCCGAAGACCAAGACAGCGGGGATAGAGGACAGCACATCAAAACTTATTCAAAAAGAATTCGTGCAAGCGGCTCAGAGCGACCGAAAGCTTGCGGTCTCGAATGAGTAGATGCGAAATGGTTTGAGCGAAAAGACAAAAAATTAGATTTACGACGTTGTACAAGCCGGCTATATGAAGTTTAAAGCTGCTTCTGCTTGAAGATTGGATATTCAAAACCTACCCGGAATCGCGAGGCCGTGCCGTCACTGACCAGCCCCATGGTTCTTCCTTGGCGCCTCTTTGTACCACTCCGGGACCTCATGTGCCTTCGGGATCGCACGCTTGCGTAGCTCCCTCAGTTCCTTCGCCTCCTCCTCCTCGCGCTCCCGCCGCTGCACCTCCCTTGCCGCTTCCATCTCCCTCTCCCTCTCCCGCAGCCGTTCATCAAACAATTCGCGTTCCTTGGCGCGCATATCCGTGTTAAACGCGATGGGCACGGGGACGGTCGGCGCCAACTGCGAACGCCGGAGAGCACTCTGCGCAGCCTGCGACGCGTGCATAGCCTTGAAGTCTGGAATAGTGTACCCCTTGGGCCGGGCCTGCGTCTCACCCCCGTCGACGCCACCCAGCTGGACTCCACTATCGCTATTACTCACGCGCGCGCCGCCCTGGAAGTTAAATTCCACGGGAACGGTGGTGTTACGGGGGCCCGGCTAGAAGGAAGAGAACGTCAATCCAGGTGGATGGAACATGAACAGGCCACTTACGTTCTTTCCCGAAGAGGAAGAAGCCATAATCGGTAACTTCTCGCGTTTATTCTTGATGCTTGGCGCTGAGTTCGTGGACGCCGAGGCAATCCGCGCGCGCGTTGAGTTCGCGGGCGGGGGTAGCATGGCCTGAGCTGGAGCATCTCTCGCCTTTCTCGTCGGTTGCCTGCGGACTTGCGACGGAGCAGAGACGGTTCGCCCCCCGCGTCCTCTGGCAGGTCGCGTCGCCTCAATGGACGGAACACGCGGAGCGGCGGGGGCGCGCTTCTTGCTCCGCACCATGGGATCCACCGGTGCAGCGGAGGCGGGACGCTTCGCGGAGGGCCGCATAGGTGAAACGGCGCCACTGCGCTGCGTTTTCTCCGTATTCCCCTCACCATCTGAGATCGCGCCGCCAATTTTCCGAGGGGAAAGTTGCGAAAGGGTCAACGGGTCATCGCGTGCGTGCAGATTCGTCGCGGTCCCGGGGGGCGAAACAAGGCCATCGTGAGAGGCAACGAGCCCAAGTTCCGACTCGGGTAGAGAAGGAGTGTGGGGCTCCGAGTCGACTACCATCCGATTATCAGTCTCGGTAATCTGGCCATCGGATAGGACGGTCTCAGATACCGCGTTGCACGCATCGCCCGCCCCAATGAGGAGCTCAGCTCCCGAGACGCAAGGTTCTACGACCATCTCGTGGGATTCGACGGGCGTCTTTGCAGCAGTCTGAGGCGTGTCGTCGCTATCGGACGGACTGCAAGTCGCGACGGTCAGGAACTATCAGGCAACATTTTTGAACGAACGTACGGGAAGGAAGCCATCATCTGTTCGCCGTACATGAGCAGGCGAGCCGCAATACCTGAGCCTTCATTATTCGTAGTCCCTGGGTGAGTATCGAGCTCCGCCTTGTCGACTGGCGCAGGCTTTTGGGATGATTTTACAGGTGCTATGGGCGGCTTGGGTCGCGAAGTTGGCGCTTTCGTCTTCGCGATGGCACTAGATGCGGTGACCTGAAGCAGTTTTTAATTAAAATGGTTCCCCTGAACTGACAGCTAAAACGTACCTTCTTGGATTTCGACGGTGCCTTTGCGACGGCCTCTGCGGGCAGGGACGCGTTGGTCTCCACAGGGTAGGAGACATGGACACGGACTGGTGTGTCTTCTTTCCCCTCTGTCAGGGCGGTGTCGTTCGATGGGACGGTCTGATGAAATCTATTAAATCGATCGTATGTCTCCTAAAGGGAACTTGCCTCGTTGGGAATCGACGCTGGCTTTGCGACAATCTCCTCATCCACGGGGATATTCGACGGGTCCGCCTTTTCGTCTATCGGCGGCAGTTTATCGATGGCCGACGGCTGGGTCTCAACGCGCGGTGTGCCTACACCTGCCGCTGTCATTGTCAAGTTTTCGCTCGGGCTCTGACTTGACGTCGAACGCTTCGATAGGGGTTTGGTGGTGGTCACAGGTGTCTCAAGAGCAGTGGCATCGGCGACATTGACAAGCTCTTTCCGCTTCCGGTGGGAAGAAATCGGCTTGGGCACTTTCGACGCGATCTGGGACACCGTGAGGTCTTGAATATTGGACCTAGTGGTTGGTAGGAGCGATTTCGTGGCTTTTTGGACTGGGGTGGAGCCGTATAGTCCCGCAGTGGCCTTGGGGAGAGGTGTGAGGTCGCTGAGGGTCAGTGGCGCGTCGTTGGTGCGCGAGGGTGAGCCGAGCAAGCTTCCTGGACCTCCAAAGAAGTCGGTAGAGTCTGCGCGAAGGAGATCATCGCTAGAATCCGTAGGAATTTGGAAAGAAAACGACGCGTCGGAGAGATCTGGCAGGTGGCGCAGACTGAGTTCTGAGCCCGACATGGCGGGGTAAATGGGTGTTCTGGAGAGTAATTGGAGTGGAAACATGTAGGGAAGGAGTATACGGACTTCAAAGGTGGATGCAGGACGCCGGCGCCTGTAGAGGTGGTGGCAGCGGACAAGCGAGGACGCGTTCTGTCAACAAGCACGTGGTCAACGTAACGTGACCTAAACATGAACAAACACAGCAGCCTCAAGCTTTTTAGAAGATACGGGTCGCTTTTCTTAGCGGCAGGATACGGTTTACTTTATTTTATTTTCTCTCTCTCTCTCTCCCCCTCTACATATTTAAACCATCTCACCCCACTGCGACAAACTGTTTACACTCCAACGCCGACCCGATACCACTCCCGCACACGATACCATTATATACACACGGTTTACCGCGCCTCGAACTTTCATTTTCTTACTTATAAAAAGGACAACGCCCCAAAAACCCAGTAGTACCATTACAACTCCGTGTATCGCGAGAACTACCGTAGCCTACCCTGGCCCTTATGTAGTCATGAATAGAACTCATCATCATCATCATCATCAAGCTTTTTATTATTAAATTGACTTTATCGTACGATGGAATTTGATTTACGACGCATGGAAACCAAATGGAAACGCGTAAATATCCCTGCTGCTCAATAATTTTATGTGACTGCGGAATCTCGGTGTGCCGTCGACTCAATTCGGGAAATTCACTAATAACTTAGTATTGAAGTACCCTGTGAAGTATTTCGGCCCACTTCCCACTGTGTCTCCTTCGCGCCAAATTACGGTCTACTTCCTCGGAGAACCCCGCTCCCAGCGAGAATTTGTTCCTTCCAAGAAGCTCGGAGCTTTCGGGCTTCTGGGTTCGCACAATTAAACTAATGCATATATTTCGGCGTGTTCCAGCGCGTATTGAGTTGATGAGCCAAAAGGCCGTGTGCGACCGTCACAGCCTCGACTTGCCGCCAGCAACCATTTGGCGTCGCTTAGCGCCATTTTTTCTATTCACCGAGGGTTCGACCGTGCTAAGCAGAGAGGCTGCTCGAACGAGAAGCTATCGGAGCATGCTAGAACCATGCTCTTGCCGACTGGCTTCCAGGATGTCTGGCATGAAGGTTTAAGCGCGGTCCCAGGGCACAGGGACCCAAAGGTTACCAAAATACACCAGCGAATACCGGAAGAACCCGACGTCTCCTTTATTTCTGCTGTCGCAATACTGCGCTTCTCGTATTCGGAGCTCCATCTCTCACTTCCCACAGGCTATCCAATCACCTTGAGGGTTCTTAACCCGTTGCTCCTTAGGTCAGTCCGTATTCTTAGTATCCACGACCGCCGTCTGCCTCCAGAGTGTTACAGGTGGGTCCACCGTCAAAGCCTCGCGGCAACGTCGGATCGCATGGCCGACCTAGAAGTGCGATGCACACTATGTACTCCGCCGGACGTATACGCCAGACGACCTGGGCGGGCAGGCCTGGAGGTGCATTATAACACACGCAGACAGATCAGAATTGTACTTACACTACCAAGCGGATGGGTGAGATAAATCGACTACGCGACCAGGAACAATGGAGCGTATCTGTGATTCATACAAACTGCAGAGGATGGGCATCGGCTTGACTAATTGTGATCTCGACGTCGCCGAGGCCGGGTTCTGTTTCCGCCTTCAGTTCTTCCTGCAGCTTCTTTGCGAGTGTGGGGAGGTATCCACGCTCGGTGTTTGTATGCCCACCTACGAGTGCATCGATCAATAAGCCAGGCCAAATGAGCCAAAAAACGATGCTTACAGAGAATTACGTGAGTGCCTGCCGCAACGGCAGCAAGAATTTCATGCTGTAAACAATATCGTTAATAAAAAAAAAGCTTCTAGGCATGGCGGGAACTGACATGGGGCATCTCTCCGGTAAACCAGACGTCGGCAGGACTGCCAAGGCCTTGGAACATGGACCCTCCAGCGCCAGCACATATGGCAACGCTACTGACCAGACGATCGGGTCTAACGGGCGAGTATCCCACCTGAACTATTGAGTTGTCGGTGATAAAGAAGGCGAAAGAACAGCCGCGTCAATAAGGTGCCAGCGGAAAGAGCCGAAGAAAGCACCCACTCTGTGACAGACTTAAATTCCTCTTGATACGGCCTTCGAGCACGGCGATCGAGATGGGCGGGTCGAATGTCACGCGGCGTCCGTCGCCGCCAATTGCACGGGCGTCCGAGTCCACCAGTGGGGTAATGATACTCTCATTCGCCCCAATACATTCTGCAAGCCAGTCGTTTATGCCGCCCCATACGCTATCAAGCGCGCTGTGTGGGCTGTAGATCGAGATCCCGGCAGCCGCACAGCGAAGAAGCGTCGCCTGCAGCGGCGTTGCCAACGTAAGAGATTTGAGGCCTTGAAAAATGGGGGGATGATAGGACACAATCACGGAGGCGCCACTGGAGACGGCCTCGTCGCAAACGGCGGGCGTGATGCTGGGAAAACAAGCGGGATGAATATCGATGAATATTTGCATGGAGTTACCGCATCCGAACGAGAAGACAGACTCAATGGTAAGCAAGATGCGATTTGCGGCTGCGCTGGCATTTTTCACCGGAGATTCTAGCGTTAATTAGTTTTCAATTCAAGTTCAACTATGGCAGGGAGAACCTAGAATGAGTCCGATCTTTCGGATAAACGCTCAGCGCTCGGAATCGGTCTAACGAAAGTGGACTCACGTTGTCCCACGAGCCCGCAAGGACAGGTGGCGCAATACGTTGCATTGCATTGCAAACCGATCTTGTGAGGATGCTGCTCGCCATAGAACGGGACGTTGAAAAACCGTGGAGGACGTGGTGGAAAGGAAGCAAAGGTGTTCGGGCCATCGGCGGCCCGGATGTTTGGTGATGCGTGGCTGAGCACCGCCACCCTCCCTTCCTTCTTGCCACCATCGCTTGACCATCGCCATCGCCATCGTCATTTTTGCATCCAGCCGATTGTCTTGTGCTTGCTCGCCGAAATATTTCTGTCTTTGTATCGTCAAGCTTGCGCAAACTCACCGCCTTCGACCGGATCCAATTTTGTTTGGCCTTTGCCAGGGAACTGCGGCCCTCAGACCAACGGCTGCAGGAAAAATTAGGCTTCAAAAACTTCCGCTGTCTGTACCCTCCTGCTTCAAAAAATTAAATGGGAATACGGCTCGACGTTCCACAAAGGTTCAATTCCGGTGCGGTCCTGCGCAAGAACGAGCGAGTACGGCGACCGGGACTTTCAGGATCGCTATCCAAGCGGCTCCAAAACCGGTCTTCCGCTCGGGGTTCTAATCGCAAACGCTCTGCCCCCAGGCACGGCAGTATTCGCGATTTCCCGCCTATTACCCTCGAAAAACTACGCAGATTTCCGGGATCATCGTCTGGCGGTTATCTCCTTTGCCACCCTGGAATTTCGCGGTTGGAGCGCACGTGGTCAAGAGTTAAGGTTCAACGTTCAAATCCAATTCGACCGGAGCCAACTGCACCGGCTCTGCTTCTGCTTCGAATTCGTACTACCGCTATATTGCCTACATCACCTTTCACTTTCTTTCTGCAATTCTATCCCTCTTCCATTGCACACCTCCGCCAGACCTAGGATAACAGGAACAGTCTGGTCGTCTCTTCCATCCTGCGGGTACCGAAATATTCCCCCGCTCTTGATATCCTTCCCTCCCGCAATCAATCACGACATCCTCGAGGTTCTTGCGAATGCCGAATTCGACCAATGTCTGGTGACCCGATCCACTTTTACATCCAGTTGTTACTACCGCTGTATTGCCGTCTCAGCTCTACCCTTCATGTTTCATCGCCCCTCTAACCTTGTAGGCTATTCCCTCGTCAAGCTCAAGCTTCCTTCCAATTTATCCCTCTTCAATGACGCACCGAAGACTCATTGTCCAACTTTAATGCAATCTTTATATCAAGTGGTCACACGCCGTTCAAGATATCAGCAATATGCATATCAAACGCTTTCGAAGACCGTCAAGATCTATTCCGGTCTTGATCCTTTCAGTCCCCAATTATAAATTGCAGCCCTCCCGCTCTGGGACGTCAGGCACGAATCCCAGCCAAGGATTTATTCGCCCATTCGGCGCCAAACAGTCGGTTGTTCGGTGGGCAAACTTTCGTTTGAACGCACTCCATCTATCATTTGTGCCGCTTTCAAATACTGACTGGACCTTACCTTTGCACGCTTGATACTCCATCCAATATATCAAGCCCGGTACCACTGCTACCACCGTCGGGGAATCGTCGGTCTTCAATCGAACCTTGTTGTTTTGCTTCACATCCAAATTCAACTCGTTTCCGCGACGGTAATCAGTCGACAGCCTGAATGCGATGTCGGAAGATGATCCGTTGTATCCCAGCTGCGAACCCGATCATATGCTCACTCTTTGGAAAGGTCTATCATCCAGATTGCGGGAGACGATCGCGAGCTCATGATGGATAAATGGTTCTGGGTCACCGCAAAGAACGGATATCACCCAAATTCAAGCGCCGCCCATGCTTGTGACTCCTTCCCCTGGCACCGGCGCTCGGGGCCAAACCAATATCACAATGCCGTTCGAGAAACGCATCAATGACGCCCACGCCACAATATCTCCCAAGAACGTGTTCGTTCGGACCGAATTCCCCTTCGAACTTGGAAGTACTTCGATAGGACTTTCCGTCGCCGTCAAACACAGCATCACACTGAGGCAAATCTGCGCGGAATTCGGGACGATACGTGAACAAGCCCACAGGCGGTGAAGACGGTAATCAAACAAGGCGTTAGATCTCTCGTGATGGACCCACGTTGTGTTTGGAATCCCTGCGACGGCAAGCAAAGCATGGAGTGAGCTGCTCATCAACGGTATTCGCCGGACAGGTCTACTGATACGCGACCCCGAGCGTTATCCGGTGCAGCATGGGTCTCGACGCATTCAATGACTCCGTTTCCGTTCCTTACTGGCCACCGACCGTTAACCCCGGTAATGAACGCAAAAACTCAACTTAGACTGTCAATGAATTACATAGGGACACACAACTGAGTACGTTAACCATTCTTTCCTTCGATATCCGCGCCTATCCGCGCGGTACACTTTATCGTGTGGCGCTCCGGACGTAGGCCGCCGCACTGTGGCGAATAGACAATAGCCGGAATGTACGGAACGTTCGTGTGCATCAGTTCACTGCTATTTCAGTTGACCGACTCCAGCAGACCGCGACCACGGCTGTTTTTCGGTCGGCCAGACTACGGTTATTGCGACATCCAGCCCAAATACTACTAGGACGTGTAAACGCCGCCCTTTGCGAAACCGCGATTTTTTTCTATTCAACCCTCGGAGCATACGCCACCGGCCTCCGGGTAACGCCGAATGTCTGACATTGTGCTCGTAGAGCCTGGTTTTCGGCCGTTGGGATCACACACAAACCGGCTCCACCGTCCTCGGGACGAGTTCTATGCTGCCTACATGGATCTGAGATACGTGCATGGTGCACGGCTCATGGATATTCCACCTGGTTAATTTCCGACGCCACGGGGGTCGCGCGCACTGATTTCCGCCTGGACTTGGGAGCCTCATCCAGAGCAGAACTCTCCAACGGAGGCTTCAATCACCCGAGCCTAGTGCGCACTCGACGGATTCCTCAGGGCGCCGTAGATTCAAATCTCGCACTACTTCCTGATAGCTTCACCAGGTATCAGTTGTTTCAAACCGACCATGGAGCGTTTTAGATCTCGTCACATATACCCCGAGTTGCAAGCCTTGGTTACTTGGCGATCATGAGGGTGGACTTGGAATCTTGGCCTCTTTATGACCAATTTTCTCATATGCTCCGCGTCCACAGGATGCTACGTCTTGTTAGCGGCGGCCTCATCTCCAAATTCAAAGTCTTCGTACACAAGGCGAGCTCTCGACGTCTTCGTTTTATCGAGTTGATAAATGCGATAATCCCAGTACACCTACTTTACCCCAAAGTTCAACTCTTTAAACGGGTGAGCTTTGAATCTTCATGTCGATTTACGCAGCCCTCTTGCGAGTAGCGACGCACAAATTCAAAATGTGGGCTGGGTGAGTTCCTGGCCCGTTCGCTCTACCGAGCTCATCAATTCCAATCTCAAAGAAACTCGTAATTCAAGCACATGTTAAGCCATAAAATTCGTAACGTCGCATATACATCGGTCCATGTCACAGAAGGTAAGTAAGGAGATTAAAAACCGTATTCGTGCGCCTCCAACACGGCTTTGCCTAGGTTAGGATTCACCGCATAATAATCACACAGAGCGTTGAATGCAGAGAACGCACGACCGCCCTCGCGCTGGCAGAGAAGGCTCTCCCAGGCCTTGTTGTCCTCCATGTGCATCGCTCGACGCAACGCCTGAATTGCGGAGCACATCCGCTTATGTGGCTGCCGTGTCGATTTCCAGGACAGACGCTGATGCTACAACGCCAATAAAAGTAAGCGCAAGCGAAGTCGACCTAGACGAAAATCGCTTACCTCCTGACTGCAGTATCGGGCAACTTGGCAGGCACCGCAGAGATGCAGAGATTTCGGCGCGACTCTTAACTCGCAGCCGCGGAATGTGCACTTACTAGTGCGCATCGTCACGATTATGCCTCCCGCGCCGGGAAGATATCCCCGCTCCTCATTGTGCAGCTGTGTCGTTGGGCCTCGCGGGACGAATGGCGCCCCATTCGTACGGTCGCAGACAAACTCAAACCAACAGCGGCTGTCCCCCATCTCCGTCGCCCCGATTGAGATGTGTGCTTCCATGCCCAATGCGATGTCGCGCATTGCGGGTAGGGTGACTGCCAGCATGCGGTCGGCGTCGCGCGGGGCGCTCTCCTCCAGAAGTCGTCCGAAGAAGCTCCCCGCGCATGAGTAGACGGGTGCGGCGACACGCGGGAGGAACAGAACATCGACGTCGTGTGTTGGGACGCTCGCCAGGGCAAGTTGAAGCTGCTGTGTGGCGAGGCGGAAGAAGTGGGATGTTTTGTGAACGTACTTCATGATGCGCGGACAAATTGTGGCGAGGCCACCAAAGAGTGTGAAAACCGCGTAGGCACCGGGGGCCCCAGCGCCCTCGGCCCATTGGAGAATAGCGTCGCAAAGCTCCCGCGGCTCGGCCTCGAACGGCGTGATGTCTTGGATACCCTGTGGCCATCGGTTGGTGGAATCATGCAGCTTGGAATGGAAAAACTCCATCGCCATGGCGAGCATCTTGCACAGATAGAACACCGACATCTCGAATTTGTCGGCGGTGGTCAAAGCTGCCGGGGTGGTCGAAGGGTGGAGCGCGCGGAGTTGAGGATCGTAGAGGTTGCATCGACAGGAGAGTAGACGAATCCGCAGCTTGGCATGTTCGGCCGCTGAGCGTGGGGCGGCCATGAACTTCATTCCTGCCCGCAGGAAGGAAACCTGGTAAGGGATTGTTCGCCCGCACCCCATCATCTGAACAAGCGCCACGAAAAGACTGTGTACACAGAGCGCATTGGGATGAAGGGGATTCTCCAGGGTACTGACAAGGATGGGTTGAAGATGGTGAAGTGGGGGAGACATGGTTTAAAATGCAGTGGCAAAGAGAGGGCAGCGCTACTTATATATGTGTGGACAATGCGCTGGCCTCTTACCGAATTGGGGGGGTGGCCACGATAACAAGTGTATTACCGTTTCGGGACCACAAAAGGGAATGCAGCACCGGTCATTCGGACAGACATTGTTGCTGGAGCTTTGATGAATAATGGGGAGGATGTCCAAGCGAAGGCACCTAGGAAACGCCGACAGTCACGAGCGTTGAAAATTTGAATTCCGCTGTGGCAGTTCGTGATGGCGCTTGTACCTCCCTAGAAGCCTTGATGCCATGTGAATGGTGTCCACTGGCTAGTCTCTCCTAGACAGACGCTACAACATATTTTGCTCGTATCTCGCGTGTAGCCACTGGCAGGAGACACAAATACGCCCGAGATTGCGGCTTTACAAAGTTGCATGTCTGGACTCTAAGATCGAGCTACAAGGCAGGGTTAAAACCGCACACCGGGTTGACGAGTAAACATTGTTCGTATCCCTGACCCCGAATGTTAGGCCTCGGTAGAAAGAAGTCAAGTCGAGATAGGGGCTTCGGCCGATCAACGGCCGATACCCTTCCAGTTGATCGCCGAATACTGCCGAGTTCAACTTTTTCTGTTCCAGAAAGAAAATGGTCACTGAAGGCTACCGAGTATGTCATCCTCAATCGAAGTTCCACCATCCAAAACGCCTCAAGAGTGCTCCCATCTGCGTGAGAGCGGAGCACCATTTCGACCGTAGATTCAGGCCTTGTGACGTGTGACCCATTCGATTCAATTTCAACAGGCTGGAGGATTTTTATGATTCAAAACATTCAACTGATGGCATGTTGGGCTTGGTGTAGATTCACCCAATAAACCACAGTAGGCCTGTAATGGAAAGTTTCGAAGCAGAAAATGCACAGATGACGAAATCCTGCAAGAATTCACGATGAGAGAGTGAATTCTTTTGCACCGGAGGAAAATTCGAATTTTCGCACCGCGACGGGGCAAAACGGCCACTGATTCAAGCTCCCTGGTGACCTGTGACCTTCATTAAATAGCTTCAATTCATCAAGGGCTGTGACCCGTGACTTGAATCTACGGTCGAAATGGTACAGTAAGGACTCACAAGAAACCGTGATCAAAGTCCAGATTTAGTGCGGCTCTCCGTGGCTTCCCACGACCATCGTCCATTGACGTCCACACTTGCTCGCTCGACATGGACCCCGCGGTTAACGATCCTCAGACGTCCCCACTGCCGTCAACGCCATTCCGGGATCCACAGGCAGACCTTACCCTCCGTTCATCGGATGACATCGACTTTCTTGTCCATCGAAATATTCTCTCCACTGCCAGCCCTTTCTTCGAGGGAATGTTCACACTCCCTCAGGCTGAGCCCACCGAAACAGAGCGGCCCATCGTCCGCATGGCAGAATCTGGGGAAGTCCTCAATCGTATCCTGCAATTCTGGTACCCAGGCGGGGAGCCCGTCGTCGAAAACCTCCACCAGTTGGGCGAGATCCTGGATATTGCGATAATCAAATACGACCTGCAGCCGGCGATTTACCTGGGTCAACAATTCCTCCGGGACTACGTCGAGCGCGATCCTGTTGGGAGTTTTTCGATTGCGGTGAGCCACGGATGGGACGAGATGGCGCTCACGGCGGCGAGAGAGACGCTAAAGCGTCCACTGCGAGCCTTCAGTGACGAGGCTTCGAGAGAACTCAGCCATATAACCGGCGCTGCGTATTACTCCCTCCTGCGATACCATTTCCAATGTGGAGAGGTTGCAGGGCGGATCGGTACAGATAGCGAGTGGAACAGCGGCAGCCATCTCTGGCGCTTAATCTCCCACGACAAGAAGTGTATATGCATCCGGGATACAGACTCCAGTGGGGAGCCGCAAATCTGGTTCCGCGATCTTTTGCGGGGCATGGGCGAGAAATTCTCCACAATTCCACGACGCACTCATTTCTAAGGCCCTTGATCAAGCCAGCCGATGCCGGAGATGCAACAAGGTCGCGAATAAGTTTCTCAGGAGATTTGTCTCGGAGGAGTGGTGGCCAAGGCACAAGAGCGGAGTCATGAAGGTAAGCTCACTTCAGCGCTCTTCATCTTGTGTCAGGATAAGGACCTTTGACAGGTAAAATTATGACGAACTGCTTCCTGCATGCATTCGACATAGTAGGTTAAATTGGACTTGCAACTTCTCAAGGGCCGAGTTGGTCCTAGGGTTCAGTCTGGGGTTCCTCCGGAGATGGCACTGTCCAAGTGATGAATTTCACCTTATTTCGGAAACATCCAGTCTGCGCGGCGATTCTCAGTCATCTTTGCAGGAGCCCACGACAACAAAAATGCCTCCCGCTACTTCGCTGACGCATTTAAGATATATCCCCGGGAGCTCATTGGTTTATCATCCAGCGGCCGGAGTTGAATCCAAATGGAATGGAACCCGCGACGAGCGCATCACCATCCACGGCTTCTCCTCCGGCAGCACAGTCTTACTGTTACCCGGCTAAATGCTGGATCCCAAGCACAGGTGACTGACCCACACCAGACATCTTTTACCTTGACCTCTCAAAAAACAGCGCACTGTGATATATTCTCTGCGTAGTTATCTTCCGCATTCTACCGTAAGACGGCCTGAGCCCAGCTGGTAGGAGCCACACACTGTCCAAGACAAAGCAAACTTCCTCTATGAGGACCTGTTTCGCAGTCATTTGATTCGAATTCTGGGCCTCCAAAAAATCGGATATCCGGGCTTAAATTTAATTCAGTGTTCGAATCCAAGTCCGCGCTTGCTGAGGTTGAAAGGAAATGTCCGGTTAAAATTAGTGTCACTTTCCGCCGCAGTCAACAAACGCAGGGAAAGGCCTTCCATACGGGAAGATTTCCTGTCAAACCCCGATCAACGAGCCGATCCCTGCCGATCTATAGCAATCATCCCCAAAGGGAAATGAGAGCGGAATTGAACATGGAGGCTATCGGACAGCATTAGGACAGCATGCCAGGAGAGCGAATTCCGGGGTGTTTCACCCCCAGTTGAACTGGAGTGAATCGTACAGAACCGGTACGAACCGTGCTGGTTCTTGGGTGAATGTTGATAATGATACTCCTCTCGAGCCTGTGCAAACCGTGCCGTAAAAACCGGTGCTGACTGTCAGAATGTAAATACGCTGACTGTTCCTCGGAGCTTTTTTTGCGCTATTTAGCCGTCCGTATTGCTTGCCGCGCACCACTCCCATTGATTTTGTGCTTACTGTTCAGCCGTGCTAGGTATTAAAACCTCTCCTTACGGTGTCTCCCACCACCACGTCCTCCATGTCGTCCGACGCACCTTCGCCACGCATCTCCCCCGACCCCACACTTAGGGAACCCAGTGTCCAGTCGGCCTCTCGGGATGATAAAGTTACAGCAGCACCGCCGGATCCAAGTCCATCTACAATTCTGACGGGCAAGAGGCTCGCGATCGTTTTTTTGGCGATGTAAGTCGCATTTTATATAGCTTATTCCTCAGCTCACCCTTGAAAGGTTACTTTCGCTGTTCTTGATCGCATTAGACCAGACGATCCTAGCCACAGCGTTACCCCGTATAGCCTCAGTGCGTACGCAGTATCCTTCGTTGAATTTCGACTCATCGTCTCCAGGACTTTAATGCATTCTCCCTTCAAGGATGGGTCTCATCATCTTTCATCCTCGCCCAAACCGTCTTTCTGCTGTTCTATGGACAAGTCTTGCGTATATACCCCGCAAAATGGGTCCTTATCTCAGCAGTCGCGCTCTTTGAGATTGGGAGTCTGGTCTGTGGGGTGGCGCAGAACGTCGACATGATTATTGCGGGTCGGGTAGTATCTGGTGTTGGGGCCGCGGGAATCTGTGTGTGCTTTTTCCCTTCTCTAGGATTCCGGCTAACATGTTCCCAGTCGTTTCCATGTTCCAAATCATTGCACAGGTGACGCGGCTCGAAGATCGTCCCCGCTTGTTCGGACTATTCGGCGCGGTATTTGGATTTGCCTCCGTGAGTGCAAGACCCCTTCGCAGATGCGCCTTCGTTAACCAACTTTGTAGGTCATCGGTCCATTAATTGGCGGGGCTTTCACCGACCATGTCACTTGGCGATGGGTGTGTGTTTTCTCTCCTCTGGGTTGCGCTTCTCCAACCGACGCAGGTATTCTTCATCAATCTCCCATTCGGGGGGTTATCGCTGTTAGGCGTTACATTTCTGTTGAAAGCAGCGCCCCCACTCGGAGCGGACCTAAGTAAGCGGTCCGTCCGGGACCTCCTTGAACAGACTCGCCGCATGGATTACGTTGGCGCGACCCTCGTCGCTGGCGCAGTTACTACGCTGGTGCTTGCCCTCCAATGGGGAGGAAATACAAAGCCATGGGGCGACAAGGACGTCATTATCGTCAGTATTTCTAGCGCTGAACATTTGCAGGGTTAACATACCCGCTTAGACCTTCGTATTCGCGGCCGTCTTGACCATTGCATTTATTGGCTGGGAGATATACATCGACAAAAAGGCCATGGTACCCACGGCAATCTTCAACTCGCGCTCCATGTGTGTAGGACTTCCATTTATACTAGGCTCACATTTAAACATCATCCAGATACGCCATCCAGGTGTATGCGTTCTTCAATCAATTCTGCCTCACCCTCTTCTCGTACTATCTCCCCCTCCTCTACCAGGCCGCTCGCGACTCCAGCGCAACCCATTCCGGCATTGATATCCTTCCCTTCATGCTGGGGCTCATCATTTCGACCATCATCACCGGTCAAATTGTTGGAAAGTCTGGCTACTAGTCCGTTCCCCCTCCGCGCTCTATCCTGAGATTGCTGACATGTCGGCCTTAGCTGGGCATTCTTCCACGTCGGCGCCGCGTTCCTCGTCCTCGGATCTGCCCTCCTCTACACACTGAACACCAGCACCTCCTCCGCCAAGCTCATCGGGTTCCAAATCCTCGTCGGCGTCGGCACAGGCGTAGGCCTCCAAATCACCGTCTTCGCAATGCAGGTCGAGTTCAGGGCAACACCCTTCCTCATTGGCCAGGCGACCTCCATGGTCAGCTTCGCCAAGTTCCTCGGCGGGACGATCGCTCTCGGACTCGCGGAACCGGTGCTAACGTCGGAGCTCACCAAATTTTTGCTCGAATACGCGCCGAATGCGCCGGCGGACGTCGTGAAGAACAGCCCCACGGCGATCTGGACGACGTTAGATAAGGCTTTGGTTCCAGGTGTCGTGGAGAGCTACACAAGAGCGCTGAGGGTTGTGTACATCCTCGGTGTGCCTGCCGGTGGGTTCGCGCTCATTGCTGCGTTCTTCATCAAGAATATCAGGATTCCGAAGAACTCCGGTCCCCCGGCCAAAGTGGAGTCTGATGTGGAGAAGGGGAGCGTGGAATGAGGGGGAGATTGAGCAACTTATATTAGAATTGAGTGACGTTAGAGTCGCTGCATACTAGTTACAATTTATGGACTGTATCATGACGAATAATGTACGAGCGGCAAAATGAATCACGATATATCATCGAGTTTGAACTATGGTGCCCAGTCTGCCGACCAGTTCTTAACAAGGATTAGATTGTCATGTGGAAAAGCCAGCAAAGCGGGAGGCATGAGGCACAAGGTTGAATCTGGAGCACGTGAAAGGCGCTGTTGAGCTATCGAGGCACCATCAATTTTGATGAACCGTGGGAAAGGTGCTCGGCGCTGTACTGGCAGCTGAGGCGCTATCGTAATAGTGTGCGTACTCGCGCTGGTGCGCGTCCTCGAGTGTTGGAAGCTGCCGCTTTCAAGTCAAATTCTGAAAACTTAGCATCAATGTTGGTGAGTAATCAAGGGGTGATGTTTCATTGAGCTTGTGGAAGTGAAACATCGAGCTTTCCTCCACTTCTCTAATCTAGATTCTAAATTCGAACTGATAACTTGTCTTCCGGGCTTCAGGTTGAACTTTCTTTTGGGGTTCTGTTTGAAGAAGTGGTGAATGTACATCATTCAAAATATACGGTCATTGGATAGATCGGTGCCTCAAACTTTTTCCGTTGTCTTCCGAAAACGGAATGATGGTTCGGCAACCTCGGCTGAGTCCAGAATAAATGCATATGCTCTCCGATAGGTCCCAATACTTTATTAAAGATTGGTACACCGCAACTGGGGCGACAGGTTGGTTCCAGCTGGGCGCCGCAAGTGATCTACATGTCCGCAGGGACTGGCCGCCAGCTGCCCGCCAAGCTGCTACCAGGTCAATGGTCCTATGGGTCCAGTGTGAGTTCAGGTCCGGTGTGGTGGCCAGCTGGCGATGCCGGATGGCGAGTAGATAGGAACCCAGATATTTCACGCAATTTTGCTCAGAATTTTCCGGCATATAAAACTGTGGATCTATGGTGTGCATTCATCAAGAAATATACTAACATTGTACGGCTTGTGGATAATCTACGCGTTACCGTCACCATCGACGTTGCCGTCGGCTTGCACCGAGGTCAACATGTCAAGATCTCCGATTTCAATGATGTTGTCGACACGTTGCTGGAAGTCGTCAGCGGCGCGGTCTGGGAGGACATAGTTCTTGGTGCCGCAGGTGTCTTGGTCGTGAGTTAAGATGTGCCGAAAGGCCCTGTTGAAGAGTCAATTACTCTTCAAAGAAACTAATACTCGAACAAACTTGACGATCTTTTTAGTATCCCCGTCGGATTCTTGGCGTATCTTGAGGAGGCGCTTGTCGAGTTTATCCCAGAAGTCCTTGCCCGGGTGCTTGAGGTACACAGAACGCTGAAATTAATGTCAAATTCAGAGTAAGGAAAACATGGCTGAGAGCGGACCATAAGGGCAATACGAGCACATAGCTCGACGTTGACAGAAGATGGTGTTCCTTTGACTATGAGCTGTGCGAGGTCGAAGATATTTTGTTGCGCCGAAGGCGGCGAAAACTTCGGGGCATAGTCCTTCTTCATGTCGTACTTGACCCCGACACTCTTGCCGAGCTACAAAGCAGTCAGGCAAAAGAATGATAACAATAGGGTAGAAACATACAAGTTTTTTGAATGAGGACCGTGTTTGGGTAAGGGCGTCTCCGGCGACGTACGTAACTTTGGCCCAGTCCGCAGGGATGTTTTCAAGGCCGGCGGGCATACCGAAGCGGAAGTGCTTGGCAATATTCTGAGAAGGCGTGAATTGAATGAAGTATGAAGAGGAGAACGGTCTGACCAGAAGAATTTCCTTCGGGCCATTCCCTTTGTACCAGGTAAGCTTGCTTGAAAGGAGCACCGCCGGAGCGTATTTCCGAAGATTTGTCTGTACCAAGAGTCAACGAGCCTGTTTCGCAACAAGAAATGATCAGTTACCTCGAGTTCAGCTGAAACTTCGTACGCAGGTTTGCTTGCGACAATTTTTTCGAGTTCGTTGCGGGCCGCGATGATTTCCACAAGGAGCTTGGCCTCACGACCACCGGCGGTTCCTTGAAGAGAAGAATTAGACTGATTCTTCATGGAGGAGATAGAGAGAGAGAGAAATGATCATTACGCACATTGACAAACACGCCAACTTCTGTAACCTGGTCGACGCGGAGGCGTTTCTTCTCTGCATGGTGCTTCACACGACCGACAATGTTCTGGCCGGCGAGAGAAGATAGGGTGAGGGCAGCGCCGGACACGTCGTCATTGTCTGCATTGGCGTCACCCGCCATTGTCTCATGATTGCGTTTCGAGGACACAGTTGCCGCAGGGCGCACGGGCGAGCTGGTATTCATAGCGCCATGGAGGTCACCGAAATCATCGTCGGAGTCGACAGGGGTGCTGGCGCGAGAAGACATGAAAAACGAAACAAGAGGGAGCAGGGGAAGGGAGCTGGGGAGCGAGAAAGACACTGCGTATTTATGAAATTTGAGGGGTCACGTTTTGAGGGAGAACGGGTCCTATAGTTTCCAGGGTCGTCGAGTCGAATAAACTCGAGCATGAGAGTAAGATAGGCGCCAGGTTTTGATTGCTGGAGGCCGACTGCGGCCTCAGGAACACCTTGCACTGCCGACTCAGGAACGCCTCGTTTCTTGTCTTGACCAATGCCTCCGAAAGGAAGTGGACAGAATGAAAAAGGTGTTGTTCTCTCTTCAAATAATTGTGTGGCATCGAAAATAATGTGTTGACTGTAGGCTTCATGTTTAACGAGGGGCGTACGGAGGTCTGTTGTAAAGTTTGCGCAGTGGGAGTTCCGGCGGAGCGACGCACTTGGATCTCCGCTCATGGTGCAGGCCGCCATTTATTGAGTCAGATGCACTTGCAGGCCTTGGATTCAGCCGAGGACGCCCGCCGGAGAGTGGAAAGACTTGCAAAAGAGAGGGAGGTAGAGGCAGCAACAAAGTTCTGCGATGTCCAATCCACAGCACCACGTTTCACAGGGCCCGTTGCCGGTTTAGCTGCACGAGTGATGGGTGAAGCTGAGGCTGCAATGTGGGCAGATTATAGAGAGAACGGGGCCGATTTCAGTGCTGGGGATACTCCAGAGGACAACGAGGCGAGAGAACGACAGCTTCGAGGAGAGGCTGAGCTTTTTGGTTTGTGGAATCCCGACGCGACAGCCAGGAGGCTTGGGTTTGGGGAAGAGGGGGGCATGGATGAGGTTGAAGCTGATCTGGAGGACGACTGGCTGGCAGATATCACGCGTATTGCGGGTGAGTTCCTCTTTGTAGCCCTGGAGTTCAACGGAGTTGGCAACGGAAAGCGGCACGGTTGGATTCGATCACATGTCTTCCACGTGACTGATGCGACCCGCGCGCGTCCACTTGAAGTCGGACCGCGGGCGCGTCTTCCTTTCCCTGGGAGTACTCCTGCTCATTTCATGCCTGAAAATAATGTCCTGATCTTTGCGCTCTGACACAATTAATTTTAGGCCTCCAGGAGCCGGAACTCACGGAGATTCAGGACACCTTGCAGGATGCGCAAAATAATCGCGGGTCTGACGCGGCAAAACAATGGTTTCCGTACACTTCAAAAATAGTATGTTGAATTTTCAGGCAGCAGTAACCGTTTACAACCCCCCTTTTCTAGATGTTTCTTCTTGATATTCTGGACAATCTACCTCGACTGCGAATTTCCAGTCCCTTGATGCGTGTAATCATCTGGATGTTGAAAGAAGGTGGCTGCAAAGATGTGCCCTCCTTTGATCACCTTCGAAAAGTCCAGAAGGATCTCCGAAAGCAATTCGGAATTCCGACGATTCCCTGCAAATCTGTTCAAGGAAATGTCTTCTTTATGAATGACCCCCGGTCGATTATAGCCCAGGTACTTGGAGATTTTGCCTTATATAACGTTGGTTAAGTGAATGATACTTTCGTCAAGGATTGGTCAAACCCGACGACCCGTGAACTGATACATGTTTATCCCGAAATTCCGGAGGATGGCATCATCCGTGAGATCTGGCACGCTCAAAAGTGGCGCAAGAACATGGACCTTGACATATTAAGCCCAATTTACGATGCTGGGATTTGTCACTATTATGTGAATGAGGTCGCCCGCCTCCAGAATGGGAATTTTGTCGTCCCGGTACGGTGGATCAAGTTTCGCAGCAAGGTGTACGCCGATGCATTCTCGGTTGCCTTGAACGAGGAGGTTTGTTGTCCTATATCTAGCACAGTGGGTTGATTTGACTCAGTTCACCAGGGCGAGGCCGTCGTGGTCAACGACAAGACAATCCTTGTGTGCTCCGAAGATCTAATTCAAAATTATTATGATCTTGAACATGCCGGCGAGTTGCCGACATGGGCCGGTATGATTTCCTTCTCCTGCCGTGTTCTTCCTATCTTGATAGCTTTCACAGCCGCGACTGTCGAGGCGGGATATCCTGCTCGGATGCCTAACCCAAAGCGAGTTATTGCTGCAGGCCGTCCACTGTATTCAAGCTTCGTTGATTATTTCAGTGACGACGTCTCCGGCAATCGTTCAAAGTCCTGGAATAAACATTGGAATGCGTATTTGACACACAGAAACCTCCCCGAATGCCAGCGTCTCAGAGCAATTTCGTGAATTCAAGGCTGTGGTGGAGTAAATATTGTCTTGTGCTTTAGGCGATTTAGTTTGAACAGGGTTTTTTAGGGAGACGCATACCGAACCGGTTGAAGTTCAAGACAACTTGGGGAATGCCACTTGCTTCTCCCTCTATGTCAACAGCGGCCCTTCGGACAATCCAATGCAAAGTGAGATTTCCGCCCACATCGGCGGAAAGGGCAATTGCTTTTGTTGCAAATGTCAAGTTGGCGGTACTCAGAAGGAGAAGGCAACGAATGAGGGATACCACGCCCTCTTCGAGGTATTTCTGACTCGTTTCGACCAATAGTTGTGTGTTGAAGAATATTTCCCCAAGGCTGGCGTCCCTCGGACAAAGGAACAAATCCTCGAAGAACTTCGGAAACAAGTGAAACTTGCCTGCTCCGGTGTTTGTCAAACCTGTTAAGGATTCTCAAACGGCAACGGGAGTCAAGGACGCCTACACTCAGTTCCATATCGATGAATTAATTTCCCGCTTCAAACAAATGAGAAAAGATCAACCCGACCGCAGCGTGGATGATATCGAAGCGGAGCTCATTCAATGGACAATTGATAATCGGGATAGAATTTACAGTCCATTCTTGACACTCAAAGGTGAGCGAACTTATTCTATAGACGCTTGTCGACCTAATAGCGGGATAGGCTTCGATCCGGCTAAAGATACTCCCATCGAACTTCTCCACACAATTCTTCTCGGGATCGTGAAATATATTTGGCATGTCACGCACACATCTTGGTCTCCGGAGCAGAAGAAAATGTACGCTATGCGACTTCAATCAACAAATACCGACGGGCTATCAATCCACGCGATTCGGTCGAATTATATCATGCAGTACGCGGGCTCCCTGATCGGACGTCAGTTCAAAACCATCGCACAGACCAACATCTTTCATATTCGCGGTTTGGTGACCGAAGATCACTTTAAAGCCTGGAGGGCCACCGGCGAACTCGCTGCCCTCTTGTGGTTTCCGGAGATACGAAATCTGGCGGAATATCGGGTATTTACTGTAGCCCTCTGGTCACACTTTCACTCATTGCTGCTCATATTTACAGCGAGATCTCAAAATTGCGGTCGCAAATGTTCTTGATATTTTTGCGGTCATAGATCCGTCGAAAATTATGTCAAAAATCAAGTACCACCTGCTGGTGCACACCGACGATGACGTTGTCGAGTTTGGGCCGCTTGTGGGAGCAATTACCGAGATTTACGAGGCTTTCAATGCCGTATTTCGGTGGTGTTCTGTTCTATCCAACCACCTTGCCCCGAGCCGGGATATTGCTCGACAATTAGCAGACCAAGAAGGATTGAAGCATCGGCTCACCGGTGGTAGGTGGTGCGGTACAGAAAAGAAATGGGAACAAGCGGGGAGCGGTGTGGTAAATTTTCTAGTAGAGCATCCTATACTGCAGAAGCTCGTTGGATGGACAGAGCCTAAGATCGCCAACCCTGGTATTATCTTCTCAACCGACTATACCTGTTGCTAAAATGGCTTCGCAGGAGATATTAAGCTCGTCAGTTTAAAACACGGAGAGAAGGAGCGAGCCAAACACTTGCTGCGATCCACTACCGCTGCTCGGGCGTTGAACTATAGAGAGTTCCCAGCAGACTCCGAGTGGACGAAATGCAGATATGTCGTCAGCGACTCACTCGACGAATGTCTTGTTGAATCATGGGTGTTCACATCATCTCCCTTTTCTCCGGTCAGCAATTAATAGACTTGTGAAGTTGATTATTAACCTTTGAATGGTAGGAGTCAATAATTCCTGGGCGGATTACCGAAATCCTTGTTGCTCAGACCGGCGAGGCTTTAGTTGTCCTCGAACAATTCATTTCGTCTTCTCGCGACGAAGTGTACGGAATGCCGGTCTTGGTGCGCAAAGACTCGGAGCAGACATTTTTCATCGTACGGGGAAAAGTAACATACTTCACCCTACGTCAATATTGGCTAACACCACGCTCCAGGATCTCAGGTTTAAATTCAATGTACAGCATGACTGTGGATCTGCTGGATGTGATACCAGTGGAATACGCTTGCGAATGCAAGAGCGTGTAGAATCTGATCAGGTTGAGAACTATGTTGTTCACAACACACTCGATCGTTTGTTTATCAACTCTCACGCATTTCACAACGCACATCTTCTCCGCGCTGCCCTTCCACGAGATCTGCTGGCTCCGATTCCGCTTTTTCCAGATCGGAAGGAAAAACACGGGACAAACAGGCCACGCAGGCTGCGACAAGAGCAGAAAAAAAGCGAAAGCGTCTTGAGGAAGGTGCGGAGGAAGGAGATGATGACGATGGCGGACAGAGACCTGGGAAAAAGCAGAAGAAGTCGGCCAAGAGGCGAGCTCCGAGTGGGGGAAGGGGAAGGGGAACTCGTCAACTGGTTGGTGAATCTATGGTGGCCAACAGAGCGAAGCGGGTGATAAGAAAGACCAAAACAGTCATGGCAGCGCCCGAACCCGATAGCGAGACGGAAGATGAGGACACGTCGGAAGAGGATGAGAACTTGTCAGAATACGAAGATTCAGACTAGTAGAAACGAAAAAATATATGATGTTTTGCCATCTTGCGCCCAGATTTTACAACATTGTGGCCGACATATGGCAGGACTCCTGGTCGCCAGCTGTGAGACATATCTGGACATCCCAGCTGGCCCCTATCCGACAGCCAGCTGCACCCAGTTTCAACTACACATGGCTACCTGCTGGTGTGACCAGCTGGAGGTGACCTGTGGGCACTTTGGCGGTGTAGCGCACAACGGTACGCGTATAACCCATATGGAACAGTATCTGACGCCAAAATATCCGACATGCCCGTGTGCCGTCGTTTTGCCGTATTGAAAGGGCCGTTTGGTCTCCGGCGGCACCGGCCCGGCGCCCGTTCACGTCTGATGCCTTACCGTCGCGAGGCGGCAGCAGTTTTTTTCTTCCATCGAGTTTGTGAGTCTGTGGCTAAAAATTCCTCTAAAATCAGGATGTGGATCCATGGAGCGAGCGCCAAGGTCGCAGCCGGGGCCGATACGCTGCCGACGGTAGCTTGTTATGCCGACGGAATACACCGCTTTCGATGATTTCCAACGGATCGCGCAACTCCGATATCTGATGATTTAGATCAAAATCCGACGTTTCCGCATTTCGTTCATGCCGTGGGCCGAGGGGCCCATCTGGGGCCCATTGGCCCGAAAATCCCGCATATACCATGACAGGGTATATGTTAGTGACGCGTCGACGTATATAACTTATAAGAAGGACGACTTGGAGCACCACAAGCATGATGCTCCTGCCTCTACTCCTCTCCGCTCTCGGGATTACCTGGGCATCTAATCCTATCGACTTTAACTGCCAGCCCGGGCAGAAGTGCTGGCCGTCTCCCAAGGAATGGCAGCAACTCAACACCACCCTTCATGGCCGGCTCTACCTCACCATCCCCCTAGGCGCACCTTGCTACCCAAACTCCCCCTACTACAATGCAGCCACCTGCTCCGCCGTCGAAGCCAACATTACCAACGACCTTGTTCGCGTAGGCGACTACGGCCAGACCTACTGGCAGAATTGGGAGGCCTGCGGCGCCTCAGCGTGTTCACTTTCTCCAACAGAGCCAACATATCCGCTCTACCCAACCTGCTCGCTCGGCCGACTCGGCGCATATTACATCGACGTACGCTCCCCGTCGCACATCACCGCGGCCATAGCCTTCGCTAAAACACACAACATCCGCCTCAGCATTAAAAACACGGGCCACGATTACTTCGGCCGCTCGGCGGTGCCCAACTCGCTCGCACTGTGGACGCACAACCTCGACTCGCTTTCTTACGACGAGACCTTCGCGCTGTCAGGCTGTCCCACCAGTACGCCTAAACTGACGAACATCGGTACGATGGGAGCGGGCGTCATCGCGACGGACGCCTACGTCTTCTTCAACGGCCAGCACAAAATGGACATCACGGGCGGGTACGAGGAGTCGGTCGGCCTCGCTGGTGGCTTCGGTCAGGGTGGCGGCTTGGGTGATTTCGGCCCCTTGTACGGGTTGATGGTGGACAACGCTGTAGAGTTCGAGGTCGTGACGGCGGATGGGCAGGTGCGCGTCATTAACGAGTGTGTCGACCCAGATCTGTTCTGGGCCATGCGCGGCGGCGGCGGCGGGGCTTTCGCCGTTTTGACCAAGTACCGCGTCCAGCTGCACCCGGCGCTGCCTATCCACACGTACAGTCTCCTTGCCGAGTTCAACGCCACAGGCAACGGCCTGCGCGAGATCCTCACCGCACACGCGGAGCACCAGCCCGCCTGGTCGCAGGAGCTCGTGGCGGGAAGTGCGGACTACCTCGTCAACGGCGTCGAATTCGGCGCAGTTCTGCCCTTCGCGGACGATGGGTCCAAGCTGGCCGCGCTGATAGCGCCGTTCGTGGAGGCAGTGGGCAATTCAACGGAGATCAAGATCGTCACGAGCAACTTCACCTCGTATGCCTCGTACCTGGACTACACCGTCTTTTCCAAAGCCGACGCGCAGGCCACGGAGCCCCCCGGGATATCGCAGCTGCTCGCCTCCCGCCTCATGCCGCGGTCCCTGTTCACAACCCCCGCTTCGATCGCCGCGCTGGTCGACGCTGTGATCCATGGCATCACGACGGCGCGGAGCTTGCTCCCGGATACGGACGTCACCGCGACGCAGGTCGTTTTCGAGATGCCAGTCTCGAACCCGGATCCGGAGCGCAAGACTTCCGTGAACCCGGCGTGGCGGACGGCGCTGTGGCATGTCATTCATGTGGCCGAGTGGACCGCGCCGCTGGAGGCTGCGGCGCAGAAGAACGTCACGCTGGGGTTCCTGGAGATGTTGGCGCCGTTGAAGGCGTTGAGTCCCGGCGGCGGCGCGTATGTGAATGAAGCGTCGTATGAGGAGCCCGAGTGGGAGGAGACGTTTTGGGGGGATAATTATGGGAGGTTGTTGGCGGTGAAGGGCAGGTATGATCCGGAGCACGTATTCGACTGCTGGAAATGCGTTGGGTGGCGAGGGGAGAATGAGTGAGTATTTACCTATTCCTTTCCCTAGTATCTCGAGTTAACGCTCCCTTCTAGCCCATTTTACTCCTGCTACCAGGAATTGTGAGTATACTGTACTCACGCGCTCACCCTCAAAAAAATCGCCCGCCGCTGGATGTCGAAAGAAACATTCAGCGCAGCTCACGTTCCCGTTCCGTCGTAGTTACTCGTACCCTTCGTAGTCTACTCGCCTCCCATTAGTACACGTCGCTGGCCCAATATAAAACTTTTCTTTTGACCTTGTCACCTTGTGTCCTTGTGAGCGTCCATTTTTCAAGCGTCTTGTGGCAGCTTTGCGGTCTTGTAGTCTTGCGGGCTTTTCGGCCTTAGAGTACGATTGAAGGAATCAAACGAGCAAGAATGTCCGGCGTGATAATCTTGCGTCATGAGCGTTCTTTAAATGAATCAATTAGCTAGACAAGATTCTGAAAATCCGAGACTTTTGCCTCATCTTCATGCCGCTCAATGGGCTCCGATTCGATTTAAGACCCTGAATCGCCCACACGCCTGCTTCCATGAACCAGAGCATGGTGCGACTGATGATGTTCCTGAATTCGAACGCCCTCAGTTTGCAACTTTCTGAGTGAGATTATAGACCTGGCAGATCTGAGGTGAAAATTCTCTCGAGGGGAGGGAAAGTTTGAGATGAAAGGGGCGCTATTGGGAACATGTAAACGCGAAAGGAAAAGGGAAATTATTGAGCAACCATGCGCCAACGTCACAAATGCTAAGGCCGCTTTCGAAGTCCATTCAGCCACGTAACGGATAATAATCCCAAAAGAGAAGTCGCATTGTCCGCGCACATCGGTTACAGCTCGCTTCTCCAAGAAATATCTGCGTCGCAAATGCTGAAACGGGAACCTAATGGATACGTCGGTCGCAGTGAGTTGTGCAAGAGGATACAAACTCACGATCCACTGTTCCAGTTTTTCTCGCTTTGATGAATGCCTCTGCAATATCCCAATAATCCTCACCGCCGCTGGCGCCACGCATCCAATCATCGGAATAATTTGTCTGTCCAATAAGGACAAATCGCCCGTCGCCCGAAAGTCCGGGGGAGATATCGACCTGCTTAGGGCGTACTGGTTCCGGGAGCAATAGCACAATGCATCGAAGCCGCGTGAATTGGGTCATCAACGGGGCCATCGCGTGCAACAGCCGTGGGGAATTGAATGCGAGATGCGTGAGTTTCGGTAGGACTGCAAGCCCGATGCAAAGCTCTGGGGCATCTGCGGGGGTGGGCATATCGAGCAACTCCAGGTGAGAAATGTTGCGGAAGATGGGATGCGAGAAGTCGATTGCGCCGGGGCTGAAAAGCTCGACGAGACCAATACTTACGCGCTGAAGACCACGGAGGGAGCCCAGCTGGTCCAGATGATTATGCAATGGGAAATGCGAAAACAATCTCGTTATGCCGTTGCATACGGTGAGAACAGAGTCTAGTGTCCGCTCTTTCTCGGGAGTGTGGTCAAGGAATAGTGATTTAACGCTGGTTGACCAAAAGGCCGCTGGTTTCAGAGTGTTGTCGATGGCCAACCACAGGTCCGGAGGGGTGACGGGGAAATATGAGTAGTGTCCTCCATTGGACACGACACGATACAGGTGAGGTTCCACCCTGGAAGTTGCAAAATCAGTGAGGAATATTGAACACCGAACTGCGGCTTCGACCCACGAACCATTCTTTGACGCGCCATGCCACGAGCATTAAACTGAGGATATTCCTTCGAACGGGGCTGCTGGCGGCCATTTCGCGCTCCAATTCGAGTGGAAATACAGGGACGAGTTGAGTGATCCAACTTCCCGAGGCCATCGTGCGTGCAACAGCTCTGTAGAGCAGGATTTCTGAATCTGAATGTTGTGGTAGGATGCAAGGCGTGACGGACGGACCAAACCGGGCCGGGCATCGATCGAAAGCAAACAAGGCCACACACTGCCGTGTTTTTCCATCATGGTATGGTCTTGCCACCTGCCTCCACCGAAGATCGAGTACCACCCTCAAGTGCTCTTGGTCCTCCGGTATATTCCCTTAGAGTTTCAGTCTTTCGGTCGAATGCTCAAACCGGCCGATTCGGAGCAAATCCACTGGCATCCTCAAGGCATCCTTGGTCTACCGTCTGTGGTCTCTCGCAACTGGCTCTTACATTGAACTGACCCTCTCCGAAGTTCTGGATACAACTAGCGCTCTCTTAAAAAGTTACCCCGGAGCAATTTTTCTCGGATATCAATCAAGTAACTCAGATTATGTTGCGTCAAAACGCTTCTAGAATGGATGCGATTTTCTCCGAATTCGTCTTTGACACGGCATTACAGGCACTCAGAAGCCGCACCACCATTAGCCAGATTATTTTGTCCGCCATCCGAAAGCTCGGTGGCACTTTCGGCCCTAATGACTGAGATGACCTGACGGTGATGGACCCCAAATACGTGCTTTTCTTTCCACTCAGTGGATCGCTAACAGCTGTCGATAGTAAGCTGAGACCCTTATCCCGCTCCCGGATGTCATTACTGACTGTGTCAACGCCCGGCAGGGGTGCGCGTTTGGTGCCCGAGATGCCCGATACATAATTGGGGTCATCTCAGCCAACTCGGAATACGCGGAGAAATAGGGTAAAGGTTGAGGACAAGAATCATTTTACTCCTTGCGACTGACTGGTTGCTCATCGGCTCTTATTCGTGAGGGTTCAATGGGGCACCTGCGCGCTATAAAATGTAACAGCGAACGCTGAACTTTCACCAAAGAAACCAGCTACGCCCACCATGTCTCTTCCACCACAACAGCCGAAGAAGTTTCCTCTGCCTATGCTGCCGAAATTAGAGGAAAGGACGGTAAGAACTCCAACGGCAATCCGATGCGATGAGCTGAAAGACACCCACAGTTTTGATCACTGGAACCTCTCTCAATGGCCTTGGATTTGAGACGGCGCGCGTTATTGCCAAGTATGCCAATGTGGTCTATATAACCGGATACAATGTCGCGAGGTACTTGCCGCAAGATTATAATTATCTGAAGCGATGTAACTTTGCTGATTCCAACCACAGACTTGCGCGCCAATATCCGATGCCTAACGCTGAACCTGTCCTCGCTATCCAATGTACGCGCCGCCGCCGCGGAAGTGAACGCCTATCCGGAACCCCTTCATGTTTGTGTCGTTATACCTTTTGCTGCTCGCGTCCTGACTGACTCTAGGTGCTGATCCACAATGCGGCGAAACCCGTCAGTCCCTTTGAGCTCACTGTGGACCGGCTTGAAAGTCAAATGGCGACCGACCACATCGGTCCGTTTCTCTTCACCAAGCTACTTATGCCGAAACTGCTGGCGGCTGCCACGAGCGCGTACGTCCCCCGGGTCGTGTTCCTTTCCAGTTCGGCGCACGCAGTAGGCACTGGGGTGAACTTCAAAACCTTTGGGAACTCCGACCCCACCACGTACCAGGCCTTCGAAATGTACTTCCAAGCAAAGAGCGCAAACATCCTGACTGCGATTGAATTATCGAAGCGTTCCACAGGACGGATCAATGCATACAGTGTTCACCCCGGTGGTGAGTTCCTGGTCTTGGCCGATAGCAAGAATACTTGACTGCGGGTCTAGTAATTTACACCAATATACTGCAGAAGGAGGAGTCCCTCACCGACCTACAGGCCTACGGTACGTGTGTTTGATGTCGGTTGACTCGTATTCAACTATGGACCAGATATCTTAGGCCCCGATGGCAAACCGAACACAGAAAAATTCGAATGGAAGACTATTCCTCAAGGCGCGGCGAGGTGAGGGACTCTTTCTCAAGTCCAGGTTTTGGGATCTCACCTTTTACCATGTAGTACGGTTGCCGCGGCGTTTGACACCAGGTTCAATGGTTTGTTGCCCTTTTATAATTCCCATGTGGATTTAATAGATTGCCCCCAGGTATACCGGGCGCATATATTTCCGATTCAAATGAAGCAAACAAGGACATTGCGCCACACAGTTGCGACGCGGTGAGTCTTCAAAATGTTAGTCCGGAGCACAATTTGACGGCCGATGATTCAGGACAGTGCAGAACGACTGTGGTCGATGACGGAGGAGACAATCGGCGAAGAATTTGCATTCTGAGTACCGAAACCCGTCGATAAAGTGTGAATCCTGTGAATTGAAACGTTTCTGTTTTTGTGCCGCGTCGCCGGGGAGAGATGCCGTCGTGGCCAGCAGTGCCGAATGCCGGGATTGCGATGCAGAAGGATGCCGAAGCGCCATTGGCGCCCACATGACAAAGCTGACAGCGGAGCTCCACCGGCACCTTCAGGCTCTCATCTCCCACTCATCTCAATGCTGCCAGGCTGTTTCCTCTTGCTGTTCCAACTATTCTTCGCCATACCAAGCGCATCGCAGATCCCTCAGTATCCTCTCAGGTTCACAACTTATTGCGTGCTCCCACAGCACTGATATCCTCTTAGCCCACTTTCTGCATCTGTCGGAAAAATCCCAGTCGGCTTTAATCGGCATTGAACCGGTTCGAAGCTGTTGCATGGTCAAATGGCTTTAGGTGGCTTCGAACGCACAGGTCAGAATCACCAAACCACTTCCAAGCCACGGCGGGTGTTCCAAGGCGTGCCATGGTCTGGGGGTGCTTCAGGGCCATGCAACTGGTTCTATGGGCATCAAACCCACCTAGGGATCAAAAGCAAATGTACCGTTAATTTTTCTATTATTCGTACCATTCAAACAGGCAAGGATAGGCACAATGGAGACATATATTGCCAATTTACAAAGTACAGAAATGTATCTAGATGCCAGGACCGTGTCTGGCGCTAAAACTAGGGGCATCCGATTCAACGACGCACCCGGAAAATGAACATGGCAAATGTAGACTAAGGACAAAGATAAGTTGAAGAATCAGTGCGCAGGTAGGAGGAACACACCTGGAAGAACACCAGAGGGAGTCGGGACTCTAAGGAATTGTGAGCGAGCGAGCGGAGATGGGTTGGGTATCAACGTACCAGGGATAAATTGAAGCAATGAAAGGGGGCTCGGTGCACACACCTGGAGGGAGAAGGGAAGTGGGTGGTGGAACGAGAACAAGAGCGGTGGAGTCACAGAGTCACCGCCAGCTAATATACGCGGTGATCGGTGACGTCACCTGCTCCACGCTCCGCTCCACATCCTCTCTCGGGCAAATGCCCGTCCGTCTCGCACTGGGTCTCGCACGTCCACAACCTGCTGCCACAACGTGAAGTGCTTTCGCTCACCGCACCTCATCCACCATGACCCACTGGCATGTATCTGATTCCGAACCTGAGCGCGAAGCTCGCCGTTGAACACCCCAAAATTCATCTCCGCCGAGTGCACCCGCCGGGGCCGCCGCGGCATCGTACGCCGCTGTCCTCTGTCTCAAAATACTGGGACTAACTCCACAGACTACCTTTGAGAGGCGTCTCGAGGCTAGAAGGCGACATTGCGGAGGTTAAAAATATTTTGCAGCGCGTGCTATTTCAAAACTCCTGCGTACCGTACTGACATCCCAACAGAACGGAATCACACAAGCATACGGTCCCCCGACTCAACTCCTCCCCTGACACGCCGGCGCACCATCCACAAGCCACTTGACGCCACTTGACGCGGCGACGCCATAAAACCCGAGACTCCCATTTTGCGGAGCTTACTTATGGCGAGCACCCCGGAGCCGGACGAGATAGTGCGCGACCTAGCCCAGAGCCTTCAGCGGTCCTTGCGTCGGGTCCATCGGGGCAGCGACGCAGGTTGCGCCGAAGGGTAAATGAGTTTATGCAGCGATCCGAGTATTTTTTACATTGTCTCAGTTCAACTTGAATGCACTTGTTCCTACGCATTCAGAAGTGTGTGTAAAGGCATAAGTTGACGAACTAGATTCGGTATAAGTACATTCTTTCAAACTTTGACTCACGGGTGTAATTATATTTATTGTTCTTGTCTTCATCCTGAAAGACTGTATGCAAGAAGCACAGCTTCAGACGGCATGGAACAGCTTTGAACTCAGATTGCGGCTTCGAACGGCTTGGAACTGGTTCAAAGCCCCCCCGCCAGGCGTTCGAAGCACTCCCAAGCCGTTCAATGGCCCCATGCTGTCTGATGCCGTTGCAAGCAAAATGGGTTTTTTCCGACATCACTGCGTTCCCAGGGTCTCTAATCGAAGCGGAATTAGCCGCGACGATCTGTGATTAGCGACCTAATCAGAGTCTGATTAGATCACCTAATCAAAGTTTTGCCTACACCGCCATTTGGGGGACACATGGCCGCCAGGTGCAGCCAACATGTGTGTCACATGTCGACCGCGACTGGCGGCCAGGTGACGGTGGGCTGGCCTCTACGTTCAGTCGCCAATAGCGACATCGTGTGGCCAGTGCCAGCTGAACGCCAGCTGCCGGCGCACCTGCGATTCGCGTGTCGGCGCAGATGGCTTAGGATTATCGTTTCATTTATTTTACTCCTTCTAGTGCGCATGGAAGGGAAAATATGGTTGAATTAAGAATTAATCTACTGGGAGTATACAAATTGACCTATCAATTACCCCAACCGTCCGCACATCGATGCAGAATACGCACTTCACATGATACCGATGGATGCGGCAGAGGACATAGATCAACGAAATATTTGAGGAGTACCAAGTTGTCGCGGAATCGCAGATTGAAGATTGTCTGCAATATGATGTCTCGTGAGCGAGGACAAAGCGAGGAATTCGTTTGAAGGGTTGGAAGAACGCAAATCTTTTCAGAGTTTAGACCTTGAGCAGACTTGACGACTCGAAATATTGAAGGATACACAGAATGAATTTGATGGCTCCAGGCGGCTTCCTGAAAAGGCTTGGTGTGAGGGCTTGGTGCGCAATCGAGATTTCGAAGTGTTCGATGGCTCTTGACGGGGAGGGAGTTGAATAATTGAGGCGTGGCGGGAGAGTGTATACGTGGATAGAGGTTGTATGTGCGGGCATCTCCCGGCGTAGGCGAGGGTACAGTGGAGACGCCAAGAACTTTGTCATGTCGGATCCGCGAATTAAGGACCTTGGGATCCACGAAGGATTGGCCACGGTTGCAGGAGGCAGGTAAATCTTTGACGAGGGCCACTCGTTCGAAGGTCAGCCAAGGCATACGGAGGAAATTGGTGGTCTTGGTGCTGAGCGCGAGTGCGCGCTGAGAGGACCCATGGCGAAGAGGGAGGCAAAGAGAGAGGGATGGCATAGAGAGGTATGGTCTGCTCATGGCAGTGACCACACTGCTAGCTTGCGTCGACCCGAGCACAGCGGCTGCGCGAAATTGCTCCAAAGTGAAGATGCCTCGTATGAAGGCGACCGTCGACTGCCGTTGATTTATGTACGATGGCAGGGATTGTGTGAGTGTGTTGTTGAGGTGGACCCGCAATATAGCCAGCAGAGGCCCAAGATGAGGAAGAGAGCCGAAAGAGAGTGAAGGCTTAGGAAAGAGTCGACGAGAGAGACGGGAGAGACGAACCAACGCGTGACCTGTCAAGTCTGACGTGATGAGCCAAAGTGTACACAACAACGCGTCTCTTCAATTCGCTCGGTCAATTTGCGTTTTCGAACCTTGAACCAGACAGCGATCAATTTAATCCTCGGAGGACTCATGGCTCCGGATGGGCGTTGATTCAACTCGCCTTACAACGAGCTTCGGAGTGGCGGACGCCGCACTCGGAGTTCGCGAACTTCGGCCGGACATACTTCAGGACACCTTCAACTTGAAGTCCATTGCCGCAAAGCGATGGACTCCCTTCCACCTGGGTCTTCTCAAGTCTCTGACTGTTTCCAATCCTAGTCCTGTTGCCAGAGTTCGGCCCGTGCTTTAACGGGGTTTCGATGTACTTTGCAATCTCACTCCGAGCTTCCTTCAAATTGTTAAATAGGATTAAATTTCACTATCACTTCCTCAAACTACTAGAATCTGGATCGAAAAGTTGACAACAGCTGGGGTGAATACATACCCATCACCTGGCCGACCAGCTGTCGGTAAGCTGCAAAGCCAGCTGCACGGTACAGCTGCCCACCACATAGCTATGAGGTGTGAACACATTTCCCTCTAGCTGTCTGCGCGATGACAGTGCCAGCTGCTCTCAACGTGACTGCACTTTGGCGGTGTAGCTGCGACTTACTACGACTCGGTGAGCTAGTCGCACTCTGAATCCTCGCCTCGACGGAGCTAGTCAGACCCCACCCCGGCCCTGACTAGGTCGCCATGTTTTCACGAGAGTGCTGTAAGGCCACTGTAGTAATGCTAACTGGCGGCCGCTGATTTCCCATCAAATCACGTACAGTCGGTTAAATCAACGGTCCAGCCAAATATAAGCCAAATATATCAAAACCACGAACAAACTTCAACGCAAGTAGTGTTACTCAACGCCTGGGATGGCATCACATAATTGAACAGGTACAATTCGGACCTACGGAGACATAATGGTACCTAATCCAACTCTGACTAGGTGTGATTTGCCGCCTAGTCAGACCCTGTGATTAGCTAGTCTCTCTAGACAGACACTCTATAAGAAATGCGCTCGTACCCAAGGGGGTACCGGCATTCCAAAAAATATATATAGGGCCGTTTTTCTTTTTTCCGACTCGACCGCTGGACTAACTAACTAACGTAACGTTCCCACGCACCATATATGGTAATTTGTTACGTGTTCAAGTTGCCGATGAGCTGAAAAATCAATGCAGACCATCCATATTGAGCTCTTTTCGATGTATGATAGCAATTGCGGTATCCAACCCTCCAAAACAACCTGCCAAGATAAGTTTTGATCTTCCGAGAATTATCATCTCTCTTACCATATAAGGTCTTCAACTGAGGCAACAGGTGCAGATGAGTAAACAGGGCAGTTTGAAGGCATACAGCACTGAGAGACCAAAATCAACTGTCCCAGGGCTGGTCAAACAGCATTTCCCGGCCAAAAAGTGGTGGTTGACTTTCTTTTTTTCCGGCCTGGCGGCCGGACCAACTAACCAGCCCTTAGTCGCCGGTTTGAATGCCGGTACCCCCTTGCTCGTACCTCGCGTTATAGAGTCTGTTAGTTACCACGTCAAATAAGCGGCGTCCAACGTTATCAAAATTGATGGCCGATGCACGACCAAATAACACGTACATTTTACTCTATTTCACGCGTCGACGCCGGATGAGACGTGACATTTGGGAGTAAGAGTCATTGGCTACCCTCCCGAGTGTCCCGCTCGAGGATTAGAGGGTCCACGGCCTTCTTGCGCCCAGTTCGGACATCAGGCGCTCTTTTCGGCCGAAACGGGGGAGGAAATTGTAATTTCAGTAGTTTAGCCAGTCTTCTCCACAGATTGGCCGCAGATATATTGTGTCATACAATAGCAGGCATTTATGATATAAAAACACACATCTTTGTGTTCGCGCCGCGTCAGAACAGGTCAGAACGCATTAAGGGACCATTCACGTGGTTTCCCAAAATGGAAAGCTTACATAATAACCCTGGTCGCCTACTACGATGGCGTGGTAACCACAGGACTAGTGATTAGCGGGGCACGGAACGCAGTGCATACGATGACGGCCTATTTACACCCATGGAGGACATGGACACGCTCTCTGGAACGGAATTCACCGTTTTGAGCCATCCAGCCTTCCCCAATTACAATGTCCGCATCAAGAGCAGTCCATTCTGCGATCCGACCTAGTCTGTAGTTAACCGCGCGACCGATGCAAGGTCGCCAGATTATTACCAATGTTTTGCCGCGTGATTACAAATAACTTTTCCCCTCCCTTCCCACTGCTCCTTACATCCTCCAGCAGTTGAAATTCAACCAAATCGGTACACTCTACCACCTTATGAAGGTATTTGACCCTTCAGAATATTTTTATTCTATGGCTTTGAGCTTGAACTAATATCTCAGTGTTTGGCCCATGCCGTCGGCATGCCGGGCATCAAATCTCGGCATCCTCGTTCTTGAAGCTTCGCAACGAGATTTAGCTGCAGAGAACACTTGGGTCGATATACTGAGGGTCGTAGATGCCGTAAGTCAACGAAAAACGCGTCGAAGGACTCACCTCAACGCCCGAGAAAATTTGTGATTTGTCATAAGCGGGCGAGCGATCAACTGAACACCCTAATCAACAGACTACAACTTGCGAGGTACGAGCAAAATGTTGTAGCGTCTGTCTACGAGAGACTAGATCCGACCGTCAAGTACGTGTCATGACACGATGCACTTCTACCTCATGGTCACTTCTTCAGGACGTATACTGGCTATATCGATATAGAAGCCCGCCACATCTTCTTCTATTTTTTTGAAAGCAGAAACGATCCCGACAAGGACGACGTGATTTTCTGGACTAACGGCGGTACGGACTATATGAATATTTTGGGAGATGCTCGAGAACTCATTTATTGCAAGGGCCCGGCTGCAGTTCGAGCTTAGTATTGTATATGGAGCTCGGTATGTCACACTCGACTCCCCGCGCGCTCAACACCAAAACTCCTACCAAGGACCTTGCCGGGTTTCGCCGGTATGTTGCTGAAATTGACTCTTGTATGACTCTAAGCTTGGTCCCTAAGGACGGCAACGGCACTTCGTTCCATCCCGAGAGCTGGAACATCAACAGCAATATCTTTTTTGTGGATCAACCCATCGGGGTCGGCTTCTCGTACGCTGATTACGGAGAAACTGTGGTCTGTATCTGTCCATTTGAGTTGTTATTCAAGTTGAAATAACTCCAAGGGCACCACCGAAGAGGACGCCAAGGATATTGCTGCTTTCGTCTTTATTTTTTTTGAACATTTCTCCAAGTTCAAAGGGCGCGCTTTCCATATGGCTGGCGAATCCTACGGCGTGCGTTGGACGCCCTTCTCGTTGCGTGGATCCATAGGTTCTCAAATTCTCGAATCTTTAGGGTCGTTACGTCCCCGTTTTTGCGGCAGAGGTTTACGACCAAAACGCCAGACTGGCTGCAGCGGGCTACACCCCGATCAACCTCAGCTCGGTGATGATTGGTTTGCAATATGGTTCAGTTACAAAGATGACAACCGAGTTCTTTCGCAGGCAACGGAATAACCGACTTCTACCACCAGACGAGCTCCTTGTTCTACATGCAGTGTACTCCTGCTTCTCTGCCTCCAACCCTGAGTATCGCGTGAGTGGAATTCCGGCGATTCTTTCCTATAACTCAAACGACCGAAATTCTAGGGAGTGTGTTCGGATGAAGTCAATGGTTTGTTCCCGCGAGTCGCGGCAGGGTGCCACTGTTTCTAACGATCACAGATCCCACACTGCGAGCAGCGTCTCAAAGAGTCATGCGTCGACCTGTTCGATGCAATTGATTGTGCGGCGGCGGTCAGTTTCTGTGAGGACCACTTCCGCACGCCGTTTTGGAAATCTGGTGAGCACGGAAATTTGCTGGCTGAACATTGGTTCAAAATCCCTACATAGGTTTGAATCCGTATGATCTGTCCAAGTCCTGCAGCCTTGAGGCACTGGAGGTCGATTTCTGTTACCCCATCACTGCGTATGTTCGCCTTGAACTTTGAGTCTATATTAATACCTAAATAACACTCACCAGAGATATCCGCGCATACCTCTCCCGCCCCGATGTCCGTACAGTGCTCGGCGTCGATCCCGCCGTCCCCGCCAACTTCTCAAGCTGCTCGCTTTCTGTCACCGCAGCGTTCTACGCGCAACTGGACGTTCTCCGCAGAACAAGCGACCACATTGGCGCGCTCCTCGAACATGGCGTACGAGTGCTCATTTACGCTGGAACATACGACTGGATCTGCAACTGGGTTGGAAATGAACGCTGGACGCTCGCGCTTGAGTGGAGCGGACAGGCGGAATTCAATGCGGAGCCACTGCGACCGTGGGCAGTTGGCGGTGATTTTGCCCAGGGGCGTGCTGGCCTGGCGCGCGGCGCACGGGGGTTGACCTTCGCCACGGTTGATAAGGCGGGGCATATGGTGCGTTTTTTTTCTTCTTCTATCGGTACAGCGCGCAGACTTACTTTAGTCTCAACAAGGTTCCGTATGACAAGCCAAAGGAGGCGCTGGATCTTTTACAGCGTTGGCTCTCTGGGGACGGTTTCTGATACATCTCTCAGCATCGGGGAATCCACAGTGGAAATATAGGAAAGCATCTCTCGTTGATTAACCGGTATCGTACATTCTCTATGGTGCATAGAGTTTTTCCCAAAATTCCAATTGAAGAAGACCCTCTATTGGAATAGAGTAATAATCTGAGGCATAACGGCGGGACGAGTATGATAATGGAGTGGTTCCTCCATGGAAGAAATGCCGGAATAATATTGGGGTTCCACCACTCCCTGTGGCACTGCGGAATAATCGTTTAGTTTTATTCGCGCGTGTTTTTGCGGTGCTTACCGCCATAGGGATTCACGCCCCCTCCAAATGTAGACAAGCGCCAATCGCTCAACGCAAGTCGCGCTTCCTCCGTCTTGCCTAAATCCACGTGCAGGGGGAGGAGCCGCAGCTGCGAGGTGAAGTTGCGCAGCTCCGTCCGGGTGCAAGGCTCCAACAGCAACAGCCTTTCGACTCCCGGGCGCAGTTGCTGCGGCGCATCAGTGTAGCTCGGACGGGGCGCAGCTATTCCCATCACGTAGGCAAGCTGCATCGTGTCGCCTATGCGCCTCGCGATGTCAAAACATTGCAAGATGCGGAGGCGCAATAGGTTCGGATGGTTATGTGCCAGGGTGGATGCGAAACCCGGAGCGAGGGCGTTCTCTGTGATGTTCAGAGCGCTGAGCCGGGGTGCGAACGTTGGGGAAATAGGGACTTGGTATGGTCCCTGGATCGTTAAGCGTTCCAGAGCGGGAAACGACCCTTGCAAAAGTGTCGGATCGGTTCCCGCCTTGACACTGACTACAGAGAGCAGTTCCACCGTCTCCCGGGCCATGGATAAGAGTTCCACCAAATGGTGTTTTAAATCAGAGGGATAAATCCAGTTGCGAATCTCATCGGCCTCGGTCCGGTGAGCACGCATCTCTGCTCTCAGCGCCTCGTAGTCCTCCCTCGTCGCGGTGGCGGCCGCAGCAGGGTCTCGGAACGTCACTAGGCGCGGAAAACGTGGGGGGACATCCAGCGAAGCATAATCGTAGATGAATAGGGATCGTATTCGGCGCAACTCCGGTGGAATCGACCGCAAGCGGACCACAAGCTTGTGGATCTGAACGGGTCCAGAGACTGCAACAGAGTGGTATCGATATGGGGCAGACACGTCGCGGATGCGCTTGGACACTCGGCTCAGCGAACGGCCAGTGGCCCCGTCATCTCTGCAGGCAATCCCGTAAATCTTGGAGTGCAGCTCTGGGGGAAGGGCCTGCATGAGGGATGGTGGTTTGAAGAAGGTAACACAGTTTTGACGTTTCGAGGCGGTGTTATATATTCAGATTGGATCAGCATTGATTTTCGGAAGAAAAGCCGATAAGTAGTTCGCACGAAGCCAGGGTACATCTTGACATGAAGGGTAAATAAACTTCGCCACGTCTAAGGTTTGTGGTTTTTTATTATTTTCAACACAATTCAATAGGCCTTCCCAGTACTATATCATGGCCTGAATTCGACGATAATCAAGCGGTGTCATCATAAGGAATTACAGCTCTTTGCATAAGTAATGGCACTACCCCTATTTTTAGAAGAAAGAGCATTTTGAACCCTACCGGGTTTTTAGCTCATTCCTCCCTCATCTCTCAATGGATCAGCTTGGTTCTGGGTGCATTAGAGAGTGGGTAAGCGGGGCTTTGAATTCGTGTCCATCTCCAGTTCTAACTCATCGGAGCTGGTGGCCCTCAAATTCACCCCTTTCGATTCAACCACAACTTGTTAATTGAATAACTCCATGGTTTTTCATTCAATTTACTCAATTCCAGCGGTAGTGGAGTCCATAAATGGAGTCAATCGTCCTAGATAGTGCAGATTGTGTGAGGTCTACCCGGCACCTGGGTTAGATCCTGTTAAACGGAAAATTCCGAAAGGCGTGGGAACCTCGGTTGTGCTTGGCACAAACCATTATGTCTTGTCCACGAAACCTTGGCTCGGCTTCCCCCTTCAGTATGAACCCATTTTGATGCAAATCGGTTGGAAAATGAGCGAGTATTAGAGTTTGCAATTTGGGACTGGCACCACTAAGGCTGATTTTTGGCACAACTGAAAACTTTGACTTAGAGGGTGAGGCCCAAGGCAATTGAAAGCCCCGCTTACCCACTCTCTAATGCACCCAGAACCAAGCTGATCCATTGAGAGATGAGGGAGGAATGAGCTAAAAACCCGGTAGGGTTCAAAATGCTCTTTCTTCTAAAAATAGGAGTAGTGCCATTACTTATGCAAAGAGCTGTAAAAGGGAGTGTATTGCTGTCACAACAGGGTTAATTTTTAATTTTTAATTCCAACTTTAGCCAGAGTTTGTTTGCGTATGCGTGACACGCTCAATCAACGTGGATAGTCATGTGATAGCACCGCCACCGGCCCACTTGCTTTCCAGGTCAGTGTTGTAGTTAAGGGTCTTATTAAGGGTACTCCCCAAAATTAAGGCCTTAAGTCTTGTTAAGACTTATTAAGGGTGCTCAAATTAAGGGTCATCTTAAGGGTTAATTCCTAAAATAGCTGTGCCCGGTCCCTACGCAAATATAGTGCAAAAGCAGAGTATTAACCTTCACATGTCACAATCCGCCCCAGAGCCCTCCTGAGCACCGGAGTCGGGCTCCTCGTCACTATGCTCAGCTGCAGGAGGTTCCATCATTGAGATTTCCGCTGCTTTGAACCGTGGGAGAAAATATCTTATAACCGTTGAACAGACCATCAAGCTGTGAAATTATGCTTCAAAAATGCTATGGTTTGTGTTGGGTCTGCAGGACAGATGATATATGGAGGTGAGAGCACTGACTGAATGTTTACTGCAGTGATTACTGTTTGATGGGAACATGTTAAGGCTTAATAAGGGCTTAAGTTACGACCCGCCCCATATTAAGGGCTTAGTCTTAACATGTGTTAAGCCCTTATTAAGACTAAGCCCTGAGCCCTCAACTGCAACACTGGCCTTCCTCCCCTCATCTCCCACGTTGGTGTGCTATGGACCCAGTATTCCCACCAGAACTTGAGCGCCTCATATTTGAGACTGCTGGGTGTCTTCACCGAGCTATGATCCCCACATTACTCCTTGTTGCACGACGGGTTCAAATCTGGTACCGCCTTCAAGTTTCTTGTTTCGAATCCTCCCTAATAAAAACCTTAGGATACAGCCGTTATTGTTCGAGGTTCTTTGGGTTGACAATAGCAAACACACAACTGACGCCATCTTGGCGGCCATACACTCCAAACCTACGGTTTTCAAGGGTGTCCGCCATTTATTTCTCGATTCCCCATCTCCCTTGTCCCCGGCGGATGCTCGAGAACTCCTCGCTATTCTATTCTATTCTATTCTAATTTCTATGTAACGCCGTACCTGACCCGAGGGTTACGCGGCAGTACTCTACGCGAAGTAGGTAGGGGTTTTGAGTAGCTATAAGGGTATTCTAAGGTGCTTGTTTATCTAAATGGGAGAGAAAAAGGAAAAAGTTGGACGCGGGATGGGAAATAGGGCGTGGTAAGTAAGACTGTATGGAGTGCGTCGTGTACAAATGTGGATGGGGACGTCGCATGTTGGTGTTCTGCGGGATGGCGAGATTAAGTCTCAGGAATATTGTAAAGGGAGAGAGAGGAGAAAAGGAGAAAGAGCTCAGCTAAATCTACGCGTATCGGTGATAAAACGGGCAGTGGCTTTGAGTAACTTGGGGTTGGTGAGGAGGGATCGAACGTCAACTGCTCCCAGAAGACCGGCGCTATATGATGCATGCTGAAGCGGGGGACGTAGGTGCTCCCACGCCGGGCAGTGCAGCAGAAAATGTGCGCGGGTCTCGTACGCGGCGCCGCAGGCGTCGCACGATGGCGACGGGGCGAGGCGGCATCGGAAGCGGTGGGCATTGAGAGCGGAAAAGTCGGTACGTAAGCGCGACATGAGGGAAATATCAGCCCGGGATGCCGAGGAGGTGTATGGCGAGCGGAGGATGAGGGAGGGTGGTGAGTTATCGATTTCGCGCAGCCCGCGGCCGGTGGATGAGAATTTCCACATGATTCCCCACTTCTCGAGGATGGAAAGGTCGATACGACGTTTACACGAGGTGAGGGAGATGGCGAGGGACTGAGACGGGGGGAGGCGGGTGGCGGCTTTCGCCGCATCGTCCGCGATGAACTCCTCGCACTCTGCAATGGCCTGCTGGGCTTTGCAGCTATCGGACGATATGCGGAGCCAGGGCTGCTTTCCACATTGACCCAAATACAAACCCGCCGCCTTGTCGTCGATCTGTTTCAGCTGTTTGAAACGCGCCCCGTCGACTTGGGACTTTCACCGTTCTCCCATGTTACCCATCTGGACCTCCTTGGTGACCCAGACTCGAGGATATACTCACAGCTTCCGCGCCTCCCCGCGCTGACACATTTGTGCTTGAATGGCGACATCGAAGAGGGTGTATTCCACGACCTTCTATCCACTTGTGTCGCCCTACAGCTCCTCGTCAACCTTTGGTCAGAGGGGCAACGGGATATTGCACAACAACGTGCCTACGACACGCCTTTCTTGGACCCGCGATTCGTAGTAGGAGTGTTCGCAGCCTATTGGGTGGATTGGCAGGCGGGGGCGTACGGTCGTCGGGACTTCTGGGTTGCGGCAGAGGATTTCGTCGCCCAAAAGCGAAGGGGAGAGATTCCTGGTAGGCTTCTTCTATTAAGTGTCTCACAATAATTGGAACCCGCATTTACAGACGAGGTGTATTGGATGGGTGTCTACTCTCCCGAGTAATTACCTCTGGCTGTCAGCATTTATTTCCGTTCTCGCGGGTGTCACCTTCGGAAATCTATTCCTCGTCTATGCTCGTCGAACGACGACGCCCGCTTAGGGACTTGGCTTGAACGCGCAATCAAATCCTCGCCAAAATCTTCCTGGCGTTCCGCGACATGATCCTCGCGAATTATTCTCGCTCCTTATCCGATCTACTCCCAATTTCGCAAGTGTGCGGGCGCTGGCGCACTATTACGCACTGCACTGGGCCGCTTTGGACGCATATAGTGTTGAATTTTCACTCAAAGAGGCATTCTCGTTGTCTTGGCAGAACCTGACCGACATCGACTTTGGCCATGTAGGCCTGAGCGTATACGACACAGCTTACATCCTCTCGATGTGTACCAGTGTCAAGAAGCTGAGGTTCGCCACCGTCGCCGACATGGGCACGTCCATGCCGCCCATCAAACGCGTCCGTCTGCCAGTTACCACACTCGATTGGCACGGTCTCGACGTCGACTCGCTGTCCATCTTCGAGCCGCTTGTCCTCCCACAGCTCACTTCGCTCGAGATGTGCGAAGGCTGCGGCGCCAGCCTCTTCTGCCTCTACGAGCACTCCAAATTCTCCCTGCATTCCCTCTGCCTCGTGTTTTTCCACCTCCCGCTCCCGGAATTTTCCGCCTTCTTGCGCTCCATGCCATCGCTGACCTCCCTCGAGCTCCGCATGTCCCTCCCCATATCTACCGAGCTTCTCGAGCTCCTCACCTACGATGCGCTCAAACCACTGCTGCCTCGGCTGGAGCGCTTAACTCTCTGTGACCACGCGCAGAGTCATGGGGACTGCGTGATGCTCAACATGGTTGAGTCGCGCTGGCGCACAACACCGCTCACCGACGTCCGAATATACACCACTCGAGGAGCGTTCGTGAAGACGGATGTACGAACTGCACGGAGAGCCATTTTGGACCGGTGATCAAGCTGGTGGAGGCGGGGTTGAAGTTTTCGTACGACTGCGAATGAGGACGGTCTCTAGGTTTGCAAAGTTTGATTTCTTGAGTTTATTGTTGACGTTAGCCTCGATGTCGCAGCCAATCCGGCGAATCTCAACAGATGCGACACATTACGGTGACAAGCACTCGCAATTGAGATGCATTATCGTATACCTCGTCGCTCATTGTACCCTTTTCTCGGTCCCACTCCGATCCCACTGTAGACTCGTTAATTTACGTGGTATCTCGGAAGAGAGGATTTTGAGTGAAGTTCCCTGAAAAAGCCTGCCACTTTCGGCAGTTCAAAGCAAGGCGTTAAAAACTCGTGAAAAAGCTGGCAGTGGATTCATTGGTGATATACATTTATTTTGGGGATATTATGGTATACAATGGCTCGAGTTGGATAATTAAGTGGTCAATGGCTCCCTGCCACAGGTTCGCGGTTTTGCGGGAGAGCGAGCGTGACATAACATCTGTCAACTGGTGAACGAATCAGAATGAAGCGCTATGACAAAAGGCTTGGTAGGACGTACGACCAGTGCGCTCTCAGTGCGCTCTCAGGCGAAGTACTCCATGTGCTGAGAATGTGCGGCGACGATGCGCTCGGGATCGGGCAGGTCGAGGGAGACGACACTGCTCCGTTTCCGGCGGGGAAGGTTCCCGACGGTGGGCTCCAGAGCGCCTTTGGCGCGGATGGGAGGGAGCGCGGGGCCGAACGAGAGCCACAGCGTGAAGCCGCAGCGTTCGCGGAGGGAACCACGGCGGCTAGGCGGGGTCACGGAGGATATGCTCGAGGTCGATATCGAAGGTGCTACGGAAGCGGGGGAGGCGAATATAGCCGACATTTTAGGGAAATCGCTGGGAGACTCGTGAGAAATGAAGTAGAAGGTAGGAATTGAAGGCAGACATACAGTGGTTGTGGAGGTTGTGTGGTTTGGTTGAGTGTTCGGAGGGTGTTTGTTACTTCTAGGGAGTGAAGGGGGGTCAATTTATATAAACGAGAAATAGGGGGTGAGACAATTTTTGCATCCGCAGTTTCAGTGTTCCGCGAATTGGGACTGGTCTGGACTCCTCTAGGCCATTCCACCCGTCGCGGATGCTGGGGCAAGTCTCAGACATTACGCAATCCCACGGAAGTAAAGGTCTGGCAGGAGCAAGATTTCCGAAAAAGAATAGGGGCCTTATTCACTTGACAATCCAAACCGACAACCTCTTGAAGAAGCTGTGTACATTGATTGGGCTCACTTTGTACATAAATGATTTTATCTTCAGGAGCTTCCATTTTCGGCCGCGAGCGGTTGTTTGTTTGTGGTTGCTTTCCATCACCCTCCATTCCTCACACACCGCTTGCTTCTCACCACCATGGCAAGTTCCCCTATGGCTCGTCCCGCGCGCTCTAACCCCCGTATTCCAGGCGCGTAATCAAGAAAAGGCGCAGTCAATGCTCTACCGCTTCCGCGAGGCGCAGGCGGGCGAGCTGGGGCTCGGTACGCGCGGAGACCGCCGTCCGCGCATGGCCAGCGCGTGCAAGAGCTTGCGGGAGTGCGAGCGGTGGCGCGGGGAGCTTTTGCGCGAGATCAGTCGAAAGGTAGCGAAGATCCAGGACGGTTAGTTCTCCCTTCTTTTTCTGGCGCTGAATTAATTGACAATTAACTCGTTTTTTTATTATGCAGCGGGTCTGAGCGACTACGAGGTGCGGGATCTGAACGACGAGATCAACAAGCAGATGCGCGAGAAGCGGCATTGGGAGAACCAGATCGTCGCGCTCGGCGGGGCGAATTATCGGCGGAATGTAGCGATGCTGGATGATGACGGCAAGGAGGTCCCCGGGACAAAGGGATACAAGTGCGTACATATTCTCCCATCGTCTCTTCATAGTTCCGAGTTAACGAACGCGGACTTTTAGGTACTTTGGTCGTGCAAAAGAACTCCCCGGCGTGCGCGAACTCTTCCAGAGTCGGAAGAAGGACGAGGAGGAGGAAAACGCCGCGCTGGCGTACTACAAGAAATTCCAAACGCAAAATCAGGCGTACTTCGGCGACTTCGACGAGACGGACGGGGAATTGCTGAAGTACGAGCAGGCGGCGCAGGATGAGGGTATGTTACTTTCCTTCTTCTCGAAGCCCCCTTTTCTTCGTTTCTCGTCAAGAAATCCATTTCCGCGCACGTACTGACTCCGCGTCCGCAGAATGGGAAGAAGCAGCAAGCGAGCTACGCTCGACGCTCGGGTTGGCCCCCGACGCGCCTCTACCGCGACCCACCCTACCGCCCGCGGCCGCAGAACCGGAATCGGGTACCAAGCCGGAGGAGGGGGACGTAGCCATGTCGGACGCGGACGCAGAAAAGGTGCCGCCGCCGACAAACGCCCAGATCCTGGCCAAGTTCATCCCGTTCCTCACTGCGGAGATGCTCGAGGTGCCGAAGCTTCCGACGCCCGCGGAGACGGAGGCGGTGCTGCTTGCGCTCCGGAAGCAGGCGCTGGTGGAGGAGTACTTTGGTAAGGAGGAGTGAGTGGGTCGAGGATGATACTACGAAGCTGTTGTATTCGGTGGAATTGTATACTTGATTCTTCGTGGTTGCGCGTTCTGTTTTGGCTTCGTGTTGGTAGTCTGTCTGGCCAGCAGCGGAATCCGACGGTAGAAAATCCAGATTGAGAGCAGGTGCGAAACTCAGTCTCCTGCCAAAGTCATTTCGCAGATTATAATTATTCCTTCCGTCTGGCTAGCAGAGGAATTGACGATGGAAGAAACTGACAGTGGTTCATGCGGAGAACTGACCATGACTCCAAGTATAGTGTTGCTCCTGGGTCTTCAGCGGTCTCCCGTTCATGAACGCGCGCCACCCATCTTGACAGCAGATGCAACGCTGAGGGTTACTTTCACCCAACACAACACGCCGCACACCAACGGTAAACTATTGTTCCGACGCTACCTGTAATGTACTTAGAGCTTCGCCTTCCTCAGCGCAGCGAATTTGGGTACTCGGCGAGCTTTTGCAGCAGCGATGCTCTCCGGGATGTCCTGGTGTCCGAGATTGCATTAGATTATGCAGAACTCACCCACAAGGGACGGAGGAAATGGAATAAGACGTACGTGCGTTTGGAGCGCAGCCGCATTCCACGCTGCGGTATATTCGAGGTTGTCCGCGACACTGCATTATCGATAAATTCCCAGAAAAACGGCGCCGTTCAAAAACAGAAATCCGACTAACCTATGGTCCCTCGAGTGCAACAAAATGCGCTTCGTACCGCTCACAGCCACGGGGCTCTTCCCTGCAATGACACCCGCGAGAGCGAGCGCGGCGGCGACGACCTCATCACGGCCGCCGGGGACGACGCGCGAAACGAGGCCGAGGCGCTCCGCGTCGGCGGCAGAAAACATCGCGGTAGAGTAGGCGAGCTCGCGCATGAGGGAGTGGTTGCCGATAATTTTTGGGAGGTAGGCGAGGGTACCGACGTCTGCGGCCAGCCCAATGTCGACTTCCTGTGTGTGTGCGGGTGATTTAATTTAGTATCAGTGAAATTAGGTAGGAATGTGAGTGAGGACCTTGATGCTGAACTGCGCGCTCTCGGCGGCGTAGCGGATATCGCACGCAGAGACGATATCGATGGCGAGGCCGAGCGCAAGCCCGTGTACGGCGACGATCACGGGGAAAGGACACCGCTCCGGTGCACCGATGGCGTGCTGGAAGGCCTTCATGTCCTGCCGCAATGCCAGCGCGCTTCGTGCCCCGTCGGCGTTCGTGACTCCTCCGAGCCCGCCTTCCGTAATTTTTGCAGCATCCGCGACTATAACCTGAATTTAATGTCAAAAGGCATGGAATGGGATGGGACCTACGGTCGATTCCAGCGGTGAATAACTTGGGCAGCCCGGAGGATACAACGGCGGCGCGGACATCGCGTCCCTCGGTGGTGATGCGGTCAAATAGCGCACCGTACGCTGACCAGAATCTGCCGTAATTTAACATCCAAGTCCAAAATAATTGAAGAGACACCTACTCGACGGAGAATGCGTTTACCGGTGGTCTACAGCGATGTAAGTCCTACCAGTGTGCGAAATGGATTTACTTACCTTGCAAACTCAATGTGCAGAACATGTGGCGCTGGTTCAGAGACCTTCAGCCACTTTGAAGACAGGTCCGCTGCAAGCGACATGGTCGTTAGGAGCAAGTCGTGGCGGCGATCACTCGGCACGCGAATTTCACGTGCAAGAATTTTCAACCGGAAGGTAGTGTGTTGAAGACTTGGATGCTGAGGCTTGCGGGTTGGACAACTACTCAAACCTTACCGGTGGTCAATAGTAAAATCTAGGAATCGAATCTAAAGCTTGGCAAGTTGGATAACACACGAAAACTCCGAGTCGAAAACTCAACAATCTGGACCCTCACGGTGCATGACTCTCCAAAAATTGTTGATCAACGGGAGGATAGGCCGTAGAGCGACTATTAAACGCTGGCACCCTTCTCCAGAAGCAAAGCCACAATCTTCTCATGACCACGACGGTTCGCCGCCTGTAGCGCGCTTCCGTACATGGTTCCCTCCGCATTCACCTTAGCGCCGTTGTCGATGAGCAGCCGGACAATGTCGACATGGTCACCCCACGATGCTTCTTGCAACGGTGTGGCAAAAGGTGAGCCTTGCACATTGACATCGGCCCCATGCTCGATGAGCAGCCGGGCTACGTCGTAAAGCCCCCACGCCGCGGCCGCTTGCAATGGGCTACCAACCAAAGTGTACCCGAGGTCGGCACCCTTCTCGATGAGTAACCTGGCAATATTTTCGCGCCAGAGAGAGACTTGCAATGCGCTTCCGTACTCCCTGCCGAAATTACCGCCCTGAGCGTTCACGTCTGCTCCGTTATTGATCAGTAGTCGGACGATTTCTTCGTGGCCTTGGACTACCGCTGCGTAGAGGGCACTCCCATATTCGCCGCCCTCCAAGTTTACATCGGCTCCGATATCGATAAGCAGCCGGACGACGGCTTCATGGCCGTCATACGCTGCTGCCTGGAGCGCATTGCCAAAGGGCCCCCTGTCTCGACAGTTTACATCGGCCCCGTGGTCGATAAGCAGTTGAACGAGGGTCTGATGGTCCCAATAGGCGGCTACTTGGAGAGCGCTCCCAAGCCTCCCTGCCCTCAAGTTCACGTCGGCGCCCTTTTCGAGGAGGAGACGAACGATGTCCTCGTGCGCGCTGGGCGACACTCCCTGGAGCGCCGATCTTCCATGTGCAACGGTCACTTCAACCACACCCGCCCGGTCAATATCGAGGGAAAACGGCGTTTCCGAAGTGCGTCCCATGGACACCGCAGCTTGCAGTGCCGTCCCGTATCTCCCGTCGTCAAGTGTGGCGTTGACATCGATGCCGCCCTCCTCGATGAGCAGCCTCACCATCGTCAGGTGCCCATAAAAGCACGCTGCACACAACGCACGAACTTCATCCCCCGGTGCCGCACCCCGCACCAACAGCGTCCGCGCGATGTCAACCAGGTTGAACGCCGCGGAAATCCAGAGTGGCGAGGGCGGGCTCGGCCAGTCCGGATAATTCCAGGGCGGTATCAAGCGCCTACCCTCGTCACGCCCGCTGTGCGTATACGCCGCCGAGTCCCAGAATTGCTTCCAGACCTGCGCGCGGGGGAGGAACGCCAAAATCAGATCGCGCAAATCTGCCTCCGGGCGGCCCACCGCGTGGACGAGGCAGTACTCTCCGTATGCCACGAATGGGTGCCGCGCGAGCAACTGCTTCGCGCGTGTGGAGTGGTCGTATAGCGAGTACTGTGCCGGGTCGGGGAGGGCGTGAAATGTGTCGAAGGAGAGGTACGTCAGGGACGCGGCGGTGATATCCAACTGGGCGTCCGGGAACTCGGTAGGCTGAATGCGGTCAAAGTAGTGCTGCGTTGTATAGTGCACGAGCCGGACCACGGACATCGCCGCATCCACAATGATCAGGCCAGAGCACACGGAGAGGACGATGTCGATATCTAGCATGTTGTCTATATCCAGGGACGCGGCAGAGGGTTCGATTGCGAGGGCCTCGCATAGCTCCGCAACGGTGAGAAGGCGCTTGGCGTACGCTACCCAGGTCAGCGTGAGGCGGGCGAGTTGCTTGTCGTCGTCGTTCTGGGAGTTGATGCGTCCCATAGCGTCGTCGTAAGTGTGATTTAAATCGGTGGGCAGATTCTGGAGAGCGGTTCGAACTGCCTTGACGGTACTTTTGGTGGCGAGAGATTCGATGTGCAGTTTTGCAAGTAGGAACCTGGGGTAATCGGTGTCAACTTTCATTTGCGGAAACAGCAACGCACATCCCGTCCACATTCCGGATGATTGTACTCCGGATCTCTTCCTCCAACTCGGGTCGGGAGTGGATATGCCTCGATAAGCGGGATGATTTTGACATCTGCATCTCGACATATTTACCAATATCCGCCTCCGTAGCACGAATCTCCAGTGTTTCAAATTTCTGAAAGAACGGATCGAGGGTGAGATGCGGACGCGAGGTGAGCATCAGGTTGACGCTCGTCGGGCCATGAATCGCCGTCGACAGGCACTGGAGGAGGATATTACGCTGATCCTCGGGATATTCATCCAGCGCGTCTACAACGAGATACGTCTTGGAATATTGCCCCAAAACGGAATTAAGGGCTGTGGACACATCGTCCAGCGAGGGACGCGTCGCCCGCTCGCGACTGCGATCGTATAGCTCAAGAACCACACGGGAGATGGGTTTGCCGACGACCAATTGTTTCCAGAGCGCGCCGAGGAGATGCAAAGGAGTCTGCGTTTCTGTTTCCTTGTGGTTCAAGTAAATGCAAGCAACCCCAGTGGTACTCTGCCTTGATTGGGACTCGAGATAGTCAACCACCTTCGACCTATTCAACAATATCAATCAGTGGATTATTCTCAAGGATGGTCGAACGCACGAGAGCACTGTCTTTCCAGCACCAGCTGCAGTTGAAAAGTAATTCAGGCAAAGGGCGAGACAGACAAGACGTAGAACAGACGCACGCATACCGCGGCACCACACGACGCATCCGGCACCAGATTCCCAGTCTTTGAAGAGCGGATCCTCGAACAGCCATTCGCCGGTTCCAGCTTGCCAGGTGCCAAGTATATCCGCTTGCCGCTGAAAGAAATTCAATGGCGTCATCCACTGCATGATCTCGGTGCGCTGTGCGGCTTCCTGGATTTCAGTGTTTTGCTACTAGTTGAAGAGGATACACACAGTCTATATTATTTTGTTGCTCACGGCTAGCGCGGTCGATTCCCGCCAAGATTTCTGAATGGGAAGGTTCGATGTATGCGGAGGTGCGTTCAGCTTGGACTTACGTTCGTGAGCCAGTCTTTGCTGCTCGGAAACGTCGTCGAGGGCGTTGATGATATCTTATTCCTCCCATAAAAGCCTCGGTTAGACGAAAAAGCCTAGAGTCAGTATTTTTACGCACTACCGTGTTCCTTGCGTTGCCGCTGGCCCATATCCCTGATGTGGCGAATCAGCAACCCCTGGTACATCGAGCCGGACTACAAACCAGATATCTAATAGAAGCCAAGAGTTGAGCAGAGATTTGAACTGCTCAAACTTGGTAAGATACTCCTTCGCCTCCGTTTTACTCCACATGGTCCAAGATAGTCGTTTCGCAAACTTTCCCAGCGCCCCGTCCGCAGGTCTTAGCTTCTTCGTAAAGCCCTCCATCGTCGTTCTAAAAGCGATTAGAGGGTTCTGCATTTCTTGTATAATACTCCCAGATGGGTTTTTGTCCAAGCGAGTCTGCAGCTGAGCGAGAAGCGCGCGGAGGTCGTCCATCTCCCAGAGAAGCCTCCGCTGTTCCTGGGGTGCATGGCGGAAGTCTTCGATGTATTCACGCGCTTTCAGCGCAGTATCGACGAGTTGGATTAGGTTGACGACGATACCCAGTGTCGCAAAAGCTTCCGCCATGGTAGTGAGTCTGTGAGAGATCCGATGTGGCAGTGTTCACTGTTGATGGCTTGGCAAGCGTTAATGTGGGCGCTTAAGCCATCACAACTAATATTCTTAGTCCTTCCTGCCTTCTACATTTTTAAGCCATGCTACAGTCTCAGCGTAAGTCCAATACCGTCGCTTACTGAGAACACAGTTAGCGGCATCCTACGGCGGTGTGATAGAACATCAGGCCGAGTTTGAGAATCATTGCCAGATCGGGAATTGTGAGAACGACATCAAATTGGGCTACTGGGATTATCGGTATCGTAACAGAGATTAAATGTACTCCTTTACGCGAAAATGTGTGTAGGTTTAAATTTAAGGGGCGCGAACTTGCGGCCGAGATTGGTTTTCAAGTTCATGCATGGAAACTTGATGCGAACTTTCTGAACCATCTGCCTCAGGCGGCGTCGAACGCAAAACGACGCAAGGAAGAACAGTCGAGGGTTGCATCATGACCCTCTCAGATCTCCTCGTGTCAATCATCGCAAATATCATTGAGGTTGCTCTACTTCTACCTGATCATGGATTGTCGTGTCGTTAGTACGTAGATCAGACGTCCTTCAAATTTCTTGTCGTTGTTTGAATAAAAGTCAGACAGCTACACGCGATATCCAGTCTTGAAAAAGACGTCAATGATGAAATTTCGGGGGAAAGGTTGGCCGTACCTGATCCCCAACCACTCTTCGACGGCAATCATATAAAGTGAACGCCTTCCCAGGCACCCGGCGAGGTAGTTCGTGTTGCCGCTATAGACTCCGCAAGACCAGCCCGGGACGACACGGGGATAAATGTCCCGCAACGCAGCTCTACGCGCTCGAGGTCGGGGAACAGCGCTAGCCATCGCGGGAGACCCTCTGCATCGCGGGCGCTATAGACAAAGTTCGCGTAGATTGTGAGTTGCGCGATTCCATGCATGAGTGGTGGAGATGCCGCACTGCGCCAGGGAAGACTCTGCCTCGGTGGCCGTAGCCAACCAAAAGAAAGAAACAATCCGGAAAGGCGTGCACTGGACGCAGCAATGACACCGAGCGCCTCTGCGAGTTGCGAGGGGTTACCCACAACATCGATATCTAGATATGTAATGCCTGGGAGAAATGGCCAAACGTGAGGGATATATTTGGCCGGGGCGCGAAGGCATGTAATCCGGGTAGAATGAGAATTTGCCGCAACTGACGAGTGGAGTGATGCGCTATCCAACAAGCCAGACTGTAGAGTGAGCCACCTAATCGATGGATGGCGTTCGGCGAGCGCGAGGAGAGCGTGGAGGTCCAGGCCACAATCGCTCTCCACAACAAGTGACTCCGGCGCGTATGTGACATCCAGGGCGCCCAAGAGGGCCTTTGAGCCGGCAGAAGAGAAACCAAGGAGCTTGGGGAAATAGAGAAGGTGGTGCGCCGTTGCGGGGACTGTCAGCAGGGTGAATTGGGAAGCTCCAGGAACCAAGATCGTTTGGATGCGGATAGAGTCCGCGGATAGCCACGCAAAGTCCGCCGCGATGCGCTGGGCCTGGTTCCAAGACGGTCCGAGGACACGGTGGTAGGTCCAATCTGCGACCACATACAGATTGTAGAACAACTTCATGATATTTATGGTGATTGATATGAAGAGAACTGGGAGGTATATGATGCAGCCCCAGAGCCATTGCCGTCTGTCCAGCGAGGACATTTCTACCGTCCATGGTCCCCGATGTGTCGCAGACCCTGTAATCGGGGTGCGGAGCGAGGATGTGAGATGTCTAGTGAGCCGTGGGCAACGACAATGGGGTCTCTGCCACGGCGCGACAAAGTCGCTACTATTTCTGTCAACTCTGGGTCCTCGAACCTCTCGACTCGGACACGGAGCAGAACGTCGGGAATGGGCGGTATGTCGCGGATGATATGTGCGAGACCGTGGAGGGAAAGACCCTCAGATTGAATCGTCAGGTGCTGGATTGGCCGCATGAGGTAAATCCTTAGGATCAGGAAGTATGCCCCGGGTCGAACGCATACCGATCCAGAGTGAATTTGAAGGGGAGTTATCTTGTGGCGGGAGAGCAAAGAAGGGAGGGCGAGCTGCTGGAAGAAACGAGACACCTGGACGAGTACCCAGAGGTCGTAATGATCCAAGATGGAGAGGATGAGTTGAAGAAGCTCTGGCGGTAAAGGCAGCATTTCCAAGCCGAGTACTCGAATGTCGAGGTTATGGGTCAAAGAGTGAGAAGCCTTGCCTGTACTTCTGTGACTGCCTACGTCTGTGACTGCCCGACATGGCAGATGTCGCACGTTGAATGTCAGACCGAATCCGGTTGGATTTTCCCGCGAATCGCTCACGGTCTTTGGCCGACCTGAGCCAGCCACGATATGGATTGAGTTCTACCCCAATATAAATCTCTGCGAGCCTCCCGAGACTTTCGCTACATACGGGTCTCAGCATGATATCTTAATCAGACAGGTTCAATGAGTCCGCTGCTCGTAATGATCTTATTGGAGGTGTGTCGGTGACAATCAATTGAAAAGACTGAGAGTAAGCGTGTTATTCGAGGGTGACTGTTATGATCAAGCAAACGTCGTATTTTAAACTTGAACTCGGGATATCCCGCCCGGCACGTCTGCCGAACTGATGCATCATCACTGCCGAATGCTGTTTGGTGGCCGGTGGCCGTGTTCTCTGCTATGCCAGCCACCGACCCTTTTTCACCGAATCTCAATTCACAGAAATATTCAAGAGACCGGCTCCATGTAAGGGGGATGAGATGGTCAAGGTATCCAGCCTGCGGACGGCAGATAACGTATCTGGCAGATGAACATTGTTTCACACGGTTGCCATAGTCGCATCAATCGCGAGCTCGCGACGCGTCCCGCGCACGGGACAAACTTTTCGAGCGGAGTGGTTCTTGAGAGGTCGACTTGTACCCAGGCCAATTTTTCTACGGCTCCCTATGGACAAAAGGAGGTGACTCACGCCGAAGTTTTCTCTCGGGCCTCAACCAGTTCCGAGTTCAAACAGTACAAAGTACTTCAAGCTCAACTGTGGTCCTTAGCATAGCCGTGACCCTTCCATGTGTCTTTTCTAGTCTGTATCTATTGTTCAACTGTTTAACCCAATTTTTCAGGACATCAGAGTGAAATGTAGTCCAGGGCTTTCAGGTTGCAATGAGCGACATTTGTCATACAGGCATCCGGCTTTTCCGCGGTAGGATGCAACCTGGGTGGCGCGGTCCAGAGACGGCCTGCAGGAACCTAGATACTCCATGTGGTTTGTGGCGTAGTGGCAGCATATTACAGGCATACATATTGACTACAAATCGGCAGGGTCCAAAACGGGACCTACTCTTGAATGGAATTCAGAGAATTCCAGCCTTGGAGAAAGGCGTCAATGATGACGTTTCGAAGGAAAGCTTGTCTTTACCTGGTCCTCAGCCTCTCTTCGTCGCGAATCAAGATGTAAATTCAACCCCCGCCCAGGCGGCCCCCAGCAAGTTAGCTCGTGTTGCCGCTATAGACTCCGCAGGACCAGCCCGGGACGACACGGGGATGGATGTCCCGCAACGCAGTTCTATGCGCTGGAGGTCGGGGAACCGCGCTAACCATCGCGGCATGCTCTCTGCATCGCGGCCGCCATAGGCGAATTCCGCGTAGATTGTGAGTCGTGTGATTCCACGCATGAGTGGTGGAACTGTCGCTCTACGCCAGGGGAGACTCTGCCGCCGTGGCTTTGGCCGACCAAAGGAAAGAATCAATTCCGAAAGCCGTGTGCTGGAGGCGGCAATCGCAGCGAGTGCCTCTGCGAGTTGCGAGGCGTCACCCGCAAAATCAATATCTAGATGCGTAATGTCTGGGAGAAACGGCCAAACGTGCGGCATATATTTGGCCGGGGCGCAGAGGAATGTAATCCGGGCAGGATGAGGCAACTGAGGAGCGGAGCGATGTGGTGTCCAATGAGCCGGACCGTAGAGTGAGCCTCTGGATTGAGGGATGTCGCTGGACGAACACAAAGAAATTGTGAATGTCCAGACGACAATCGCTCCCAACAATCGGCGATGCCGGCATGTCTGCTGTGAGATCCAGGGTGGCCAGGAGCGCGTTGAACTGAGCGGAGGAAGAACCACGGAGCTTGCAGAAATAAAGAATGTTGTCCGCCATGAGGGGGACCGTCAGCAACGTGAATTGGGAAGCTCCAGGAACCGAGATCGTTTGGATGCGGATAGAGTCCCCGAATACCCAGTGAAAGTCCGCCGCGATGCGCTGGGCCGGATTCGAAGACGGTCGGAGGACACGGCGGTAGGTCCAACCTGCGACCAGATAGTTGTAGAGCAACCTCATGATATTTATGGTGATTGATATGAAAAGAACTGGGAGGTATATGATGCAACCCCAGACCCATTCCCAGTCGGCCAGCCCGGACATTTCCACCATCCATGGTCCGCCGATATATCGCAGGCCCTGTATTCGGGGTGCAGAGCGAGGATGCGAGATGTCTAGTGAGCCGTGGGCAACGACAATAGGATCTCTGCCGCCACGCGACGAAGTCGCTACTATTTCTGCCAACTCTGGGTCCTCGAACCACGTGACTCGAACATAGAGCAGAACGTCGGCGATGGACGGTATTTTGCGGATGATATGCGCAAGGCCGCGGAGGGGAAGGCCCTCAGACTGAATCGTCAGGTGCTGGATTGGCCGCATGAGGTAAATCCTTGGGATCAGGAAGTATGCCCCGGGTCGAACGCATACTGATCCAGAGTGAATTTGAAGGGGAGTGATATTGTGGCGGGAGAGTAAGGAAGGGAGGGCGAGCTGCTGGAAGAAACGAGACACCTGGACGAGTACCCAGAGGTCGTGATGATCCAGGAGGGAGAGGACGAGTTGAAGAAGTTCTGGTGGTAGACGGATCATTTCCAGTGCTATTAGTCTAGGAGTCGAGCACCGAATGTTACGGTACGAGGGTGACCAGCCTGGGCTGTGCCTCTGTAACTGCTTCTCTGACATGGGTATATGCCAGATGTCGCACACAAGGGGTACCCGCCGGAGAATGCCGAGACACCGGCTAGGTGGGTGCCCCTCTCGGCCGACCATTTATTTCAGTTTTTGGAAAAGGTACAGAACCTTTCAAAAACGCGTTTGTGAAGGTGAAAAAAAGAAATCCTGTTTTTTGGTGGTGGGAATTTGATGGGAACTCGGTAGTGATGCACTTTCGAGCCTCGAGATACTCGCGTTCAGCTCAGGCTAGTGTCAAAAGAATTCTAGCTTGATATACACCTACCTCAAATGGGCGCTGAACCGCACCAAATCGTCTGCCGCAACCCATCTTTGATCAGTTTCTCAGGCAAAATTACCATATTTGGGCATGCACGTGACCATTACAACAGTCTGTCTGTCCTCCCCGAGCCCTTAATTCACTTTTTAGACTCCGTGTAGCAGATTTTCTCTGCGGGTACCCCTTGGTCGCACATGTAACCTGTCAGACCCATTCGCGCGCAAAATGGACGGAAAAATGATGTTTCTTGTACGGAAATTATCCGGAGCGCAGGTTGGAGGATTGTGGGATGAGGTTTTCTTTTTGGTGGTAAGAAGTGAGTTGACGGCCCACGGTTCCATGGTCGACTTCGCCGAACGATGCCAAACAGCGCCCCTTACAAACACGATGACATGATTGCGACCTGTGGTAGCGAACTTCTCCCACTGTCACCATGCCTTCACTGTTCGCCCCTCACCTGGGTACTAACTACTGTCCTACAGACGAGGAGGCATCTCACATTAAATCCTTTCTCGTCGAACCTGAATCGCGATTAAAGCGTCTCGATGACAAAATCGCAGAACTTCAAAACGAGCTCGACAAACTGGCAGCAGAGCGCGAGAGCTTGGTTGTCTATATAGACAGCCATAAGGCCCTTATTTCTCCCCTTCGAAGTTTGCCGCTCGACATCGTCCAGGAAATCTTCTTGGCCTGTATCCCCACTCACCGGAACTGTGTCATGGGCGCTTCGGAGGTGCCTGTCCTCCTCGGGCGTGTTTGCAGCTCGTGGCGGGCCATCGCACTCTCCACGCCCCGCCTTTGGTCACGACTCCATATTGTTGAACCCCAGCGGTTTTATGGGTCAGATCTGACCTTGGCCGAGGCAAAAGCAGCACAACGCTTTGCGGCCACCAAAACGTGGCTAAGTCGCTCCGGGAACTGCCCCTTGTCAATTTCCCTACTATGCAGACCAGGGGAAACTCAATTCCCCGTGACTATGCCGTCGTCTACGCCACTCTTCTTGCAGGCGCTCATTCCATTCGCCGCCTGCTGGCAGCACATCGACTTGACACTTTCCCCGGCCGCACTTTATTCCATCCTGCCTCTCATGGAATCGGATGTGCCGTTGCTGCAGTCGGTCAGGTTGCAGTACGACAATCCATTTACGCCTCACAGGGTGGATCTGGGAAACTTCATGATGCTTCGGGGCTCCCGCATTTCCAGCTTCTGCGGCGTGGGCAACGAGATCGTCGGTGAAAGCCTTCCACTTCAATGGCACCAGCTAACGCTGCTGGAAATGACGACCGCCGGTCCCTGGCAAACCTCGCTGACAAGCGAAAGGATGTTGGAGATCCTTCGTCAGTGCGCTGAGCTGCGCACCTGCAAGTCAGCGTAAACGACCGTCTGGAGACCGTGATACCGTCCTTACCTCCCATCAAAGTCAAATCGCTGCACACTCTCGAACTGCAATGCGAGGTTCCGGAATCCACTCTTTCCCGTCTACTAGATCGACTCTCACTGCCGAATCTACGCAACTTCACCCTTTCCGGACAGGTCAATATCATGGGAGACCCTCCCTCCCTGGCGAAATGCTTCTCTAGTTGGTCACAGATGGACAGTGTCGACATTAGTAGCGATTCCTTCACTAAACACTCTCTGCTGGCGAGTTTGCGAAGCCTTCCCGATGATAAGCCAGCAATTGGGCCAAGCGCGGAATTTGCGATTTTTGCTCATTCAGTGCCACTAGCTGTATTGTAATCGGCTATATAAATCACTCAGCAGGGGGCTAGTGTCAGTCCGGGCAGCTAGCTAGGAGACAGCAGCGTATATACTATAAGCTTTAAGGTGTGAACTCACCGGAAGGTCAATACTGGCCGGAAAGTCAAAATCATACTTAAAGCTTTAAGTCAAACCTTCTCTTTTAACAAACCCTCAGGGTTCGTAGGAGTTGGGCGTTCACTCTAATCAAGGACAGGAGGAAATACTATCCATCCGTGACCAGGGTTGAGGAATGGAAGCCTTGCAGGGGCAACCTATGTTGACTAGAACATTTGTCTGCGGTAGAGTTGGCATTTCCTGTCAATCAAGCCGAAGATCCGAGGACCGGAAAGGTCCGACGGCATAGCCAGGAACAGCACCTCAAAGGGAGCAGTAGCGGCAGCAAGGTCTTGCCGCCGGCTAAACCAAAATCGTGATGCCAAGAAGCTATTAATAGTCTTGACTCGAACAGACTCACATGGCTATTCACGAATGACTCGAATTGACTCGAATGACTCGAGGCTGATTCACCAGGAGTCACACACACCGAATTGGGACGACATGACGAGGCTGGAATATTATTTGGACACGCCAGAAGCGGACATATATTATTTATTTTAATTGTACCAACATCCATGCAGATTATTCTCCTTTTCAAGTCAAGATTCGTATGTAAATTAGTAGATTGTATTCAGTAGGAGTCCGTACCTTCACGGACTCAACATTTGGACCATTATGTACATTACTGTTTCGAGTTTCCATGTTTTGTAGTATTTGGTATGTAGGATTTAGTATATAAGTAGAGGTAGAGCTTAGGTGGAAGCCAGTGGACCGTACCCTTCTTGTTAGGAGCACAGCATAACGCGTGCCTCCGTCCGGGAAGTCTCACGGAATCCATTCGGTGTACATTTGAGTGTCTTTAGATACTTTGGTGTCTACCAATATATTGGGATTGGATTATATTTGTTGTGCAGCGTCAGCGTCAGCGTTTAGGGTCAGCGTCAGCGTCAGCGTTTAGGGTCAGCGTCAGCGTCAGCGTCAGCGTCAGCGTCAGCGTTTTAGTGTCTCAGCGTCAGCGTCAGCGAATATTACAGCGGAACCTGTCAACCTTCGGTTACAGTTCAAACCCAGCGTCGAACTAAGTTTAGTTCACCACACAACCACCCGGTGTCCATCACCACAAACCTTTTGAAAAACCACAACTCTTCTAAGAACTATAAAGGTCGCATCAGCGCCCAATAGGTCCGAGAAACCAAACGGCCGACTTAAAGCTTTAAGTCGAAACCTAGTTTTCAGCTATTGCAACAGCCGTAATACTTCGGTTGGAACCCCACGAACGCCTATACAAGCGGAGAGGTGATTAGGTGTTTGATTTGGAGTGTGTTTAGTGTGTGGTTTAGCCATACATCGAGACCCAGTATCCAGCTCATTTCCCCCTGGTCGGTCCCGATCCGCGGCGTATCACCGCCCCGTAAGACAGAAGTCAGCCGGATTAGGTGAGAGGCCTGGCATGTCCTTAAGTGGATCTCCAATAATCTCTTTCTTAATACGGTAGCGCTCTGGCAACTCTCCCAGTATAGGTCTGGTCTTAAGTGCCACTGGTTTGTATTTCTTTCCAACAAACACATTCTCAACCGAGTTTGAATAAACAACCTCAGGTTCGTCTTCAGATTGCTCAGACGGTTGTGCCCAGTCTACGGTTTGACAACACGAGCACCTGATATTTTCATCCGAGCTATGCTTAGGCTTAACCGGATTTTTCCCTGGTAAGGGTAGTTTTGTCACTAAGGGTTCACCGTTCGCTTTAGCGTACAGATGCTCCGGTAGTCTCTCATCAAAGGTAAAGACATTATATGTAGTGTCTCCATCTTTAGGTTTCCGCTTCTTAACCCTTGGCCCCACAAATTCTTGTAGAAGCGTCTGGGCCGGTACATCCTCCTTAAGCGCAGAGCTTTCAGTGGATGCCAGTAAATAAGCAGTGCTTAACTCCTCAGCTATAAATGAAGTGCCATTCCTGGGTTGTAGATATCCTTCGATCTCTAGTTCCCCATCCTTATTAAAACCGAATTTCAGAGCTATCTCTCCTCGTTGCTCCTGGATCAATTCCTCGAAGATCTCTGAAAACCCGACCCCTCTATTTCTGGCTCAGGTTCCGCTTTACGTTTCCGCTTAGCTTTAACCTCATCTTCGTCCTCAACTTCCTCCACCGTGGCACACTTAGAGGCGTCTTTAGGCTGTGTAGCCATAGACAAGGCCCCTCGTACACTGGTCGGAATGGTCACCCTCTTCTTCGAGTTCGGGTCAGTGAGGGTGATCGTCTGCGAACCATCCTTCTTGTTCTGAACGTTAGATTCAGTCAAGACCTCGAAAGGTCTGCCAAGTAAGATATCGTAGGCCGGTTGGTCTATAACATGAACTTGCAAGTAGACGGTGATGTCACCAAACAGGAAAGGCACATTTCTGGCTAAACCCGCTGATTTCTTCAACTGTCCATTCGCACTTTGCATATAAATCTGTACATCAGGATTCCAAGGAATGCCTAACCGCTGCGCCATTTTAAGGGCCATAGACACGATTTGTGAACCACAGTCCAAAACACCTTCAACCTTCTCCTTGCCGGCGACCAAAGGCCATATTACCCGCAAAGATTCAGATTCCCTTGCCACAAACACTTGCTTAGGCCTTTCTCCTCCCTTAAGCGAGTCCAAATACTGCTCGTAAGGATCTGGCATGATTAATGAACCAGGAGGAATGCCATAGTCGTTGTCTGCAGCCACGTAAAGCGAAGATATGGTTGGGAGCTCTGTGATATCCAAAGCATCCCAATCTAGCTTAAACGGCTCACTCTCATCATCCGAACTTTCGTCTCCAGAATTATCATCAACCATCCAGGGAGATCAGCATCAGACTGATCTACTTCCTGAATTAGTGATTCTTTTGCCGAAGCCTGCTTAAGCGGGATTCTCGTTTTAGTCATCTTCATCTTGACCCGTCTAGTAACACCAGGTGCCACTACGCTTATTTCGGTCATGGATAGAGTACCCGTTCCCTCCATTAGCCTATCTGCAATGGCTTCTTCCATTTTGGCTCTGTCGTGCCCGGAGGTCACTCGGTATGATTTCTCTGGTTTAGGCGGTTTAAGCCCTTGCGCAGGTAATTTCACCCTGGCGCCACCGTCTGCGACGTCCACATAATTCGTAAAACTCCCTTGGCCGGGATTCTCATCCGGGTATACATCGTCCAAGGCTATAACTTTAGAGATCTGAGGGTATTTCCCGTCATCGGGGACAAAGTCCCCTTCCTCTTGTTCATCTCGCTCTCGCTCTCTGGTTTTACGCTTAAGCCAGAGAACAATGCTTTTTCTGACTTCGTCAAATGCTCCTTGTTGAGCTTGACCCCAGTCAAATTTTCTTTCCCACACTAAGTCAACCATAGGCCGAATGAGCTTAGGGAAATCATAGATTTTCTCCCTGAAGATGGAAATCCAACTCAGGAATCGACTTAGTTCTTCTAAGTCCGTTGGAACCGGCCAGTCCTGAAGCTTAGCTTCTTCCTGATCCGTTTCCTCGTCTGCCCATTTGACCTGCTTCTCCTTAAGTCTGTCTGCATCCCGAGCCCGCCAATTGTCGTTTAAGTCTGCATCCCGTTCAGCCCTTTTCCGGTTCTCCGGAGGCTTGGCTGCTGGTGGAGAAGTATTCAACCTCTCCCCGGCCTCCTTCCTCGAACTCTCTAGAAATTTGGTCGGGCTGGTCCGTCAGACCTAGCCCCAGTTCGTGTTGCCACAAACTGTTCCTGTGTTACACCCTGAGGAATGAGACCCGCTTTACGGATATCATCCACAAGTTGTACCAACTGGGTAAAATCCATGTTTCCAGACGCTGCGCCTTGGGCAGCCGGTAATTGAACGAATTGGTTCTGCGGTGCTTGCCCTGCAGGTGGCGTACTCGGCAATCCCGGATAGTTCATCCCCGGATAAGCAAGAGGAGCCGTGCCTTGGTTAACTGAATACGACACTCCAGGTGCCTGAGGCACTGTGTAGGGATTATAAGACGCATGAATGGGAGGTGCAGGTTGTTGCACAGCCATCATTTGCTTTTGGACTCTATGAGCCCTAATCTCATCATCTCTGGAATCGTAAACCGATTGGACATAATCATCATCTCCGTAACCCGTTTGAGTGTACTGCTGGTGACTATAGTTTGCAACTAACGAGCTACGCAGAGGCTTGCCCTTAGGCTTTCCTTGACTTGCATAGTACTCGTCCACTCTAACCTTGCGGCTTTTATCCATAGGCGCTCTCAGAATGTACGCCCCGTTGCCTAAGCGCATAAAGCCTGAGTCAAAAGACAGATAGCCTATATCAATGTGCTCGGACTTATAATCGCAGTTAGCGATTCGATGATCGGTTTCCCAACAATAATGACAACCGTTGTCTTTGTCATTTCGCAGAGGCCCCGAAGGCATTGGCATAGGTCCAGACAGGTTAAGTCGACTAGGCCCAGCGGTCATCCCCATGTGTGGTGGAGGATCTTTCATGGTTTGGCTAAAAGTGTGCTTAAACGAGTTTTCAACTTGGTTTAAGCTCTCCTTGAAGCGTTTCTCCTGAATCGCCAAAGCATCTTTCAGCTTAGCCACTTCATCGGTGATGTTTTCCACTCTGGAGTTCAACTCGCGCTTAATGCCCTTGACTTCAGCCGAAGCCGTCTTAGACACCAAACTTGAACTAATAAAATCCTCCCGGTCACTATCCTCATCTACACCGCTTGATAAAGCGATCGAATCTGCCACCTTAATGACTTCCCGGATGGGAGGCTTGTCTGAACGACGCCTCACTCCAGTCGTCGCACCAGCAGTGCCTGGTATTCCCGCCGCAACTGCTAAAGCAGGGTTCGTTTTCTCCATGATGGAGACATGGTTCCGCATAAGCTTAACCATATCCGCAAAACTTTTGTCTAAGCAATCTTCGAACATAGACACCAATTTCCCGTTGGAAATGGCAGCTGGGTCCGCTAAGAGCTTAGCCGCTTCAACCATAAAGGTCTTAGAAAATCTCCTCAACTGGCCTAGATCCGAGGTTGTAATCCCACGGTTCTGTTTGCACAGCCGATTCAACTTGTCTAAAGACCCCTTCTCCCAATCCTCAAGCTCTGGAAACAAAGCTTCAATTTCCTTAATCCAAGCTTCATAGGTGCCTGCAGCGTATGTGTCTAGGCTCTCCCATTGTTCCTGGACGTCAGAGTCCACATATTCCAACACTCTTTCTTTCTTGTCAGCGGCTCGGGTTAAGCCACCTTGAGAGATAATCGAGTTGCATTGCTTAAGGAATCTTTTCAAACTATTGGCCGTTTTGCCATCGAAACTCGGGCTGTTTCGATCCCATCCATTCGGCATCTTGAACGAGACATGTCCTGTATGGGCCATGGCTGGAACTGGAGCCTGATTAAGAGCAGTATTCGGAGGTGGCACCACAGTTTGTCCTGCGGTCGGTGCTGCGCCAGGCGCAGAGTTCGTAGTCGTTTGTACGGGTGGCTGGTTAGGCAGGTTCGGAACGTTTGTCCCCGTTATGCCCATTCCTGAGTCTTCGGTTAAGGTCTGTGAGGCAGGGTTTGCTGCACTAGAATCCCTAAGCGTTGTTAGGTCTCTTTCACTTTCAGGAGTTATCTCCCGTCGTGAACTAGACGCGATTGGTTGTGGCGGACGGTTTAAGTACGCTTGTTTTCTACCACGAGTTGAGGCCGAAGTTTCTTCCCGTCCTCTTTCCGTAGCAGTTTTAGGCTTAAGCTTTCTCACCGCTGGTAAAGCGTATGAAATAGGCTGTGATTGCCTCGATTGAGTCGAGTTATGAGAAACTCTTGATCCTGGTCTTTCCCAGAATGTAGGAGATCCCGTTCCCTCAAAACTTTCTTGTTCTGAATCAGACCCTGAAGGCCTCGGTGAATCAATGGTTGTCTGTTTCTGGACAGACGGCCTAAGTCAACTTTCGCAAAAACCGGTTTAAGGCTTAAGCGACGGAGTTCAATAAATTTGGCTTGTGGGCCGAGTGCGTTTTGGGTTCAAGGTTTTGGACCTTCAATTCAGACTACAATCGTAATCTCTATACTGGCCCCTCGCGGTGGGCTCCAGATGAAACGGGTGCTCGGGGAACAGACCAGAATGCTAAACTAATGCTAAAACTGACAAGCAAGATGCTTTGCTGCTTAAACCAAATCCGTGGATAAGGCCTTCACAACTAACAACTACTAACCAAAACTAACACCAAAACACCCCTTTCAAGGTCTATCGCCGACGAGTAAAGATGCTTGTCCAAGATTACACGAATGTACTTCCAAGGACGAGGACCAAGTACCGAGATGGCTTAAGTAGTCTTTTTATGAATTGCGCTGGTTAAGCATGAAAACACCGTTTGTTCGCCTTGTCAAGTGCAGAACCAATGTCCTGAACGCCTGAATTGACTTGTAGATATTGCAGCTTCTCAGCTTCGATTGCGATTCTCTTTAGATAACCAGTTCGGACAGAGTCCCACTTTGTGCACAATAAATCCTGTGTTCTCTCGCCGTTTAACTTTGTCTGGAGCCCGTTGTATAGTATCACTTTGTCTGGAACCCGCACTGGTTGGGAGATTCAAGTTTTTCAGCATAATTTACGGTGAAAAATGTCGTTTGTTTTTCAAACATTTTTCACCGAAAAAGTGGGTGCAAAACTCAAATCATTTTCACTATTTTTTGAGCTCAAGGTGAAAAATTCAAAAGAAAGGCAAAAAGTGGTGAAAAATATTTGAATTTTCCACCTACTTTTTCAGTGAAAAATGTCTGAAAAACAAACAACATTTTTCAGTGTAAATTGTAGTGAAAAACTTGAATCCCCCAACCAGTGCCGTTGTATAGTATCACTTTGTCTGGTAACCACAATTCCGTAACTCGGTCCGTTTGGTTTAAGGGTTTCGCAAATCAATGCCAGTCAACTTGTTATATTCGAGCTACTCCGTGGAGGTAGTCTTAGCGAACAAGCCCTAGTCTCCCTTGGTGCGCGGGCGCTGGTAGCTGCCGGCTCTCTTGGGGGAGATTTCGTGCTGTCCTACTAAACTACGGCTCCCTTATATACATTTACTACATACTAGTTACATACGCGCTATTATCATGTGGCGGTTATTATCCGAGCTTTAGTCGGTTCATTACAGTCATTCTATTCAGTCAGAAAGCTATCCGACTCCTTTGTTGCATTTAAAAGCGGACCAAGGTTTCACTTGGTGCCTAAGTCGATCGATCACTTAGTAAGTCGTTTTGTACCACCTCGCACTCGAGGTGGCTGTTTATCCCTTAAGCAAGGATCCCTTGGTTGAACTCAGCCAATTAATAGCTCTCTGTAGACACCAACATGTTTGTGGTTCTGAACATGTAGTTCACATCATCAATAGCAATCTTGTTTTAGAAGGTATTGATCGGTTCCTTGGCAGGCCGGCCAAGTCGGACATCCGGCACAGTGCTTAACCGCCATTGAGTTTAAGCACTGCGGCAGATCAGGTGACCAGGCGCGTCGCGTCACAGCGAACAACTAAAACACAACACCTCGAAAAGTCGGCTTAAGGTAGTTTCCCCTTTAGCCCAATATTAGACAGAGTGGATATGTACTAATCCCTTGATCAACTAGACCCTGCGGTGGCTTCTGAACCGTTTATCCAGCCATGCCTAAGTCATGCTCGACGTCAAACCCCTTAAGCAGTATGTGAATATTCTGCTTAAGCGGGTCGCACACGAACTGTGATTACCACAGTAAGCCTTTTAACTAACCGTGCAGGATGACACGTTAGCCCTTGTTTTAGGCTATGTGCGTGCTTTAAATTGATAAACAACGCGATTTCTGCGTGTTCCAATACACGGCTTATCACCGTTCTGGACTTTCGGGCCCCGGTATATCCTCGAAACAATGGCTCCACCTTCTGGGTTCTCAAGAACAAGGACCACTCCGGTATCGTTCACAATGCAGGTTCCAATATCAGCGCACTAAAAGCGCGGTTCTGGGACCTAAATTTCCGAAAGTTGCGCCATTTGTGAAGTCCGTTTAAATCTTAGGTCGAAGTAGTGTTGTGGGCAGAATTATTTTGAGGCAATCAAGCCAGGCAGAATGGCAAATTGGCATAGCAGAATTGTGGCAGAATTTGGCAGAATTGGCGGATCAATTTCGTGAATTTTGGCAAAGTCGTGGTTATTCTGACTATCAGCTCTCCAGTAATATTTGAAATAGCCTCCCAGTAGATGATAACAGCCTTCTGGGATCTCTGGGGACCACCCAGACATGGGAACCAGGTATTTTATCTATTCAGGTGTTGTCTTTTCAACTTTCCCACGCATAAGTTATGATGTCTCACCACTCAAAATCATTCCTGAACAGGAAGATAGTTGAAGAATAGCAACGGACAACTTTGTGCTCACTGTTTTGACACTGAAACACATGAAAATTGGAAAATCTCTGCTATTTTGTGGCCAAATCTGCCAAATTCTGCCGGTCCAACCTCAATTGAGCCATTCTGCCAGCCATTCTGCCGGGTGGAATGGCAGAATGGCAGACTTCTGCCAACAACACTAGACCGTCGAAGTCTTGGTGTTGATAGGGCGTGTACCAAAACACGCATGAAAACACCCAGTTTCCTTTCGTTTCTGAACCTATTTGAAGGCTAGAGTGAGACTTGGACTAAGAGGGTACATTCTCCTCGGAATGGTATTCTACACTTATAACGGCCGAAAGCCAGTGAACACTATGTGTTTGAAGCTCAACAAGGGACCTTTGCGGGAACCGAGTTCAATCTTCAAGCCAGCCGCCGGGCTCCGGGGGTTGGCTAGCCGCCAGATTCCTTGAGTGCTCGAGGTGATCAAGAAGAACTATATGTCTTAGTGGTAGCCGCTACTCGGCGGCAGCCTCAATGATAAATAGGTTGGACTCGAACCAACCACAACTTAGGGTTAGGGCCCAGCTAGCCACTGGATCCGAACTCGACCAGATAAAGATATTCCATCATGAAGATCTAGATAGCCGCTACGCTGTTTAGATTGGATTGAGTTGTTGCTATGAAAAAGGTCTCTAGGTGAAGTGCGTTCTTTAGCCGCCACCCTATTGATTATACAGCTAAAAGACAAGATACTGGAGGTGGTCGCTAGCCTCAGCAAAGGCTATAGCGGCTACGCATGTTTGACTCCTTCGCTTGCGGCTACTGCCCTGGCGGCGGCCGACGCGGAACATTTCCAATGATCATGATCAAGCTGTTAGCCGCTACCAAAAATATGGTTGCCGCTATCAAACGGATGTGCGTGATACCGCCAGAGATAGAGAAAAGATATGATATGAGCTGGCCGCTACACTAGCAAGTTCAGTACGAGGCTGGTAGCCGCTACTAAGCGGTAGCCGCCACTGAACTGGCACAGTTGAACCTCAAAGGATTGACTTCAACTGGTGGCTGCCAGCATCACTAAAAAGATATGCGCAGCAATGCCATGTGCAGCAGCGGCCACCGGTTGCCACATACCCACGTTCACTCAATACCCAACACCCCATTGGACCGCTTGCCGCCAGCATCCCAACAGAATCAATCATGATTTATCACGCCATTCCGACTCATTACGATTATCTCCATTCTGGACTTTCAACTTGTATAAATATGGTAGAACTGCACCAATGTACTTCAGTAGACTACCCCCCCACTTTGTGGAAGGAATATAGTGCACTCAGAGATAAAGCAAAGATTTGATAGCTGCAATAAAATTGTGTTAGAGGTGTGTACGTCCTAGAACCAAGCTTGCAGACTGATATAAGTGCGTGCCGCCTAGCCAGCCGCTGCCCTTTGGAAAGTTAAGCCGTTCGACGGGTCTAGCCACCAATTGAGCTTTGCTCTTGGCCGCTGACATTGAGCTTTGCTCTGTCAATAGTTTGTTTGAAGGAATAAAGGAAAACCTCTACCTTTCGGTTTACTGGTTGATTATTCTGTGGCCGGAGTATTCACCGTAGCATTGCACGGTTCATCTCTGACACTTTATTCTCATACAAGTTTCCTTAAGTTGAAGCTCTTGCCAAAGATAAAGCCTGCAATTACGCCGCTTGCCGCTACCACTATAAGTGTTGCCATTGCCGCTACCTTATTCTGAGAAACAACCATTTTGAAGGGTGATACGTACCCTACTTCCCCGAACACACACACACACGAGCATTGAGATTGGAGTTAGTGATTAGATTTGGTTTTGAGTTTGGTTAGAGTGTTTAGTTGAGTTATACTCGCTGCGCTCATTTAGCCTCTCATTTTTTCTGGTCGATTTCACGGCTACATTCCAGTGCACCGTTTCAGCGTACCTTGGGCTTTGAACGCTGATGTCGGGATACAGAATAGCGTACCCTGTTCAAATGGCTGGCGTCCCCTCCCGCAGTCCACAGTTCGTTCACTAATTTCGCACCCCAGCGGCAGGCCAACACGCCGACTCACTCAACTCGTCAGAAAGAAAATGGATCGCTGGAGGCGACCTCTGTCTTGCGTGTATTCAGAATGTCCTATCATTTAACAAGGCAACTGAATGGCCTCGCACTCCCGGCGCCCTCAAGGGAAACTGATTCAAATTTAACTCGCGGCCCTCAAAGACCGATCTTCTGGATTGGAAGATTAGATCGCACAACGAGTCCGGGTCCTGACTTCGAACGCCGGCCTTGTACGGCCGTGCGAATCAATAAGCCTTGTGGCCTCCGCTTCAGCACGATGATCTCACATCCCCCGGGCCTTCACTCCATCAATTCGAGACACGCGTCGAGGAAATTGTATATTTACCTTTAATTGGGGGCATCGCTACGTCTGTATACCCTCATCTCGCGTCGCGGCACCTCCCGATCCTCCCGGGCCTCACATTCACTCGGTCTCTCGGGAATCTGGTGACGCTCAAACTTTCGAATTCAGAATTTATGTTCCCTGCCCTTCCAAGTGTCTTGTAAGTACTGGTTCGCCGCGCCGTCCTCGGGCCTTCACAACACTGCGTCGGAGAAGGAAGTGCAAAACATCGGCCAAGCTTCAATATCTCTTCGGATTTGCTTTGCTGTCAGTCAGCTCCCTCTCCTGTCTGCCGGCTCATCGTCCAGTCAAACTTCAGGCTAGAATCGAGCTAGAATAATGATACTGCTCGGGGTTCACCGCCGATCTTTCTGGTGCCTCTTGGTCTGGTGGCATATCTACTTCCTGTCTTGAAACCCTTGGCTTTCACGTTGTGAGACTCTTGGGCGCCGCTCGACAATTCAGCAGACCAAATCTAATACAGAAACAGAAATATTTCGGCTATCGTTAGCTGATGTGATCACCGATCAGGGCTAGGGTTGTATCAATTCGATCCTCTTCCACGAACCACCATGAGCCTCCATAAAGACGGCGGCAGTGACAACACTAGAGCCAGCGGTCTCTCGCTACTCCACCGTCAAAAGTACTCCGACGCATTCGTGATTGGAGCCGTGGGTTTGCTGTTGCTCTTCCACGGGTTGGGCCAGGATTCTGGTCGACGCACTCCGATTCAAACGATCGGCACCATTCAATGGTCGCGCGCGTCAGACTGCTCGCCTGGAACCGAGTGTGGCTCAGTCATGTCGGTACAATGTCCTCGGACGCATCTCTGTTTTTTGGTTTATCTTCGTTCAACAACAGCGTACCCAAAGACTACTTCGATCCAACAGCAGGGATGGCGTCGATAGCAATAACTCGTTTCGGGGCCACCAAGCACCCGAAGAAAGGAACCGTGTTTCTAAACCCCGGTGCGGTTGAACAACAAATCCAATTCCAAATCTTCACACAAAACACTGGCAGGCGGTCCTGGAGCCTCCGGAACGCGTCTTGCCACTCAGACTTTTGCCAACTTCATTGGGGAAGACTGGGACCTCGTGGGGTGGGATCCTCGTGGCATCAACAGGACCTCGTTCGTTCCCTTTCTCGCCCGTTATGTTGTTGTTTACATTGATAGCAGGCCCCAAGTTCGGTGCTTCGAAAGCCAGAGGGATCTCAACTTGTTCGTCGCAAGTACGGTTCTCGAGCAGGGATTCACCGTCGCGTCCACCTCCAACCTCTCTAACCCGGCGATCGAGGCCCAACTGGTTGAAGAGTTGCGAGAGTACCTAGTGCTACAGAAAACGCAGGCCGAGCTCTGCGCGAAGAATATGGGGACAGAGCCCCGGTAGATGGGCACTGCAACCGTCGTACGTGACCTGGATTTTATGGCCAATATATTTAATGGCAAGGACGGTAAAATGTAACGGCCTGGCTAGCCTCCTTGTTGCACCAACTGACGGATGAGCAGTAACTACTGGGGCGCCTCATATGGCTCCACTCTCGGGGCGTATCTTGTGAATATGTGAGAATTCGCACCAGTTTCCGAACTGCCGATAACACACTGAACTCGTACCAGGTTACCGCGTTGAGTCGGTTTCGTGGTTATCGATGGGATTGACGATGCAGCTGAGTGGTCGAGTACGTTAAAGCGCCATCTGTTCAAACAGTTAACCTCGCTCAGCGGTACCGCAGCGCAAATGGGCCCACACCAAACTGGCATCGACTGAGGAGACATATCGGTTCTACCTCAAAATCTGTTCTCGGGTGCCTTACTGTCTCCTTCTACCGAAAAGTAATTTACTTAATGTCTCTAGGCGGGACCGGAGGCGTGCCATCTAGCACAATACACGGATGAGCCATACGAGCAAATTGAAGCTCGTCTCGAGTCTTTCTTCGATCAACTTGCCCTTTCCCCGTTACCCGTTCCATCTGGGATTCGCCCCGGATTCCTTACGTCGGGAGCAGCGCGCGGTAGGCACACCTTTTGAAAAATTATGAACAGAACCTGACAACATATATGGAGCTCTACTACTGACGTTCCTCCTCCACCCCCCGCAATGGGCCGACTCTGCCTTGGCCTTCTCGCAGGCAATGAAAGGCAACGCTACGCTCCTCTTCAACAAACTCGCTACTCCCCGCAAACAATCGACGCCCCATTATGACCTTGCGCGCCTCGCGGTGATGTGCATGGACGCTTTGCCACCACCCACCTCGCCGGCGGATATGCCCACACCGGAGGACTTTGCGGCGGAGTTTATCAAGAATATGCGCGAGGTGTCGCCTCATTTTGCATCCAGCGTTCCAATCGGTAAAACCCCTGACGCGGGCGGGTGTCAGTACTGGCCACAGCGCAGACCCGAGCGGTTCACGGGCCCGTGGAACGCAACGCTCGAGTGGCCAATGCTTATTGTGAGCAATACGGTCAGTGCTTCTTCGCCCATCGTTCGAACTATGATCGCCTGACTGCCCCCTTCCCTGCGTCATTCGCAGATGGACCCGTGAGTTCCTTGCTCCCATCTTGTCTGTAAGAATCATGAACGAATGATACTTACATATCCGCAGTGTCACTCCAATCGCGAATGGCCTGCGCCTCAACGCACTTATGCCAAATTCCACCAGGTTGATTATCCAGGACGGTCCCGGGGTGTGTGGCATTCAGCCATGGTGTCGGTTGACCTTGACCTTCCCTTTTCTTTCTGCTGAAGCATTGCTCGACTGCGACCCCGACCGCGTGCACGGAGGATCTAGTACGCGGGTATTTTGCAGGTATTCTGCCGAAAAACGGGACGGTGTCGGACCTCGTACGACTACTTCCCCCAGCCGGTATAGGCTCCTTTTGTTTTACTGCGGGAATCGAACCTGATAAACCAGATGAGAGAGGCGGTGCGTGGCATAAGCCCATGGGATCCAGGAATAGTCCTCGGTGCTGGACGCTCGAACTTGCAATTGCAGTTTGAGGGGTCCAGAGACTCACAGAAAAGTGGCCAGTCTAAGAAGGTTGCGCACCACCTCAGTAAGGCCCAGTAGCGGTGGTGCTCGGTGCATATACGTATAAGGATCACGGAAGTGGTTGAACTAATACTTCCCAGTTGCTCCTTCAAATTGAGCCTGGGACATTCCAGAGGGTGCTTCTTTTCTTTATTTCTTTTTGAATTGTGATGAAACTTGAAGTTGACAAACGAGGGCTTAGCGCACAAGAGGTGTCACGGTACAAGATGAACAGAATTAGGCTCAATCGAGAAACCAACAGAAAGGTCTTCCGTGGCTAGGAAGAATTGTCTTTTCTGCGCGAAAGCGCGTCCGAGGTCCGAACCGGAATCCACGTGAGTCACTGAGTGTCAAACTCCACGCAGGGTCAAATCTTACACAGGAAAATCTGAATTGGCGCAGGGTCGAAATTGCCCCAGAACTAAGCAGGAATCGGGATTCGAAAATCGGATGGGGTCGATAAGCTTTTCGGTCTTCTCTCCTTATATATGGGGAAGGTGTTTCCCGCCCTTAGCGCCGGGCCGTTCTCCCCGGATTTCGTTCATTTGCGGCCGCACTTCCAATGCCCACGAAAAGGCGCTGTACAATTAAGGGATATACCGGAGTATGCAACACTAAGGTTCCTATAAACTACCCTGCAATATTCCGATATGGTGTAACGGTAACATACGCGCCTCTCATGGTTGTGAGGAACGCGCGTGCCCGGGGTTCGATTCCCCGTGTCGGAACTTTTTCCTGCGTGGTCAGCGTTGCCCTGTCGCCACCACAAGACTAAGTATTTAAACCTGATTGCTTTCTTGCCAAATTCGAACAGCATGCAAATGTTAAGTCGGATTGCAGCGCAAAAAAAAATAAGAAAACATAAGTACTAAACATTATCACTCGTCATCGTCCTCTTAACCCTCCGTGCCCTCGATGGGGTTTTCAATAACGCGCGCAGTCAAAAGGGACTAGGAACATCCCCAAAGTTTCCCATGTTAATGCTTGCTACCAGAAGGTTGCATGGTTGAAATCAAATTTTCGTTGCTGGACGGGAAATGTTGAATTACCTCGTAATATTTAATTATTAAATCGACTGCCTAGCAGCTGACATCATAGCCATCCAGTGCTTCTCTAATTAACTTAGGGTGTGTGGAGCTTCTGCAGTTCAGCAGTCTTTTGTGTGACAACTTCACCTCTAACGGGTTGATCATTAATCGCGGATTATTCCACTTTCGGACCTCAGAAGTGGAGGGATGATGACCGAGGAGTGGCTGATGATGACCGAGGAGTGACTCGCAGTTCTCCTGAGCTGAACTGGACTTTCCTTCATTCATCCAGAGTGAAGTTGAACCGTGGGACGTTTGCAATTGATGAAGTGATACCATCATGGAGGGAACCCTTTCACCCACATGAAACACTCCAGAGTTGTGAAGACCGCACCTGATGAGTATGTGAGCTAAAAACAGTGACTAACTGTGCACAGCGCTCGCCTCCCATGAAACCTGTCTCGCGGTGTTGTCGTGGTTAGCCAAAGCAGCCGATGAGAATTAATTCCCACGGTTCAAATTTATACGAGCACAGACTAAAATGATAACTATAGGGTTGTTTTGCTTATCTATGAGGCTCGACTTGAATACAGGGGCATACCTATGAGTGAACGTGAACATATGGATGGCGCAGTTCGATGCCTATGCTGTTATTGCAAACGGCTGTCAACCAAAGTGGCGGGACGGACAACTCCGTCCGTTTTCCGAGCCATGGATAGGTGCGTATTCCCTCAACAACGGATGACCGGTTCGGCGAACGTTAACAATAGCTTCTGCCGGTCACTTGATTCAATTACGCGACTGCGTGAGAGGATGGTGTGATCACCACTTACCAAGAGACCACCATCTAGCTCGCCGCCCCACTATGCCTTCAACAACCCTCGAGACAGTAACAGCGCCCCTCTTCTACTTCTCTCCTCCCACCGACGGCTCTGCGCCCTACAATCGTGTAAACTCCCCGAACTGGCCTTCCTCCGACCCCACTTCCCAGCTCCCCCTTTCGAATTGGAGCCCAGAAAAACAATGTCCCGATCGAAAACGTTCGCGGCAAGGAAGGCGCTTACCGTCTCGACGAAGCGGGATTCCAGTTCTTTCACTCTCCCGCCAGCCACAAGTCGTTCTTAAATGACCACGAGATCGAGGCAGAGTATTACCCAGAGAGCGCGGAGCTGATTAAAGGGATAACTGGGGCAAGCAGGATTGTTTTGTTTGATCATAGTGCGCCTCGGCCCTAATTCCTGCTATCCGTACTGAGAGCTGCACCAGCGATCCGCCGTCGAGTTCCGGGCCAAGTCGACATGGTATCCAAACGCCAACCAGTCACTGAAGTCCACGTCGACCAAACGCTGGCCTCCGCAACCGCGCGCGTCCATCTACACCTCCCTCCCGAGCTTGCCCCCGAGCTTCTGGAACACAGATTCCAAATTATCAATCTCTGGCGACCCATTGGGCACCCTGCATTCGATATGCCGCTTACTCTCTGTGATTTTCGCACCGTCGATGCGAAGCGGGACTTGGTTGCGGTTGCGCGGCTGTCTCCGGAACGCAAGGGCGAGACGTACAGGGTACGGTGGAACCCCGAGCATAGATGGAAATATTTGAAGGGGATGACGCCGGAAGAGTTCGTGTTGATCAAATGGTGCGTCCGTGGAGTTGCACGTACTTGACAGCGATAATGACCATTCTCAGCTTTGACTCTGCAGAGGGTGTCTCGGTATTCACACCTCATACTGCGTTCGTGGACCCGTCGATGCCGGAGGGAAGTTCCCCGAGAGAGTCGATTGAGTTGAGGGCACTTGTGTTCTTATGATTGAACTGATGTTGCATCGCAAGTTGTATTCCTTTCTTATTCAATGAACTCCTATGTGTTATTGAATTGATACGTTCCGGTGAACGTAAAGTGGAACCAGATTGCTTCCGGGGAACGGCAGGGGGATTAAATGTCCGTAACTTCAGCCATTGAAATCGGGTTGCACTCCAGAATTGCGATCCGAGTCAACTTGAGGCGCATAGGTATATGAGTTATCCCTGCCAACTTGAAAAGTGGGTAGGCGAAACCAAGGCGAAGCGGTCCAAAAACCCCAGGGAGGATCACTGTAATCGATCATGGAGTAAAAAACCATGGGTTAGGATGAGATGTTTTTTTTCTTGACGGTGTCAATGTGGTTTGAAACCGCTCTAAAACCGCTCGTTTCGGTTAGCTCGGTCCGTAGCTAGCTTTACGTTGATCTTTTACATTGGTTGTGCAAATCATCTCTGATTGCTCCAGCCGCCGTCCTTACCCTGACCAATTCTCGTCATTGACTCACCCTTTTCTCTCTTACCACTCTTGCCTCCTACCCATTTCCCTCATACGTCCTCCTTTTCCAACTTGAACAAACGCCCACGCGCTGGAGGTGTCCCGTGTTAGGACAGGCCCTGGTGGACTTGAAGGCCTTCCCTAGTGGCGACAGACGAGGAGACCAATGAGTCACACATACAATATTTCCACCACCTACAGCCGTTCAAACAATGTCAGTTTTCTCCACCTGGTTGTCCCGCTCAGACTCGGACCCGTCGTCTAGTATGCTCTGAACTACAAGGGTGAAGGTCCTGACGTCTTACTACCGAAACGCGCTGCCTTGGTGCGTTCCGTGTACTCACTTCCGAGTCCCCTGGATGACCAGTAACATCGGGGATCCCGCAGCCCAGTAGAATATCGTTGCCAGCGTCCGTAGCCTCCTCCAAGAACACAGCCCCTCCCAACGCAAGGCCACGGTCACTCCCCCAGATTCCACATGAACGAGAATTGGAAGGGCTTCGCATTAATATACCTGAGGAGCCTAGGCGTTCCTATCGTCACGCCGAGACGTCAGTCTCCGATGAGGAGGAACTCGAACGCGAACCCGACCTGCCGATTCCTACCCCAGCGGCTTCCCCCCTCTCCCCGAACCGAGCCCCAAAAGTTGTATATTTCACCCCAATACCAGGCCGAACGCTGAGTTTCACCCCGTACGACCATTCTCGGGAAGCAGTTCGACAACAACGAAATGATCTAGACTGGAGGCGGAAAATCCAGGTGCGTGATTAGAAAATGACCGTGTCCCTTTTCCTTAGTTCAAATCCTAGAAGCGAGTTCGTCGTACCCTTCGCAGGTTACGGCAACTTCTGTGAGTAGCCAACCCACCCATGATAAAATAGCTTACCATTATTTTTTAGAGAGTAGGAGTAACACGCCCAAGTTACCTTGATGAGTCTGTGTTGGTCCTTGCGGAAGTAATGCATATAATAATATACCGCAGAGTGAGTTCACCATCGTCGCAGTAATACCAGGAATTGTGTCTTATGCAACTAGTAAACCCAACTGTTCCTCATTTGCCCCTGTAGTTTAGGACGTATGTTTTTGACGATTCCCAAACATATCCGTAACCGGTGCTTGTGTATGACGCTCGCGGGAGAATGTGGAGACCAGTGCGCAGAGGCATGCGGCATATATACTTTTAGAGTACAAGTACCAGCCTCGAAGCATCCTGTCCTCTTCTCCGCGGCGCACTTTCGCTCGAAAAAACTGTTGGGACCCATAAACACCCCCAACGACGAATTGGGTATCATTACACGAGGTTAAGCCGGCGGCGGGGGGTTTACGATAGCACCACGAGGTTTCCAGGCGGTGCGGCCGGCCGAATCCATGGGCGAGACATGCCCGTTAGAGGTCGGTTCCAACGCTGTAACTCCGTACGCCTACCGAGGTCTCTCCACCCTCACTCACGGCCTTTTATAAGAGGCACGTAGGGATTGCAGGGATTGCTCTGGGGTACAGCAGGTGAGTCCCATATCTGGCGCAGTCAAAGGTACTGATTCATACTCGGCAGTCTAAAATGTCTTTCACGGAGTGCATCGCTGTCGCCCTCTCTGACTGGCACCACTCGACGTTTCGTCCTCCTCTAAAGAACAGATTATGCGGCCTCATGGGTCCCTCATCCTGCGAGGCCACAGCGCTAGCGATCATCTCCCTAACGAACTCTCTCCACCATTTTCTTTTTCGCGATAGACCGACACGACGAACGGAATCCTTTGCCTATTTCTCCAATGACAATCTCCCATATCTGTCATCGCTGGCGTTAGGCTGCTCTCGCGACGGGGAACCTCTGGACGAACATCGTCCTGACGTTCCCCACATCCAACGAGCAGCTTACTCGCACTTTGGCCTGGCTGTCACGATCCAAAACTCATCCGCTAGACATTCTCCTCGACTTCCGCGACCCCGACTGGGACTGGGAGGGTGAAGACACGCACGGATTCCGCTGGGCAGATATGGAAGCCGTGTTGCGCCTGCTCATACCATCCGCGGCCCGCCGCTGGCGTACGTTCGAGCTGTTAACCGACACCTGGGCGCCTATCTTCGTCTTCCTTCTCCGCACCCAGAAGCTCGGATCCTCCCTTGAAAATCTCGAAAAGCTGCAAGTCGCGCGCTGTAACGCGTTTGCGCGCAAAGGCCAATGCTTCGAGCCCACAGCTTTGGGCCACCATCTCCCCCTGTTCGGCGGGGCAGAGACCGCAGTTCCGCGGCTGCGGGAGGTAATACTCACCGTCCACATCGACTGGTCGACGCCGCCTTTGGCCAACCTCACAAAACTGGAGCTCAAGTACCAGGCTGCCGATGTTATGCCTACTGTGGCGCACTTCACCCAAATACTTGCCCAGTGTCCCAATCTCGAAGCTCTTGCAATCGTCGGTCGTGGCCCACAGTTTACCGAGGATGTTGCGCGCGCTTCATGGGGAATTAAGCTTGTGGGCGTAACCCAATTTACCTTTGGCTTCATCGACGTCAACTATGCCATCCAGCTCCTCTCCCTGTTCGACCTACCCGCATTATGCAATTTGAGCCTTGAGGATGTGTCGGCATCGCTGCGACATCAGCCACCAGATGACGCCGGCCCACTCCTCGACTGGGTTGCAGCTCCTCCCGACGATTCGCCGCTCGACAATGATGACACCGTCATCGCCATACCCACGTCAGCTTGGCCGTTTCCCCTAGCGCAGCTGCACACACTCGCGTTGCACTCTATCCATGCACCTCTCTTGGTATTCGTGCGCCTTTATGACGTGTGTACAGGTCTAGGAGACCTACGGTTATGCGACGTTGGAGACGACGCGGTGGAGGCTCTGGAGACAGCAGCTGCGCCAGAAAACCCCCCGGAAGTCAGCAGCACATCCCGGGCAAATATTCTCCCGCGTCTGCAGACCCTCTTGGTGCGCGGCGCCGACGAGGAACTTTTCTCGCGCGTCGTTCATACGCGTACCCCGGATCTCGACGCCTCGTTTGAGGCGTCCGGCCTAACCGAATACACCGACGACGACTACTGAAGCGGTGGCCGAAATTCTTAGCTGCATGCATACCTGCTTCCAAATTCCAATAAGTTTGGCTGATGCAGATTTCACCTACGACCCGATTCGTACGCATACAGATTAACGCTCACCCATCGATCGATCGACCCTCCCGCACGCCATGCCATCTATCCATCCACGCATGTATTTTAGCCATTGTCCAGAATGGGGTATATTTCCACTCACGCTCTCGGTCCTTCAACTGGGCGGCATTCGCACTGTCAAATGCGCGCTAATGTTGACGTTGGGGCCCCGTCTGAAGCGTGAACCGCCGGAACCGAAACCCCGTTGCTTTAATTGTCAACCTGCTCTTCAAGATGTTTCGTTGTGTTCTAGATCTCTTTCAAGGCGTTGCCGACTCCCCGGTGACTTCTATTGAAAGTGATATCTCCTCCGACGAAGCGGTTGTTGCCCTGTGGGGCCCGTCGTTCGGCGTATACATATTTTTGCGAGACACGAGGCAGCCGATTCCGGTACCTGACAAGTGCCTCCGCGAAACATCTTCGGCAAGAGAAAGGACGTCAAAGCTCCTGTCTTCGGCTCCACCTAGATAAGCGAATGTGTCGCCACGACGTCTGGGGATGGCGGTTTCTGAGGGATGGTGTGATATCATGAGAGGAAGGACCCACGCTGGCCACGATCCGGATCCTCGATTCGAAGGGACTGCGATCGACGGAGTTGGTGGCATCGGGCAGCATTACGTTCAGGGGGAGTGAAGACAGGCGCGCGTAGCTCTTAGCGTGAGCAGTGTCGTGCCAAGGGATTCCAGACCCCGGAGGACGATCGCGACCGAGTTTTCGACTCCCAAGGCGAGGGCAGTGGCGGGTTGTCCGGGAGTAAAGAGTATTCAAAATCAGCGGAATCGTGCCCCAGATAGTGCTATGCTCCGGAGGCAAGGGCTAAGGCATGAAGATGGCGAGTAAAGACACACGACGCGGTAGCTCGCGGGTGGTGGCAAGGCAGCAACCCGCGTGATCTGCACGTGAGCGGTTAATTCCGTGCCGAACGTGCCGATCCTTGATGATGATTGTTGATGCGGCTTGTCTTGGCTAACCGTTTTTCAACAGGTTTCAACGCACATTGAATCTCACCGGCCCAGGGGATTGTGTTGATTGTGCACACCATTTAATTTTCTCGCCGTCGGGGATCTCGGGGAGGTTCAAGTGCGAGTTTATTCGTAAAATCGTTTTCGAACTGCGCTCCCCTTATCAAACCTCGGGTGAATTGAACCTCATCATACAGATCCCTTCAAGCTTCGTGTGGGAAGGCAGAAGGTTTATCCGCCTCCACACCCCAAAGTGAGCTGCCGGAAAAATATATAGTCTTGCTCCAAGAAAAATCACAGGTACGACGAAGGTCAGATAGTGAAGGCAACTAGGTTGGTGAAGGTAAATAATGGTCCAAATTCACAGATTTCAGGCGTTGAGGGTATCAAAATTAATCGTAAGGGAATAAGACAAAGAAAAATCGTAGTTTCATACGTTACTACCCCTGGCACCGTACTCTGTTCCTGAAAGTGATCATGGTGAAGGTACATAATTGTTAAGTGGCTGCTCATAGTCGTTGAAAAGGCACTAACAAAATACATATCTACACAAGTGAGAGGCAGTCGATGTGCCTCTTCCAGCACACCAGAATTTAAGGATCCCCCTCGCCTCGCTAATGACCATTGCCTTCCGCATTCCATCACAGACCTCTACGTAAGTGGGCACGAACGCGTTCTCATTTGTTTCTGTCACCTTGACAAATCCGTGCAAGTCGAAAATCACCTCCTGGAGGCCGGTAAAATCTGCTAGGACGACGTCGACTTTGTCCCACGGGAGCTGGAGGTGATCCGCCGTGACGTGGGTGTCGAAGTACATAGTCGAGAGCACGGAGGACGATAGCTGCTTCAGGATAGATAGAAACCCGCTCTCCAGGAGATTGCGACTACTGGTACTGCGATGGAGATCGATTTCGAGACTTTTGAGGGACGGGCATGGGGGAATGGTGAATTCATTCAAGGCTTCGGGGAGGTCAGTGAAAAGTTGATATTCATGCGAGAGATGGACGTACGTGCCCACTGAGTCCCTAGGTCCGTCAACCGCAGGCGCTGGAGTCGATTCCCGATTTTGAAGAGGAACTCTTCCAATAGCGAGTCGTTGTAGCCCCACGCCGTAATGTATAAATTGTCGACCATCGTGGGTCCACTAGCGAGCCATTTCATGACGGAATCGTAGCAGAATGCATTGCACGCGAGATAGCGTAAGTGTTTCGGCGGCGGAGGTGAAAACTTTGGGGGAGTAGTATGAAGGACGTAATCGCCTGAAACTTCGAGGCCCTCGAGATGTGGGAAGAGCGCAATGAATTGCAGGAGGGTATCTCGGAAAGCGAAGGCCGCGGAGCGCAAGCGGAGGTGCGTTATTTTACGCAGGGCCGAATGTTGGAGGGGAACCAACTCGGGTCCAAATTTGGTGATCAGGATATCCAATGTGCGCACATTCGGCATAATATCTGAGAGATACCGGAAGAGCTGCTGCATGGAAGTATGTCCGAAAGGCGACCGCAATGACCCCGCCACAGTGACGGTCTCGATATATGTTCCTAGGTGGGGTTTATATCGCAAGAGTAGCCACAGACGACGTATGGTGACCAACGTCACCCAAACGTGGCGAAAAATAATCTTCTGAGCATGGGCACCCCACGCTCGACATACAGTGCACAAGTCGCGAAAGTACAAAACGTCGACCGAGCTCTGGTCGAGAACGAGGAACTGCAGCTCCAGGGGAAGTATCACTGACATCGATGTCAATGTGGCTTCAAGTTTGGCACCCGACGGTCCACTGAAGAAAACTAAGAGACGATTCGGGGTGAGCTGCTTTGTAAATTACCTGCGCCGCTGTGGGGTAAGTGGGAGATGCATCCTGCAAGACGAGTTAGTGACCAGGTAGTGGCAGGAAGAGAGCTGTAAATGCTGTCAATCGCACTGCCTTATCTTACGACGTCGATGATCTTGATGATCATGAAGCTGACAAGTTTTCAACAGCTGACACCAGGTTGAGTGTTACGGTCAAAACATGCTGCTTCGTGAAAAACGCGGCGAGCGGCTTTATTCGGATAAGTTGAAGCTGTCGATCATTTTGCCGCTCAGATCGACCAACTTGCAGAACATCTAATAACATTTACCTTCCTGTGGTCATGGAATGGATTTACCACCCGAAACAACCGTTCCTCGCGATCTGGAAAGGCAAAGTGTGTCCATTCTTTTTCGTCCAGTCTTGATTCAAAATTCATCTGGTGGTTGGGCGCGTCAAGGAATAGTGCCGCAGTGGTACGTGCAGTTTGCAGGACATTCTCGGCCCCAGTGAGGATTTTTGTCGCTCGGAACCGTCTCGTTCGCAAGAAGGAGGTACTGATCTATGCGAGATTGACGGGATCACGGAGATGATCCGCCTAACACAGCCAAACTTAGTCACTCGTGCTTCTTCGCCTTCTGCCACATTGACCACCTCTCCGTTCAACCGTCTCGTCCCGTATTTGACCCAACTAAACGGCTTGAACTGACGCGAAGGCCCACTTGGACCTACTCTGGTAACTTCCGAAGCAGTCAAGGCGTACGGTCAAAGTCTAAAGAGCGACGACATTGCCAGAGCAGCGTTAGGCTCGTTTACCTCTCAATGGACGAGTCTGACTCTTTAATTTCACCAGCCCAACTTCCAAGGCAGGCGAGGCGCACGGTCAAGGTCTAAAGAGCGACGTCACGACGTTAGGCTCGTTTACCTCCCCGTAGACGAGTCTAACCTTTAATATCACTAGCCCAACGGTCAAAGCAGGCTATGTTATTCACCGGCCTCCCCAACGAACTCTTACTGGAAATAATATCTTATCATACATACTTGTTCGACTTCCACTGCCCTCTAATACGCCAGGAAGGTCCGAATGAGCGAGATCCTCTGCGCCAGGTCTTGCGTTCACTTTCTCAGACCTGCCACGTCCTGCGTCGATTATCCCTCCCTTTTTTATGGGAGAGATTCGACATATCCCGGCCCATCGCGTCTCCCGAGAGTCCGGTAGCCATGCTCATCCTTCCATACATCAAGTCAGTGTCGCTTCTTTATTCCTCCACTCATATCCGCGCACTCACCCACGCTACAGATCGGTCCACGTATCGGGCAGTACCTGGTCCCCCACCCTCTTCCAAACCCACCTCCTCGTCGCCTTCCTGCGCACCCTTCCCAACCTCGCCGGCCTCCAAATTAACCGCTCCGCGAACCTCCAGCTGCACAACCTCATCCATGCCCTCGGTGCCGCGCCCCTGCCCACCGTCACTGCCTTGTGGGTCCCGCACTGGTCGCACGAGATCTTCCCCGCGTTCCCAAATGTGACCACTCTGGCGTGCCCGACGATCTTCCCCACCAGGCCGCAGCTCGCGCCCGCGAAACTGCACTTCCCGCATCTGCAGGCCCTGGTTGGGGTGCGTTTTACGGAGGATAATAGTGATGCGCAGGTGACGGGTACGCTTGCGATTCCTCAAAACAAAGGCTCAGCTGACTCCCACTCCAGCGCTCATCCGCGACTTCCCCCACCTCCGCGTCTTGGCCCTCGCCACCGCTCTCCTCGTCTCCTGTCGGGTACGCACAAGGAATCCCTTTTTCGAGTATACACCGAAAGGCCCATTCATAACTTTTTCAGGGCGTACTCACCCACCTCCGCGCCCTCGCCTCCCTCAACGCGCTCTCCTTCTTCCAATCTTCCCGTCCCACATCCGCGCACAATCCGTATCTGGCGCTCGACGTGGTGATTACGGGCGGGAGGGAGGTCCTCCGCGCGTCGCGCGCGCCGGGACCAAAGATCCTGCGTGTGTGGGAGGAGGGGGCGGAGGGGGCGGGGCCGAGGCTGGCGCATTTCGAGCGGTGTTGAGGCATCGAGAAGGTTCGTCATATTCGTTTTCGTGGCTTTCAATAACAGATTTTCGTTGCTTGCACATACCTAGGTTTCCCACCACAGCGGCGAGAAGCCTTGACTCCAAGAGCTAGTCGCTATTTTAGGTGAAATTTATCACTGCACTGTCGGCGATACGGCGGAATGCCGTTCTCTGCTGTGGCCGACGCGTTTCTCTTACCAACTTCAAATCCTTTCCGGCCTTCGCATTACTACGGGACAAACACGTTTTGTTCATGTTTTGGACCACGCGAGTATAATTATATTGGGGCTTCTCAATTCAGATGACCTTGGTGTGCATGCAGGCCGCTTCGGCAATTTGAAAACGACCCCTTGGGACTCTCACGCTACGATGTCTGCGGTGTATCCGCAGCGAGCGTGTGTTGAAACTTAATTCCGCATTTTTTTGTTTTGCTTTGCGGCGCAATTCACAAGAACAGGCTTTGCCGTAACATGGTAAAACCCTGGCTATATAAAGTGCTGGACGTCGAACGCTATTCATCTCGTATCCCCGCCGCGTTCTTCTCTACGTTCGAGGCTGGCGCTGTTCGGTCGCCGACAGTTACACTCGGTGTTGGTTGATGCGCTCCCTGGCCCGGTGGTGCTGGGGGACGGGTGTGGAACTCTGATCTTAAAAATTGTTTGCACCTCCCAAGGTATGCTCAGTCCCAACTTATCTCTGCCCTGCAGCAAGAAACCCACAGATTTGTCGGCCTGCGATTCGCGTTCAGTTTGCGCCTTAACTTTCCTGGATTCCGGAGGTTGGTGCGATGTAAATCAATTCGGGAAGAGAGTTCTTGGCTCCAGTGCCGCGACTTTCCCGAGTTACTCGCTGAGTTTTTCACCAAATGTTTGAGCAGTCGGAAAGGTTCGGCGGGACTCGGCCGATGCTGCCGCTGACAATCATATCATTACTCTGGTTGACGTGCGATTGCCAACAGCTTTCTGCTCTCTACTCCCACCATCTCCAGCGCGCCTTTCTGCACAAGCTAGCGGCGATGCTGAATCTCCCCGTCGAACTCCTCGAAACCATCTTCTCTTTCGTTGACAGAGAAGGCATTCGAGCCCTCTTCCAAGTCTCTCGATTTCTTCGAGAACTCACTCTGCGACATCTACTCTCACGATATCATCTCCGCATGACTGATGTTCGTTCAGGTATAATTAACCTACCACCTGGAGCGCACTTCCTCCTCCCGATCCTCCATTCCATCTCCCCCATTCAGGAGCTCACTATTCCTGCGGAAAAGCGCCGGCTCGCGCGCCTGGTTTCCATCCTACACGAACTTCCCCAAATTCCCCAGGTTCTGATTAGGGGGCACATTTATGCGACGAGTAATATCACAGCCGCCGCTCTCATAGCGGTTTTATCTCGCAACGGCCGGGATCCCATCGTACTCGTTGGACTCGGCAAGGTGACGCTCTCGCTGCCTCGCCGTGGTGTGCCGCTCAAGAAGCGACTCTGGCTAATACCGCTGCCGGAAGTCAGGAGGTACTCCTTCGCTGTAGCGATTAAAGACCTCTTCTGGGCATCAATCCTCGGCCTTCCTTTCGTGCTTGTGCTGATCATAGCCAGCATTTGCAACATTTATGTGACAGTCGAGTGGCTCTGGCGCCGCGCTTCTACACCGCCATTGGATCTGGTTTCTCGTATCATGCAGGATCTGGGGGTAATGACTGGTAACTCGATGCGCATTCAAACGTTATTCGCATTGGGCAACAAGAACCAGTTCACACTCGTCACATTCGCGGGGGATACGGCGCTCCACATCCCACGTATTCCTCGGTTCTCCCGAGCAATGTCAACGGCCGTCCTTGAATCCCTGGATCTCGGATACAAGCTGCGAAAACTCACCATCGACGTTGACGCCAGTGTCGACCTTTCCGCGCTTATTTCGTGCCTCCATCGGCATGAAGCGCACACCGAACTCACGCTGAGGACCGGGGCACTGCATGCCCCTTCACTCTCAGCCGAGTCTCCACCAGCTTCTTACTCCGGTCGGCTGGACCGACTCTCCACACCCGCCGTCTACGTCCCGCACCTGCTCCGCGTCGAGCGCCTCCTCACGACGCTGACCATCACTCCCGCTCCCGGTCCCCGGCATCTTTCCCGCGCGCTCAGCGCCATCGCAGCGCACCCCGGACCCCTGCTCTCCGTGCTAGCCGTTTACCTCCGTCCCCCCGCGCACAACCTCCCCTGGCGTCTCGCCGCGGACCGTGACGTCGAGGCAGCATCGGCAAATTTCCACTCAATCAGGCGCTTGATCCTCAACGTCGCCTTAAAATTCACTGCCCAAGATGTGGAGTTGCTACCGCGTTGGCTGGGGCGGTTTCCTGCGCTTGAGCACTTCGAGATCCGCGGGGGGGCGGTAAGCTCGAGCCAGCAGCCTGAACTCAGGGAGGCTATAACCACAACGTACATGAGGATTAACGGCACCGGCCTGGCGGTTATGTTCTTTCTTTGACGCTGGGTGAGAATTTAAATACCAGTGTACGTACGAGCTTCTTTGGCTCTTCATTTGTTTTAGAATTCAAAGATTTACAGAGCCATTGGATTATTGGTTGGATTACCTACCTCGAATGATCTGTCCGGCCGAGAAATCAACCGTGCGAAAGCACTTTCTCTATCATGGGTCAACCGCCCAGCTAATTTCCTGAAATCCTGCCTGTTGAACTTTTTTTCTGACTCCGGCCACAGCTAGCCCCTGGGAGGAAAGAGTTCCTCCTGTACTCCAGCTCTTGTTGTGCTCGAGCCTAGGGCCCACGAGGTCATATCTGGAGTTCAGCCTTTGCCACAAAGGCCGGCTAGCCCACAGAATGCCAGTGTCTTGCATGTACTAATCCCTGGAAGGGTTGAGTGCATTTGGTAGACATTCATAAGGATAACCACCCATACGGTACCACCTGTTGAGTGTTTGTCTTCCGTCAACTCGTTGTCAGCCACGCGAGTACTGTACTATTTCGCTCAATTCGTAAGCCACGCGTCACAGGCCTCAAAATTTCAGAAATTTTTCGAACGTGTCACAGGTCACCGAGGGCATTTTCGAAAGTGCAAAAGAAGTCACGAAATCGTTGAAAATGAGTTGAAACATCAAATTTTCCTCCCCACAATACCTTTTGGTTGAAAAAACTGCGCTGCTTACTCGAATGCTAAACCGGAGCTCAGTAAAATCAAATAGCTGCTTCAGGGTACTTGTTTCCTGGTTATTTGCGACTTCTTTGGTCAAATATTGCAACGGTGAGTAACACTGACTTCACTTTTGTTCAACCATAGCAGATCAAGCTGAAATTGGTGTTTCTAGCTGTGTTTCAACCCCATGCCAACAGGCCAGTCTCTGCCACATTTTCGAACTTTTTTTCCCGGTCACGATGGGTTCGGTGGATTTTCGAACACTGAAGTTCGAAAATTTGTGTCACGGGTCACGGCCGCGGAGAATTGAGTGAAATAGTACAGTATAATATGATTGGAAGTTGCCGGCAAGCGGCGGGCACAAACAGTTTTGGTCAGCATGGTTTTGCCCCAATAGGCTGGGTATTTGGGAGCACAGAAATCGGGAAATGGGCCATAAAGAGAGGGTTCTGGACGGTTTAGAGAGGCTCCTAAGATTCCCAACATCCGCAGGGCTCTCTGCTCATTTTCAACCATTTACTCTGATCTTTTTGATGGGCAGTCTTCCAGAAAAAATTGCAATCAGAGGTCGGAACCCTCTCGAAACTCTGAAGAACTGAATTAACTGTATGATACGGGGGGATGTTTTGGAAGGGTGCCGGCGATGCTATGGCAGCATTTTCAAGTAGTTTGAACTGATGCACTATCAGAGAAGTGAATAAACACAAAAGGTGGCCAATTAAAACTGCTGGAAGCACATTTGAATTTGCCTCAGGTGATATGTGTCCCATTGGCCTTTGATACAACCTCCAGCTTGCAGTATTAGAAGCCAAAGAGGAAGTCAGGGTGGATTCTCTCCTGTGGTGCCGGAAGAGCTTGAGGGAGCTGTGGAAAAAATTGGAAGCAACCCTGAGTACAGCTTTACCTCTCCAGAGCGATTCCTCCCTTCTAAAAGGTCGTACCGTGCACCAAACGCGTCGCAAAGTCGTGATTGATGTGTTTGGCAACCGTGTGAAATAATGGTTATCTGCCGTGTTATCTGCCGTCAATGAAGCTCACCGCAAACTGGATGATTTCTGCCAGCTTCTTAGAACCATTTCTCTCCAATTGACCAATACTAGTCCCTTAAATATTTCTGTGAATTATGGTTAGCTAAGTACGGATCGTTGGCTCACTTGGCAGATAACACGGGCAGATAACCCACTGCCAGCTGATCCGGCGGTAAACCGTCAGCATAATGACAAGTGGGTCACGTTTCGTGCACCGGCACGTGTCGTTTGTGCGGACATTTTTGGTCTCTAGAGCACAAAAGAACTAACGTTCTGTTTGTGAATAAACCCTGCCAACCGGGCGAGCTGCGAGCTAAAACGCCAAGCTTTAAGTTGCTTGATCCGACGTTATTCCGACAGAATCTGACCAATGTCTCAGAAAACATTTCATCAACGCATCACGACACGCCCACGAGGTACCTTGTTCTCTCTCCCAGTCACCACTCCGCTCGTTATGTTTCCTCTCCTGTCGTTACTTCTCATACCCGCGGTAGTCGCTCACAAGGCCCCCGCTCACAACGCTCACCGGGCCGCCGCCCACAACGCCTCTCTCGCTCTCCGCGATGGCCCTGGATACCGATTCTCCAATTATGACGCTGCGGACAGCGAGTGCGTCTCATTTGAAACCTTGTCGTATCAACGTATGCCGACATGACACCCCAGAGGCGCTTGTGGGGGTTGGAACTCTAACTCTCAATACGTGCGTTGTGGCCACTGTAACGGTTTTTGACCGTCTTCTGAATCAAAATCAAAATCAAAATCTACAGGTCGTCGCGATGTCCCAAATTGACTGGGACGGGGGTGCCCACTGCAACAAGCAGGTTTGAGCGCTGTTCTTTTCAATCAGTGCCCAACTTGATCCATGCAGGTCTACATAACTTACAATGGGATGTCGGCCGTGGCTGAGATCGTCGATGAGGTTTGTGGGACATTGTGTACGCCGTCATCAGCGGCTCACCGACCGATTCAGTGCGAGGAGTGCCCTCACATGGCATTGGACTTTTCGCAGAGCCTTTTCGGCCACTTCGTCGGCGGTGAACAGAACAATGAGGAAGTCGGGTATATTTACGGTCCGTCCTTGTGGTAATATTGCCCGTTCAGGTCTCAACACTCTTTATTCCAGGTGGATGGGTGTACGGCACCGGCCCGTCCGATAGCGGCGACGACGACGATACCACTACCAAGAAGCAAACGACTACCAGCACCACACAAAAAGCCACTACGCACACTACTTCCACCACCTCGCACACCACGTCGACGTCGACGACGCACACCTCGACCTCGACTTCGACCACGGCCTCGTCGGCCTCCAAATCCTCCTCCGCATCCGCGGCGGCCGGCGCCTCCAAATCCGGCGCTCCCAGCAGCACTGGTTCCACCGCCCCTTCGACGCCGACTGGGACGGACGTTCAGAACATCGAGGATTTCACCCAGGCGCTGCTCAACCTCGCGGGACTGGCCCTGCAGGCCCCGCACGCCACTTGATGGCCGTCATATACCTTGGGTCGCCCTCCCCTACGGGAGTGCCCTGTACTGTCGTTTCAGTTGCTTTGCAGTTCATTGGTAACATGCGTGAAAACATTTTCATGGGATTTCTGGTGCTTTGCGGTGTAGTAGTCCTTCGAGCTTGTGTGGGGTTCGGTAATCCTGCGGGTAAGTCTGGCAGTACCACAGGCTCTTTCAAGCCTCTTTAGACGCGAAAGTTGCACAAATTTTCCGACAATACGCAATTCCTCCGACTCGATCCCCGAGAACGCCCTGGGGTCGCCTTGTTCATCGATTGAATCGACGGTTCCGGGTATGCGACACGCCTTGGTTGTCTAAGCTACAGGCCCTCAACGGGCGCAATCCATTGCCGACTTTTGCCGATTTATCTCGATCCATCCAAGACGTTCGGCGTTTGGGCTGGGCCTTCGTTATGTCGGTGCCTTTTAATCTCGATACCCAGCGCCAAGGAATGGTATATATCGTATGCCGTCTTATATCCTATACCGTCTCCCTGGATTGAAACCGAATGATCCTTAACATTCCCGTTAGTAAGTAATCTCTCCTCGCGATTAGAATTGTTGAAATACCCGCACTTCCAAAGCAGAATGATTCCCATGTCAAACTAGTATGTATTTTCGGCGGATTTTCCAATTGTTTTTTGTTTTGCAAGAACCGCCGACGAACGTTTTACTAATAACCGGTTCGCATAACCGCACCCAAAAAAACAAATCTCTATAACACAAGACTCTAAGGCATTCACTCTAACCCCTATAGACACCTGTTCACGCATTACTGTTACCGCATACCTCCGGCGTCCTACCGTTCAAAATCGCCTTCTTTTTGATGATGTTTACGTCCCCCATAGCGCAGGTCTTTCCAACCTTATCGAGGCTAAAGTTAGGTAGCGGCGCCTCGCCCATACCGAACGCCTTCTCAATGCGTCGGAGCGCCAACTAATGAGGGTATGAGCACCGAGTAAGGCTGTATGCGCGCCAGAACACACCGTCATGATATCGCGGCGCTGCGTGAAGATGAGGCGGAATCGGGTGGGGATCGGGTCGGCCATGAGGTTCGTAGGTTTCTGGAAATATTGCGCAATATTGTCGATTGATGAGCTCCCGGATGGAATAGAAGAGAAAAGAGAGAATCCGCACCATGAATACTTTTTCTCGGATCAGTGCGGCGACCCCGCGATCAAGCAGGTCGATAGGGCAGTCGCCTGGTCGAGCGAGGCGCGCGAGGCACGGGGCGAAGTCGACCACGACGTAGACTGCGGCGTTTGCGCGCGTGAATCTGGGGAATGTTCGTTAACGTCGACTATACTAGTTAGGATTGGCATTGACGCACTCAAGGTTATGGAACATCAGCCACTCGGCGGCAAATTCGTACGCATCGGCCAGGGCGGCGCGGTTATCCGCCAGGAAGCGTTCGACAAAGGGCCGGTCTTGGAGAACGCGCGTGAAGAGGACGTCGCTGACGGAGGAGATGGGCGTCGCAAGGAACAGCGGGCGGATGAGGTTGAGGAGCGCGGGGTTCGCTGGGGAGATCAGCAGTCCCACTGCAGAAGAGTTAAACATGAAATTATATTGCCTGAGGTGGTCGGTACTCACATTTTAGCCCGCTAGCACCAAAGTCCTTGGTCGGTCCGGCGAGCACATGGACTCGAGAGGGGTCTATACCCATCGAGGGGAGATCGTAGGTGAGTACGGATTCGAATTTCTCATTTATTGCAGGCGGGTAGGCAGACTGGAAAGTCGAAAGCCCGTATACCTCGTCGACGATAAGGTGGATATTGTACTTGAGGGGGTAGGTCAATATTGTCCTCTTCACGTGGTTGAACTTACCTTTTGTGCCAGCTGCGCATATGCTTTGACCACATCTTTCGAGACGACCTGTGGCAGGGGATTGTGCGGATTTGGGAGTAGGAGGGCCTTGATCTTGATGCCGAGCCGTTCGCTGTCGAGCAGTTTCGCCTCCAGATACGGCATAACATCCTCCGAGAGTGAGTGAATGTTCGGCGGGATATCTATCCTAACCAGAGTAGCCATCGCGGGATGCGTAATGTCTCGGACATAGTCATCTGTGACAGGTCAGAAAAGACAAAAAGAGGTAGCGAACTCCACGGACCGTAGAATGGCTGGATAACAGTGGTATCAGACCGTTTTTCATTGCCGGCGGAGACAAATTATACGCACAACACTCATTAGGACGCCGTCTCCCTCTCCGGCGAGAGCCCAAACCAGCTGCGCAAGCAGCGCTCCGATTCCAGGACCGGTCACCGAGGTTTCCCCTGCCAAGATAAAATTGAACATCAATTGAATCGAAATTATGGCCATGGGCATGTACGTGTAACCGGAACCCGAGGATGAAAATGGTCGTTAATGTATTGTGGCAGGAGATCCTCCACCGTCGGAAGGTCGGTTTTGATCAATGTGGCGCGATACCTGAGGTGCTGCGTGTGTAGAGTTGTGATTGGACGAGAGAAGTGCTGAACCCATTGCCATCAGAGAAGTAAAGAAAACCATGAAGAATGCGCCGTACCTCGATTAGGCGATCGCTTAACAGCGAGTTTTCAGCGATGGAAAGGTTGATGGTGCCCTCTGGGTACAACTCAGGGTCATAGAATGGACCCGGAGGTGGCGCGCTACAGTAAAGGCGGTTGGTTAGAAGAACCGAAGTATATGGAGGCAGGGCAAAAGACGAAGACGGAGAAGGCAGAGCCGGACGAGGTGGATTTCGGTTTCGCTAGCGCAAAGGCGCCGAAGAAACAGCATAATAGAATCGAACCAGTAACTTACTACGCGTGGGGTGCTGGGTACGCCAGTCTTTTCTGAGCGCGACCGGAAAGTGGGGGGGAGTAGGACATGGGGGAGGAGAACAAGGGAGATGACTGCACGCTGAATCGTCCTTCTAGCGTTTTTTGCAACCTTAAAAGAAGGGACAATGATGCCATCACTCACACTGTCCGCACCAAAAGGATCGATAAACTTACTTATGGGGATGGTATTAATCTGCTATGGCCACCTGTTTGTTAAGTCCTTCTTTCCTACTACCCTGAGCAGCTCTTGGCCAACGATGCTTTTCGCCGACCGACTTGTGTTAGGGGCACTTATTTCTGTCTCTATCGCAGTCACTGAGACAACAAGTCTGGGCACCGTTACGTCCTCCGGTACCTTGGCGGCTCCGTCAGGCTCGCCGAGTACTTGCATAGACAACTGTTTCAATAGCGCAACAGGATCAGGAACACAAGCCGGCTGTTTAGGGTTTGTTTTGTTCTGCTTTGTTTCCCGTCTCGCTTGCTTAGTGCATTTCTTTCGATACCAGCATTTCCGGCCAATATGAATGCATCTGTACCATGCATGGAATGATGCAGGATTTCGAAGCATGCATGTCGACAACCTGTGCCTTGGGTAACACCACGATTCAGGAGACACTCGGGAACGTGCAGCAAATTTGCGCTTCCTGTACTCCGAATGGCTGTAACTCGTGTAAGGTTTCAGCACCCGCCTGAGCCTACAATTGTATTAATTTGAAAATAAAATATATGTAGTCGCAATATCCGCCTCTGGAAACGGCGGAGGTACTATCACAGCGCAGGTTCCTAGCGCAACATTCTCTCAGTCGTTCACTCCCCCCAGTGTCTGCTACACCACCACCCAGTCGTTCTCGATCGCTCCGGGATCTGGAGGTGCCGTTGGCGGTGGTTTCTTTTCGGCCGGTATCATCCCATGTGCATCGTCTTTAGCCGACGATAATCGGGGTTCAACCTCCGCCTTAGGGTCGCTCTCAACTGGAGCCTCGACAAGCAGCACTACGATAAAAACAACCAGCAGCGCGACATCGGCCCATCGGCCCCTATTCAGGTCTCCCCGAGGTGTGGTCTCATTGGCGGCGTCACTGGCTTTGGGTGCAGCACTGCTTTGAATATTTTCCCGGACGATCGTGGCACTCGGCTGTTTTTGCGTTTTGCGAAACGCCCCTTTCATGAAATTATATACCCTCACCCTGCAAATGATAAGCGCTGTCCTCTAGAATACGCTATACCACGTCATTGGTATCCATTTCTTCCCCGTTTCACCACGCAACGAGGTGCGTTTCACAAAAGTTGGTCTCATGGCATGCGGCTATCGGCTATCGGAACTCCTGTAGTCACTCTGAGTCATTTTAGGTTCATTTTAGCTATGCTTCTAGCCTGGTTACTGACCTGCGATGCGATTCACAAATACTTAGCTCTCCCCATCGCCCTGAAAGCACGCCCAAAATACCCACGACACCATCTCAGATCCGCCACGTTGTCCCGCGCATTAAGAAGGCCGCCGACAACTTACGGCGTTTATCCTTCTACTTTTTTTCTCCCGCGGACGCGAATTGCGTGATAGGCAGGTCGGCGCTTCGGTGTCGCCACCGATGGTCCTTATCCCCAAGGACACCTACCTCACTTACGAAAACCCAACGAAGATCTCTCGGTTGATTCAATCCATTCGCTTGATTCTTGGACCGTGATCGCCGCGTCGGGAAAACGGGAAACCCCGCGTCGACCCTGCGCAATATATTCAAAATTTTAACTCACATTAGGGTTAAGGTCGCCGATTAACGTTAGGCTACGTGTATCTCGTATCTCGGAGTGATGGGGGGGCTCTTGGTTCGTGTTTCAGGTCCGGATGGTTAACACGGATTTGAACGGCCTGAACCAAATGCAAAGGTCCATTCGGAATTTCGTTAACTATTCCATTATTACCTATTCTCACTCCGGGTCCCTTCAATATCGAAAACCGCACAGCCCCCTTCCGTGGTGCAGACTGGTGTCCTTGTGGTTTCATGTTCCTGTCTTCAACCTTCACAATAGTACCCAATCCGGTCTCTCGAAGTAGATTGATTTCAAGGTGAGTTCCTCCGCGTGAGACATCTTCGTAATTAACAATATAGCACTGACGATGCTCCCATTATTCTCCACTAGCTGATCTGAAGGACATAGGCTGTACAGAATTTTGACGGTGTCCACACAGTTGACTCCTCCCAAGGGGAAGGCTAGCCTCCAGGATGTTGCAGTCCCCGACAGAGTCGGACAGACTACGGTATCGCGTTGAAAATGTTGAACTGACGTTGAACTACCGTCCAAGAGAAAGAGAATTCCGCGGATTAATGAGTTCTCAGAGTTTTCACGTACGCGGTGAACGACTTGCCATTATGCACACAATATCCGGCCATCTGGCATGCAGTCCCCGCATCACGCGGCATATCGACTTCGATTCCAAACAATGTCACCCCGGAGTTTTTGTCTCGTTTCTTTTTTCGTCTGCTCATCAAAAATGGCAGCGCGCGCCAGGCCACGGAAGCCACCATCCGTCTACAGACTCAAATTCTGGCCCAAAATATTTGAGGGTTTGGACTCGCCCGTCCGTTTTAACGGGACGGCGTCAGAAAAACGGCCTTTTTTGATGACGGGTCGAGGCCAACCGGCCGTGAGCCCAGGCAGCAAGGCGTTGACAGGCGTTGACGGACGGGACAGGACCCTTGCTTATCGCTTGTAGGTCGAGTACAAAGTTCGGATAAATTTTTGGATTAGAGGCTTCGAGGTCAGAGGAAAATTCGGATAAATTTCACTTCTGGGCCAAGTACCTCGAAGGCAAAATTCGGATAGCACGAAATTTTCGAAAACGGTCGGATAAAAGTTCGGATAAAGGGCTTTGAACCGGTCCGAAAGATCGTTGAAGACTCGGGAGAAGTTTGATGGACTAACCGCCAGTTCAACTTTAGTCATCACAATTAAGGTGCTCTCGGCACATTACACACCTCCCGGCCAAATTCCTTCCTTGCTTTTCTACCCACAAATGACGAGCCAGTGAAGGAATTCCGTGATCATGTCGAGAATGGACCGCACGGCCAGAAGATATTTGATGAACTTTTCATGGAACGGGAAGTACTGGGGAAGGCTGTCGCAAGTTTGAACACTGTGCGACGCAACTCAAGGGAAAGGCAAATATCATGTGGGAAAAAAGCTAAATGCTTGCAACGGATTGAATCAGCTTGAGACCTTGAGACGACTTGAGAGCGGTTGCAAGCCCCTCAGCCATGCCTTTCAAGTTCTCTCAAGCTGTCTCAAGTCCAGTGGGTGACTCCCAAGTGGTCCCAAGACGCGGCAAGGTAGGCTCCACTTGAGAGGCCTTGAGACGGCTCACAGCAGGTCCATTTTTTGTATGCCAGAACGGCCATTTAGGTCAATATCATTTGCACTTGCAGCCCCTGTAGGGCCTAACCTAGACCCCCTCGAGTTCTCTCGGAGGTCTCCGTCAACTCGAGACGTGCGGATACTAAAGTTGCAGTTCTTCAACTCAATAGATTCCCTTAAACTTTACTGCCGTATATGGCGACGCGCTCTTGTGGCGTAGCATTAATAATAAGTTTGAATTGTCTGGCTACTTAAACACTACGATAGGGTGAAAAGGTGACGGACGCACTGTAAACTCTCCTTTGGCGCTCCGGGGCGTGGCTCCGTGAGGTATCGGACACACACCGCAGTGCATGTCGCGGTGGGCTTGAGGCAGGTGAGGGTGTACTGTAAATCCTCATTCTGGGTTATAACGCACTTTGATGTCGACATGTCTCTGCCAAGTGTCTCCACATCCGTGAGATTTGATTCAACGGCGGAGAGGCAAATCTTCGGGAGATACTATGCTCCAACCTCGTCCCTCTTCGGGAGATACCATGCTCCAAGGTGGCCATCACTTGGGCGGGCGCGTATCGAGTCGACAGCCATGGTGGAGTTCTTCGTGTCGCGGCCGTGCGACAGGGGATAAGTAGCGGGGGATAGCGGGGGATGGGTCTGGGCGGCGAGCAGAGTGGAGTTGTGGAGCAAAATGACGCCATCATTTGGCTGTGCTATATCAGTGGCGCGATACGTGACAGTGTGACTTCACCTCTTCTTCCGTCCCACCACCTCCGCACCGACCACTCCGCCCGCCTGCCTGTCTGCACACACCACGAACGGTCGGCAGTTTCGTAGATAGGGCGAACATATCAACGGCACTTGGAGGCAGGACGGCGCTTGCAGCCAGGAGGACAGTGATTACTTTCTGCCGCAGTTGCGAGTTCGAAGGGTGCGCAACACTTCTATATCCTTGCAGTGTAACTTACTGACCTTCGCATCATATACCTCCTGAAGCTCTGATATCTGGTTCGTCCGCTCGAAGTTGACTTCAATTATTGACTCGGTATACTCCTTATCGACGATCGGCCTTCTTATAAGGTGTGCCTCCTTTTCTTCAACGCCAAGTAGACCAATCACATACCTCTTTTCCTGCAAATCTCCATGTCATACTGGTTGCTGTGGCCTTTAAGGGCTCCTGCGCAGACGTGGCGAAGATGTATTTGATTTCAATGTTGTGTAATTAGTTCCGCAATATATCATTCCTTTTTCCTGCATTTGCATGCGTGATACAAATGAGGATGAATATCTGTCTGCAATGATGGGCCGCGGTATGGGTAGGGGTGCTCCTGACGCCTTGGGACGTGTTACAAGACCATTTGGTCCTAAAGTCCTTGAGACAACTTGAGAGCCGCAGCGTGGCTTGAGACCAGTCTCAAGAACCTGACATATGTGTTCCAAGCCGCCTAAAACCTAATGACCTTGCAACGGCACCCAACATATTTGGAGCCGTTACGAGCAATTTAAATTTTTTCCGACACAATATTATCGACCTGGAGGAGGAGGAGTCGGTAGAGTAGTACCATAGGTGTTTAGAACATTTTTTTCCGGAAATTTAAGCTCAGAAGCAAAGTTCGGATAAAAAATTGTCCGAGCGCCCAGAATTTGGATAAAATTTCGGTCGCGGTCGCGACCAAAAGTTCGGATAAAATTTTCAAAACAGGCCAAATCAGTATCCGACCTACAAGCGATAAACAAGGGTCCTGACGGGACCCGTCCGTCAGACCTGTGACGGCTGTCGACGCGTTATCGGATGCCAGATTCAAAGCGGGCAGATAATTGGTACAATTCACACTGAAGAATTAGTTCAACTATTGCTCTGCAACTCCCATCACTGACCGGAATCAAATTTTGGGGAAGCTTTCCGAAGCGTAGAACGGCAGTTCAAGGTATACTGGCTTGAAAGTTCGCGGGAAGATTTGAGGTACCTCGTGAACCCTCTCTGAGGCCTTCAGAATCCTCTCTTTCTGGGCAAATCTTTCGATTTTTCCAACCCCAATACCCTGTCGGGGGGCAAACCAGGAATAGCCAGGAATATCGGACGCGATGAACCGGCCCGGCTTCCACAAAGGAACCGACAGTGTCAGCTGTTGAAACCCTAGTCAGCTGATCATCAAACGTCTGAGTGGTGCAGCAATACAGCTCTCTTCCTGCCACTACCTTCCCGACCTTGTCTTATGCATCTCCCGCTTACGTTACAACGGTGCAGGTGATCTGAAACCTCCCTCAGCCCGAAACGTCTCTCTCAGTTCGCTTCAGTGCCCAAAGTGAAGCCAGATTGACATCGATATCAGCGACACTTCCCTTGGAACTGCAGTTTCTGGTTCTTGACCACATCTCGGACGACACCCTTCGTGACTTGTGCACTGTATGTCAAGCGTGGGGTGCCCATGCTCAGAAGATGATTTTTTGCCACATTTGGGTGACGTCGGTCACCATACCTCGTCTGTTGCTACTCTTGCGATATAAACCCCACCTGGGAACATATATCGAGACCGTCACTGTGGCGGGGTCATTTCGGGCGCCTTTCGGACATCCTTCCATGGAGCAGGTCTTCCCGTATCTCTCAGATATTATGCCGAATGTGCGCACATTGGATATCCTGATCGCCAAATTTGGACCCGAGTTGGTTCCCCTCCAACATTCGGCCCTGCGTAAAATAACGCACCTCCGCTTACGCTCTGCGACCTTCGCTCTCCCAGATACCCTCCTGCAGTTCATTGCGCTCTTCCCATACCTCGAGGGCCTCGAAGTCTCAGGCGATTATGTCCTTCATACCGCTCTCCCAGAATTTTCACCTTCGCCGCCGAAACACCTGCGCTATCTCGTGTGCAATGCATTCTGCTACGATTCCGTCATGAAATGGCTTGCTAGTGGACCCACGATGGTCGACAATCTATACATTCCGGCATGGGGCTTCAACGACCCGCTATTGGAAGAGTTCCTCTTCAAAATCGGGAATGGACTCCAACGCCTGTGGTTGACGGACGGAGGGAGTCGGTGGCCATGGGCACGTACGTCCTTCTCTCGCATGAATATCAACTCTTCACTGACTTCCCCTGAAGCCTTGAATGAGATCACCATTCCCCCATTCCCATCCCTCAAAAGTCTCGAATTCGATATCCATCGCCGTACCAGTAGTCGCAGTGCCCTGGAGATTGGGTTTCCATCTATCCTGAAGCAGCTATCGTCGTCGATGCTCTCGACGATGTACTTCGACACCTACGTCAAGGCCGATCACCTCGGCCTCCCGTGGGACAAAGTCGATGCCGTCCTAGCAGATTTTACGGGGCTGCAGGAGGTAATTTTCGACTTGTACGGGTTTCTCAAGGTGACAGAGACGAATGGATCCGGGGGACCCGGGATTCAGAATATGGTACGCAGAGGTTTGTAATGGAATGCGGAGATTAATGACCAGCAGCGAGGCGAGGGGGATCCTGAGATTCCGATGTGCTGGAAGAGGCATCTCACGTGACTCCCACTTGTGTAGATATGATTTTGTTAGCCATTTGCAACTACTATGAGTGGCCACGTCACAGGTATCTTTGCTTCCCCTATAATCAAACCTCTCGGAAAGGAGCGTTTTATTACCTTCAAGGCCTGACCTGTGTGAATTTGCGCGTTTCAGGCAGGTAAGACCCTCTACTACGCTTTAATGCAATCGTTACATTTTTTTATTGACCTGACGCTCAAACAGCTGACCGCGGTTCAAAAAATGAGACGTTTTGACGAGGAAAATACCCGAGGGCGAGAAAATTGTAACTGACCTCGAAGGCTTCCAACCCAACAACTCAGCATATCGTGTTTTCGACAGGATGATGAAACAGTGGCTCACAGTCAGAGCATTAGTAAACCCGTCAGGGGAACAGAAATAATTTGTTTTAGCTCTACTCGAACCGTGGGAATGGGGCTGATGGCACAATCGGGCACCTCAGCTATTGCATACTCCCTATTATCCTGGAAGAATGAAACTTTGGACATACGTAACATGCAATGGGCTTCCAGTCGAAGTTTTTCTTGGGTACACTCGGTGTCTGCATTCCAACCGTTCGACTTCCAGAGTCGGCCCGAAGGTCTGATTGATCGGCCTTCGGGCGCCAACGATGCCGAAGGCGAATGCTGGCGCGGCCCGCTGTTAAAATTATAACGGCATTACTTGCCGCCTTGGCACGATATACTTCGGGTTGCTGATCTACGAGCAGAGAGGTAAAAGGAATGCAATTCCTCTGAATCGCACGTACAAGTTTGGCAGGTGCAGTACCAACAAATATTCTAGATGAAATGTGTAGCGGCTGGTCTATGGAATCAGTCTCCCTACAAGAAAGGCAACCCAAATGCAAGTGCTACGGCGGAGATGAACCACAAAGGCTCGAGTGTCAACGAGTTGGTACCGCTATTCTTTGCTTTTGGACTCGCCGCCGCTTTAACTCTTTGCGATAGTCCCACGGCGTTGTGGCAATCGCCCGTCAGCAACCAGGAAAGCTGAGGAAATTCCGAAAAGGGCCAATTTATGGCGCGGGCTTGGGACCACAGGGGCAAGGAGGAGGAGGTATTCCTACCGAGATCCAAGTTATTAGTACTGCCGCAAACTTGAGCCCTAAACGAGTTTCGGGCTGTTGTCAGGACCAAGATATCTACACCAGCTGTTCCGGCGAACGGATGCCGTTCGAATACGCAAGCTGCTCACTCGGAAGGCCTCGGCTGTGGGGGAAGTGAGCCGGGAGCCCAAAGCGAGCCAAGGGAGATTACAACGTGATTATGCTTGCCACTGCTATCGATCGCCTACATGTGTGCAAGACTTTTTCGGTGATCCAGATGGTAACGTCGCTCTGAAAATTGACATCTGCCTCTGGACCTTGAAAGCTTGACCGCAAGCTTGACCCAAGCTTGACCGTGCGCGGCGCGGCTAAGGCGCCTTGGCTTTTATGCCAGACGTTACGCGCCTGGGTCAGACCGCGCGTTTGGGTCAATCGAAGGTGGTGCAGTTGAGTAAACCACGAGATAGAAGTTTGAACGGAAGAGATGGTGACGGCGGAAGGAGAAAGCGCTAAGTTGGCTAAGTTTGGCCTTGTTAGGCGTGGATGCCGGGCCGGCTGCCTCTCGTGAGTGATGCCGTCAATCCTTTTTCTTCCTCACCACTGCCACGTCCCAGTACGCGATCCGCGCTGTCAAGAGGTGGGCGGCCGAAAAATCCCGGATATCAACCTCCCCTCAGCCGATGACGTTTAAATTTAGGTGTCGATTTCATTCGTTGGCCGTATTGTCAATCTGAGAAACGGAGCCCCTTTTTTCGCACCTTCCGAGACGACCTATCTGGTTTGTGGAATTTTTTCTCGAATGCAAGCATGAGAACCAGCAAATCTCATCGGACCGATGATGCGATGCCGAACAGTTCGGCAGAAATTTTGGCTGCGGTCAAATACATAAATCAGTGGTACAAAAAGAATCATGGAATTGTGTGTCATTTTGCTAGCATGAAAAAAAGCACTGAAAGAACTGCAATCAGAATCAAATTTTAACTCAGCCTGTTGCTTCACAAATGACCAAGTGAGGGTTGGAACATTGAAAGGGAAACATTCAGATGTGGTTTCCACCCTGCCGAAACAAAGCCCTTTCAAGATGGCCGCTGATATATTCCCTAATGCGGCAATATATCAGCGGCCATCTTGAAAGGGCTTTGTTTCAACGAGTACAAAAGCACTTCTGAATGTTCACCTTTCAGAGGCCCTTTGCAAATTAGATGATTGAAAAGAAATTTAGACCGTCTAAAATGTGGTCTGATTGAGGCTCATTCAGAGTCCCTTTCTACAAAATTGAAGAGACAAAGAATTCCGCTATTCCTCTTGTACAACTGATTCGTCCATTTTCAGATAGCCTTTTCACGTATGGGGAGATTTTGCCTTATTGGGTGTGTGTTCACCGAAAATAACTGACACGCGACAGAATGAATGCAGAACTTGCCAAGCTGCTTCTACACAACGATCCGCCTACAGAGCAGCAAGCAAAAGAAATCCAAAACCTCCTCGACGTCGGTGGCAAAGAGCTCTCTCAATTGGAGGATACTATTTCAAAGGTGTCGCTCGTTCTATCGGAACTGAAGGCACAACAACGACGCCTCGCCGAGTCCTTGGCCCCCCTGGAATGCGCCCTGGCACCTATCCGGCGAATACCTCCCGAAATATTGGGGGAAGTCTTTCGACTCTGTGGCGTTATGCAGGTGGACGACAGATTCTCCCAGACCCACATGGCTGATCCCGCAGCTGCACCTCTCATTCTCGGCCATGTGTGCTCTCTTTGGCGCACAGTTTCTCAGAACACCCCGCAGCTCTGGGATCGTGTCTGCCTTAGGAGCAACGCGATCACTACCCATACATTCCAGTTCATTCGAACACTCTTTATCCGCTCCTGCTCCCTTCCACTCAACGTTCATATCTTCACACCCTCAAACGACAACGGGCGTTACGTGGGACTTTTGTGGGAGTTTCGCGACAGGTTGCAGCACCTCCGTCTCCTCCTGAACTCCGACGGTCCTCTTCCTACCATTACGCCCGACCACAACTCGCTTCCAATGCTTAAATCCCTGTTCATATATGTATTGGAGGATGACATCGGAACAAATATGAAACTCACTGAAGCCCTCAATTTATTCCAAAACGCCCCCTTACTCAGAGACCTTACTCTGGAGAATGACCACATGTCATTGGATCTCCTAAACTGCCCATTCCCGTGGTCACAGTTGACCTCCCTGCGGATCACCATGCCCATTGATGCTGCGGCCGTGCGCCACATATTGTTCCAATGTGTACGCCTGGAGCAGTGTTCTCTGTACGATATCGATTGCGAGGCTTACGTCCCACCCACTCCCCCGCGCACACTCCATTCCCTGCTTTCGTTTCAATTGACCCCAAACCCGGAGGGCAGCCAGGGCTATGCGAGAGAATTCGTTCGCTCTTCACATTCCCCGCCTTACGAACTCTGCACCTTCGAACTGACATCGACAATCCTTCCGACGCATCCGAATATCTCGACGGTCCCGATATCCTGAGGTTGCAAGCCCGATCTCACTTTCGTCTGGAATCACTCTCCTTCTGGGGACTTCCAATCACTCTCGACGATCTCATTTCGTTCCTTCAATTCATACCCAGCCTGCAGGACCTGGATATAGCATATTGTGACTGCGTTACGGACGCCCTCTTCAGCGCATTCACGTACGTCCCCCGATCATCGGCGCCACTCGCGTTGCCCAAGCTCGAAACGCTTAAAATCCAGGAAATCACCGATAATCTGGACGGAAGCGTTGTGGCGGACATGGTGGACTCCCTGAGGAGCCATGCTGGGGATATACGCGCTCCGTTCCCCCTAATCACCTCGGTGGTTCTTGACCTTGATGGCGCAGATTCTCGGACGCTGTAGAGGACCGCCTGGCGAACACGGTTTCTATGGGGTTCCTGCTAGACAGAGTGGAGCGTGCATGAGTCTGCTGAATCTCCCAGTTCTCATTCGCCTGTGCTAACCTCAGTTGACAGTGAAATCGACCGCGCTAGCCGCTCTGCGTGACGATTATCGACTTTTGTGTTGGACAATTCCGATTCGGCCCAAATGCGAAGTAGACGACGTAAACCTGATCTCGGTGGCATCAAAATCAAAGTATTTGGAGGTATCTGGCAGTTGCATGAGTCGTGGCTGAAGTGCGGGAAGGAGAAGATGGGCCTGAATGTTCTAGTACGCAGGTGCGAGATCAAAACACGGAGTTCAAACTTGAGTGATGTCATCGATCAATTACGTGTTCCTTTCCCTGGATCCAAATATTCGCTGGTGCAGTTATCCTCCCTGTCGTTACACATGGATCTGACAGCTTTTTTCAGGATGCATCCGGATCTCAAGCGTCTACTTTCTCGCAACGATCCACCGACGGATGTGCAGATCCGCGAGGCCGAAAACTTGCTTGATATTGGTCTAAAGGAGCTTTCCGAGCTGGACGATACCATTTTGAAACTCTCGCTCGTCCTCTCCGAGCTGAGATTTCAGAAACGGTGTCGTACAAGCTCGTTGTCTGCTTTGAAGGGCGTGCTCGCTCCAATCCGCCGTGTTCCCCCGGAAACACTTGGTGAAATATTCCAATGGTGTTGCAGGACAAACTGGATGGAGCAACACCGTTCCATTACCAACGTTCGCGCTCCGCCGCTTTTGTTGGGACATGTTTGTTCCCTTTGGCGCACCGTTTCGCAGAATACCCCTCGACTGTGGCGTCAGCGACTCCCTATTCTGTGCTTTCACGCATATCCCGGGCACCCGACCACCTATCGTCCTGCCGGAGCTTCGCAAAGTGACCGTGAACGGGCTCTCTAACACCCTGGATGGCACGGTCGTCGCTGACATGGTGGAATCGCTATCCACGTACAAGGGCGACAAGCAAGCCCCATGTCCCGCGATTAATTTAGTGGTGCTTTGTCTTAGTGGGGCAAAGTTCACGGTCGAGGTTGAACGTCGTCTCAAAGAGGCAGCCGGTACCCCTCGTTTCCTCGTGGACCGATTTCCGCGACGTGGGGTGCAATACTACTCCAGTTTTCATTCTGCACTCGGCTGATATAATCGCTCTGAAGGAAGGGAGAACTTAGAATATATCTTAGTTCACTGGATATCCTACACCCATGGTGTGCGTTAAATGCCCCAGTTTGATTCTGCGTTTGGCTGATCGTATTGCTCTGAAGGAACGTAGAACAACTTTCGAAATTGCACATACCAACTGCCTCCACTCAATCTCATAGCTCTATTGACACCCAAATCAATAAATCCACCTTGTCGTGCGCGGTCTGCATGCGTCTGCACATAATAATCGCTCGAGATGCGACCTTGATCGAAAATGTGGCATCAAATCAGATTGACAAGCTCTTAATCCATGTGGACCGGGGTGCATGAATTTATTCAGCTTACTTTTCAATTCGATTTCACCACAATGCAACGTGACGACTCCTAGAAAGACTCGAGACCATTCACTTAGGCAAAATGATCAAGTAGGTAAGGTTCTAAGGTTGAATTTGAAAAGCCTGAGTTGAACCGAACGCCGCCTCTGTTCAAGTTCATTATTCGGGTTCGGAACCACTGGTTTTGATTTTGAATAATGGCACTTGATGCTGTTCATGCTTAAACCCGTTTCTGGATCGCAAAAATCTGTCTTATTCTGGTCTAAACATATACGGGTGATGATGTACACTACATGTCTCGGCCCAAACGCCACGCTGTTGCGCGGGTCGGCTGTTGCCGTGAGAGTGATAGCATCGATCAATCACACCCTCTCTCCTCCCACCACTAGCGTCCAGCGTGCTCAGGCAGTGTTCCCTTCCCTGAATCCTACTCGCTGGTACAGCCCCTATCATCACACATGGATCTGATGGCTCCTTGCAGGATGCATCCGGATCTCGACTTTTTCGCAACGATCCACCGACGGATGTGCAGATCCGCGTGTTGGAGTTGAGGTACACACATAACCCCACGCCCGATTCCGTAAGGAAACCCTATACCGCGAGGTCGAAAACTTGGTTGAAATTGGCCTGAAGGAGCTTCCCCAGCTGGACGGCACTGAAACCTCGCCTCTCGCCACTTCTCCGGTACCGGGGGACCGTCAAACGTGTTCATTCACTCCTTCAATACCCGATGGTTAGCTTCGGCCAGCTCACGGCCGGCTGAGGGTAGCTGACGCCGGCTATGTCTGGCGAGGCGGCTATCCCACGCTTGAATGCAGTGAGTAGCCTAGCCCCGTAAATTGCAAGCAAATTGCAGTGGGTATCATTATCCTTCCATGTATGTACAGTACAATACATCAACAACATGAATATTAATTCAGCCTAACACCATGTCTCGCCTGCGCTGAGCGTGTTCACCGACGAGTAGGCATGGTCGCAGATCCACATCGTGAGCAACCAACGACCCGATGGTTTCGGGAAGATGGCTCGGAACCGCAACTTCCTCTCCGCGAATATCCCGGAGAGCACGCGCCGCCCTGCGTCGAACACCAAATTGAGGATGGCCATATTTCGGGTCAGAAGCCTGATTTCTTCGATCTGCAGTGGAACTCACTTCGACAGAGCTTCCAGCGGTAAGGTTAATTCCCCTTGTGAGATCTCTTGTGCCGCGTCCTCATACTTCGCCAGTGTCCTCAAGAGTTCGCAGGCCAGCATAACAACCATTACGTTTGGAACGGCCAACAATTCGCCGATATGCTCAAGGATGCAAGCCTCCATGGTGGCCACGGCACCGGTTGTGGCTGGCCAGCGTGTCAGCCACTTTCTTTCGGTCACTCGATCGAGTCCACGAGGCCGTTTCACGCACACTTTTTTTTTTCCCCGTCTGGCGCTCAGACTGCGCGCAGCGCCTCTCTCTGGCGGGGAGGGCGGTCCCCTGTGCTTCAGTAATTATTTAGACTCAGGTTAACTCAGAAAATAACACAAGGGCCGGATTCAAAGATGTGGACATGCCGTCAGGCAGACGGAGGGAAATCTCGGGGAGACACCGTTCCTAGTTCACACATGCCTTAACCCACGTCCTCACGCGAAAGCATCCAGACTTTCGTGTTGGCGCCTTCGGGCCGTCTTCACCATCATTGGCATCAAAATGAGCCGAAACTCCTGCCGACATCAAATCTCCAAATCGGGATAGGGGCGAGCGGCGGAATGTTGACAAGTCAGCCAGTGCGCCTCCACTGGTATTCAATGAACTCCATTCAAGCTAGAAATATTCAAGGAGCCCTGAAATACCACGAAGATTTGTCGGAACCAAGTATGAATCTCTGAAGATGATAGGTCATGACTCCAATAGTGGTTGGCACGAATCATGAATTACCTTCAGGGAGAATAAAACTATCTGCAGCTCACAAGGAAAATTACCTGCTGATCCCGGTTTGTGGGTCGAATGTGGGCTCAACCGAGAAGCAGACCGTAAGGCCTGGAAGAGTACTCATATCATTCTATGGAATATTTGCGGCAGTTCTTAATAATGATCTATGGGCCTTTATTTCAGCTCTTCACAATCAAGCATCACCAATAACTCCAGTAGTGGTTAGCAATTGAAGTGTTACAGTGAATAAGGGTACATATTGCTCACAGCAGAGTAATTTTGAACACTGTTTGCTGTGGATCAGTGGAAGCCGTTGGAAATCGGTAGTGGAGGTGAGTAGAAACCAACATGGGCCAGTGGAAATTACCCGCGAACATTATCTTATCTTGTCGGCCATCGCGTAACAACATCTCTTGATGGCCACCAGTGTCCACCAACATCCATTGACGGCCATTGGTGTCCGCCAATGTACTTTCCACTTCCGGGTATATTACTCGCTGAATGCAGTGACTGTGGGGTGTGGATTCGGATAAGGAATTATGGAAGCACAAATATTTGCAGAAAAACCTGGAAATTACTGGCCGGAACTGACTGGTGAGAGGCTGCTTGCACTACTGTTTGGGACAAAACGCTTCACAAATGCGACGCATGCGCGCGCGGGGAGTCGAACCCCGATGAGCTGCTGAATGACACAACTCTACATTTTATGCTTCGCAGCGGTGAACCATACACCACGCCCGCATTAAGGGTTGTTTTGATTTCAGGTAGCCGTACAGGTTTTCTGAACCGCCCCGGAAATTAAATGACCGTCTGGGTCGAGTTACGGCGGGGCGGGCTGGGATTCAATCTGTTGGCGGCGTCAGAGAGTACCTGAGCTATCTTCCCTTGGGACAATCTAACTTATGAATATACCTTGACGTGGGACCAAATTCAAGTCTGGTAAATGTAAACTTGGTTACTTGGCACGAATACAAACCGACGTGGTGTTCAATTTCAGAGTGGGACAGTCCTTCCTCCTTCATTGGCGTCAGGCTTGTGTTTCTGGAAGCGCTCAGAAGCTGCATTCCGGCTTGCGTAGTATAAACCAGCGGTTCGAACCGTGGGAAAACTCTGATGGTTCAAAAGGAAATGATATTCGTCCCTGAAAAATGCCGTTCCTGTACTAATTCAGGGACACGATGTCATAACTCCCCCAGTATAATACCAACTACTGTGCTGTTAAATAAATGACTGCCCTTTATACTTAGGTAAACTCGTGCTTAGCGGCGCACGGTGCCATGTTTTTCCTTTGAGTGGGGTGTAGTTATTAAGGGTATCTATTGTTCTTCAGCGCTCCAGCCACTATATCTCTGCCCCCTATTTCTTATCCTCCTCTGCATTCGCCGGCACGATCCCCTCTGCCGTCTTCACGATCCGGATATTTTTGATGAACAACGCCGCAATGAGGGCCATCCCCGCAGCGGGGACGCCCACCACGAAGACGACTTTCAGCGCATCTGTGTAGCTATGCACAACACCGGGGATGAACTCCTTGGGCAGCGCCGAGTATATCGCCGTCGGGGCCTCCTCGACAATCGACACGGGCGCATCGGGCGCGAATTTGCGGAGGTTTTTTGCGAGCGGTGAGGCGAATATAGGCTCGGCGATCCCGAGGCCGATGGTACCTAGAAAGTGTTGTGAATTTTCGCCCGTCACAAGAGACTAGGTACATACCACCCAAAAGCTGCATGAACGTCCCTAAGCTTCTTCTCGTCGTTGAATTCGGCCTGGATGACCACTGACCCGTTCTGAAAGCCCAGACCGATGCCGATGGCGGCGAGGATCTGGAACCCGACAAGTTTTGCGGAGGAAGTGCTAGCATCGAGCGTGTAGAGGAGGCCTGACCCGAGAGCGAGGAAACAGGGTGCAACCACGAGGACGGGCCAGTAATAGCCGGTTTTAGCAACGACCCCTCCAGCAATGGCGCCCGTAAGCACGAGACCGAGCATAAGGGGAAGAAGGTCGATGCCCGATTTCGTGGCAGAGTGGGCACGGGCGGCTTGGTAGAAGATTGGGATGTAATATATGTAGATGAGGAACGAGAAGCGGTTCAAGAACGAGTATATCAGGATCGCATATCTGTTGGATCTATTCAACCACGAGAACGAATCGGTAGTCAGGTGGGACGGGCAGAACGTACATTGAACGCGACTTGAAAAAATGGACGTGGGCATCATGGTCCGATCTCCCAAGTATACGGACCAGGCGATAAATACCACGCTCAGAACCGCTGAAAGCACAAAACACTTGAAAACGATAAGTTACACAACATGGAAGCAATCGGTCGGGTACTCACGATAATGACAGCCTTGTCACTCCAGGGTTTTGTGTTCCCTCCCCATTGAAGCGCAAGGATCAGGTTTACAACAGCGCCACCCGCAAGACCCGCGCCTAGGAAATCAAGACGCAGTGTTTGTCGGATCCGGGCGCTCGCCGAGCGCTGCTTTGGGTCGGATCCAAGAGGAGGTGCTGCCTTCAGCAAGAGCAGTACGCCGCAAATGGACACTCCTCCCAGTGGCAGGGAGAGCCAGAAGTTCTGCAAAGTCTCAGTAAAGACCGTCAAAAATATACACAGAGGAACGCACCCATCTCTGGGTATGGTGTCAGCGAGGCAGGAGGGAGGAAAAGGAGGGAGAAATCTTGCCCAAGTGCTACGGTCGGTTATCGAACCACCGATGAGAGGACCCAAAATACTACTGAGGGCAAAAACGCCGCCAAACGCGCCGAAGAATTTTGGGCGGTCCTCGAGGCGCGTGGCCTGTGTAAGGACTTGGATCATGGCGATCACTGGAAAGGTCATGAGAAAGCATACGGGAGGCGAATTTGAAGGACACACTAAGTCCCCCTCCTCCTGCCCCGGAAATGGTCCTCCCTGCAATCAGCTGGCCGATGTTCTGAGAGAGAGCGCAGAGCAGACTCCCGATCTCGAAGATTGCTATTGTAGTGACCAGAACCCACTTTGCAGGGAATATCCGGAGAATTTGCCCATAGAAAAGCAGGAACACCGATTGGGTGAGGATGAATGAGGTGGAGACCCATCCCTGGAGGGAGAAGGCGTCAAAGTCAGAGGTGATACGAGGCAAGGCAGTCGCTAGGATGGTCTGATCCAGTGTTACGACGAAAATGGAGAGCATCCTTGGGGCGAGTCAGCGGAAGTCTAAGACTGACTACACCGACTTACAGGGCCACGAAGACTGCCACCAGTTTTTTGCCCGTCAGGAGAGTGCTCGGTTCCGAATCAGAGGCTCCTGAAGTCTTTTCATCTTGAGCAGCGAATTGGATGCTTTGCCTGCGTTCAGAGACTTGATCAGACATGATAGAGTGCCGTGGAATAAACGAAACTCACCATATAAGTAGTAGCTATAAATAGTAGTTAGGAGAGTATAGTAAGCATGTTCAGTCAGCGGCTCGCCGGCAGAAAGAACGCGCGAGTGTATTGAACGTCAAATGCCGACAGGACACGCAATGTTGCTATATACCACACTTCGACGACGTCGACGAACAGCGAGGGAAAGAAGAGAATTGAATGTAGAATGATATTCCAAGGCAGAGGAGACATCCGAGACAGGGCCGGGGCAGACGTTTCGACGTGGCCGCAGCGCGGCCGTAAACTTTGAGTAGTTCGCTGCGCGTTGAATCCGGTTCGCATGGACCATGTGTCAGGACTCTGGGAGGTACCTAAAAAACCGCTGGGCGCAGCGCAAGTTAGTTGCGCTAGAGTGTCGTATCCAGATTAAAACAAAATGTGTAACAATGCAGGGATCCTATGGATAGTATAGCAGTAGGACCCCTTTGACCCGGACTTCTACCCCGCTCATCTGGCATCGATGCGACTGTGGTTGTGTTAATTTATTAATGGCTTTAGCGGTGGTTGAAGAGGTACGTGAGATGATCCGTCTCGACACGCCTTCTTTTCCGTTTTTTTCTTCTTTCTGCAATACATATGACTGAACGCCCGTGGCCCTAGGGCGCACGAGTCTACTCGAATCCCATATCCGCATGGCTCATCCACACCAATGCCAATGACTTTATGCCGATCCAAGTTCCAAAAGGCGCAGTGTCCCATCCTCGATCGAATACACCGTGCGTTCCAACTTGCCTCTCTGAGTTGGGTTCTCTAGAGAGCGTGTATGGCTTGGGCTTCCTCGCAGATGACGCTGCGCACCTGCGTAAATTTAGACAAATTCAACGGAGGCAGCTAAGTAAGGTAACCTGATCTTGACACCGCTAAAAGGATGTTATTTATATTTATCCTTCCACCATTGCCAGATCTCGTCGCAACGACCCCCATTGCATCTTTGTACCCACCCACCACCGGAATATTGGGCCCCGCACCTTAGAGTCCGTTCGGATCATCCTGAAGATCAGGATCAGCTTCAAGGATGCAGGATCGGTAACCCGGCAACCGGCTACCCGACGCGGCAACGTTGGACCGCCCGGTGTTGCTGTCAAAGATGATAATTTGATGATAAAAGATAACAGTAGATAATACCTCTCCGCCGTTTATTTTGCCACTTTTGTTGATTTTGACATGTTTAGTATCATCCTACACCACCTACAGCACTTTATGAACATAGATCTCACGCAGAGACCCAAGGAGGTGTGGAAAGAAAAATTCTCGAGCTGTTACATAAATGTTACTTGAATGTTACGCGTCTGTGAGGCGTTACCGGACCGAGCCCCGATCCTGAAGCTGATCCTGATCCTAGAGTTGTCAGGACGATCCGAACGGACTCTTATTAATTCGCATTATCCAAGGTAACAACTCCGAAATCTCGGAGTCAGCAAAGCGTAAATTAGGGTAATATGGCATGATGTGGTACGGTGTGATGACAGATGGTCCATTCCCAACAAAACAAAACTCTACAGTGCGCGCACGCGCGGCCTAAACCAGCGAAACAGTGCCGCCGAATATATATCAATCATTTACTATGGGTTTTTCGTCAGTCGCACAGGCATAGAATCCATCCCGAATTGGAAGAAAACTCACATAAGGGAGAGGGTTACATCACCATGCACCCGCGCCTTGATCTGCACGTCAACGTCGAGATTCAGATCGAGCCGCAGCTTCAACGCGTCCTTGCCCCCGCCGCCGCCCTGGGGCGCGACCTGCTGTGCGGCTTGCTGCATCGGCTGCTGTAGTTGTTGGGCCTGCGGTTGGGCCTGCCGGGGTTGCTGCTGCTGCCGACCCTTGTCGCGCCGCCGCGATGAGGGTTGCTGTTGTCGTTGCTGCTGTTGTTCCAGCTGAGGCTCCGGCGACGCGGACCGGGAGGAGGAAGCAGAGTCGGACATGATTGATTTTTTTTTTTTGGAGGGAATTTGGAGACTCTCGGGAAATTCTGAGCTTTAAGAGAAAGGATTTCGGGCAGGGCAGTGGGGCCCCTGTCATGGCGTCGTCATTGTGAACCGTGGGAAACGAGTCGTCATTTGCCGTAACTCGTGATGGCGGCAACTCCGGCATCGGGCGCGGCTTCGGTTCAACTTCCCTTGGTTCAAATTCGGTAAAACGTATGTGTCAAGTTCTCGGACAATGTCCAGTGGCCCCCTTCATGAAAACAGCGACTGTCGAACGAAAGTTAATTGCTGAAATCGACCTCAGTTGAATCGACGGTTTCCGATCCTCCGTATCGATTCAGAGTTGAACCTCCATCGCCCACTAGCAATATTTACTCTTTCAAACTTTACTCCTTGGGTGCCCCCCACTTTCGTCATCCAATTCATCATCCCCGTCCTCCGTGCTCCGTCCCATTATGATTCTCCTCATCTGACACTGGGTGGATCCGACAAACTCGCCCGATACTTAGGTACGCGGTAGATCGTCGATAATTCATCAGGGACTGGGGCAAACCTGCGTCGAAGGTATCTATCATTCTGGTTGAATTTTGAGTTGAGGTACATACACTTCGTTTCTCTCATCTTTGCCATGGCGTTCAACCTGCGTTCGTCGGTTCGGGACCCAGGTGTGCATGTATGAGACTAAGACTCGAGCTGCACGTTCCACCCGCCCGCCCAACTATATCGTCTGTTGTCCCATTCACTTTGGTTCATCCCATCCCATTGATCAATTAATGAAAGGCCTGTACTGTAACTAACACACCTCGTCGTGTATCGCAGTCTTCCTCTCTATAAATATATAAATAAAATCTTCCCTACACGCTTTTCAAGTTCCCCTGTTTCCGCATTAACGGTGAAGTACAATTCACTGGTCTATTTGCGCGGTCATTTGGCGCGGAGGAACGAAGGAAAAGAGACATGTACATAAGGGAGAATCGCGTCGACACGTCAATACGGGGAGCACGAACTAGTGATCGGCACGGGCCGGGTGACCCGCAGCGGGTCCCGGGTACGGGTCGGTCCGGGTACGGGTACGGGTCGAGCTCAAAAAATTTACTCGACCCGCAGGTACCCGTCTAGACCCGCACTCATTTTTAGCCGGACTGAGTTTCGATAAGGTAAAATAGAACGTTAGTTCTAATTTGTGCTCTTGAGCTCCAAGAATGTCCGGAAATCGGCTTATATAAGCTGACCGGCTCGGGCCAAAAAGATACCCGAAAAAATCAACCAAAAATATTTTTCACCCTAGTTTTTCAACCTTCGTGCGAGAGGATCGCGCCGACCGCGGAACGAGGTCGGGCGCGACACCCGAGCAAAACCTCTGGTTCTATTTGTGCCCCGCCGCTTGCCGGCTCTGCTAATCATTTTTAGCCGGACTGAGTTTCGATAAGGTCAAGGGGCTCCCATTTCAAGAATGATTCAATGTACCTCCCATATGGTCCAGTTTTGCCCTCTGAACATAAATGTATGTGGCATCCAGGTGCCATTTGAGCCCGTTTTCGAGGTAGAGACCAAAATATTATTACTATATTTGGCCGTGGAAGTGTGTACGTGATCGTACAGCCACACCCAATGCGGTCGCCATCAGTCCATCAATCTCTGCCGAGACAGCCCGAAAAATAAAAGTGGCTTGAACAAGAGTGAAAGTGGTCTGGAAAGACCTCAATCGTGACACAAGCATGAAGTAATTTGTGTCTGAGCCCAACCTTCTCACTCATTGTGGGTTCTGAAGCGAAACGGTAGATAGGGGACTTCCCAAAAAGGCAATTTCCCACGGGGGGGGGGGGGGGGGGGGGGTCAAGCCACTGAGCTGAAAAAAAAATATCGAGTCGGGGTATATATTTCGGTTAATGGGATCCCCTTGGATAAGGTAAGAAAAAACTCATCAGTACTCTGCAATCACCATCAGCGCTTCCTGCGGCCCTGGTTCCGATTTAATCTAATTTCGTGACAATCTGTCACTGCATAACACCCATCAATTGCTCTACTCATCGACGCGAAGTCTTAATACACGGTCCATATCACTCTGCCATCCGCAAAATCAACCACAATCCCTTCTGTACCTCCAATATTGTTTCCTAAACCTTTGTCTGGACACAGTTTAAGACTCCCCCGGTTTCTATGAGCTTCGCAAAATTCTGGACAGATTCTGTTTCTCGGCCGTGTTCTCGCTCTGGATTGGACATTTGGCCTTCCAATAAACACGGGGGCTCTGCCGGGTGTCCTCTGGGCCTATCTGGGTCCCTTTTTTTAGCTCAATAATCACCTTCATCCTGTAGGAAATAGCCGAGTAAAAAATGCGCACTGAAAAGAGCTGCCTCAGGATAGTGCCTGAGCTCTTGCCTTTCTTGGGGCCAGATAAACGGCTGAGGCATATGGTTTGCACACTTGCAAACTGATCCTGCGGAGCAGATGACTCGATCATTTCAAATTTCAAAGTGAAAGACGCAATTGATAGTCTCGACTTGAGACCAACCCCATCACTCTCCCCACTATGGGTACTGGTGCTCCCGCTCGAAAGCGACCTCGTGCTCCGTCGACAATCAGCTCCAACGCTTCAGCCAACTCAAAGGCGAGCGAAGTCATCTCTACTGGCGTCAAAGTTGTGAAGAAAGTCGCGAAAAGGGTGGTCGCGTTTCTTTCCCCCAAGAAAACCAAAAAACCCGGCCTCAAGAGTGACACTCCGCTCCGTTCATCGGCTCCTCGCACCCGTTCTTCCTCCAATGCATCAATACCATCTCTTGCGTCTGTCTCTGCGTCTTTGTGCCAAAGTACTTGTTTTGGCACCTCCGCATTTTCATTCTCATTTACCTACTGAATTTAGGTTCATTCCAATTTAATGAAGAGGACGACAGCGACAGTGCTTCCATCAGTTTCTAAGGCGTCCCCCGGAAACAACAGCACTGAATCCTTGACAGAGGCGGGGCAAGATAAGCTTGATCTGGGTGTGTCTTCATTCTTGAATATAACTGGTTCCACCCTGACTAATTTCATTCAGACCACGCCAAACAATCTTGGAGTAGCACCATCTACGCCTTCTATTCCGGCGACATCGACATCGAATACCGTAGCCGCAAACTCCACCACATTTTTATCTGTGCTGCCAGGGGCTGTGGCCATCGTGTTGCGCGCAACCAGACGACAAAGGACCGGAACTCCACTAAGGTACGAGCTTTACATTGAAGCATCTGTCTAGAGATACTAAACTCAACCAAGAATCTCACGAAGCACGCCAAAAAGTGTTGGGGAGCAGATACATTGGACGCTGCCAGTGATATGGGCTCCCTGGAGAAGGCTCGAACGCTCTTATCAACTCACAAGGGCGCCAAAAACCAGTTGCTCACCGACATCTTCAAGCGCCACACCCCTGGAGGCAACCTCGAATATCTCTCTCACGTCCCACTGAGCAAGAGTGAAACACGGTATGGCCTTTTACCCGTTTTCAATTCCTTGGTTTGGTCTCACATCCACGAAGTACTGGGTTTGTGCGTTGGATTGCAGAAAGCCTTCGCCCCTTCGTTATTGCCGCCGACCGCGGCTTTCGTTACCTCATGAAGTCCGGCCGCCCAACTATGTGGATCCCCTCTCCCTCGACCATTGCCCGCGATGTCAAGATGCTGTTCAGTAAGACGAGGGAATGTCTTCGCGACCGACTCTGGGTATGTATACTCCCGCAAAATCTTCGGTTCTTACTCAATACCTTTGCAGAGGCGCGACGGATGTGTTAGTTTTGCAACTGACACATGGACATCCCCAAATCATCGTTCCTTTGTTGCGGTGACCGGACATTGGGAGGAGAACGGGGTGAAAGTTGACTGTCTGCTCGATTTCGTCGAAGTTCCCAAGGTATGTATTGAGACTTTCATTTTTCAACGCACCTCTGATATTCTTTACCAGTTGCACACCAGGGAAACCCTCGCCAAGGTCCTTGCCAAGGTAGCCACCGACTACAACATTCAGGACCGGATCACCACCGCACCTGCGACAACGCGTCCAACAACGACACCATGATTGACGCGCTCGCTACCCTTCTCCCGAATTTCGGCGGGCAGGAGGACCAGACCCGCTGCTTCGACCACATTATCAACCTTGTTGCGAGGAGCCTCCTTCGTCTCTTTGACACTGTCCGCAAAGTAAGTGCGGCTGATGGCGGGGATGGCGACGAGGAAGAGGAAGAACTGCCGGATTTGGAGGACCTGCTTACGGAGATGAATGACATGGAGCGGACGGAGGAGGAGGGGGACGACTCAGATGATATCTTTGATGAGGTGGTGAATATGCTCAATGGCGAACGCGAAACCTTCTTGGAGAACACAGCTACAATCCGGGGGGCTATCGGCAAGGTACCGTTGTATTGATTACGGCTGAAATTAAACTCACACTTACCAGGTTCGCACCATCGCTATCAAGATCCTGAACTCCCCGACGAAACTGCGTCCTGCTTGGGACAGGATTGTTAATTCTAATCGCCTGTCGCCCCGTGTTCTCCCTCGCGATGTCAAGACACGTTGGAACTCAACCTACGACATGTTAGATACCGCCCTGGTTTATCGTCGGCCAATCCACGAAATTACACTAGACAGCGAGTATGGCCTCACCAACCAGTATCTCTCCACCGACGAGTGGGCCATTATTTCCGACCTGCGGGAGATTCTTTTAGTATGTTTCATCTCCTAGTCCTCCATTTTGCTCCAGTTAATCTGTCTTCAGGCCTTCAAGGATGCGACACTCTATTTCTCTCGTGATTCGGCCACCATCGCAACTGTCATTCCTGCTATGGATAAGCTCGACTCAATGCTCGCCACCGCCATCATTACCAAGCACGACGGCGAACAGAAGATGTTCACGCCCACTATCAAGATCGCCCTCGTTTACGCCAAGAAGACACTTAATCGGTACTATGCAAAGGCGTACTATAACCGCATTCAACGTATTTGTCTTAGTGTGTTCCTTTTCTCTTCATCTTTCTCATTACTTACCTAAAGCCAGTTCTTCATCCGCGCTACAAGATTGGCTATATGCGGGATAACGACTGGGAAGAGGAGGACATCGAGTCCGCTAAGCAAAACGTTCGGGACGCCTACGACACATACCGTGAGTTTTGGCGCCAGGCACAACTGATTACAGCGCAGTCCGACGGCAACTCTTCTGAGCCTGATGACTCGGAACCTGCTCCAAAGGCATGTAACTAAAATTATATCCTTGTACGATAGTTAATATTTCCGCGGTTAGACTTCCTCAAAGTCCTCCAAAGTTAACATCTTCGACAAGATGGAATTGGACGACGATGCCGCCACTGCGGTCGCCGCTGCGGCCATTGACGAGCTTGATCTCTACCTCACAGAGCCGCGTGTAAAGGGTGTCACCGATGTCTTGCGCTGGTGGGCGCTGAATGCAGGCAAGTATCCCGTTCTTTCCCGGGTTGCGCTGGACAATCTCTCGGCACCCCGTACGTTTTTATGCCTCTCGTCTCCGAGTTTTACTGACAACCTTTAATTTAGCCACATCGGTTTACGTCGAACGTCAATTTAGCCGCGGCCGCCTCCTTATTTCCAGCGTCCGTAATCGCCTTTCAGCTCGGAGCATCCGGGAGTTGATGTGCTTGGGATGCTGGAGCCGCCAGGGATTTGTTGAGGACGAGGACTTTAAGGTGGTCGCACAGCTCCCAACAGTTGAGGAGGGCGAAGAGGATGATGATTAAATACAAGTTAGGGCCTTCATGTCATCGCGATACAGTTTTTACGAGATTTGTTCGTTCAATTTATGTTCCAAAGCTACCATACACGGAGAAAAAGCTGCGGGTCTGCGACGGGTCGCACGGGTCGCGGGTGACCCGCCAACCCGCGGGCGGTACCCGTACCCGCCATCACGGGTACGGGTTTCGGCGGGTACGGGTACGGGTCGGCGCGCCAATACCCGCGGGAGGCCCGTGCCGATCACTAGCACGAACGAAAGGAATGAAAACCAAGCGCCGCGAGCTCGACGGCGAGGGAAGAATGGCACACTGCTGCTCTAATATTCTGGAGGTGTCCACGGCTTTGGTGCTTCCGTAAGGTATAGTCCAACTTCAGGATAGAAGTTACTCAGTTCAATTGCAAATGAATGCGAATCTCGGAGCTATTTCGAATCTTTCGATCAATTTTAACGGAATAAGTTCGCTCGGCGCTAGCCCAGTATGAGAGCTGTGTGCGCCTAACCACTCAGCCACATATAAACCACATAACCGATCTTGGGTGCGCCGAGTCTCAACTCAAAGATAGGGGCCAGAATCCCAATTTAGGACCGCTCCAAACAACGCATCACCGAGCCACAGCCACTGTCATCAGTTGTCCCTTGCCACCTTCTACCCGCCCTAAAATCCGCGCGCTCCCGCCGTATCGCCGTCGAGTGACCTTTTCGTTCAAGTACGCGCAGAACTCGACGCGTCTATACTCTTGACGAAGTTGAAGAAGGCCCGTGAAGAAGTTGTATAAGGCTGAAGGCTCGACATCGCACGATGAGCACCCGCAAAGTGCACGGAAAGCGCTCCTTCACGGGAAACCACCCGCTCCTGCCCGCCATGGGACCCGCGGCGCCGGTGTTTGTTCCCAAGGTGCCGACGTACACGTTCTTGAAGTGGACTTTTGGACGAGGCAGCGTGGTGCGTCATCTCTGATCATTATCTAGACTTCCTTTTCCTTTTTTTTTTTTTGAGGCACTGACGATGCTACGCGCAGATATGGAAAATATGGCCTGCGATTCTGCTGCACATCCTTTGCGCGGCGGCAATCGTGTACACCTGGGTGACCACAGGGCGCAGGTTGGAGATTCCGAATGTCATGTTGACCGTCATGGGTGCGCTCACTCCCCGCTCCCCCCTCCACCTCCACCTCCACCTGCGCCGCTAACAACACGAAGGGGTCGTCATCGGCTTCGTGATTTCGCGTCATCCTCATTCTGTCTTTTGCTGGAACCCCGACCCGCGCACGCCGCACGAGCTCGGGCGGAGAAACGCATGGCGCTGGATTTGGTCGAGGCGTGCGCGGTCTCACTCTGCGGTTGACTGCAAACTGCTAATGCGAAAACGTGAATGAACAGGTTCGCGGTGGCGCTGAAACACCACCTGCGCGGCGAGGTGAGCATCTACGACGAGGATCTGTACGACCTCATACGGCCGTTGCATGTTGTGCGTTTGCCCTCCTTTCCTTCCTTGCCGCTTCACACCTCCTTCCATGTGCAACTTCACACCTCTTTCCATGTGCAACTTCACACCTCTTTCCACGTGCAACTAAAGCTCGGAAAGATCGAATCCGCCTCGACGAGGAACAGATGGAGAACGAGCGCACAGGTCGTGTAAAGGATTGGTCGATGCCTGATCTCCACACCGGTGATTTACACGGCGGAGGCCAACGAATCTAATCAAGCCGCAAGATGGGTCGAATGAACAGGGCAGAATATATGCGGAGCTCAAGGCACAAAATCACGAGACTTCGGAGCGCGAGGACGCGCTGGAAAAGAGAGCGCATGTCGTTCCTGAAGGCGCTCCATATCATGACTCAAGGCGTGCAAGATATAAATTTAAAATGGGTGTCCGAGCTTGCTGGATCAGTGAGGATGACAGCCCGCCGAAGAAAAGTGCGAGGATGGGCGATGAGGCCGAAACCAAACCTAAGCTCCCGACGGTATTGCCCTTTATCACTCGCCTCGTCTCTCTGACTCAGCGACCACTCTGCGTGGCATACTGACCTACTGAAGTAAATCGATTATTTCTTGATAACATGCCCAATATTGTTAAGTGTTTGTCTTGCTCTACCCAGGCGACGGGATCACGTGCCTCATCTCTTCTGTCCGTCTTTTCTCTTCACGAACCCGGCCGTAACTGACTAGACGAGGCCTAAGGGCAGCGTTGAAAAAAGGGAAAACACAGGTCACAGCGGATGTCGCGGCGGGAAAGGCTTTGACGGCGATAATTGGTGATCTTCCCGGCACAAATCTGCCCCCAAGTTCATAACGTCGGATTGACATTAGACACACCTCCGAGTCGTTCGTATCTGCTGTACGACTGAGAACTCTCCGGCTTCATACAGAAACCGGTTACTACTCTATCTACGTTCTGCAAACAGACTGGTCACCAGTTCACTGTGCCGATACTGGGGCTGTCAACTATCTTTGGACAACTCTCCGAATTATAAAAGGTCCCTGTTCCCTTCCCACCTCTGTCCAATTCGCCACTGATGTCCTCTCTCGCCATCGTAGCTGCGAGCTTACTGCCACTATTCCTGCTGTACCTGGTTTTCCGTCGACCACGCACTATACGGAACATCCCAGGACCTCCATCGCCGTCGTGGATTTTCGGTGCGGTGTCTTCTCTCCGGTTGAGACACGCTGAAAGCTTTCATAATTAGGCAATACACTGCAACTGCTCCTGCCAGCGCAGTATGGGGAGCATGAATTCGCCTGGCAGAAATTGTACGGTGCGGTCTACCAGCTCAAGAATTGTTTTGGTGTTCGTTCGGTCCATCTCCTGGCGTCGTGTCTGATTCCCCCACAGCAGGACCGCTTAATGGTGTCCGACCCCGCGGCTTTGCATTGTATTGTGAACAGTTCGCACTTCAAGCTCGCACCTGCGCTAGAAAATCAGCTGTATCTAGTCAATGGACGAAAAAGTCTTGTTCTTGTTCCTGGTGCGTTTCGCGCAATGAGAATTCGTCATGACAAACCCCTCGAACACAGCCGAGGAGCACAAGTCGTTGCGTGCCGCCCTGAATGTCGGGTTTACTGCAGCCGCCGTGCGAGGTTACCAATCGATCTTCGAGAAGGCGGCTTCCAGGGTAAGGTTACTTCATCGATGCAGAAAATGCAATTACTGAGTTTTCGACTGTCGCAGCTCACGGAAGAACTAAATAGCTCTTCTGCGGCAACAATAGATATCTGCCCACTGTTGAGTTTTGCAACGCTTAGCACGATTGGGGAAGGTGATTTATAAGGGCACCGGTTTTTTGGCGTGGCATGCCGTGGCGTGGCGTGCCGCAGTGGCAGTGTTGGCGTGTCCCAACGTGCCACTGGAGGCTTTTTTCGGGGACTTGGTTTTTGAGGGCTAGGATGCTATCCAGTGACATGGTTCACCCCCCGTCGCAAACCGCACCTCTAAATATAGCCTGTGGAATGAGATTTTACCTTATTTAGTTGGCCATCAATTACATTCCCACGGTTGAATTGTCGTATTCTAGACGTGTTTCCCCTTCAACGCGCTTGGAATTGTGCTTTATCTCTCCGAATATTTGTGGCTATGTATGGCTCACCTTATCAATTGTGTGCTTCACCCAGTTGGTTCAAATTGGAGGCCCTGTGCAGCAACAAGCGTGCAGGTCTTGGTCGTAAATCATAATGCCCTGGCAGATTCGAGTGCTGTGTTAGACGGCTTCCCAGTTGTCGGCCATGTCCTTTCCTACAGAATACACACCAGCTGAGTGTGCAGGGTGTAACTGTGAACTGCTACTCTGCATGTAGCCTGTAATACTCCCTGGAATAGATGTTGTGGAATAGATGTTGGCCGCCAACGAGAAGACGGAGGGAGGAAGAAAATACCTGTTGAATCAAAAACTCTCAGGACTCAAGATGGAGGGCACACAGAATAGAAACGCCCTACACAACCCAGGAGCTGGTGCTGCAGTTGCAGCAGGTGCGGCAAAATATTGAACACCATGGTGCACCATATGCCGCAAGAAACCCTGGAGGATGACCTGTTAGTACCAAAATTAAGTAGCAGAGGGCTGGGAACATACGAAGACCACGGTTGTGAGTCGAGCGCTGACGCTCACTGTGGATGGAAAAAAAGTAGAGCAACCGTACGTCTATCAAAATCTTCGATGGCGATCGAGATTTCCTGAAACGGCCACATTTCCGCGCGAGCAGCATAATTTGAGCGAGGAAGACATGAATGTAGACCCACGTTGGCAGTAGCAATGAGTATCGGTGAGGAATCGGCCAGCACGGTGGTGCACGGCAGTGCACGGTGCTGCACGGTGCCGCACGCCACGGTGCACGGTGCCGTGCACTGCCGTGGCATCAACGTGCACCACCGTGTCCCGCCGTGCGTGCAAGTGACTATTTTTTTCCTGAGGGAGTAGAATGTCTCCAATTGATGCCGTTGCTGATTCATTGCGTTGTTTCATACCCACAGACGCGACTTGAGGATATTTGAACTGACTTTGACGGGTTGACTGAATGATCGTAGAGTAAAGAACTGAAAAGTATATCACTCGTACAACTTGAGTAGTCCCCGTATGAGTGTCCACTGACTTTCGCTTACCCTTTGGGGTACAGCGATGACTTGGGAAGTGGTATCTGTGCCTGAAAGTCGGTCAATGTGGCCAAAATTCAACCAACACAGTTGAACATACTAACATTGGTCTAATTCAGGTACAGTTCAAACACAAACATACTAGTTATCACCACATATACCTTCAATGCAACTTTCGACTGGTTTGGGACCGTGCTAAGATTCCCCAGCCTCCCGCCGGGACACGCCAACACAGCCACCACGGTGGCACGGCACGCCACGGCGCGCCACGGCGAAATCCCGGGGCCCTGCGCGTGGGGATGTACTGGTTGTTCGTGAAGCCGCCGAACATGTACGTTCGGCCCGTCTGGGGATCCGCGGCGAGCTGCGCCTGGCACCGGTAGGTCGGGAACCCGTGCGTGAGCACCTGCTTCCATTTCGGCGCCGTTACGGTCGGGGAGTCGTTTGGGGAGGCGGGAGTTTTGGGCGTGGCGTCGTAGATAAAGGTATCGGCAAAGTACGAGAAATCGAATTGCATGCCCTGCTCGAGGACGAGAGTGGGGAGCGTGGGCATGTACCCGCCGAATACGATCGTTTTTTGAAGTTTTTCGTTCTGGATGAAGGCGTCGTGAGTAACGGGGAAGATCGAGCAAATCGAAAAACTCACATAAGTGCAAGCCATTTCCGTCCTCGCACAAGGCGGGTTTCCCGACATGCGCTCACGGCGCCAGCGCTCCTCCGCGATACCCCAACTCCACATGTCCTCGTACCCGAATGCCGAATCCGCACCGTGCGCCTCATTCTTCAAGCTCGCGCCCTGGCGATCAGCTTGGCCAAACAGCAGGAAAATCCGCTTCTTGTCCGTGCTAACCCAGCTTGAGGCGCTCTTGCGCGGCCCTGGGCAAGTATAGTCACCATACTTCGGCGGGCGCACGTACCCCGTGAGGCGGCGCCACTTGCGCGTCGTCAAGTCGAGCTCCATGAATAAATTACACCCAACGCTCGTCGTACCGTGATCGCCGCCAAAAACATACATTTTGTTGTGCGCGATCTGAATCGTTGCGTCGTTGCACAGCTGCCGGGGATACGGCCAGCCGTCCGTGACGCCGGCTTGGATGTCCGCCGCGGTAGGCGTGTACGTGGTTCTGAACGAGGCCCAGGATTCTGTGACGAGATCAAAGACATCGATGGTCGGTCCGCCGGTGAAGAGAATGGCGGTGTCGTTGTGGACGAGCATGCTCCAGCCTATAAACATGCCCGACTGGCGCATGCCTCGAGGGTAATCGGGAAGTCAACGCCACGCAGTGAGATTGTTGAGGTCGATGGCCCAGAGATCGCGATACCACGGGCCGAGGGAGGACTTGCGCCCGCCAGCAACATAGAAGTGGCCTGAATAACTTAACCGGTGCCAGGAAGAGCGAGAAAGAAAGACTGACTATTCCAGATGAAGCAGGCAAAGTTTTCCCGGCCCTCAGCCACACCTCCGAGCTTCGCGATATTTAGCCTCTTCCACGATCCGCGAACCTGCAGGGCGGGCGACTGCACCTCACTGGCGAGGATTTTTTGAGGGTCGGGATGACGAATTTGATGGGCTTCTGGGGGTAGAGGTACATCGACGATGGCGGTGAGCTCGGGCGTCAAGGGCTGGAGCTTGCTAGCCGCAGAGAAACGGCGAGTAGTTCCGGTTGCAGTATTTCCAAGCCCCATGAAAAGTTCCGATGCGAGACAGAGTGCCCGTGCCCTGAATATCCTGAATTCGGGCGGTTCGGCAATATTGAAGTCCATCCAGTCTGGGCAGTGTAAGCTGGATAGAGCGGAAATAGCTCTCCTGACCGTAAAGAGGATCCGTCGCCAAGAAATAGGTGCAACGATAGAGCGCGTTAGTCTCTTCCAGCCATGCAAGGGCCTGTTGGAAGAGAGGTAAGCAATATGGTCATCATTTCGTTCATTCCAGCTTACCATCTCGATGTCCTTCTCGTGCGCCAAACACTTTGCCATTCCAAGCAAGCATCCCAGAAGGTTAGCAATCTTGATGGGATTGTCCAGCGCGGTGTAAACGGTCGAAATTACCCCTCCTGACCCTTCACCGGGAGTCGAAGGAAGACAGAATGTGGGTCCAACGATACGCCTTGCCTCTGAAAGGTACTTGGCCTTTGCCGCGTCAATCTTCCCGGCTTCAAAAAGTTTGTCACCCTCCCGACTTCAGCGCCGTCAGAACGATATGGAAAACGAATAATAAGAGTTAAATCATACCAGGTCAGAGCCATACCCATCATCATGGCCATCAACTGGGACGCCATCCACGATTCGACGTTGTGGACAAAAAGAGAAAATGATTTTCCATCACGCTTGACAATCTGAACCAAACAAATGCCGAGAGTTCGGATCGAGAACCTGGCGCTGCCTCTCCCGTTTTTTGGTCGGGCTTTCTACAGATACTCCAAGGTCTAAACAGAACTTCAAACCTAGCAGACGCCTACACGATTTTCACGTACCAAAACTCACCCGCCTTACAAGTTCGAAGTTCCGCTCCGAAAGAGAGATTTAGCTCAAGGTTCTGGGAGTCAAGGAATAACCTCGACTTTCAGGGAGCCAAATCCTTCCGCCCAGGTTTGGTAGCTCCATTCCCCTTGAATCATGTATTCATTTGGAAGTTGTGATGGCTCCGAATCCGATGCCCGGCGCCCTGTATGTTCAGAAGAAGGCTGACGAGTCATACAAAGTAGTGAAATAAGGTCCATGTATACGCTTGAATGTCGAAATATCCAATCCTCGGATATCTACGTTGGTTCTGTGGCGCGGATTTTGAGACAAGCCGGTTAAGAAAAGTCGAGAAAATTGTGAAAACCTGTACACACCGGGACTGAAAAAAAATCATGGTGAGTTGAGAACACATACATAGGGCTGTGTAGAGAAATCTCTTCTGGATCCTGTAAGCTTGCCTTTTCTGTGCCTTCCCGCGGTACATCAATATTTGATGCCAACATTGCGTTATGGCATCGGCCACGCGGCCTAGCGTCAACCATCATGGCGTTTGCGAAGCCAATGCAGGTTCTGCGTTTGCGTACCGTTCGTTGGGTCTCAAACGCAGCGACATCGATCGGGTACGCCACAACTGTCCAAGCAACCTCTATTTTGGACGCGACTACAGGCACGATGACGTGAAACCTCGAGGCCGAGGACGACCACCCCACCCTTTTATTTCAACCCTGAATGCACGTTTAATCCAACCCCGCGACTATCTCGACCTCTCGGGTCTGCAGCGCAAGAGTGTCCTCTTTGAGCCCTTTGATGCGCATAAAACTGGCAAGAGGCCATCTCTTGGCTACTTTCAGGCGAACAACGGGGCCCTGCCTTTTCCCGACCATTGTGCAGGATTTTTGTATTACCACAGGGCTCCCAACGCGGCACCACTGGAGGGAAGCTTACGCTTTCGCATTGCCGCAGATGCCACGCAGTCCTCCTTCTCTCGCGGCCAGGACTTACTCTTGCCATCGGGAATGCCTTGGCAGCGACTCTTACCTCAATTAGCCCGCCCGTACTCCAAGGCTCTCGCCGGCCAACTTCTACGCGATAATCTTGTGACAGCACAACAAATCTCTAAATGCCGCGAGATATTCGGGGACGCAGTGCACTCGTCGTTAATGTTGTTTCGCCTCGATCAGGAGTTCCCCGTGAACCTCGGATCCGATGAGTTCAAGCTCGCCGTTGTTGGCGAATCACTCCACAAGATACGTGTCCCCACACCCTCCATTGCTCCAGACGTCTTCGGTACAATTGATGACACTCCCACGGCTGCGTGACTGACTCGCTCCTCCTTAGGATCCCTCATTGTTCGCTTCGAGCCCTCGACGGTGGATGGTCGACGAGTCGTGCACATGCGGGTCATTAAAATTGTCACTCCCGTTGTGTGCCCATTGCGCCAATTTAGTCGGCAAATCGTCGAGCCCAAGGAAGGACAACTTCTTGTTGTCACTCGTCGCGGCTACCACCCCAGGCCTTGGACATACGACCTTGACCGGGAATCATCAGGCTCCCTTGGGCGTGCCTTACGAGCTCTGTGGACCGCGCCTCAATCTCTTCAATAGGCTTGTCCTCCTGTGAGTGACTCGCCGCGCTTCAAGTTCTTAAGCTCGAATTGACATGCGGCCTCTCTCTCCCGTTGCACGTGCAGGCACTACGAATGCAGAGCATCTTCTGCTGAGGAATAAAATATTGAGTGGTGGTGTTTCTTCGGCCCCCTCGAACGGGCCCGGCTTCTTACTTGAATTCTCTGAGGCATGGTGCGTCCCGCGTCCTCAGTCACGACCTGGGCCTTTTCAGCTCGGTAGCGAAGCTTGACCTCGGAATTTTTTTAAGGGCAGGACTTGGTAAAGTCCAAAGGTGCCAAAGTCAAACTCAACACCGCCTCCGTTCATCTATGCGTGAAGCCATTCATGAATGGGACCTTGCCTTCCCGTACAGCGAAGCTGTTTCATTGAGAGTGACGCCCAGTGTGTCAACCCGGTCTTGCCACATGCTGGTTGGTTTCAATTTTTCCTTCGGGGTGATCAACTGTTTACGTTCAATGGGCCACGGCGATTGAACGACCAACCTAAGGGGACTTGCTTAAATATTTCTTGAATATTTCCACGATGAACATCTGGAAAACGGCGGTGGTCTGTAGCTGCCTGTGGCAGGTAAAACAGACCTACAGACTGCCCCCTGTCTATTGCAAAGACGGGCTGCTGTTACAGACCTCCACAGATAGATAGTGCCGCAGTCAGTAGAACCGTTTACAGCTTAAATAATACAATTGATGTGCTGGTGAATTGCAGGCTACTGCATTATTGCAGTCAGTCAGACCATCAGACCGCTGCAGACACTTACAGACACCGATCTCGGCTAACGATCCACGAATTCCGAGTAAGTTAGAACCGTTTACAGCTTAAATAATACAATTGATGTGCTGGTGAATTGCAGGCTACTGCATTATTCCAGGACGAGAAATATGAGACGATAATATATTAAAAATTCAATTCTCTAGGTACAACATTGTGATATAAACTATGTGCGGTACGGCACCTACGAGGCGCGGTCAGGTGTGAGTTACTGGGTGTTGGCTCGAAGGGAAGAAAGGGAACTTGAGCTTGCGACTCAATCATTGATCAGACATGGTACTAGTAGGTAGGTAGGAGTTCGGACAAAGACTCAAGAGGAAGGAGAAGTGAAGTACCTTCTTGAAAGTTAAGACTACCTTGCTGTTGCATGACTTGAAGGAGCTGGCACAGAGGCTGTTGCTGGGGGTGGGCAAGTTACCGACAGCTCAACCGATGGCGAGAGAGGTTTTATAGAATATTGAGGGACATCTGATGTAGTTTTGATGAGACGAGAAAACCTGGACGAAATCATTGTCGACGCGACTGTGTCTGCCGTGGCCTGTAAAGTCTGTACCGCTCTGCATCAGAGACGCAGGTCTGCGCCAGATGGACCTGTTAAGGTTCACGCTTCTACCGGTATCTAATCTTTGTTTTATCTCTCTTGTTTACCTGCTGCATAGTGTTACTAATCGTTGTAAACAATCGGCGCCTCAGTTCTCAACCACTACGAACTGAGGCGTAAGTTCATTCATTCAATAGCTACACTACTTTACTAACTGTACAATAGTTACATCGTTCTAGGTACATAATACATTGAGTTCTCAACCACTACGAACTGAGGCTTACATCGTTCTAGTTTGATCCTCCCTCGTTTAAGCGCCGTCGAATCTTCACAGGTTATGGCCCACCGAGAGTCTACCGACCAGCTTGAGAAAAAGCGAGCCCTACCTATCCTTCAAGATGACTCGTCGAACTGGGTTCACTACTCAGAAATAATAACGACTCACGCGAAGTCAAAGGGCTTGCATCGACATCTTGCTGGAAAGGCGCTTCCACCGGCAGACATCACCCAGGATGTTCTTGGCGACTGGTATCTCAACGGAAGCATCACACCGCTTACCGATGACGAACTCGAAGCCCACCAGAAGAAGGAGGACGACTATGAACAGAAAGAAGCCAAGCTTCGAGACTTGATCTACCAGACTGTCAGCCCAACTCGGTTCTCCCAGATAAAGGGTCAAAAGACCGCTCATCAGGTTTGGGAAAAGCTGGTCACCCTCAACGAGGATAGAGGGGACATGGTACAGCTTAATACCCTTAACCGGTTGCAGCAAATGCGATGTGGCGACGACGACGATCTCCAGAAACATCTGGCAGATATGTCGGAACTGAGGGACATTCTCGAGAGGATGGGGAACCCACTTTCTGATTTACAGTTCAGCGCATACATCCGAGCTTCTATTCCTGACCACTACCGCACCCTCTTAACCACCATCGCCACCGCCGCCCGGCTATCTGTCCCGCCGCGTCCAGTCGACAGCGCGTTAATCATCTCAGAACTCACAAACGAGTATCTGGCCCGCAGCGTCGACAAGAAAATCGACAGCGACAATGCGGCGATGTCGGCGGCAAAGAAATCTGGTGGAAAAGGCGGTAAGAGCGGGAAGAAGCCAAAATGTGCCAACTGCAAGAAGACAGGCCACGACAAAGATGCCTGCTTCGCACCAGGGGGAGGAAGGGAACACGACAGACCTGACTGGTACGTCAAACAGCAGGAGGCGGCGAAGAAGAGCAAAGGCAAAGAGAAGGCGGCAACAGCGGCGGCGAACGATGATGCGGACAACGTCGCATTGGTGATTGGCATAGACGACGACAACGACGAAGATAACGTCGCGTTCCTCATCACGTCCGATTTCCGCGAGAACGAAGCCCATGCCGCGACCTCATCCACCGACGACGACATCATAGTCGACAGTGGGGCCACACGCCATTTCTCGCCCAACCGCGCCAAATTCACGACCTTTGTCGAAATCCCCCCGGTTCCCATCCGCGCCGCAGACGGGCGCAGTTTCAACGCGACCGGGAAAGGCAGCTACACGTCCTATTTCCCCATGGGACCTGGTAAGAAGCCGACCCGCGCGACGCTATTGAACACATATTACTCACCCCACATGGCCTATACTCTAATCTCCGTCAGCACGCTCGACCGCGCCGGGTACGCAGTGTCCGCCGAAGATGGCACATGTGTATTCAGATCCCCAAAACCCGCGCGGACCATTGTCGCGATCTTCCCAATCATACGCGGCCTCTACCGCGCGCCAAATTTAGCTACCGCCGCCACCGTACACGAACTTGAAGCCACGTACCTTGCAGCGCGCATGGTATCCATATCGGAACTCCATCGCCGAATGGGTCACTGCAACCATAACGACCTCCGCGACGCTGTAAAGGCCGGTACAATCACTGGGGTTAACCTCGACCTCAAGTCCGAGGCACAGTGGTGTGAGGTGTGTGTGCAGGCGAAGGCAGCTCGGAAGGCGATCCCGCGATACGCGACAGAGCCGCGGCCGACGGAATATGGGGGGAAGGTCGTTACAGACCTGAAAGGCAAGATGTCAGTGCCGTCTATCAAGGGTGCGCTATACGCGATGACGTTTACGGACCTATCATCCCATGAAGAACGACCTTACTTCCTGAAAAAGAAGTCGGAGGCGTTCGACAACTACCTCAAATACGAGGCGTGGGTGAAAGTCCAGCGCGGCGCGATCATCCGGATACTCGGCAGTGATGGTGGGGGTGAATTTATCTCGAATGAATTTGAGAATTATCTCCTGAAAGCCGGAATTGAGCACAAACTCACCGTACACGATACGCCCAGCGAGAACGGCATCGCCGAACGTGCACAGCGCACGCACATCGAACAAGTGCGCGCGATGATCATACAGGCCGGGCTGCCAAAGTATTTGTGGGCGGAAGCTTGGCTCCATTCCGTCTGGCTCCGCAACCGATCCCCAACCGCCGCGCTCCCAAACCTCCAAACTCCATTGGAAAAGGCGACGAAAAGGAAGCCGAATCTTGCCAAATTACTGGAGTGGGGTACGCCGGTGTGGGTGAAAGTCAAAGGAGCAGGAGATCTTGAAGTTCGAGCGAAAAAGGTCCATTTTGTCGGATATGACCTACGGGCGAAAGGAATGAGGCTCTGGCCGGGTACGCGAAAGATAATGGTGGAGAGGGATGTGTATTTCAATGAAAAAGATGCTCTAACTCCCGGGACTGCCTCGATTGAGGGGGAGTGGGACGAGGATGACATTCTCGAAAGTCCCGAAGAGCCGCGCAATTCATCGAAAACACCTCCACAAACCAACGACGCGCCGAGGAATGAACAAAATCGAGGGCTCACCGATACAATCAACCCTCCCATTCCCGAAAATCTCCGCGCGTCGCCTCCTCCAGAATCCAACCCCGCGCCAACCGAAATTCCACCACCCGAGGCTCCAACCAACACGGCACCGCCGCCACCACCTCCGCACGCCCGTACACGTCGAAGCGAGGCCGAAAAGCTTGGGCCCGCACCGTACACGGGCGCTGAGACGCGACAACGCAAGCCACCCGGATTTTATCACGCGATGAATGCCGCGGCAGCTGAAACAGAGTCGTCCACGGAGGATGTTGCGGCAATGTTTGAGATCCTTGAGGAGGAGGAAGACGATGCCTCAGACCTTCACCTTGAAGCTGAGGATGTCGAGGACAGGACGTTTGTTGTCGAGTTTGCGATGGTTACCGAAAATGTTCCGATGACTTTGCGTCAGGCCATCAATGGCCCTGATTCCAAACATTGGATGCCCGCGGCTCAAGCCGAATTCTCCCAGCTCGAAAAACTTAACACCTGGGATATCGTCGAGGCTCCAATTGGCGCAAAAGTCATCCGCAATCACTGCGTGCTTTCAATTAAGCGGGACGCCTTTAATGCAATCAGCAAATATAAAGTCAGACTCGTCGCTAACGGCCGGACTCAGGTACACGGCATCCATTACACCGATACCTATGCTCCCGTTGTGCGCCATGCGACCCTCCGAGTCTTGCTGACCATCGGTGCCGTCAACGACTGGGAAATCCACCAAGCCGACGTCAAAAACGCGTATCTCAATGCGCCTATTGACGAAACTATCTACATGGAGATCCCACAAGAATACGACAAATTCTGTTCCAAACCCCTTCCCACCGTCGCTCCTGGACGTCGTCTCGTCTGCAAGCTCAACAAGGGCCTATATGGCACCAAGCAAGGCGGCAGGACCTGGTACCTAAAACTTCGCGAAACCTTTCTCTCGCTTGGTTACACGGTTCTCCTCGCCGATAATGCCGTATTCATTAGTCGAGACAAGTCCACGATTGTCGCTGCTGCCACCGACGACTTCACCATCCTTGGGAAGACCCTTGCGCAAGTCAGTCTTATCAAACGTCAACTTAATGATCACTTTGAGCTCGTTGATCTCGGAGAAATTCACTGGCTTCTCGGTATTCGTGTCACCCGCGACCGAAAGTCCAGAACTATTTCTCTGAGCCAGACTGCCTATATTGAGCAAGTAGTCGCTCAGATGGGTCTGTCCGACGCAGCTACGTGCCTGACGCCGATGGAACCCGGAGTTGACCTCAGTGTTGATTCACCCGGGGTTTCGTCACAGGTGCTCTTAGGTGGTGACAAGGCTGTCTATTGCCAGGGTGTCGGGTTCCTGATGTACGCCACCATTACCCATGCCGAAATCACTTTCCACGTCTCCACCCTCTCGCAGTTCATGCACGAGCCGCGTTCTACGCACCTCAAGGCTCTTCGGCGTATGTTTCGGTATCTCAATGGTGTGCGTCATCACCGACTCGTCCTCGGCGGCTCCCATATGACGCTCCTCGGATATTCTGATGCTAACTGGTCCACAAATTTTGACCATCGCTCAATATCTGGCTACGCGTTCTATCTAGGAAATAGTCTGGTCGACTGGAGCTCCAAAAAGCAGCCCTTGGTCACACTCTCTAGCACAGAATCTGAGTATGTTGCTCTCACTCATGCTTCCAAAAATCTGCTCTGGCTTCGGAAACTCCTTGCCGAGCTGTCCGTGCCAGTTTCCCGACCCACCACTCTTTTCTGTGACAACCAAGCTGCTATTGTTTTGACCAAGGACGGAGCTTTCCATGCTCGTACCAAGCACATCGACAATCGTTTCCATTTCATCCGTCAGACCGTCACCGACGGCCATGCTTCCATTGTATATTGTTCCACGAACGACATGATTGCCGACATCTTCACAAAATCCCTCGCGCGTACCAAATTCGTCAATTTCCGCGAGCTTCTTGGCGTCGAAGAGGATCCCGCTTTCGCGTGAGGGGGAGTGTTAAGGTTCACGCTTCTACCGGTATCTAATCTTTGTTTTATCTCTCTTGTTTACCTGCTGCATAGTGTTACTAATCGTTGTAAACAATCGGCGCCTCAGTTCTCAACCACTACGAACTGAGGCGTAAGTTCATTCATTCAATAGCTACACTACTTTACTAACTGTACAATAGTTACATCGTTCTAGGTACATAATACATTGAGTTCTCAACCACTACGAACTGAGGCTTACATCGTTCTAGTTTGATCCTCCCTCGTTTAAGCGCCGTCGAATCTTCACAGGACCGTGTCTGTTTCCACAGAAAGGTGTTTCCAGATGAACATAACTCAATATGCAGAAAATTTCATCGTGCCCACACTGGCAGTGGAAGTTCTGGACTAATATAGCTCCCCCCCCGACAAAATGAAACCGACGTATGACTCTTATTCCTCTCTGCTGCGCTGCTGCTCCTGTTGACAAAGACGAGGGATGGTATCGCAGCAAAGGCGGGTCGACCGGGCCGCTCATGCGGAAACGATGCCGCCGATCAGAAAGCCACGTGCAATCGCCTCTTGTCCCGAACTGTCACCCCAAGACCGACAATGCAAAGTGCAGAGGGATCCAACGGGCCAATGCTCATCAAGGAGGAAAGCCTTTGGTTCCTGGATGCTACGCTCGTCCTCCAGGCTGAAAACCGCTTGTTCCGAGTGTTTCCCGGAATTTTGGGAGCGAAATCGCCTGTGTTTCAGGACATGCTGGCGTTTCCCCAGCCCGAAAACGGCGAAATGTTCGATGGATGCCCGCTTGTGCGCGTCAGTGATTCGGCGGTCGATATGACTTTTTTCCTCAAGGCGATCTTTCATTATGAGTGAGCGAGTATCGTTCTCTGTTTCGTGAGAGCGCGCTGATGATGCCGTAGCTTTTTCGAGGCTTGGCCTACCAGAGCCGAATTTCCTATCGTCGCAGGAATCCTGCGCTTGAGCCAAAAATACCAGGTTGATCCCCTTCGAAAGCGCGCGCTCGTCCATTTGTCGGAGCGTTGCGCAATGACCTTGCAGAAGTGGGAAGAATCTGACGAGTGGGAATCGGAGGTGAATCCCATCATACTGCTCAACCTCGCAAGAGAAGTCTCTGCCGATTGGATCCTTCCCAGCGTGCTTGCTGCTTGCTGTTGGCTCGAGCCGGACGAGCTCGTGTACGGGCTGCCCCCTAGTCCCGGCCTTACCGCCCGTATCACCCTCACACCGGCCGATATAGTCCTTTGCATGCGCGGTGCAGTCAAGTTGCATACTACATGGACATCGAAGTTGTACGATTTCCTGTGGGTACCCCAGGAGACTTCGGGTTGCGTCGAAGCCCCAGAGTGTTTCGTGAAACGGGTGGAGACTCGGCGAGCCGTCGAGCAATGTCGGTCGGAGAAAATACTTCCGCTTTATTTGTGGAACGACGATGACTGGCAATCCCTGTGGGCCGGTGTGTGCACTCCCTGCTTTCACTTCATGCAAAAATTGTATGTGGAGAGCAGAGAAGAGTATTGGCAGGCGCTTCCAGAAATATTTGGTTTACCTGCGTGGGCCACTCTGGAGGCCATGAGGGATGCGGCACTCGGTGGCAACTAATTCGTACGTCAACACGGTCTTCTTCGAAACAGCGCGCTCATAGCACGAACGCAGAATAGAGGAAGTTGTACATCCCTGTTCAATAAATTACCACCCGACTCGTTGAACTTGTCCCTTGAGCTTTCGAAAAGACATTGTATCGCGGGTAAAGTACTTTCGGGAAAAATCACGGAAATGGTTCTTTTGCAACATTGTAGGCGTTCTCAAGGCGTTCTTGTCGAGCGCTGCTCAATGATTTTACATTGCAACTATCGGATTTCGAGATCTTTGCCGGATTGACCACCTCTTCGTGTCGCTCACAGGTACGATATTTTCCTTGCTATTCTTCAGTCTGTCCCTCTGACTACCAGTCCCCAGAAGCACAAGCCTAAGACGCCGAGGATACTACGGATATACGCGTTTTCTCCGGCCTGCCATCCGTTCTTCAATCAACCTAGTCTGCGCGGTTTGCTTTGGCCGTTAGTGACCTGTTTCCCGTCCTGCGTAACCATAAACACATGCGTCGACGCAAGGGTTTCGGTCCCATTGTTGACTCTACGGGAGATGCGGGAGCTGGTGACAACGGCGCTGTGTAGGCGAGGGTCAGGATTCACGAGTCGCAGTGGGACCTTACCTTCCTTGAAGATGAACATGCACTGACGAGCTTGGGGCAGGCCTCCAGTATGGCCACAATATAGCCAGAATGGTTCACGCAAGAGTCTGCGGAGCGCCAACAACGATTCAGTGAGCTTCTGCTGCGCCGCGACCGACGTCCTGACTTATTAACATTCTTTCCCTGGATACCTTCGTAATTTCTTCACGCTTTCGAGGCCAGGCTTACTCGCAGCAGCCGTAATTGAACCACATTCTGAGTTAAGGAGGTCCGTGCACGGCAGCACGTGGCGCTTTCGATTCTAACTGAACCAAACCCAGTGCGCTTCTTTTTCCTGCCAGCTCCCTCCAGCGGCATCGGTCTCTGCCTCCTCAGCATATCCCGTCGCTCAACTCTTCATCCTATGCCGTTCGAATCCCCTCATCGGGCGCTCGCCCAACTCATCCAGAATTTTGACAACCTGGGGCTCGACGGACGGAAGAAAACCAAGGAGGAAAAACGGCCAAATAAGCACACCAATCGCGTCGCCTGGAATAACCACCTCGAACGCGAAATCTCTGAGAGATATGATTCATTCTCTTACAACCTTCAAGCGTTCGAGGACCAGCCCGACCTCTGGTGGTCGTTGAAGGCAATGGACATCAAGGACATGAACCAAGACATCGCCCTCCTGATCCGAGAGATGATGGAGCAGGAGGGCAAGCTCATCGCCTTTGCATTGGAGGATCTCGTCTACGGAGCACTCGAGGCGGATTGGGCTTCCCTCGACGCGAAGAAGAAAAATGAGATCGTATTGGAAGGTCTATACCGCGGGGCTTGCTATGCTCCCAGGGACAATAGTCGCATATCATGTCCTGAGATGACGATTCCCGGACTCGCTGGCGATGGGGAGTATAGTTTCATTAACATGGTGCGTGTTGGGGATGTTAAACCGATTTCCTCATTAGCTCACAACCTTCCGTAGCTCAAACGCCTCGTGGACCACGATCTTACGGGGAATCGTCGCGTGAAAGAACTTTTCATCTTCTCCCATCCATGCACCGACCACCAGTTTCGACATACCGACGGTGCCTCGGACACGATCAAGGCCACGTTATACCTTTCCGTTATGCTTCGGGATTATTATATCGTCGAGACCCTGATGGGAACCCTTGAAGCTTATGCAAGTCGATATATACCCCTTGCCCGGAAATTCCTCACCAGTTCTCTAGCACCAAAAGCCCGCTCGGCGTATCTCTCCGGCAAAACTGATCACCACCGGCAGGACCGAGACGCGCAAACAGGACAAACGAACATTCGACGCCGAGTTCAAAGCGTCGGGTCAATATGTCGATAACTCGCGGTGCAAAGAGGAAGCCGCCATTGCGGTGTATGCATGTTACGGATTCCGGCTGCCAAAGGAACGAGATCTGCTCAAGTCATGCGGCCGCTGTCGGCTGGTTCGCTATTGTTCCCAGTGAGTGAATCCCAGGAATACTACACCTACCTCGGGAGCCAGCTAACGCCACATAGGGAGTGCGCAAAAAACGACTGGAAGTCCCACAAAAAGTTCTGCGGACGTGAAAGCTTCGACCCCGCGCTACTTGTGCCGACGCCCGAGCCTCCATCATATTTTATCGGCTGTCCCGATCCTGCTGGTGGTTTTATACGCACGTCGGCTCTCTGGCGCCAGATCGGATACCTCAGCAAACCCGACTCCCAGTTTCAGGATTACCACGTTCGTTGCGGTCTTATCTTGTTCACATTTGAACCTCTCTAACATGAGCTGCAGTTCAATCTTGCGCCCGATCACACTCGCTCCTGCCGTATATTATATCCGCCCGGTGGTACGTTCCTTCAGGCTTCGTTGACATGCGTTCCTCGGGTCCTTATACATCCTCTTTAACTGCAGCCCAAATCATCTTCCTCGTAGCGCGCCGCCACGCCATGGCCGATGGCTCCCCCGCGGCCGTAAACAAGATGTTCGCGATCCTCCGCGATGGGTGCCTCCGTGGAGACTTCAACCTCACGCTACAGCTCATCTCCCATCAATTGGAGACGGAGTACCGCGTCAAGATTGAGGGCACCGCCGGAGTTGTGGGCGCAGTGGCTTTTGCGTCGCCGACGAAGCGTGAACTGGAGGAAGAGCGGGAATACCGACGCCAGCGCATCGCCACGGCTATCTTTGCGCCGGAGGAAGCAGGGGATGGGGATGTGTTTACGCCCCCGACGCTCGAACAGTTTGAGATGGGAGAGGCGCTGCAGCAGCAACTTTGCCCGTGTTGCATGCATTCACGCTAAGCCACCATCTTTAGTCTGTTCAATTTCTTGATATCGCTCGAAGTTGCCTACGTTCTCTTGCGACCGCCTTGTTATAGTCTATGTGACAATTATACATTCATCGCTCGACCCTCCAAATATTAGATTTGAGCCTTACTCCAATACGTGATTCGAATAAGTATAGTCGAATCGCCACGATGGCACAACGAGTTCTGCTGAAAGCCTCTGCAATAAGTTTCGTTTGTACTTAATAACGAGGAACAAAGCCCACCTTAGGATTTCAACTAATGGAATGCTTCGATATCCAGGCATTCCAGTTGCGCAATCTCGTCCGCTAAACCAGGATTGATCGGAAACCCGTCTTCGTTAATTTCAAAACTGCGCCCGAGATTGCGCATCTCGTCAAACACAGCCGAACTGCGGCGGAGGGGGAACAGCCATGTCCAATAGTCGTCGGCCCGGAATAATTTAACGGTGTGGACCTGCATCTTCCCGTCACTTCGCAACGCGCGTTCGTGAAAGTGTTTAAGCAGGGCCTCCCAGTCGGTGGGCAGATCCACAGCGTGGTTTGGGAACGGCTGTGGGTCGGCGCGCGGGATCCCACATGGGTAGGTAAACTCGACGTAGAAGTCGTGCTCTAGACCAACGGCGGCAGCGAAAATGGTGCTTGTGAGTATAACCCCTCTATGCGCCGCGTAATCTTTGTTTATGAGTGCGCGGATGAAGGCCCTGTCCCGCTTACCGACGCGGGGGTTCGCTGTGGGAAAATCTGGGTAAGAGCAACGGGAATGTGCAGAAGAGAAACAGTAAACTGACCAAAGGAATAAGTGCGGATACGGGAACAAATATCTCGATGTCCACCCTCCCTCCAATCGGATCGTTGGCACTATTTTGAGCAATAATGGGTGCCATTGCATGCAGAGCAGTACCAGAACTCGATCTTAGCAGCAACAACATTGCACTGGATGAAGTTGTCAGACCGATGTTGGGTTCAAATTGGGAACTCACACCAACGTTGTCGCAGGCCTTCCGGGTGATAGGGAACGAGTCGAAAGTTCTCTTGAACGCCAGGCACTCTCGCGCAAAATCGACGAAGTTACGCCATTCCTCGCGGACCGGGGAGTCTTTGATACGCTTGTCTGTTGTTTCGTCGTCTTCGATCTCCAAAAATGCCTTCTCCAGATATACAAGGAAAGAGTAGTACACAGAGGCGGTGGGTAGAATGGTGATCAGGAAACTGCGCAAGGGTTCCAAATCCATGGGAGGTCGGCTCCCAGCGGGCTTCGCCCGGACACAGAATAGAAAGATGGCGCGCAGGAGGCCATGTCGGAGAGCTTGGTTCAGGTACAAATATCCTCCTGTAGTGTGTAACTGTGTCCGCAGAAGAATCAATACATACGGCATGATACCACTCGTGCTCTCCGGCATGGCCAAGATGGTTTGAACCAGCACCTTGGCGATTCCATGCGAGAGGAATAGGGCGTGTATCGTGTTATCGCTGGCTATGCAACTCACAAACGCCAGTGCTCCGGCGAGGTCGTTGAAGAAGTCCGGGTTCGCGGTCGACCGCTGGATGAAGTTTACCACCAGGTGATGCAAAGGCGTCGCGGCCTCCCACCCCTTCGATGTATTCATCTACATGCCAATCGGGAACTTTTCCACGGCCGACAAAATCGGATAATTTGTCCAGTCCTTCGGGGCTGTTGAGAAGGGAGACCCAGACCCTGCCGATGACAATTCGTACACCAGGTGTGGCATCAACGAGCGATGCAACTTCGGGAGAGTCCATGAAACGATGAATAGATCGTAGCTGGAGTTCAGGGTCTTCCTGGAAGTCAGGCAGAACGTCGCGGTAAGAGGACACAAAGCTAATCCATGCCCAAGCACGCGGCCATAGATCGAGTAAGGCTTCGGGAGATATTGACCGGATGGTGCAGACACAGGTCAGCGAGATGACTGTCTTCACGAGCAACTGGTTCAGTGAAATCCGGGAAGCGGCGGTGGCTAGCATCGCATCGAGTTCAGTTGCGGTTGGAACCCCCGATGGATCAAGCGAGGCGTAAAATGCTGGCAGAAACAATGCTGGTTGACGGTGACCCTGTTCCATGAGGTTCAGCAATCGCCGCAAATCGGGGAGGGAGCCAGTCGACGCTGCAAGCACGTTCCTCTGGCGGCTGTTAGGAATTTGTAGGAAGAAGAGTAGCAGCTTTACCCGGATTAACGGAGGGAGCGGCGTGCCCGCAGCAATACGCAAGGAAAAGTGCATGATGGAGAAGATAAAGGGGTATCAACCGTTTCAGTTTCCTGGCCGGATCAGCGGGAAATGATTTCGGCCTTTGTCGGCATAGTGGCTTGGAATTGATGTTTTTATTTCTTGCAGTCAGAAAATGGATATCCGTCGAGTATCGGTCATGGAGGACATGGCAAACGCTATTTTCTGGACCTGCACCCAGTCTAGGCCGGAGAGTCTGCTCTGTATTGTACTGGACGCCCCCGGTCTCATCGTGTAACATTCGTGTTCTGCTGTCATTTGACAAGTGGCCTTGAATCAACCTGTGGAGAAACCTCATGAGCCCTGAGATGTCCTGATTTGTAATGCTCATTGCTCACTGACCATATCTTAATTTCCGCATAGGCTGGTATCTTTGTTCCCGGTACCTTCTACCTGAGCGCGTAGCCTAATAAGGCATTCTCTGCAATAGGATACTTAGCAACCAAATCATTGTACGATGATTTTTTACACTGCATTATACTACTAATCATTACTGTCAACAAAGACTCAACGTGAGTACTTGAACTGTGGGAACAATGGGGCCGGTCGGGCCGGATCGTGCTTCGCCCTCTAACATGACCAAACTCGGGCTTCTTTTTCTTCGCTTCTTTGCCTCTCACCACATCCAAGCCCGCTGCTCATCCACTGACCGGCAAAGCCACAAGCCATGCCGACTCCGACGGAAACCCGTCAGTTGACGGTGAAACTGGCTAAGCTCTTGGACAACCTGAAGCTTGACTCGGTGGGCGGCAGCAAAAAGCGCTCCGCTGAAGAAGAGCGCCCGAATAAACATACAGACCGTACTGCCTGGAATGCACACTTTGAACGAAAACTTTCCGAGAAATACAACTCGTTTTCGTTCAATCTGGTCTCACTCGAGGAGAATTCGGATATGAAGAGCTGGGGATGCAAAGGTCTCGACATACAGGAGATCCATTACGAGATTGCACTGCGCACGAGGGAAATTATGGGCGTGGAGGGGAAACTTATCAATGCCTCGTTGGAACGCATCAGCGATGGAACATTTGAAGCGGATTGGACCGCGTTGGAGTTAAAGAGGAAGCAAGAGTTGGTGCTGGAAGGACTCTACCGGGGTGCCTGTGGCGCGCCACGCGACAACAGCCGCATCGTCTGCCCAGAAATGACTATCAGCGGCCTTGCTGGGGACGGTGAATATAACCTTATTGGCCTAGTACCTCCCGCGCTACTTCTCCGTGTACCACGAAAAGTCCACTTACCTTCGCTGCAGTTGAAACGGCTGATTGAGCACGACCCGACGGGCCATGGCTACGTGAAAGAGATTTTTTTGTTTACTCATCCCTACGTGGACTACGAACTTCGATGCAGTGACCGCGCCCTGGATATTGTCAAAGCCGGCGCTTATCTCGCAAATCTGTTGCGCAATTTTTACATTTTAGAGACGCTTCATGGGACGTTTGATGCCTACGTGCGTGGATTAAATTACTGACTTGAGAAACCCTGTACTGATTTCGGGTAGCATGCGGTTGCAGCCCGGCGCGTAATTCCAGCGAAATGCACTGATAGGATCCGGACGGAAGAGCGGCGGCAGGAGAGCCGCACATTTAGGACGGGATTCAAAAAATCTGGCTACAGTGTGGTCGAGTCTCAATGTAACGAAGAAGCAGCCATTGCGCTACATGCGTGTGCTGTCTGCAAGCGCACAGATAAGTCGCGGACCGCATTCAAACTATGCGGAAAGTGCGCGCTTACTCGATACTGTTCAGTGTGCGTTGGGATAATATCTAATCCTTCTACATTTAAAATAACCCATTCATTAATAGTGAATGCCAGAAGAAGGACTGGTCCGACCACAAAAAGTTTTGTGGACAGACTCGTTTCGATCCCGCCATGTTTATTCCGACACTGCAAGGGCCTGAGGTCTTCATAGGCTGCCCTGCGCCGATCGAAGGCTTCGTTCGTACGCCGGCATTGTGGCGGCAAATTCGCTACTTGAGCGAACCTGACTCACAGACCCAGGATTACCACGTGCGTTATAGGTCAACCTACGGGACCCCACTCATAAAAAGCTCTAGTTCGACATGAGCGCGACCACAGAATCAAGGACAACATCGCAGTCCACCTCTACTCCGCCGCGCACTCGCTCTATCCGAATTATGCACCCACCGGGCGGTACGCAACCCATACACATTTCATGATCTTTCTCTCAGCCGAAGTCAGCCCAATCACTGCATTCAGCCGCCGGATAGCCGGGGCCCCGGCTAGCTATTCTTAGCTTCGGCTATGTTCGGCTAGCCGGCCAGCTAGCCGCATCTATGGCCCGCTTCTCTAGGCTAGCCGACCCTCGGTAGCCGTGGGCAGCTGCGGCTAGCCGGCCGACTAGCCGAACATAGCCTCAGCTAGCCGACGTCAGCGGCGAGGCGTCCCGGTGGCTATCCCACCCTTGAATGCAGTGAATTAGTGTTCTTCGTTGCCCGCCGCCGCGCTATGGCCTCCGGTTCCCCGGCCGCGGTCAACATGATGTACAACATCATAAAGCATATGCACAGCTTTGGTCTCGTCAATCTCACCCTCGCGCAAATCCAAAATCAATTCGAGACCGAGTATCGCGTGAAACTTACGCAGGACGGTGTGGTTGGCGCCGGGCCGTGGGCTTGGCCGACGCGGTGGGAGAAGGACGAGGAGCGCGAGTTTCAGCGCCAGCGTCTCGCTATTGCGACCTATACGGAGGAGGGAGCCCGCCAACCGGGTCGATATATGGTGCCCACGCGGCGCGAGGTCAAGGAGGAGCAGGCGTATCAGGAGGGCCGTCTGTGCGCAGCCGCGTTCTTTGCTTGAATGAAGTAGTGCGCGAGTTCGTGGGGATGTCGCTTTTGTCTTCAAAGCTTCATACCAGGCCTTATTTTCTTGTATTCACCCCTTTCGATGTCCAGTAACCGGGGTGAATTTATTGTACTTGTAAACTCGTCGTGCTCGATTGATAACGAATGATCCTCGCTGGGAGGGGCGGCACGAGTCTGAGGACATGAGTTCGTCTTTCAAAGACCCGAAAGCGGCAACAAGAAAACCTGAACCGTCACACCTCAATCAAACGACGAGGGGACCCCAGAGCGAATACTCGCAGTACTAAGTGGAGATCCAGGATTCCCGACCGAATTTGAGGTTTTCCTCTGATACTGTACGTACAACGTATTGTCAAAGTCAACGCGGTGTAGAGGTTGAGGGGCATCGGTTTTTCGCCGTGGCGTGGCGTGCTGCAGTGGCAGGCGGTTCAACTGGGTTATCTGCTGTGTTATCTGCCATACTGCCCACCGACCCTTATTCAGGGAACATTCATTCACACCAATATTTGTGGGACTCACCTCAGTCGATGGGAAGGCCATGGTGTCATAGGATTGGGCACTGAGGGAAAGCATCCATTTTGTAATGAGATTCGTCGACGGCAGATAACACGGCAGATCACAGCTTTTCACACGGTTCAAGTTGCCACACATATCAACCGTGACTTTTCGACGCGTCTGGCCTATGTTGAAGGTATTATTTTACTGAATCGACCACGCCTGAACTCAACTCGATTCACCGCCGCGGCAAGTTCCTCCCATTCGTCTCGAATTGAGATTACACTGATATTTCGAACTCATCTTCGCGACCTTCGCCTGAATGCGGAAGCTATCCCGGTCTCAGTTGATCGGGGGACGTCCGCTACGGATAAAATACCCGGAGGTAACCTACTCAAGCTTCAGGGACGCTCCTTCGATAGTAACTCAAAGATAGGGGCAAAGATCCAAATTTAGCACCGCTCCAAATAAACTCATCACCGATGCACAGCCACGGTGATCACTTGTCACTTGCCACCACCTTCTAGTCTTCTACCCGCCCTAAAATCCGCGCGCTCCCGCCGTATCGCCGTCAAGCGACCTTTTCGTTCAAGCGCGCGCAAAACTCGACGCGTCTATACCCTTGACGAAGGCTCGTGAAGAAGTTAGAGAAGGGAAGGAAGCAAGGAAGGCCCGCGACATCGCACACGATGAGCACACGTAAAGTGCACGGAAAGCGCGCCTTTTACGGGAAATCACCCACTGTTGCCTGCCATGGGCCCCGCGGCGCCGGTGTTCGTTCCCAAAGTGCCGACGCACACGTTTTTGAAGTGGACCTTTGGACGAGGCAGCGTGGTGCGTCATCATCTCTGATCATTATCTAGACTTGCATTTTTTTTGAGGCGCGCGCTGCAGATATGGAAGATCTGGCCCGCAATTCTGCTGCACACCCTTTTCGCGGCGGCAATCGTGTACACCTGGGTGGCCACCGGGCGCAAGTTGGAGATTCCGAATGTTATCCTGACCGTCATGGGTGCGCTCCCCTCCTCTTCCCCCCCCCCCAATTCCACCACTAACAACACGTAGGCGTCGTCATCGGCTTCGTGATTTCCTACCGCGCCATGAGCGGGTGCGTCATCCTCATTTTTTTCCTTTCATCGGCGCGCGCTAACTCAGCTGCAGATACGACCGGTACTGGATGGGACGTACCGCGTGGACGGACGTCATCCGCAACGCGCGCACAATGGGCCGACTCATCTGGTACCACGTCCCCCTGCGCCTCACACCCGCCGCCCCCGGCACCGGAACCGACCCGCGCACGCCCCACGAGCTCGGCAAGGTCATGGCCGAGAAACGCATGGCGTTGGATTTGGTCGAGGCGTGCGTCCCCTCACTCCTACTCTCCTCTTACCTCTTACCTCTTCCTCCCATTCTTACCTCTACGGTTCGAGGCAAACGGCTAAATGCGAATGCTAATGCGAAAACGTGCAGGTTCGCGGTGGCGCTGAAACACCACCTGCGCGGCGAGGTGGGCATCTGCTACGAGGATCTGTATGACCTCGTAAGGCCGTTGCATGATGTGCATTCCCTCTTTGCCTCCCGTCCTCCCCATCCATTTGTCCTTCCATCCAACTTCCTACATCCTCCTTCCATATGTATTTCCTTCCTGCCTTCCTTCCTACATCCTTCCTGGCTTCGCGTTTGCTTCTTCCATGCGCAACCAACTAACAACAACACTTCGCGCAGTTCACCGACCCCTCAAACCCACACCCCACCGTCGGCTCTGCGCTGCCCGCTTCCCTTCCTGCCGCTGCCCCTGCCCCCGCACCGACCCCGCCCGTCGCGTCGACCTTGGGCACGAGCACAGGCACCGACGCGACGCTCAAACCCACCGGCAGCACGCACGCGTCGAAGCGGCCCTCCGCTGCCGCCACCGCCTCCCTCGACTCGCCCAACTCGCCAAGCGCGCAATCGCAAGGCCAGACCCCGCAAGGCTCGCCAGGCCACACCTCCCACACCTCCCTCCACCAACCGCTCCTCCCCGCGATGCAGCCCGAGCCCGAAGAGGGCGTCCTGCGGCGCGTGGCGCCCGACGTTATCCCGTTTGCGGGTGTTTTTAGCGGGGTGGGGGGGTGGTTGTCTGGGTTTTGGACAAAGGGGAAGGTGCGTTCTCTTCTTCGTTGTGTTCATTCGTATAGCGTTGGGTGCTCATAGCTATGTACCTTTTTTGTAGGACATCGACTCGCATCGCACGGTTCGTCTGCCTTCCCCCACTTCCCACCCCCTGCTTCTTACTAATTAAATGCATGCGTTGTTCTAGGACCGCTCCTCCCGCATGCAAAGGCGGATGCGCACCTGGACGGGGCCGATCCACCCATCGGGCGTGAAGGAGCTGGAGGGGTACGAGGTGGGGGAGAACTTGCCGGAGGAGGTGCGTTGCACCCTTTGCTTTTTTTTTTTTTTGGTTGCGCGCCCCTTTTCGTTTGTTTTTGAAGGTGTTTTGAGTGGCGTGTGTTGGGTTTGGTTGCGTTGGAATCTTGTTTGACGCGGTGTTTGACGCTTTGCGTTGACGCGTTTTGATGGCCTTGGACGCGTTTTGACGGGCTTTGACCCCGTTGACGCACCTTGACGGGCTTGGACGCACCCGCGCCTTGGCGGCCTCTGATTTTCCTGCCTCTTTCGCGGTGTTCCTTCGAGCGCTTTGTCGCCTTTCAATTTCTCTTCTGTGATTAGTTTCCTTATTCCCTGCTTCTTTCGCGCTGTCCCCGCGCCTTGACGCGCCCGCCCTTAAACATGTTCCCGCCTGCGGCACGCGCTTTGACGCGGTTTGCGTCGCGCCTCGACGCGATGTCGCGACGTGTTGCCCGCTTCTCTCGCACTTTGACGGGCTTTGCCTGGAAGCGCCTTGAGGCGGTTTGCGGGCTTTGACACGTGTTGCCGCCGTGTCTCCGCGGCTCGACGACGTATTCCCGCCTTGATGCGCCGTGACGCGGTTTGCCTTGACGCGGTTGACACGCTTTGATTTTTCTTCCCACAATTCCTGCGATTAGCCGCGACCAAACGCGCCCTGACGCGCTTTGATTTCCTTCCTTCCTTCCTTCCTTCCTTCCTTATTCCCTTCCTTCCTGCTGCGATTCCCACTTGCACTTGAATTAAACAACGCGATACTAACCCATCCCGCAGGTCCTCCGCTGTCTCTCCGAATGGGTCTCCGTCCTCGAAGAGCGCGGGACCGTACCGGGCACGAGCCTCGGCGGCATATTTGGCAGGATACAGCAGTTTGAGATGAGTTTGACTAGTGAGTGGTTGCGTTTGTACTTGCTTTTATGTCGTGCGGCGTTATTGTTTTATTCCTGCGCGTCGTTTTGGTTAATTGTAATTGGTGGGTGTCAACAGTCCAAAGTGCATGAAGTGTGCAGTCTGTGCAGTACTGTTCAGTATTGACACTACAGCACTGTGAAAATAGCACGTCACAGTTCAAGTGTTGAACCAAGAAAATGTGCAATAATGACACTTGGTGTGTGTGAGTATAACACAGTTGTTCTCTGGTGTGCTCAAGTACCCATCATGAAATGCTCGAATCTAACAGTTACTATTAGTCACCGGGTACTGGGCCACCTTGACACCCCTAGCCGCCGTTCAGGTCGTGGAAGGCAATATATATCCGGGTCTCAACCCCAGGCTGAGGGGGCACATCCTGAGAGTGAGATAGGATATTTTCGGACAATTTTAGGTCGTGTTTTGAGCCCTCGACGAATTTATTTTGGGTGGTGTCCCAAAATGGCAATCAATGGGCTAGTGGGCCACCGGCCTAAACAGTGTTGGGACTCATAACATGCAACCCAGTGAGCTCGAAACCACTCAGGGGATTCTAAGGTATGATTCTACACCTTCAAAACGGAGATTTAAGGGGTACAAGGGGTATAATTACTAGGCCTTCCTGCCAGGGAGGAGGGCGGAAATAGAGGTATCGACTAAATTGCGTCCGCTACAAAGTAGTGAGACGAGTTTTGGGCCAAGTTAAGTGCTGGAGGGATGGGTAAGAAGTAATAGCGCATACCTAGGTACATTGGGCAGCCCTTCCATGGTAGCAACCCTCTGAACAAAATCCATCTATTCCCGACACTGAAATTGGTTAGTTCGATGCAATGACCCATAGCGAACGCGACGCTGGAGGGTGAAAGGCGAAATTGAGATGTCAGGTCGTTTGAGTGTATGTGCCGATTACACTTTCCAGACGCTGGGCTGACAGGAACGTCAGGTGGGTCGTTATGTAGTGGTTTGCCTGGCGGCACCCAGAAGAAGGTTTCGCCATTCTTGAGGGGAATGACAGAGAATCTGGAGTCGTTTCAGTATCCAGTGCATATCGAAAATATCCCTGAGGTCGAGGCAGCAAAATGAGCCCTCAACCTTGTGAATCGGCCGAGAATTGGCTGAGGAATGGGCGGAGGAAGAACGAGGCATCCCCTCGGGGATAGGCTTGGCCGACGCAGTGGGAGAAGGACGAGGAGCGCGAGTTTCAGCGCCAGCGTCTGGCTATTGCGACCTATAAGGAGGAGGGAACCCGCCAACCGGGTCGATATATGTTGCTTACGCGGAGGGAGATCGGGGAGGAGCAGGCGTATCAGGAGGGCCGTCTGTGCGCAGTCGCGTTCTTTGCTTCGATGAAGTAGTGCGCGAGTTCGTGGGGACGTCGATTTTGTCTTCAAAACTCCATACCGGGCCTCATTTTCTTGTATTCACCCCTCTTTTGATGTACAGTTACTCCATTAACCGGGGCGAATTTATTGTACTTGTAATCGCGTCGTGCTCGACTGATAACAAATGATCCTCGCTTGGAGGCACAGCAATTTCTCCTGTGGTGGCGGCACGAGTCTAAGCACACGAATTCGTCTTTCAAAAGTCCGAAAGCGGCAAAAAATAAAACTTGAACCATCACACCTGAATCAAACGACGAGGGGGCCGCATAGACCGAGCTGGAGGTTTTCCTCTGATACATACAACGTACTATCAAACTCAAGGCGGTGTAGAAGCTGAGGATTCCAGTCCGAGATCCCCACACAACTCAGCAAGCTCAAAAACACATTATTTGTCATAGTCATTCGATGGTTGATTCTGCTGGAAGGGGATTTCGGGATTTCGCTTAAGGCAATTCATCACGTTTCACCCAAGGGGAACTCGGGATTCGAAAGTCGGAAGGGGGGTCGATAAGTTTTTTTCAGGCCGTCCTGGAGCCCCCCCCCCCTATATCGGGAAGGTGTTTCCCACCCCTGGCGCCGGGCCGCTCCCCCCGGAGTTCCCCCCACCTAGTGGATCTAGTTCAGGCCCGACTACCACTTGATTTTATTGTTCAAAATACATGCCATGGTCCTAGAACCTATCCAAAATGCTGCTATGACCTCAAGGAGACCTCCAGAATTTTGTCAAATCCCACTCCAAGACCACTTCAAGACACCTTTTGGTTAAACTAGGGTGGAAATATTGTTTTGACATGTCGTGAAGCAAATAGGAAGCAGAATTCGACGTTTCTTACCTCCCAGAAGCTCTATAATGCCTCTCCCAGCCCTTTTCTCCCCTCCCATAAGTTATAGTAAGAAGTTTTTTTCAGCCTCGGCCAGACCCCCCCCCCCCCCCCTCCCCCCTTCCGATATTTTAATCCCGAGTTCCCCTTGGTTTCACCAACAATTCCTCGCCCGAACCCGGGTGATGAGATGTTTCAGCCATAACGAAGGTTTTGACTAAGGAAAGATTCGAGGCCACACCATCGTTTCTCAATCAACTATATCGCAGGAGAGCGTCGCCAGACAGAAGACTACTATCATGAGCAGTAAAAACTAATTTCTTTCCAGGAGCTTGCCAACTCTACGATTCTATCAGACGTTGCTGAGAAGCATTAAAGGTTCATATGTTATAAGTAAACAGTGTAGACTAGCCAGGGATCCCCAGTAGACAGCGTAGACTGATTAGGGATTAACATTCCAATAAACTCCGATCCGGGAATCTCAGCCAGAAGGAGCGCCCGACGTCAAGTTGAATTTGCTGGGAGAAACCCTGGGATCTCAAAGTTTGAGGTGCAATCTGTGGTAATGCAGCAAAACATTGACGCGAGGTCGGGGCTCGTCTGACGTGCAAAGCTATACAGAATTGCTGTTGAATATTGCCGAGCGGCTTGATCTACAGTGCCGAACGGCTTGGGTTTCGGAATCAGTGATGTGGATCACCATCCCTTGTTTAACGCTCATCCACCTTCACGACGGCGGACAGGGGCTACTGGCCGCTGGCGCTTTTGCTAAGGATTCAAGCGACGGAACGTTACCCACCACACAACAAACAACTCGAGAACTTTTCAAAGTTTCGAACTGTTCGAACGCCTCAGTCCGGTTTCCCAGCTACGCTGATACTCAATGCTTTCCAATGCCACAGCTTCAATGCTTTCCAATGCCACAGCTTCACTTTCCAGCCTCGCATATGTTCGCTACATCCGCATTCTCCTCAGCTGCCATTCCATAACCAATATTGCAATTAGTCCATGCATGGTTTCTGGATACAGCAGAAAAGCCTTCTCCTGCTTTTCCCTACCGACCGGGAGACCCTTAAAATGTTCTAGGTGCCTTTTCAGCTGCGGGCGCAAGCTGCTAAATAGGGACGTGCTTGATGATATCAAAGACTAAGAATGTCCTTCACAGCTTGCGATGATACGCTGCCGCAGTGACTCGGAGTCTTACAGCCAACGACAGTACCGAAGGCGCGGATCAAAATTTTCTAAATTTGGAAGTTTTTGACATCTCTGAAAGAATTAGCCCTATCTCACTCAGTTCTGCACCGTTTGGGCTGTAAGTATGCTAGATAATTCGGGCTAATTCATATGCAATTACTCATAGAGCCAAAACAACGAAATAAACTTATTTTCAATGAATTGGGAAATCAGGCTTACTTTGCAGTAAATTCACGCCAGCACTCTCAGGTTACCTCCAAGTGCCGCAGTTTTTGATGCGGGGAGACTGACATGTCTTTCGATGAATGCCATAGAGGCAGATGACTGCATATCGCCCCAGAAATTTGGAAACCACACTACGGGGCTTTTTTTGGTGAGCATGTTGAAATCAACTGGTTGACTGGACTCTTCAATCTAAACCATGTGAACCATACACTAGAAGATTTCATGGGTCTATTTAACTGAACCGTCTGCTCAAAAGAGATAAAATACGCGTCCCGAATCCCTAATTAGACGTGTCGCGTACCTCACAGCGGAAGAAGTGTCAAATGGATCCCACTCACCGGACACCTCGTTTGAAGGTGGATTATGCTGAGCTCTATGGTGTGCATTGGCTGTGGATATCTTGGTATTCTGATTGATGCTGTGCTAGGAGGAACAAAGGCCACAAGAAGAACAACTTCATAGAAGTTGGAAGCACTAAGTCCCACCTGTTCTGTTTGAATAGTTGTTGTGGAGAGGAGGGAGACGAGCAGGGAGGGCTATGTGCTGTTGCATTGACCTCTAAGGTAGGCTTTGGAATGGTAGGAAACATGATCTACGGGTGTGAGTGAGCAGAAGATTTGGAGATTCAACCTCTCGATGCAAGTTGTTCAACATACCTTGAGTACAACCCAGCTTTCCCTTTCTACTGAGGTGTAGGGTGCTGGAGTTTAGTACTTGGTGGATGGGTAACTGAGTCAGAACACGTGTCTAATGATGCCGATAAAGTGCAGACTCGGAGGTCAGATGTTCTGATTTGCATGATGATGGTATGCGACACAACACGTCTAATTGGTGGTGTGTAGCACATAGCCTTAAGGACGTAATCAAGCTCGATGGATGCCTCACATTATCTACTGGGTGGTTCCTGCGGTTCAGATTGAAGAGTCCGGTTGATTTCAACATGCTCGCTGAAAATGCCCTGTAGTGCAGCTTCAAAATTTCTGGGGGTGATATGTAGTCATCTGCATCTATGGTGTTCATCGAAAGGCATGTCAGTCTCCCTGCATCAAAAACTGCGGCACTTGGAGGCAACCTGAGAGTGCTGGCGCAAATTTACTGCACAGCAAGCCCGATTTCCCAGTTCGTTGAAAATAAGTTTATTTCGTTGTTTTGGCTCTATGAGTAATTGCATATGAATTAGCCCGAATTATCTAGCATACTTACAGCCCAAACGGTGCAGAACTGAGTGAGATAGGGCTAATTCTTTCAGAGATGTCAAAAACCTCCAAATTTAGGAAATTTTGATCCGCGCCTTCGGTACTGTCGTTGGCTGTAAGTTGCTTTGATAAAACCTCACGGCTCTTCCTCCTCCCTCTTCCAATGGATACGATCCACAATGTGTCCCCCCACCTTCTTGGCTCGACTGAAGACCAATCTACTGGCTCCACCCTCGCGGACAGGGCGATGGACGGCTTCCTTCCCTTGCCACACTTCGACCACGGAACTCGACCACGCCACGGCTCATTCGACTCCCAGATACCTCAGATACGCCTCAGTCAATTTTCCTTCCCTTCATATAATCCTGATACCCCGGAGAACGAATTCATGCCCCGCCGCCCACGGTCGAACACTACACTCCCGACTCACATCCGGTCGCACTCAGAGGATGTTTACTCTGGGATGCACCCGTTTTCGAGCCAACGTCCCTCCGACGGCGACTCCAGGTACTTCCACGGACAACTTTTGTCTGCTCCTGGCGAAAATCTACCCTCGATAACCGGATACGGGCGCTACTCCGTGGGGGCACCGTCGGAAGCGTCGATTTATAGCGGGGGCGGCAGCGACTCTCAGTACAGCCCCTACACTAGTCCCAGCGTCTCGCCCCAGGCCTATTCCACCGAGTTGCCGGAGGATCTCTTTCCGCCCTCTCTCCTGAGGTGCTTTCTTGCCGCACTTCCTTACACTTCCTTGAATATTTATTAAACCTTGCCGTTGCTATAACTAGAACTGAGGCACGAGATAGTGGGCCCTGCCGCGAAGCGGGCTACTACTGTCATATCAAAAAAGTTGAACACTGCCATCAACGGACCTCGGCAAAGACCGATGTGCCGCTCTGTGCCGCAGATGCCGTGGATGAAAGCACGCATTCAGGCTTATTCTGCAGCAGATACGGTAAGCGGTCGTCACTACTCGTGTGAGTAGCGCGGGCCCAAACTCAAGGTGGATACCTAGAGTATGGGGTGTGGGGGAAGAGCCTCTGGCTCTGCCGCTGGGACCGCCCTTCGGGCGGGAGCGGGATGATGAGAAGGGAGGGGGGCGCGCTTCGCGCGCCGCCGCCTCGACGCATCAACGGATCAAACCCGCGCCCCGAGCTGCAGAGGGCTCTGAGCACGTGGCTGGAAGAGAGGAAGGGAGCGGGGAAGCGCGCTTCGCGCGCAAGCCCAACTCTACCACCCCGAGCACAACGCACAATGAGTTGGGGGAAGCGCGCCGGAGGCGCGGCGACCCGCTCGACCCACACAAAGAGAAGCGAGGGCGACGAAGGAATGAAGAGAGTGAGGAGTGTGTATGGGTGAAGGAAATGATAGAAGTATGTTCGGTCGGTTCAAGTATGGCAGGCAGAAAACAAAGGACCCTGACGGCGTACGAAGCGTAGGGTATGGGTCGTATGATGTATTGCGTCAAGCAGAATGTCGTAGCTCCTCGTTGGAATCACGAAGTTGGCGATGCGGAGCTTGGAAAGGTCGGCAACCCTCGGTGTGGAAAGGAGGTCATCTTGGCCAGAGGCGATCACCCTAGGGTGGCCGAAGTTAGACCAAGATATCGCGGCGAGCTCCAGGGCTTCGAGATGTCGTAGTTACTTCGAAAAGATTGACGGATCCATAGTCGTGCGAGACTGCCGAGGCTGATTCCCGTCTAAGGAAACTTCACACGAGATGCCGACCAAGTCCGCCATGGTTTGGAGTCGACGGCCCTCTGGCTATGCAGGAAACGAAGGGCTGCAATACGTGCCGCAAAGAGGCAGATGGTGGTCTGCAAGTCGGGGCGTCACCAAGGGTGTTCCGCGCGCCGTAAGTGAGGCTTCTCCCGAGTAATCTCCCGAATTGAGCAGGCTGGCGGCGAACAGTGTCTGAGATTGCGGCGAAGAGCAAGGTACGTGAAGGTCTGTGCCCTGGGAGGAGATGCCCGTGTAGGTGGCAAAGCTCGTTAACGCAGAGTAGGTTGTTGGAACCGTCGATTAATCCGCCACTGCGAGAGGGGAGTCTACATGGTACGAGGGGTGGAGAGGAATATGTGTAAGATGTGCTCGAAAGCCTGGAAATACACGTCTGAATAGGTGTACGGCGAAGTCCGGTGTTGCGGTACGACACTGAGTACGGTATGTGGGATGGTATGCAGTGCGGCAGCCAGGGTAAGGCGAAATATGTGTAAAGCACGGTACATTTCTGTTCGGTGCTGTGCCGGTGTACGAGGTCTGAACGAGTCGGGTACGTGTCGGCATTAGGTGAACGGCTGGACCGACGGCGCTGCGGCGCTGGGTCCCAAATGGAAGAAGACTGCTTTGTACGAGGCCATAAGTGAGGGGAAATGAACCCGCGTAAGATAGGCAAGGTAAGATGACGGGTAGCAGCTTGAGGAGGTACTAGATGGGCAATGTGGTACGATGCAGGCAAAGATATGAATTTCGCGAGTCGTTCTGTGGTGCCGGCACCGATAAGGATATGGCTGCAAATCAGGTTACCCAAAGTAACCAAAAGGACGGAGAGGAAAGAGCAGGTAAAGGACAACACCTGCTGCAAAATGAGCAGCTGCCCAGAGAGGGGTGGACATAGTGACGTGGTAAGGTTGAAAAGGGAATGAGAAAAGAAGACACAATGAAAAGAAGACACAACGACATGGTAAGGTTATGAACACTGTCAGTCAACAGGCCCCCAGGATGCGGACAAGACCAAGAACCCCAGAGCACAAAAAGGACCCTTGAAGCAGGGAGAGGAATAGTGAGGCAGAGAAAGCCAGAATCTCCGCGGCGGTGCCTAAACCATGCCAACGACAGAGAGCAGGGAACTCAAGATAAGAAATGATAAAAAAGGGCTCGTGGATAAGTTGAACAGGAGCGGCGTGAATGACTGCGGGAGCCCAGCCGGTGGTACGGTTATGCGGCGAGGAAAAATAACACAAAACCAAGACGGGCCGAACTAGTGTCGATACAAGAGCTCTTCGTGTATGCCCGAGGCCTGTGAGCCGTGCGGGTGTTGATGCAGCCACCGCATGCAACATGTCTTTGCCGAAGAATGTACGCCACTGAACGCAAGGTGCAAGTCCCAAGGAATGGAACCGGGAAACGGGTACCCAGGACGTGAGCCATACCAATACCGAGAAAGCGAAGCGCAGGGAAAGAGCTGTACCGGCACAACCCAGAAAGACGGAGAACGGATAGAAAACACCCAACCATTGATGAAAGGGAAAGACACCAGCGATTCTATGCTGCTGAGCCCTCCCCAGAGGCCGTAAACCCGCGATAATCACGTTGCAGTGTAACTCGGGCCGAACCGTGTCTTTCCCTCGAGGAAGAATGGGGGAGCCAAAGGAACACAAGGGCGCAAAGAGAAAGGAAAGGAATACAAAGGAAGAAAGGAAAGAAGACGGAGGAGCAAAGGAAAGAAAGGCAAAGGAAGGATAGGAACATACCCCAATATGATTCCATAGGACGGGGTGTCGCGGAACACGCGGGATCAAGATGGTAAGTGGGAGTGGAACTCCAAGAAAGGGTAGGAAACCCTCCGCGGGCGACGAGCCAATGTTCGTGGAGTCAGGGTGAGTCGAGCAGGTACGGTAAGAATAGGCTATTATATTGATCGCATGGCACGTATGCCCAGCGGCGCATGGCGGATCTGGTACGACAGAGTAAGTGAACGAGTAGGGTACGCGCGAGTTAAGGGTAAGCTCGGTATTTGAGGCTGCAAACCCCGGCGAAGGGTATGGCGCGGGCCATGTAAGGCGCGGGGTAGGGTAGGGATAGGTAAGGGTACATCGTGGTGGGAGCGACGCGGGCAGGGTATGACCCGCAAGTAGGTGGCGTAAAGGATTGCGCTCGGCGTTTTCGGATACACGCGAGTGGTGGAATCGGAATTTCCCGGTACAGCCCTGAGTTGAAGAAACTCGAAGGACACTCACCCGCTAGGTTTTATTAACGATGAAGAAGTAAAGGGAGCCGTCTCTCAACTAACACGATTGCACGGTCCGACCAGCCCAGCCCGATTCGATGAGCCACGGGAGGTGTCTCCCAACCAACACGATTGAACGGTCCGACCCGCCCGATTCAATAAGCCACGGCGCGTGCGGAGATGCAATGCGCAATGCCCACGACACCTCACCTTGAACGCTACGACCGGGCCCATGGAAGCATGAGGCGCCGGACAGGTGACGAACCACCGCTTGTGGGGCGGAGCCCAAAGGGTAGGTACGATTGTCGATGATCATGGCCTGCGTGCCAGGCGGCGCATGGTCGATCTGGTACGGTAAGCGTAAGGTACGCGCGGGTAAGGGTACGCTCGGCGCGCATGGGTGCAAGCCACGGCGTGCGCGAGGGGTAAGGGGTAAGGCGCGGGGCACAGTAAGGCGCGGGGTACGGTAAGGGGGTATGTCGCGCATGTAAGGGTAAGGGTAAGAGTGAGAGGCTCACAAATATCGGATGCGGGGGAGACCTTTAATCAAGCCTCGGTCCGACCGCGATACGGGCAGCCTTGTGAGCGCGCGACTCCCGAGACAAAGCTGCGGGCGGTGCCATGACGGCGAGCGCGAAGCCGACGTCCGCGGTGGAAATGAACGTCCTTGCGGTGGGGCCCTATACGCCCCGAATCGCACGTCTCCGGCGAGGGCGCGAGCGCCGCCGTGATGGCAAGGCCGTGAGGGCAGCGCCCTGACGGTGGGTGCGTCCAGCTGTACACGCCGTAACGCACACAGATAACGGGCCGCGGCGCACGATGGCGCCAGTAACGACCAATACCATGCAAGCGGATTAACCGTCTCGGGTACCGGCGGAAACACGGGTAAAGTGGGCAGAAAACCATGAAAAGAACGAAGAAGAAGGGAAAGCAGAGTACACTTGAAATCAAAGAAAGACCGCCAAACGGCCGCCTCGATTACGCACGAATGCTGCGAGCCGGGTTGAAACGCGAAGGGAAGGAACTCGTAGCCACCGTATATGCCGGGCGAAGGAAAGAAAGAACGAGACACAAAATTAACCCCAAGAGGTACACCACGCTTCTGCGCTGTAGGGGCGTAGGGACGGACATACAGCCCGTTAACCGACAACGGTTGAGGCGCCCAAACCGACACGGGAGGCGCGGGCGGAGTAACCGCCCCGAGAACACACAAAATACCCCGGGCCCCGAGGACAGCCTGGCCCTGGGTTAAGAAGACATGAAAAGATAGAGGAGGGGTCCCCCGGGCGCCATTTGTGCAGAAAGAAGGAAGAAAGGGGGGGAAGGTAGACAGCCAAGTCGAAGGGTCGCGTGCGTGTGATGGCACCGCAGCATCCAGCAATACTCCGGGTGCATGCACGCCTGAAGACATAAAGGTACTCCGCCGGCCCAAAAGTGACCTCGACCGTTATCCAGCATCGAGCAGGCCTGGGGCGATACCCGAGGTTCGCTCCCGGCCCAAATGCGCGTCGAAGTTTCGTAGAAAAGGAATGAAACGGCAAAAGAGGAAGGAAAGGGAGAAGAACCGCTCACGTACGGCTGCCCGATAAGTCCGTAAGCCCTGTCCTCCGCGGCACTCCTCGTCTCTCTGGAGTGTTGGTTTCGGTTCGCGGTGTAGTTTGAAGGCGAGACGGCGCGAGTCGACGCGTTATACGCTGCGGCATATGGGCGAATGTAAAGGTGACGTGGCGTGATTCGGACGCGTTCTCTAGCTTCTGGGTGCACTCCACGGCGCTCTCGTTAATCCTCCACGCGATTGTGACGATCCTGAGTATTTCATGATGACCTGCGTAAAGCCGAACGAAGAAAGCGTATGCGCGTGTAGTGTGACGGTATGGATGTACAGAGGCGGTAGACGACGCGGAACAAGAGAGAAAAGTCGGGGAGCGAGAGCGAGGTGAGCGGGGGAAGCGAGACGCGAAGTCACGCTGTCACGCCGCGTCACCCTCGGATTCGCTCCGCCCTCTCCTTTACCGTATCCTACGACAAACCCAAGCCGCTCGTGCCTCGCGTCGGGGTTGTCTCGGAATGTGTAAAGGTCCTAGTTCCGATCAAGGAAAAATAAGCCAGAAAAAACGGGACATCAACTGTCGGCCAACCGTCGGCCGAATTCGCTCCTAGTTTGCATGGCATTGAAAGTTTTTGGTTATACATATCACGATACATGGCACGAGTCGTAGTATGTATGTATCTTACGCGCATTTGACTAACTGTCACAATAATCCCCTCCACGGAGACCGAGAAGGAAATTTCAATTATTGACAGTAGCCTGAAAAGGACGGAACAATGAGATCGACGAAAAATGAATGGATAAGGCGCTATACCTTTTGAAGTGCAACTGCCGTCTGCGCAAGGAGTCGGCTGTTGGCCGTTGCGCCCGTCTCCAGAGTGATCCCGGTCTTCCCAAGAATCACGCCCTGGAAAAGCGAGGTGGTGCCAATGGTGACGGCGCCGGCTACGGCCCAAAAAATGTTCTTTGGGACTGCGCCGCCGGTGAGCGTAATGTGGACGCCATTCCCCATGGTCAGCGTTCCGGTCACTTGGAATATCCACGCTGTCGTAGCCTCGTCAGTTGTGGACGGCGCAAAAATGTGTGCTGGACGTACTGTCGTTGGCGCCGCCGGCAAGGGTCACATCGCAGCTAATGGTGACCGCACTGTTCCAGTGGTAGAGTCCGGGTGGGAGGATACGACCGCAGATGGCACCTGCCGGAAAGACGTATTAGGCAGGCGGCTGTGGTAAATTCGACTCACCGCTACCGAGATTCAGGAAATTTGTACGACCCATAGCGTCCGTGTATGCAGTTTGCATGTCGGCGATGGCGACGGTGAGGGTTGCCGGCGTGGGGGCGGCGTAATTTGCCGCAAATACTTCCCCGGTAACTTGACTCGACGTCGAAAATTTCCCGGAAGAGTCGAGAATGAGGGAGAGCCCAGTAATAAAGGTCGAAGACGCGGGGCTGATTCCAACATTTCCAACTGCAGGTAGATGTTAGAAATACGCCGGCATCGGATGAACGAAGAAAGTGCTTGCTAATTACGCACGTTGGAACGCAGGTAATACCAGTTTCAGCGAGGATGGCGTAGTTTCCTGCAGTTCCCAGGTTTACGGCGGGGGGTCCTATCTGAGCCACAACACTGCCGATGGTGGCCTGCAGGAAATGTGAGTCAGTTATGGAATACACCGAGCTCAACGATGGACCCACCAAGAAGGAAATGGTGAGGAAGGTGGAGATCATAGTGAGTAGGAGAGCTGGGCAGTTGCGTTGTCTCAACGATTGACTGAAACTGAAGAAAAGTACCACCCTTTCGAGGGTTTATATAGGTTTTCTGTCGCCCTTGCCGGTAAGGCCCATTGTAATCCAGAGCACCTCGTCATTTACCTGGCCCTTACTCATGTTCCTGAGGAATATTTGCATTGTCACAGGCTCAAGGGAAGGCCGAGATTCTAAGACACCCAGTTTTCGTCGGAGACGCCCCATGATTAGAATGTGCGAGAACACAATTTGTTCGGTATCGCAACGAGCATGAGAGGCGGGCGCGGAAGGAATGCCTCGCTGAGCAGTGGTCGATTTGACAAAAGGTGTTGGAGCAAGTGTTGATGGACCTGCTTCCTCGACATCGCTCGTTTAATTTCCACCATAAGAATTTACGAAAGAAGCGGGGGCGTGATTGTGGAGCTTTCATTTTAGTTGCAAGTCAGCCTATGATGGCCCCGGCCAAGAAGATTAGATTAGAGGAGTGGCGTTAACGGTTTGAATGTTGAAACCCAATTTGGACTGGCGACGTTATCCTACTTTATTCGCGAGAAAGTCAGGCAAAGGATATGGTTGGGAACTACTGAGTAGTTATGGTAGATGGAAATAATACCTTGTCCCCAGGAGGAAACGGAATTCAATTCGTGATGTATCCTGACAGAGACCTGTTTTAGGGCCCCAGTTGGACCCCAGACCCGCCATTGTCACCCCTGTGAGGCTGTCACCTGCTCCCTTTGGCTTAAGCCAAATGCGAAGTTCTCTATGAATCAGCTCAAAAGGTTTGAACGGTTTACATATTCTGGATAATAGCTACTACATGCCATTTAAGCCACTTGAGCCGTTTAAGCCCTCGCTCATTGAGCCAGTTGATCTTGCCGTTCAAAGAGATCAGATAGATCGATGATTACCACGGAGCGGGTCAGGGCGGATCACGATGGCGCGCAGTGGCGCGCAGTGACTGTGTGACAAGGTCAGGTAAGTACAGGCATTATCCGGGCGTAGCGCTGAAGTGGCCACTGGCAACACGCGATGAAACCATTGAACAGACCTGTTTAGACCCTGCGGCTGTCCCATTGCTAGAAACTCCATTGCACAAACTGCCGGACAGTGTTGGCAGTTTTCTGGGCAGCGTTGCGTGTTGTGGTTGTAGTGTTAAAACGATGATACACTGACTCGGGCCCTACGAGCGGAGCTGAACAACAAATGAACAACAACACTCAGCAAGCAAGAGTCTAGACGTGGGTGTGCAAGGTGGTCCAAATGTCCCAATACCAATCAGGTACGTGTGAGCAGACTAGACGGAGGCGATAACAACAGTGATCGGGGACGACGAAGGGCACAAAAGGGACAGTGATCGGTGACGACGAGGGACTCAGAACGTGAGCAGATGAACTGCAGAGGGCGATATGCAAAAGGGCAAGTGAGAGATGTATTGGTGGGGTGCCGGTCTCTACAGTACAGTGTAAAGACTGGGGCTTTATATAGGAAAAAAAGGAGGCAGTGCTATGTACAAATAAGGAAACGGAAGGTGTGTAGTCATCGTGTAACGTTGCATTCGATAATTCATCGACAGGCCTCGGGCTCAGTGTTGCACTTAAGGGTTAAGCCCTTAACAACATCTTAAGGCCTTAAGTTAAGACTAAGGGTAGGCCTTAACAACAGCACGAAAATATCTCAAGGCCTTATTAAGGGTTAACGAACCAAGGCCGAAGAGGCCGATCACATCACTCACCCAATTGCTTTTCAACCCGCTCGCCCTTAATACAGGCCAATGGCGCTGCACTGGGTAGGTTACTCATCATACCCCTCATAAAACTTGTTGGCGGCAAGACTGTGCACCCAAGGTTGGAAAGCACTTGTCATCCTTGGGTATCAGAGGGAGCATGGTACACGGAGCCACTCGCACCAGAACACAGCAGCGAGGCACCCGATGCGGGGGCCCAGGAGTGTTTTGGCGATGACTTTGAACTTTCCAAAGGTCAAAACCAGTCCTCCCATTTTGGGAATTAACCCTTAATTTTACCCTTAAAAACACACCCTTAATTAACCCTTAATGGCTCTTAAGGCCTTAGCTTTGGGGACAACCCTTATTAAGACCCTTAAGTACAACACTGCTCGGGCTCGGGCACCTCGGGATGGCGTTACCCTGAAATTCGGTCGGGAGATTGGCTGCCACTCGATGCTTCCGACTCGAACTCCTGCGAATCGAGTCGCTACTAGCTAGGGCTCAAAGATAGGGGCCACGAATCCCAATTTAGCACCGCTCCAAACAACGCATCACCGAGGCACCGCCACCGTGATCACTTGTCACTTGCGACCACCTTCCCTGTCTTCTACCCGCCCTAAAATCCGCGCACTCCGTATCGCCATTCAGCCCTTTTCGTTCAAGTCCGCGTAGAACTCGACGCGTCTATACCCTTGACGAAGTTGAAGAAGGCTCGTGAAGAAGTTGGAAGAAGGAAGGATAGAAAGGCTCGACATCGCACACGATGAGCACACGTAAAGTACACGGAAAGCGCTCCTTCACGGGGAACCACCCGCTCCTGCCTAGGCCTGCCATGGGCTCTGCGGCGCCCGTGTTCGTTCCCAAGGTGCCGACCTACACGTTTTTGAAGTGGTCATGGGTGCGCTCCCCTCCTCTCCCCTTCCACCTCCACCGCTAACAGCACGTAGGCGTCGTCATCGGCTTCGTGATTTCCTACCGCGCCATGAGCGGGTGCGTCGTCCTCATTCTGTCTTTTGCTTCAACTCACCTGGAATTTTCAGATACGACCGGTACTGGATGGGCCGCACCGCATGAACGGACGTCATCCGCAACGCGCGCACGATGGGCCGCCTCATCTGGTACCACGTCCCCCTGCGCCTCACCCCCGGCCCCGACGCACGCACGCCGCACGAACTCGGCAAGGTCATGACCGAGAAACGCATGGCCTTGGATTTGGTCGAGGCGTGCGTCCCCTCACTCTTACTCGGCAATTAACGAAATGCTAAATGCGAAAACGTGAATGAATATATAGGTTCGCGGTGGCGCTGAAACACCACCTGCGCGGCGAAGTGGGGATCTACTACGAGGATCTGTATGACCTCGTGAGGCCGTTGCATGATGTTCGTTTCCTCCTTTGCCTCCTTTCCCCCATCCCTCCACCTACCCTTCCTTGCCGCGGCTTCCATGTGCAACTACTAACAATATCCCGGCGCAGTTCGCCGACCCCTCAAACCCCCACCCCACCGTCGCCTCGGCGGTGCCCGCCCCGCTTCCTCTTCCTTCTTCTGCCCTTACCCCCGACTGCGGACTCTGCCTCCGCCCGTCGCGTCGACCTCGACCTCGGGCACGAGCACGACCTCGGGCACGGCGACGAGTACAGGCACCGACGCGACCCTCAAACCCACCACCGGCAGCACGCACGCGTCGAAGCGGCCCTCCGCGTCCGGCTCCGCTTCCCTCGACTTAGGCCAAAGCGCGCAACCGAACGCGCAAGGGAACGGAACAGCAAACGCAACCACCCGCACCCGCCCCCGCTCCTCCCCGCGATGCAGCCCGAGCCCGAAGAGGGCGTCCTGCGGCGCGTCGCGCCGGGCGTTATCCCGTTTGCGGGTGTTTTTAGCGGGGTGGGGGGTTGGGTGTCTGGGTTGTGGGGGAAGGGGAAGGTACGTTTTTGTGTTTTGAATTTGTTCTTGTGTTGTTCCGTACTTGGGTGTTGTTCTTCGTACGGTTGTTGTTCCTTCGTTGTACGGTTGTTGTTCTTCGTACTTGGGGGTTGTTCTTCGTGCTGCGTTGTGTTTTGTTTGCGGGAGCGAGCAAGTGCTGACCAGTGCTGTTTTCAGGATATCGACCGGCATCGGCATAAGGTTTGTCTCCTCCTCCCTCCCCACCTCTTTCCCCCTTTCCCCCCAAAAAAACTTACCCTTTTAACTTATGTATTTTTTGTGTAGGACCGCCCCTCCCGCATACACACACGGACGCAGATGCGCACCTGGACGGGGCCGATCCACCCGTCGGGCGTGAAGGAGCTGGAGGGGTTCGAGGTGGGGGAGAATTTGCCGGAGGAGGCGAGTTGCGCTTTCTTTGTTCACATCCCACTTTCCTTGATTCTTCACCGGGCTCTTGACGTGTTCCCGCCTCTTTCGCTTTCGCGCCTTGGCGCCTCTTTCGCGCTATTCCCGCGCTTGGATGCCCTTTAATTTCCTTCCTTATTCCTTCCTGCTGCGATTCCCACTTGCGCTTGACTTACAAGTAACGCACCACCTCCCCAACCTTATAACTGCTAACAACCAATACCAATAACAACAACTTAACTAACGCACCCACCCCCCACGTCCTCCGCTGTCTATCCGAATGGGTTGGTTTCACCTTCATTCTAGTCTCTCTTGACAGACACTATCAATTCTAGCTCGTATGTCGTACCTCGCTATCTTCATTCAGGATTTAGAGAACGATGTGATTGACCGAAATGCCGGAACACCAATATGTTTCAGTATGCAATCAGACAAGGAATACAGTACTATGAAATCCACGGAGTATAGTAAGACCCTACAGTACACGGTATGGTATGCACATGCATCCATGGTCCGTTGGTACTGTTGCAGCGGAAGGACCCGGTTCCATTCCGGCGGCGTCATGGCCAAAACCCCATCTGACACCAACTACTTTTTCTTTCTCTCTCCACACTATCCGTGCAACGAGCTTTTTTTTTGGTTAGTTCTATTCCGGGTGGGATCGATCTCCGGGTATGTAAGCTTCATTCTTGGCTGTCACTGCAAGACTTGCAAGACTTCTACTAGTAGGGTCTATCAGCTTCCTTGGAGTGATAAGGGGTACTTGACATTAGCAGACACACTCAAAATGCAGTCAAAATCGCAGCGCCACTGCATTCGGTCCGGCTGAACTTTAAATGTCCCTGATTCCACAAGGTTCATCAACATTGTTGCCACGCTCGCTGAATCTTACTGTAATAGTTTCATACCCATTCACTTCATCTGTATCTTTTTAAATAACCTAATCTACTGCTTTCGGGAACCTTAGCGGAGCTGATTTTTTTTTTTTTTTTTGATGGAAAGGGGGGTAAATTTTTACCCCATGTTTGTCTTTGACAGTTGCATGAATGCCAGTTGAAGAAAATGTATCATTTGTATCACCAGCAGCGAGGAAAATCGCGGCTTCTAGGTAGCAAGCTTTGGCATAGCTGGAGATTCTGATGATTTGTCCAAGGGTTGCAGCCTTGTCAAGGCAGCGCACACAAGTGCAACCTTCTTCTTCTGTGATGAACACTTGAAAAGAGCTTTTGCATCCCTCCAAAAACCTTCTGCTCCTTCAAGATCACTTTGCTTCAAGCACAAATATCCCAGTTGCAGCATGCATTCTGCTCTGCTGCAGTGAATGTTCAGGTGAGTAAATCCCTCAAGCGCAACAGTCCAAAGGGTGAGTGCAGTCGCAGTATCTGCCTCTGCGTAAGTAAAGTCTCCTAGACACTGTAAGGCTTTCTAGAGTGCTCGTCTCTCCTTCGATTTGACCGCTTGCGCCAACAAAATTGCGGGCCAAATGTCCGTCCAACGAAATGAATCCCAACGAGTGATATCACTGAGCTTCTCCAGATCAGTGTCGTCAGCTCGCTGTATTTTCCCCAGGACAATTTAAGGCTCTTCTCGAGCATCTCCTTTGCAATGTCCTGCTTTCCTTCTCGAAGGTACAAATCTGCCTGGATAGTATCACAGAAGGCGATGTCTGTGGTTGATGCATTTTTGCTGTATATCATCCGAGCAACGTCGAGGTTTTTCTGCACAACGTAGAAAGGTGCGTCCATCAATACATCGATCTCGGCAATATTGCAGAGGACGAATGCATGCATTGACGGATTCTGCACGAGCGGGAAATGTTGAAGAACCTGTACTTGGATACTCCTGACCTTAGTCTCGTTTCCAGAACCGTTATAGGGCAGTCGCTCGCTCCGCTCGCGGGCAGAATTCCAATCGGGGATGTCGAGATGTTGTCGAGGCGGAAATTGATGAAAATCTGATGGGGGAACACTGCCCTATAACGTCTGGTGCAGTTTGGTAGGCAACTATGCGATTGTGTCACACACCGTTTCCTCCACAATGAGAACTTGAATTTTGCTTCAACTAGGCTCATTTATGGGCTGAAACTGTACTCAGTCATTCCTATGGATGATCCCGAGACACCCTGGCATCCTCCGCGATTTTCTGATGCCTTTTCATGATGCTGGGTAATTATTTAAATTAATTCTCTTCCTTCATGAACATTCCTCGTATCATGATGAAAATATTTCTGAACCTTCATAACTGTGCCTCTATGGATGTGAGACTCTGAAACTGGGCCGGTGTTCATGTACTGGTTTTCTAGGGCGCGATCTTCATTCACCACTCTTTCCAGATGTACAATTTTCAGTCGGAACACCCTCCGTGGCGCGTCGATGGAATGCAATTGAGATATATGTTGGATCTAGGGACTTTTTACCGCTTTAAACGCGTCCTCTGTTCACAATACACGATTGTCCGCACATTTTTCTCACAAAAATCCAAGTTGCTCATGTTTCAAAGGTTTCCTCGTGCTCTTTCTTGTTCGTTCAGCTTTTTTTGGGGGGAACAATACGGCTCTGTGAGACCTCAGAGGGGTCAAACCGCACCGCAAAGTCCTTCAATCGTGAATTGTTTCTACCCCTTCGTCCATGTGACTACGTGTGACCGATGAGCAATCGCATGTTTTGCGATCAAACTGCACCAGATCTTTACGGGGTGATGGCTGCGACGGTTTTTTGATTTCTGTGCCTCGGCCGAGCGGACCCGAACCCCGCAAAAGATCTGGAGCCGAGATTATCCTGGCCTGTGTATATTCCGTCTTGATCTTGTGGACTTCAGCCCAAGAGGACATAATGCTAGCCTCCAGCTCACACCCAGACATGCCACATTGTTTAAGAAGAGATTGCCCTCTCGTAATTTGCAACACTCTTGGAATAGTCACCAAGCGCCTCCCAGCATAATGCTTCAAGGCGGAGTGCACCGGCTTCTTTCAGATGATTACTGCCAAGTTGTGCAACCTTCTGTACTTTAGGGGCACTAATCTGTGCACCGGTATAGTTCCCAAGAGTCCATTCGATGATAGCAAGTCCATCTAGTGCATCAAACTGTTGGTTTAATTTTCCGGTTGAAAGAGACACAGAGAGTGCTTGTTGGAAGAAATCGGATGCCTTGGTGAGATTGTTCGCTGTAAGATAAAGGCGACCAAGACAGTTATAAAAGTCGCCTGAATCAATTATTTGAGCGGGACCCGCAACAAACTACAACTTACATTTTACAATTAAGTCATCAAAGTGTGGGAGGTGTTCCGAAGCTTGGGCAATTGAAGCTTCAGAGTTAAAATTTTTCTGAGATCTCTGTGAATGCAAAGTCTCCAGTATGAAACACATTTGGAGCCTATGGTCACTTGGGATGGAAAGATGCAAATGGATCTGAGCCATCATGTTCAGGTTGATTACACAGTAAATGGTGCAACTGTGATCCAAGTCCACCTTCTCGATCCTGAACGAAAGGATGTTTTGGATATTTGCAAAGTTCGAGGATATTTGGCCAACTATCTTTGTACCTCCCATCATCAGGAAAAACCAAAATTCTATGATAGAACACGGCCTTTTATGGGGGTCTTTGATGGTCTATGGGTGTCTATGAGGCAACCCCCCGGCTCTATGAGTGTCTATGGGGAGCTATAGATGTCTTTCAATGTACCCGCACTGTTTATGGCTTTCTTTGGCGGTTGATTGATGCGACATGATTGTGAATACGTAGTCTAATGAGGACGAACCATGCTAGCCAGCGAGTTGCATTGAACCAAGCTCATGTATCAGGAAAACCAAAATGCTCTGATAAAACACAGCCTTTTATGAAGGTCTCTGAAGGTCTATGAATGTCTATGTGTCAACCACCTTTTTTGGAAAGTCCTTGTTCTGATTTTTTCTGGCTTTCAAAACTGTCACATTCAGGAAATTATTCCATATTTTTGTGCTTCACTTCAGCTGTTGAACAAAACTTGTGCTAAACAACTCTTATAAGTTTTTTGTTTGGGGTCTATTTTCACATCTGCAAATATATGCCTTTGTGAGAAATTGGATGAGTTGCTTGCTAGAGAAGTATTCATGCCCAGATGCTTTTAGCAGAGGAGATGTGGATTGGACAGGCAAAAACTTGCTTGAGAGAAGTAAACTGACCTGGAGATCAGAACATACACACCTACCAGAGTGGTTTCCATCTACTTATATGGTCTCTTAGCTCAGTTCGTAGTGGACCCAATTCCCGTATTTTGTCCGAACCCGCTGGGTCGCGGGCTCGATCCTGTTAAAAAGCACTTTACTTTACTTTAATTAGAACTTTAGTTACATTGGATACAAGCCTGTATAATGAATGTCCCTTGGCGAAAAGTAACTCAGTTCACATTCAGATGGAAAAACACCTTGAACACTAAGTAAGTAACTGCGAGGGTGAAAGCACAGTAAGCAAAGGCGTGAGTAAGGTAGTGGCGGTGACAGAAACCTTGTATCATCTCTGCATTACATGTGATATAATATGTGTTTTTACTGTCATTTTTGTGTGCGTTTTAAGCCACTGTGGACCAAAAAAAGTTGACAAGATGTCATAGAAAGCAGGCCAGTTTCATAGAAAACAGGGATTTTTCGGTGTCTATGGGTGTCTATGGAGTTAACCCCCCCCCTCCCACCTTGCTATCATAGACGCCCATTGTCTATGACATCTATGGCGTCTATGTGGGTCTATGGGGCAGTTTTGGTTTTTCCTGATGATAGTTCCCAAGTTGTCTTTGAAAAGCTGCAAGAGGTCCTTGTAGTGCCAGAACAAGGGTTCGATCATTTCGAACTTGGCAGAGTGATATTTCTGGACATACTCCCGTATGGGCAGCAGAACCTTCACTTTCTGGCCTGAAAGATAAGCCAATGATGTGCAAAGTAAGGCCGCTTTGCAACTGAGAATGTTTTCCAGTGGAAATTTGTAATGTATTAACTCGGCGTCCGAAAGTCCATCCGGGAGGATGGATAGAAGATTGAGAAGTTCCATGGCCGATGTCAGAGATGTAACCCGTGGCCTTGAGAGGGACAATGAAATAGATAGGTCCAAGTTTGACTTTTTGTCATATACCTGGGATAATAACCCTGTTTTTTCCTCTTCCCAACGAGAAAGAACGGTAGGACAGTCCTCGGCATCTGCAAGATGTGCCATCAGGGTGATTACGAGAGGCATGTTATTGGTTAAAAGCAAGATTCTGTCAACATCACTGCTTTCATGAATGTCCTCTGCGATGTCAATGAATGTTCTCCGAGCAGCCTCCTGGTTTAGAGGCATGAGTGGATGCAAAAAAGGGTGGTTCCAGGGTATGTTGGCCGGACGCTCAGCTCCTCGCATAGTAATCTAGTCAGATCCTCGTCATCCAGGGCTGTGGAATGTTAGGATGGCACTCACAATCATAGCCAAACTCTGGATATCTGCAAGCAAAGACAAGAATGCTTCAGTTTCCCGACGTGAAGAACTTGGTTCCCAGGTAGTCTCCAGGTTGTCAAGAATCAAAAGACATGGTTGGAGATTCAAGTGGTGAATAACCTGTCTTTGGAGGTGTTTCCCAGGGTTCAATCTGAGATGGACCCCAGGAAGAGTGACCAGCTCTTCTTTTGTTGAGGCTGAATCACAGCCCACAAATATGCGGTTGTCTTCATATTTAAGAACCAGGTCGGGGTTATGAAGGGCAGCTTTTGCGAGGGAGGTTTTGCCAATTCCTGCAGGTCCTAAAATTGCAATTCTTGGGGCTGCTAGAGTAAATTGTCCAACGATGTCAGCCAGCTCAGTGTCCCGGCCATGGAAAATTTTGGGCTTGGATGGAAGCATGGAAATTGAATTTGAACTGAAACAGTTAAACCATCAGAATTAGGACAAGACAAGAGGAAAATATAGCCTATTGAACAGATTTGAAGAAATAGTATTCCTCTGTAAATGGTAAATAAGTGGTCCCGCCAGGTAAAATATACCTACAGAGTCTGTATCCAAACTTGACGGATATTCAAGCACATCCAGGACTTCTTGGTGCATCTCAGCCATTTGTTTTTTCATTTGCTCAATGTCAAAAACGAGATTGGGAGCTTGGGTCTATATGATGACTTCAGTAGGTGGCCCCTCATTAGTTAGTTGCTTCACCTTGAAGAAGCTCAATATCTGCTCCAAATCGGCTCGACACTCCCTTAACAATGCACTTGAATGGCCCTGACGGAAGAATTTTCGCATTTTGCCTCTGCCTTTTTGGGCTTCGATAACCGTTCGGAACACAATCATGGACAAAGACTTCGACGGGATGAGGACCCAGGGCTCTCTACGAGGTTATTGAAAACCTCTCGAGGCCTGCGCAAATAAACTATGGACATGATAGGTTGTTATATCCGTGCAATCCAGTCTTTCAATTTTTCCCATTATCGGCTCTGGTCGCACTCAAACTGACTCCGATTGTGCTCCCATCACCTCCGGACACATTGTCACTCATCAGATCAGACCATGCATCATTCCGGTAATACTCCGGCACCACTCCGGCTTACTTCCATCGACCATGGTCCACCTGTTCCCCGACCTATCCCGGAATACATAGCTCTCGTCCAATTATGGATCACCGAGTACTTTCCTATTTATTATACACTTCACCTTCACCACTCCATCTTGTCTTGGCCACCTCCGGCCTCACTCCTGACCTCGTTCACCCTCCGGTCATTCTGGTTCATCCCAGAACCTCTGGACTAGTCACCCAGCTTTGACCGGTTCTCTGCGGCTCAGCCGCATGGCACCGCCGCACTCCATGGTACATTCCGGACTGCGATTACATCATCACTCCGAACTCCGGTCCCCCACGTCCCTTGGTTCAGCTCTGCTTCACCCACGTCGTCTCGGACCTTGCTCCTATGCATACGCACTCCTCCGGAAGTCCTGCCAACTATCTCCGGAATGACTACTCGCCTTTATGTCCGCTCCGGCGACCCGGAGCTCCCAAATCGCCAACCAGTACCTCGGACCTTGTCCATATCGACTACCCACGTACCGGTCAAACCACCGGTGCACTTATACCTCATTTGCCTATGATCCTACACTCCCGCTCACGCTCCGGTCGCTTCAGACATCTCTCCAAAATCCGGAGTCACCGGAGATATTGGACTCTTCTCTGGATCATGCGGTATCATGCCTATTCACTCCTTATCCATTTATCCACTCCTTATCACTTCTCTTCTATTGTTTCAACACCCACATCACTTCTCCTTATTGTCTTCTCACATGCTGCGCCTTCTCATCACACTTCCATCATTCCACATCGCTTCTTCATCTGCCTCAAGGCAGGTATCTTAGCATTATCATCTTATCATTCTTCTATCCACCTATCTATCTATCTAACCATATGCTTTGCCTTTCTTCTTTATTCACTTGCTATTATTCTTCATACTCACTTGACCTATCCTGCCGCAAGGTAGTCCCTTCTTCCACATGGCATACTCTGCCTCATGCTACTTATCTTTGCATCATGTTACAGTCCATCACCGGTCACTGATACAAACCGGTCAATGATACAAACGGCTCCCAGCTCATCAGTTTTAGCCAAGCACCCCAGATAATTTAACCTAGTCTTGGTGCACATGTAGTACATGTTCTATTAATGTTATGCAATGATACTGCAACTGTTACACTCTGTGGATTTTTATCTTCTCCGGGAAGTTAGAAGAGGCAAATTTGTTTGAGGTCTGGTGCCCTCGGACAAACTGTAGAGTCAAATTTTTACCGTATATATGATAAATAATGTTTCAATGAAACCATATGAACATTTTCCGCAGCGCTGCTCACTCAGTGCACTATGTTTCTCACTCGGAGCTCACCAATGTCACATATGTCGGTTCCCTCTGGGACTCCGGTCACCTTCGCTCTTCGGTCGCGTCTCCAGACCTTTAGTCACGTCTTTGGAGTTCTTGCTCGGCCATACCAACAACTGCGGTACGACTCCGGGTTTTCTCCTGCTTCTTGGATATGCCTCTGGTCCGCTCCGGTGATAAGCCGTGTATTGGAACACGCAGAAATCGCGTCGTTTTACCAATTTAACACACGCACATAGCCTAAACAAGGACTAACGTGTCATCCTGCACGGTTAGTTAAAGGACTTACTGTGGTAATCACAGTTCGTGCGCGACCCGCTTAAGCAGAATATTCACATACTGCTTAAGGAGTTTGACGTTGAGCATGACTTAGGCATGGCTGGATAATGGTTCAGAAGCCACCACAGGGTCTAATTGATCAAGGGATTAGTACATATCCACTCTGTCTAATATTGGGCTAAAGGGAGAACCTACCTTAAGCCGACTTCTCGAAATGTTGTGTTTTGTTTGTTCGCTTTAACGCGATGCGCCCGATCACATGATCTGCCGCAGTCCTTAACTCAATGTCGGTTAAGCACTGTGCCGGATGTCCGACTTGGCCGGACTGCTAAGGAACCGATCAATACCTTCTAAAACAAGATTGCTATTGATGATGTGAACTACATGTTCAGAACCACAAACATATTGGTGTCTACAGAGAGCTATTAATTGGCTGAGTTCAACCAAGGGATTCTTGCTTAAGGGATAAACGGCTACCTTGAGTGTGAGGTGGTACGAAACAACTTACTAAGTGATCGATCGACTTAGGCACCAAGTGAAACCTTGGTCCGCTTTTAAATGCAACAAGGAGTCGGATAGCTTTCCGACTGAATAGAATGACTGTAATGGACCGACTAAAACTCGGATAATAACCGCCGCATGATAATAGCGCGTATGTAACTAGTATGTAGGAAATGTATATAAGGGAGCCATAGTTTAGTAGGACAGCACGAAATCTCCCCCAAGAGAGCCGGCAGCTACCAGCGCCTGCGCACCAAGGGAGACTAGGGCTTGTTTCGCTAAGACTACCTCCACGGAGTAGCTTGAATATAACAAGTTGACTGGCATTGATTTGCGAAACCCTTAAACCAAACGGACCGAGTTACGGAATTGTGGTTACCAGACAAAGTGATACTATACAACGGGTTCCAGACAAAGTGATACTATACAACGGGCTCCAGACAAAGTTAAACGGCGAGAGAACACAGGATTTATTGTGCACGAAGTGGGACTTTGTCCGAATTGGTTACTTAAAAGAGAATCGCAATCGAAGCTGAGAAGCTGTAATATCTGCAAGTCAACTCAGGCGTTCAGGACATTGGTTCTGCACTTGACAAGGCGAACAAACAGTGTTTTCACGCTTAACCAGCGCAATTCATAAAAAGACTACTTAAGCCATCTCGGTACTTGGTCCTCGTCCTTGGAAGTACATTCGTGTAATCTTGGACAAGCATCTTTACTCGTCGGCGATAGACCTTGAAAGGGGTGTTTTGGTGTTAGTTTTGGTTAGTAGTTGTTAGTTGTGAAGGCCTTATCCACGGATTTGGCTTACAGCTAACGACAGTACCGAAGGCGCGGATCAAAACTTTCCAAATTTAGAGGTTTTTGATCTCCTCGAAAGAATTAGCCATAGCTTGCTCAGTTCTGCACCGTTTGGCTTTTAAGTAGGCTAGGAATTCCAGGCTAATTCACGCGCAATTACTCATAGAGCTGGATCAACAAAAATATTATATTTTGGGTGAGCTCCTAAATCGGGCTTGGTGCACAGTAAATCCGCGCTAGTAAGGTGATATCACCTCCAATCTGCCCCAATTTTGAGATGTAGCACTCTGAACATGATTCTAGTAGCATCATAGATGCAGAACTGTGGATATACCCCTATGTAATTTTAAAATTGGACCACGGGGGATCTAATGGTGGGAATATTGAAAGTGATTCATGTGCACCAAGCCCGATTTAGGAGCTCACCCAAAATATAATATTTTTGTTGATCCAGCTCTATGAGTAATTGCGTGTGAATTAGCCTGGAATTCCTAGCCTACTTAAAAGCCAAACGGTGCAGAACTGAGCAAGCTATGGCTAATTCTTTCGAGGAGATCAAAAACCTCTAAATTTGGAAAGTTTTGATCCGCGCCTTCGGTACTGTCGTTAGCTGTAAGCAGCAAAGCATCTTGCTTGTCAGTTTTTAGCATTAGTTTAGCATTCTGGTCTGTTCCCCGAGCACCCGTTTCATCTGGAGCCCACCGCGAGGGGACCCGTATAGAGATTACAATTGTAGTCTGAATTGAAAAAACCTTGAACCCAAACCGCACTTGGCCCACAAGCCAAAATTTATTGAACTCCGTCGCTTAAGCCTTAAACCGGTTTTTGCGAGAAGTTGACTTAGGCCGTCTGTCCAGAAACAGACAACCATTGATTCACCGAGGCCTTCAGGGTCTGATTCAGAACAAGAAAGTTTTGAGGGAACGGGATCTCCTACGTTCTGGGAAAGACCAGGATCAAGAGTTTCTCATAACTCGACTCAATCGAGGCAATCACAGTCTATTTCATACACTTTACCAGCGGTGAGAAAGCTTAAGCCTAAAACTGCTACGGAAAGAGGACGGGAAGAAGCTTCGGCCTCAACTCGTGGTAGAAAACAAGCGTACTAAACCGTCCGCCACAACCAATTGCGTCTAGTTCACGACGGGAGATAACTCCTGAAAGTGAAAGAGACCTAACAACGCTTAGGGATTCTAGTGCAGCAAACCCTGCCTCACAGACCTTAACCGGAGACTCAGGAATGAGCATAACGGGGACAAACGTTCCGAACCTGCCTAACCAGCCACCCGTACAAACGACTACGAACTCTGCGCCTGGCGCAGCACCGACCGCAGGACAAACTGTGGTGCCACCTCCGAATACTGCTCTTAATCAGGCTCCAGTTCCAGCCATGGCCCATACAGGACATGTCTCGTTCAAGATGCCGAATGGATGGGATCGAAACAGCCCGAGTTTCGATGGCAAAACAGCCAATAGTTTGAAAAGATTCCTTAAGCAATGCAACTCGATTATCTCTCAAGGTGGCTTAACCCGAGCCGCTGACAAGAAAGAAAGAGTGTTGGAATATGTGGACTCTGACATCCAGGAACAATGGGAGAGCCTAGACACATACACTGCAGGCACCTATAAAGCTTGGGTTAAGGAAATTGAAGCTTTGTTTCCAGAGCTTGAGGATTGGGAGAAGGGGTCTTTAGACAAGTTGAAGCGGCTGTGCAAACAGAACCGTGGGATTACAACCTCAGATCTAGGCCAGTTGAGGAGATTTTCTAAGACCTTTATGGTTGAAGCGGCTAAGCTCTTAGCGGACCCAGCTGCCATTTCCAACGGGAAATTGGTGTCTATGTTCGAGGATTGCTTAGACAAAAGTTTTGCGGATATGGTTAAGCTTATGCGGAACCAGTCGATTCATTGGCCGATTAACGAAGCTTGAGTGAACCCTCTAGGTCCAGTATAAGCCCAAGTGTTAAGGAAAAGAGCTTAGATTCAAGGTTCTAAGTCGGCACCCAAATATCTGTTGATCTGGGATCGTCCTAGAGGAGAGAATAGCTGGCGCAGCATAGTCCGTAACTGGAAGTTTTCAGAAGACACTTTATCACCTCGCCTAGGACGACGTAGCAATCTACGTCCGCTTAGTAAAAACCCTTTTTACCCCAACCCGTTCATTCCAATCCCTTGGAAAGACTTGTTTCGGTCAAACGGTTGAGCTAGCTCAGAGATTGAAGTGTTTGTTGGGATAGTTGAGGCCATAAATCATCGCTAGCGCACTAGGGAATCAAACCAGCAGTCGCATACTACGACTCGGGACCCGAACTCACTAGGAAGACGCGCTAGTCTTAGTGTTATAATCATAAGGGGATTGGTGTGGTGTGTTAGTGTTCAAGCTAGCCCATACTTTAGCTTAGCTAGCCTCAATTCACTGTCAGCGCATCTTGCCCATTTCACCGTGGCACCGCGATAAAGTCGTTCGGTACGGAGCAGCATAGGTTTGACTTACTTCTGCCACCGTTTGGGTTTTCGCGTTCTTGGTTGTTTGGCGAACGGGCCATTCGTTGTTCGTAACTTCATCCACACCTCGTCTCACGCGCCTGGCCAGCGGAGGAATGGGGGATGAGCACGGGTGCTCAGGTTGTTCATCTTCAGAGCTGGATTCCCCCCCACTCTCGTCGCCCCCTTCATCTGAATTTGCCTCCACACCCTCGGAATTTTCCTCCGCATCTCGGGCCCCGTCCTCCGAATCTTCCTCTGAGTCCCATTCCTCTACTTTCCGCCTTCTTCTCCGAGTTCCCTTACCTTTCTTTTGCCGTGCCGCGTCCTTCTTCTCCTACACCTCCTTTCGCTGCAACTCAATCATTGTTTGCAACTCGTGGACAATCGCGTACAGCCGAACGGGGATGTACCAAACCAGGACCATACACACATTCGCAAACCAGACACATCGGCAAATGTGCCAGATTTGATTTGTGCCGGCGTTAACGGAATTGAATAGCCATCAATCTCCGAAGTTCACAACACAAGTCCTTTCGCCAACACATTTACAATATTCCCTGACCCTGACACTAACAAAACCCTAACCACTAACCAGAACCCTAACCAAAACCTCTAACCTGAACCTCTAATCAAAACCCAAACCACCCTAACCTCTAACCCGAACCGCTAACCCGAACCAACCCCTAACCGGCAACAGTCGGCACAGATTCCGCCGAATGATGGCCGCCAAATCAATCCCATCAAAGCAGACACATTCAATGCCATGTGTCGGATTTGCATCCAATGTGTTTGCTTTGCGAATGTGTGTATGGTCCCGGTTTAGTCTATCCCGCAGCCGAACTTGATACCCGTTCGCGAAAATCCATGATTCAACATGTTTGGCAAAGGCTTCAAAGGAGTTGAAAGTGAGGAGCGAGTTGAGTACAGATTTCATGATGGATGAGGGGAAGAAAGAGGATTTGGGGCGGTTGGCATGGGCCAAATTTTTGCGCTCCGCTCGGCGCACAATTTCGCTGAACTCTGCGAGTTTTGTTTGGGCTTGTTCCCACTCCTTCACGGTCAATTTGAATTTCTTTTCAATTGTAGTGATATTGTCGACGGTTGGGGCAGTAAATGGAGGGAAGTAAGCGCCAGGAGGCAGCGGGGGGGGCGGTGAGCTCGAGGGTGATGTCATTGCGGGTGGTGCAGAGCGAGCACAGGAGTAGTCTTTTGAGCAGCAAGGCACTCAAGTGTGGTTATGTCGAGTGGGGGGTTGTGGAAGGCTCGATTTACTGCCGCATTGAGGCAGACCTTCTCGGTGATGACTTCAGCCTTCGCCTGCTGGAGAGCCTTTGTGGGCGCTTTCTTTCCTGTCTTGGTGGTCGTCGGCAGGGGGTTGGATGTTGCTACCGGTAGGAATATCAATTTATGAACCATAAATCCGAAGAATTCGACTTACCAGCCAGCTGCTTCTTGGCAGCCGCAAGTACGCTCGGCTGAATGAATGCGTAGCCACGAGCCTTCACGTCAGCAGCGCGTCCAGCCCACCCTAACTCCTGTAGCCATTGTTCAAGTGTTTCTGGGAAGCTGATAGAGATGCTGTCTTGTACAGATTTAACGTTGAGTCCATTTGCGATCGCGACTGTCGCAATAACAACTTGGCAGATGGGGTCGTTGTCAAGGAGTTGCAGGATCTCTTGGTTGTCCTCCAGGGAACGCATAGAATGATACATCTTCAGTCGGCACAACCGGTGCAGACCGGGGGGGAGACATTTCCAGAGATACAAAAATACACGAAAGTGTCAGCGACGGCGCTTAGCTCAGCCTGATCGCCGGAGCCATCACGACCCGAGGTCGTCCCGGCAGGGTATTGAGAGGGAGTCCGACATCGCATCGAGTAGCGCATGACCTTCCACCAAGGATCCACACAAGGTGAAGTCGAACTGTGAGAAGAACCCGCAACGAGTGTGACACCATGTCACCGAGACCGGGGTCTGAACCCCCGGGGTTCGAATATCGAGGTTCACCAGCACAGGGGAATAGGATCCAGGGTAGGGGATGTCCGATGAGATAGTGTCGGACATAACTCGACTTCCGAGCAAGCGGTACCAGCGTTATCGCAAGCGTTGGAGATCATAGTGGTTCTATCCTCCGCGAGGACGCAGACCGATAACCACCTACGAGAGCTCCTGCTGATAACCGATGTCGAAGCGCTGACCAAGGAGTCGAGGATAGGAGACCGGGGTTTGCCGACAACGAGCACAAGGAGGCAGAACCCGAGTCAACGAGAAAAGACTGAAGCCAGACAAGCTTAGTCACACACAAGTCCAGAACAGGCCAGTCCAAGGCCGGAATATAGACGAGGTAGGATCTACTGTACAGGAGATTCTACTATTACTTATATACTGTATTGTAAAGGGGTCCGATCGTAGGAACAACTGTTGCCCTGACACCAAGGGGTAATTCAGGGCCTTTGAGCATAAAGGAGTGTGCCAAGGCGACACCAAGGGGTTGATACCTGTCGCCTATGATCGATGTGTTGCCAACAGAAAGGAGTCGATCATTGCATATGATCCTGTTGTCGGACGCAAAGGAGTGTTGTCTGACCCGGAGGAGACCCTAAGTCGAACCCCGGGCAGACCTGAATGTCAAACCCCGGACCTAACCGTTCGTCCTCAGGGTGTCGTGATAATGCGAGCCTTGACCGCCTGTGGCAACGCGAGGATTATACTGTCATGTTGAAGTCGATGTTGAGAGGCATATCCTGAGCAGAAGCGAAGGATGATTTGCTGAAGTTTGCAGTCGGGAATGAAAAGGCAGCTCGCGCCGAAGGTGCCGAGTGATCCGTGCCTGATCATGACAGAAAGATGTTGTCAATGGTACGGCAATGGATGATTGCCTTGCGACCAGAGTTTAGGATGACGAGGAGCTGAGGGAAAACCTTTCCTCCAACACCATTTTTGAGAGTCTCAAAGATGAGCTGGGTGTTCGAGCGTTCATTCGATAGGCGTAGGAGGTAAAAGTTATTGCCAGACATGCCGAGACTTGCACAGATAGAATCCAGCGGCTCATCAGGTAGGATGGTGGCGGAGAGAGCCATAATGGAGACGGAGGATGGGAGGCGGCCGCGGAAGAAGGTACCAATATAGCGAAATTGGGGTTGGAAGTCGGCGCCCCAGTCACGAATGAGATGGGCTTCGTCAGTACATCCGTACGTGATATTCGCGCGGAAGACGTGACTTACACAGTAGTGTACTTATAGGAGATCTACAAGTGCTTAAGCAGACTTTGGGCAAAATATATTCTGTAGAATATGCGGCAGATATCCGATGTATAATCTAGGTATTGACGGAGAATACATCAGATATATGCCGCCGCCGATATGCCGCCAAATGGTGCTGTATTAGCTAGATATTGACATCATATATTTTCAGGTATTGTCGAGCACTTATACAGGCACTTATATTCGGCCCTTCCTCGCTTCCTGGCGCGGCCGGGCTCTTCCTCGCTTCACCTCATTGCTTTAACCATATCGATTCCTACGCTCCTGTATACCCTACTGCTCTTTCCTACTTCAAAATGCCCCGAGGTCGCGGCCGCGGTTCACCAGTCCCACCCACACGCACCTCCGCCCGTACCCGAAAGCGCAAGGACGACGATGAGGAGCCCCATTTGCATCTGTCTCCGCGAAAAGATGTACCCAAGAAGCCACGAAAAAAGCGCAATGTCGAGTCCGCCGTCGAGGTTGCTGAAGAGCTTGCGAGTACGAGTAGGCCGCCTGTAGGTTTCATCGATCCGTTTGCCGCGGAGCGAAACGGGAGCCACCCACCGCTCAAAATGGCGCCAGATCCCAGCGCGCCGCCGTCTTGGCAGCCACCTCTCAGCGTCGAGGAAACCGTGCGCCGCGGACCGCATGCGTTTGGGAGCCGTACAGCCCTAGATGGTCCCAGTAACGCTGCTGATATACTTGCGTCTCCCTCGCATTCACCGAGATCCACCACTCCGTCGTGGGGCATTGATCCTGCGCTCGACGGTGATCAGGACGCGGAGGAAGCCCCCGATAACGCTTACCTTCGAGCTGTACCCCCTCCACTGAACAGTCCATTCGTATTCACATCTTTTGCACCCGCAAGGCCCTCGCCCAGCCTTTCCCCGCTCACTTCATTGACACTTGGCTCAAATTCTGGTTCTGATATCATCAGCAGCGCTGGCTCCAACAAGGAGCACTCACAGTATGCCCTGCCGCCATTCATCTCGCCCTCGATTTCGAAATCAGCAGTAAAAAAAATATCCTTTCCATTGTCTGCTCGTGATCACAGCAATTTGGCTGGCCCCTCCTCGTCTAAATTCTCATTCACCGCATCGTCTGCCTTGAAATCAGTATCTGACACTCGAAAAGACATGGCTGCACCTTCGACTTTCAATTTTGGGTTCGCGAACGACTCTTCAGCTCCTCTGGATCATAATCCACGCACCTCTGCTGCCTCTTTTGCTGCCTCTCGCGGATTCCAATCTCATCCCACACCTCCCGCACCGAAGTCCGTACCGTCCGCGCCTGCTGCGTCCACTTTGCGCATAACTCCGACTCCTGCCCGTGCTGCGATACCAAAGGCGATGACGGACAAAGTTACCTTTCTCGAGAATCGGTCAGCAACGATAAATGATGAAATGGAGCTGCATACGCGGACAATGCGGCTTCTCCAACAAGATCAGGAGGAGCTGCGCGACCGCGTCGAAGAGCTGGAGGTAGTCAACGAGAATCTTTGCCGAGAGAGGGAGGAGCTTAGCGAGAAGGTGGATAACATCTTGGAGAAGTTGTCGGAGGTAACGGCGACCCTCGAAGCTCAGCAGGATTCGCTGGAGAAAGTGGGAGTGTTGTTCGAGGAGCTAGAGGAAAGCGGGGAGATCCCTAGTTTGGTGGGGAAAAAGGGAAAGAAGGTGTTGAAGGCATCGAGAGATAACATTTTAAATGTTGGTCAATTTACTTCTGCGTGCGATCAGTACTCATTGCTCTTCAGAATGGCATTAGATTGACCTTCTATCGCGCAATGGGCCATCCGTCTAACGTCGCTCCCGAAAAGCTGAATCGTGTGGTAGCCGGAGGAGGCTGGATCGACGATCCAGAGACGGCAGGTGGGCAGCTGCTCCGGCCCGATTTTAGCGCCAGTTGGACAGAAAATTCGGTTTGGCATGACCAAGCTGTGGTATTTGTGAAGACTCACCTTGCCTCGGTATCCCCAAACCTCTCTACATCCGACGTCGCCCAACTCCCAAACGCTATTATCAAAGCTCAAGTCCAAACGGTCTTCAAGGGAATTCTGAACAAATACCGCAAGTGGGCGAAGAATTCGAAGGGTAAGTCAGCTGCCGCAGATGGAGATGCCGCCGCGGTAAAGAACAGGCATTCGAGAAGAAAGGAGAGGGTGAGTATATTATATTATAGAATATTCGGCAGACGGAACTCACCGGAAACAGAAAGTCGAGGAAAGGGTCCGAGTGCGACCGGTGGAAATGGGGGAAGAGTGGGACTTCTTTTTCCAGGCGCCATATTAATCTAGCGATGAAACGGACGGCGCTGAAGTTCTCGACCCGAACACAGACTCTGAAGAAGAAGAACCGACGGTTGCGTCCACCAAGAAACCTTGGGTTACACGGCCCCCGACATACCGTACTCAGCAGGTAGGATTTCATACTTGAGCGTTCTTATTGATTTAACTGAAAGCCTGGATCAGTTCGATGAAGCCGTTGGCGAATTGGACAGGCTTACCGCGGTCGGACGGAAGGAGCACGAGAAAGGCAAAAAACAGATCTCAAGAGCTCGTCGTCGTGGTGAGCGGAAGGATGTCCCGCTCCCTCGTCTCGCCGAAACGAAGCCGAAGATTCCCCGAGTCGCTGTCTGCCCTGAGTGGTTAGCGGCACACGAAGACAATGATGTTCCTTCCCGCATCGCGAACTAAACTCTTGTCGTTCAAATTGTAGAATTGAATCATCGAGCGTTAACACTGTAATAAATGAAGTTAGGCCTCCTCATCCTCGTCAACTGCATCCGGTTCTGTCTTTTCCTGAGAGCGTGTCAGTTGTGTACCCTGAATTCAAAGGAAACTCGCACATGATCGTAGGCCACTGTGATCCAAAATTCTATCGCGAGGACGTCGAGGCGGGCGAGGATGAAATGGCCGCTAAGTTGTGACAAGGAGATCGCCTCCGGCGGTCCCAGTTCATCTGCATACCAGGTATGCACGCCAAGATCCGTAGCGCTGAGTTCAATAATTAGTGATGGGTGGAAACGTACAGTAAACAAAAAACCGTAGATCCCACGGAAATTCAGGGATGTTGTTATCACTCTGGAAGCGGCGGACAATGGCGAAGTCAGCGATACGGTCGTTACCACCCGATTGAGGTTGGACGGCACGCAGGATATGCTGGATTTGAACCGGTCGGCGATCATTGATGTAGGCATATTGTGCACTTCGGCCTCGGGGCTGCGACACTGCACCGTACCGGCGGCCGTTCACTACGATATGGGAGAACGCCTGAACCTGTCCATTGAAGATCGCCCCTCCTTCGGGAACCGCCGCGGAGACGTCAGAATAGAGAAGCATTTTACCGCCCCACAATGTCGAGAGGTAGGAAAAAATTAGGCCATAGTATCCAGGGATGCTGCGTAAAGCCAGCGGGCGCGGGAATCTCGATAATTGAATTGTATCTTGGGGTGAGTTGATCAATAACTGAAGTGACGAGTTGCAGAGGCAATTTACCCGCACCAGCATTCCGCGCGAGGGAGTTTTGCAGCGTCCCTTTTCGCTCCTTTGTTCCGCCTTTGAGGTAAGACTTCAAGAGCTCAATGGAATTGAGATCTTCTGGCGCCGGATCTTGAATCATCTCGAGGTTGGTAAGCTTTGGAGCATCTGTTAGCGGCGGATAAAATTGAGAAATGAACAGCAAACTCACTAAGTCGTGAATAAAGATAGTCTTCCACCATCGACGCATCATCGTACCCTCCAGCTCGCCACCCGAGTGCCCATTATGGTTAAATCGACCTAGAAACCCATTATTCCGCTCATAACCAAACGCCCACCACCCGTACATCGGACCCATGCCGTAAAATTGCGGCTCCGTGTGAAAGGCGAGGTGGAAGTACGGTGTAAGATGGCAAAACATGCGCGCCCAGGACTGGACAGCATTCCCGAGGGCAGCAAAACCGCGCTTGACTTCATTGGGACTGATTTCGCGGGTGGACAGGATTCGAACGGCCGCCGTAAACTCGAGAATCGCTTCGTAATGTCGCCGCAGAGATCGGTCCATCTTGACCTTCTTGATTCTGTTGATTTCGCTGTCGGAAGGATTGGGGTTATCGGCCATGTAAGATTCGAGCAGACATTTGCGAACGAGTTTTTCGGACTTCTGTTGTGCACGTAGGAGTTTCGAGTTGGGGGGCGAAGAGGGGGCGTTGATATCGGGGATTTCACCGTCAACATGCCATGCAGCAAATAAAGCCAAGAAAAGGACTAAAATTTGGGTTCGCCATTGATCGGCCTTGACGGACCCCGCACCGTGGGATAGCTATGGCCAGCTTTAGCAGCTAAAAAAGAGGGAGAAACGATGTCCGTACGGAGGGAGGTAAGCGACCAATCGAAACAGGCCATACAATCTTGCTGAAGAAGGTTTCCATTTTCTCAATGCACGAAAACTCTTCCCTGGATTTGGAGTTGAGAAGGCCGTTGTTGTAGATGATGGTGCGGTTCAGGTGTTTAATCATCGCTAGCGGTCGGCCATTAGATTGAAGATTCCAACTTTGAGAACTGAACATGGTTGCGCACTTAGCATAATAGCGTGCATGGGATCGATGGATGATGACTGCGCGGGCAGCCAGCCAACCAATTCATCCATGACCGACCACCGGATCCCGCGCTTTCGAAAAATTTCTTCGGCCACTTCTGGCGTTGCTTCGCGTGCGCGAAACGCGTATTTTAGATGTCGATAATCATCCCGGGGTTTGAAACCTGGGAAGATACATTGAACCTTGGCAGAAAAGGGCAGATGAGACTTACGTGACGGATCGAAGCAATGCACTTGAGTTAGCTCGTAGAAGTGCATGTAACAGTGCGGACACATGAAGAATTTTGAGTTGTGGCTGGGTAGGCCAGCGGTTTTGCGGCTGGCGGGAAGATCCGAGACGTTCGATAGGATCTGGGAGTGAGAAACCTCGGGGTTTTGGTGGCCGTGTACGCGAAATACGGCACCTGGACACGTTGGAATTAATAGATCGGAAACAAAAGAAGGAATGACAAACCGTTATACAGTCGTTTCATTGAGTTGGTGAAGGAAACGAGGACGTGATTAAGCTGCTCGAGGGATGGTTCTGATGGTCCCGGTATTGCTATCACCAAAAATGTCTCCTCCCTAATGAATTGAATGTCGCGCGGGTTGTTGCAAAGAGACATATAAAGCGCTCCCGTTGAGTGGTTGGAGTTTTTGACGGCTTGAAACCTGCGGATTATCAGCGATGAAAGGAAAGCCCAGTATCGTGAATGTAGCGCACCAGTCAATGTTTATCTGCCACACCAAACCGCAGGGCAACGACACGAAGCGCTGATTGAGTTCTTTCACATCAACATCCTCAACCTTCCAGGTACCGGTGCGGCGTCGGATCAGGCCAGCACGCAGCGCGCGCCACGCCCAGCCATCAGTAATATTCTTCATCGGCTTGTCAGGATCCGGAAAAGCGGCATATCCTTCCAAGTGGAGAGCGTCGGCGGGTCCAGGTTCGTCTCCAGGTGATCGCCAGAGTTGAAGCTGCTCGTACTTGCCCGGGCGCATAAGCATATGTGCGATGGCTTGTTCGGGATCCACGAAGGGCATAATTTTGACTGGAGTTCGTTCAAGTTTCCCATCTGCCATCCGCTTTGAGGTGAATAAAGTTCCAGCACAGTCTTCGTGAGTACATTTGCCATCCTCGGGTAGTGATGAGAGATCTTCTGGACGATGGACCTGCCAGCAGATGTCGCATACGAAGAGGTAAGTGATAAATCCATCAGTAGAAACACCGAGGCGTCGTTCGACGGTGGCGACTGTCCGCGCGAAATTATCCAGTCCAGGGACATCAAAGTCGGCGGTGCGCTTTGCCATCTCCAGTTCCATCGCTAATCCATCAAGCATCACGCGCGCGGCAGAGTGGGTCATGTTCTCGAAGGCGCAGTTGATGAAGACGCGGATGTAGGCGTTCCGGACCGCGGGATGATCGTAAAAAGCGGAGGGGAGATCTAATCCAGAGGGTGGGTCATCACCGTCGTTGACAGGGTCATCGATGAATAGGGATCCACGGGTTGCAAAGAAGGGATCATCGGAAATATTTTCAGTGAGTTCTTCGTCGTTGGAGTCATCAGATTCGGAGTCGGAACTGCAAGACAGAGTAGGGTCCTGTTTATAATTCCCGGGGCAATTATAAACGGTTTATAATTTTTGGTTTATAAACAGGCCGTTTATAAACATGTTTATAAACACCGCCCCTAAAATCGGCTAAAATTCGAGTTTTTCGACTTCCCCCTCCCACCGCTTCCTCTGTGAGCCTTTGCTGCCCCCTTCTACGCCTCCTGCACCCCTCTCCGACCAATTACCGAGACTTCCAATCTGATCCGCACCCGGGATGGCCTTGTCCGCCAGTAAGTCTCGGAAAAATGGAACTGTAATGTCCACGCCGTCCCGATGCGAGTCAAGTGATGTCGCACCAGGTGCCGAGAACAAGCACGGTTGTGCTGGGTCGGCGCTGTTTACCTTGGCGAGCCCAATTTCACACCCGGCCGGCATACCACCAACCTTCTGGACACCGGTTTCAGTTACCTCGGGACTGACTTCAACCTCCGGCTCCTTCATTAGGCCTTTTACGCTGCGCCAATTTAATACCGGAGCCTTTGCCTGTTTAGCCTTTGCTCACCGTCAGTTGGGACAGCTTTGATTGGGCAGAACCTACCGATTTTTTACTCGGTCCTTCTTCACGTCGCTTGCGCTGGTTATGTTGAAAGATCTTCGTCATTGCGACGATGGTGGAAGCATCCTGGTTCCCGCGGTCGGGGGTATCATTTTGAGTGAATCGAGAGACGGTGCGCTCCTCGGGCATCGAATTGGGAAGTATCGAGAAAATCTTGATCGCAACAAACTGGATTTTTTCGTTTAGTATATAGCACGATACGAGGGTGCATGAATAGCTACCGCCAAAATTGAGGCTTCAGGGAGCTGCACCATTGCCCGCCAATACTGGATGGGTGCCAACCACATCGCAGAACGCGCGCTGAAAGGTGGGTATTGCCGAGTATATGCTTCGAATTGGCTCTTGAACGCAGCCATTATCGCATCGGGCGAAGCATGATGCGTAAACGCGGCGGCCTGGCGTCCCGCCTGCAGTTCTCTGGCAAGAACCTTGAAAAGAAATGTTCCGACCTTCGGGTACGTCGGCATAGAGTCACGGAGGTCCTTGTCCGTGCCTCCCGAAGCCGCCGGCGCAGCTGCTGTGGTTGCAGAAACAACAGGGACGAGTTGGTTGGCTGTCCCCTGCAGCAGTATTGGGCTTTTAACATGCTCTAAGGCAACAAACTGTTATTAACGGGCGCACAAAACAAGACTTTTTCGCACCTGGATCAAGATAGAACCCCGAGAGATACAAATCACCGCTGGGGCCGTTGATCATCTCGTCGAATCGGCGATTGATAATTGAGCACACGTCGTCTTGGAGCGACTGCGGGAATGAGAGTATGTCCTCAGCGAACAAGTCGCGTAGAACGGCGGTGATCGCAACGTAAAATTTCCACACGTCCCCGACGGTAACCGCCAGGCCTTCGAGACATTTAATTGCCCGGGCGATCGGTTCTAGAATCATAACGAGCTGCTTTAGCTGGAGCTCGAATTCCTGGAAAACTCGAAGTTGTTTAAACCACGCCATTCCGTCGGGGGAAATGATATCGTTGGCGATGAGCTCATAGATGGCCGGGAGGCACCCGAGCAATGCGTACCCTGCCCAGTAGATTGTACCAAAGCGGGTCTTTCCAATACGCACGAGACCGTGATTGATCATAAGGATCACCCGAAGGGCTTTTAGGTGTGTCGTCGAATTCGTAGAGTGTGAAAAATGCGTGATAATCTCGCGCATTTTGGTGATGGGCTACCAGAAAGGTTTAGTTGGACGCAAAGACAACGAAAGTAACTGAGGAAACCCTCACGATTATGAAGTAATCGAGTCCTGTAATTTCCTTTACCCCATTCGAGAGGTGATGGCAAGGATCCGGAACAATGAGGAACGTCGGGATCTCATCTACCACTGATTCACGCGCCCATTTTGTGTTACCGGTACTGTCTGATCCAATGGCGGCAAAGCGCTCCGGTCCAATCTGCTTTATCACCTGAAGAACAGTTATTAACAGCCGTTGATACTAGCGCGGAAATCTCACCTGCATGAGAACCTTCTTGATATGCTGTCCCGTGTGCGAAAACCCCGACGCCTCATCACCAGTAATGAGGTAAGCTTCGCGTTCGGCACTTTCGCCGGCGGGCGTAGTGACATGAACTGTGTAAATTGACTGATGCCCCTTCGTCGTTCCCCCGTCGTAGCTGATGGTAAGATTGTCGCATTCCTTCAAGTGGTCGACGGCCAAGACGGTGACCTTGGCAGCCTCGAAGGGGATGTAATTGGTGGAAAATGTGGTACCCACAACGATCTCGTTGACGGGGTCGAGGTGATCCGCCAAGGCTCGAAAGGATTTGTTGTCAACTAGAGAGGGGGCGACGGCGGCGTCACAGAGGAAGTTAACGACCAAAAGGTTCGTTTTCGCTGTCCGTATCTTGCGCGCCTCCGCCTTATTCTCCGCACCGGCCCGTTGGAACTCCCCGAAGAAGTTTGACTTTTGCCCCGCCGACGCGTTTTCGACCTTGGAGCTCAAGGAGCTTTTTGCACTCTCATTGAGGGCCCGAGTTCGCGGCACGCCGATGAATGCGATAGGATGCGGCCACTTTGGCGGGGAAGGGCCCAGCTTTCATGGCACCCATTCCCTGCACAGCGGACCCGCGGAACATTGGTGGACTTCGTGTGACAGGGAATCGACAATTGATCTAGAAGACTGAGCTTAGGACGTCCCCGCACGGTGGCAGCTGTCGGCGGTTCTGGGGCAGGATCATCAACGAGATCGTCAAAGGGCCAATTCATCTAAATTTTCTGTTAGCGTGTACAAAACCAATATTGTCTGGTTACGTACCGCGCCTTGCTCTGTCCTTTTTTTAGCGGTGTCTACGGCCGCTTTCTTTCTGTCCTTCTCCGCCTTCTGGTCCATCTTGGCTTTTTTCGCTGCTTTCTCTACGATGGCATCATTTTCGAACAGCCGCTTCGCAGCAGTAGTTTGTATCTCGCGAGGAAGCTTGCATAAATTTAGTATAAAATCCGCCGAGAGCAAGCAAGCAATTAATTACCGAATTGCCGGCAGCTTGGATTGCTACTCGGGCGGCCTGCCGAAGGTCATCAACCCACTGTGTGAGAAGAACGTTTGGGCCTCCGTTTCCGGTGATATAATCACGGAGGACGGCAGCGACTTCTTCTACTCCCGGACCGCGGGACTTGAAGGTAACGATAATGTCTTCTCCCGCGGGCGTTCGACGAGGCCCAAACGAGCGACCGATGTCATGGGCGACCACCGACTTGGCGCAGCCCGTCTCGTCCACTGTCCCTCCATCAGGAGCGTATCCTCTGAAGTCGTGGTCAACTCCGACTGGGATGGGTTCCGGGAGGCGTTGCAGAAGCCGGAGGAGTTCTTTGATTTCTTCATGATAGTAGTTGGCCCCAGACCCGGACTTAGACATGATGAACGGCGGGAAGGGCGGGAGCGCCGCGCTACTTCCTTTGACGTGCGTCGTGGAGGATGTCAAAAAAAATTGTTCGGAGATCACCGCCCTGTGGCTGTGCGAATTAAAAACCGGTCCTTTCTGGCCGACCATTATAAACCGGGTTTATAAACCGGTGTTTAAAAACATGTTTATTAACCGGACTTATAAACAGAACCCTAAGACAGAGGTGCATCTGAATCTGCGTTGTCAGGAAGGAATTGCCGTTGGTAGAAAGTCCAGTCTGCATCAAGTCCTGAACTCGAGCTGTCAGTCCAGGCACCATCGTCGAAAAAAGGGATTCCGTTGATAGCGCCAGACGCGGAGGCGTCAGACGCGTCGGCACCATCTGGTGCGATTCGCGGTGTTGACGGACGAGACGAAGATCCGTCGCCAATCAGTGCATCGCCTCCTTGATGTTCCGGGGATGGCGGTGCTGCCAAGACCTTCGATTGCGGGGGAAGCACAACGGGACGGCTTCGGTGGGGATTTGCTGCCGGTGGCGTGTCCTCGTCATAATGCCTTCGTGCGGTCCGTTTCTTCTGGGGCTTCCCGTTGGGTCCGTACGCGCCGCAGCCGGCACTGGTGCAGCGGCAATAGACGAGGCTCTGGTCGGTATGTGGCGGCATTCGAGCTCAAGGAAGCGGTGGTGGTGGTCACAGTCAGAAAGGGTACGATTTCGAGGGTGCTGACTCAGTTGTTTGCCTCCGAATATTGACAATTTCCTAACAGATTATACGAGGGAAAAACATCGTGTATTGACAACCCCAACAATACATGGTTTATACATCCGGTATTCTCTAGATACTGACGGCTTAATATTTGGCCCAAAGTCTGGTGCTTTGATATCCTAGGCCATACCGCAGAACGGTGAAGTTCCCCCGGGGAACGAGAATCCAAACAAACATTCAGATAATTTTGAGTCAGGATCACCGTTGTGAAGAGAGTAGGCGACAATATCAATACCTCCGCGTCAATAATCAATAACGCCACCTAACTTATACAATATCAATTACACTTTGATGCAGGAAATCCATGGGGTAGTGGAAGAAATCCCTTGAGTGCAGCTTGAGAGTGTCCCTGACACCTGAGAACAACTCACAGACTGTGTCAGTCTTACACCGGGACACGCCAACACTGCCACGGCAGGCACGCCACGGCTTTTTCCCGGGGCCCTTTTCAATCGAATTCTGTAGCCACCAACGGACACACTGTAACCGCTACGGTTGTATCTCAAGTTTACAAGCGATGCTGACTTGGGAATTGTCCGGTTGAATGCCAAGTTCGAAGCAGCTTGTTCAGCATCGACTCAGGGACTTATCTTGAGGGTCACGACTAGCGGCTGGACGCACATGGTAACGTCGCCGCTAACATTTATGCCTCCGTAGCCTCGAGCATTCAACTTGAGCATGGATACTCATCTCTTTTTGAATACTGAGTTTCCAGCCGCCAGTTGTTTCTTTTCTATTCACTTTGCACGAGGACTTGGCTGAGACAATAAAAGCCAACGGCTGGACCGATAGTAATCCTTAGCTGCTAGTTGACATGTCTCAGCGGTCATCAGTGCATTTCGTTTGAACATGGAATGCTAATCAGGGTTCTTTCAGTGAACCCAAAATCGGTAGCCGTCAGTCCATGTCTTTGCGGTTGGATTTCCACAGGGACTCAGAAAGACGGTAACGACCAGTGGCTGGGCGCATAGGACTGTGTAGCCGCTAGCAGACATGCCTCAGCGGTCACAGAAATTTTCTGCAGTCACTTCTAGCCCGTTCCGCAAGTCTGAACTAGAGTAAAGAAACTTTTTCCACATTTCTCTTTGGTTTATACCGGCGGAAGAACTTTGCGTGATCGGACCACCGAACGGTTGGATCAATTGGAGACCGTGTCGGCTGACCAAACACGCCGCTCTGGCGGCGAGGCTTGCACTTGCGGAATTAATATTTTCCAATGCCAAATTTTCAGCGGGTTAGTTCCTTTTCTTTTCTTGTTACTTGCACCAGGACTTGGTCTGGCGGTAGCCAGCAGCAGCTGAGCCGATTGGACTCATCAACCGCTACTGGACACGGTCCTTTCACATGAACATGGAATGCTAACACTGGAGTTCTTTAGAGTGAACACCAAATTATCAGCCGCCAATCCATTTCTTGGGGGTTTGAACTTCCACAAGGATTCAGATAGACGGTAGCGGCTAGCGGTTGCTCTCTTGAAATCCTCTGGCCACTACAAATCCATGTGTTACAATCACAGTAAGCGTTCTGTGCTTGCTTCCAACAAGTTCTGCGAGCGGGAACGAGAGTGGGGTCCAGTTTTATCTTTATCTGTTGACCCGTTGAACTCTCGAAATAATGCTAGCGGCTAGCGGCTGTTCTCATCTGGAAGGAAGGAAGGAAGGAAGTGTATTAACCACGGTGGTCCCTAAAAGGAATGTACGGGTGCTGTACCAACATACATGTGCTGCTCCGACTTCATGTACGCTACAGCCAACTACAATTCGAAACATTGTGATTGGGATACATAAAGTATCCGTCGCGCGAACTCCAATAGTAGATGGGAAGAAACAGTAAGTGACCAACCCAAACCTAACCTCTACCTCTCGAAACCCGTGGGGATGTAGCGCTCGAAGCTGTCGTAAAGGTTGAGGACCTCGCAAACAAACTTGGCGACCCGTTTAACCGCTTGTCTTGAGGACACCATGCGCCCGAGGAAGTCGTCGTGTGAGAGGATCATGAACGCCGCTTCCAGCGTCATGTCGCACTCGAACAAATCGACAAGAAAGGCTTCCCTCAGCGCTGCGAGTGGTCCATGACCGTCACATACCAAGAGGGCATGCACCTCGTTCTCAATCTCCCGGCGGCAGAATCTGCACAGCCGCTCTAATTCCGGAATAGCCAGCCGATACCGCGCGGGGTACCGCAGCCGTTCCGAACTCAGATTGTGGTCGGAGAGGAGACGCGTCAGCGCCTTGCGATGTGTCGGAATTGGCACCATGGTGAGATAGTGGCGACGGCGGCGAGTAACCATAGTTAATTTGTCGTCCAGCAATTGAAGACGATTTCGAAGGAGATGGGTTTTCTTGAGGTGGTCGATATCGAATTGTAAGTCAGCATCAACGACCTCTACGACACGTTTAGCGATAGCGTCGACGGATTCCACCGAGAGGAAATCTGCCGCCGTCACTCGGATGGGCGTCGGGAGAGATCGCAGTAAGATTGCGATATCCCCCGCCCAGGACGAATGCCCCGCCTCGAGGAGGTCCAGGGAATCGAGAAGCGCGGTCCGCACTCTTCGTTCGCGTCCGAGACCCGCCAAGTAACGCAGTCGTGAGAGACCTTGAAGAAGACGCCGGATTCGAATTGGCATCAGGCCGGTTTCGGTGAAAAGGACAGCTAGCATCGAGCGGGAGTTGATTCCAAGAAGACGACGGAGGAATAGTTGCGCCTCGAGGTATTCCTCAATAAGGTGCGGATCCACGTCGATGGAGATCTCGGCCGCCGAGATAAGATAACAGTCAACGCGCGCCATGTACAGTTGGAGACCCTCCTTCACCGTATTCAGCCGCTACAGCACATGCCCCCAGAGTCACAGGAATTTTCCTGTACTTGCTACGGGCATGTCCCGCAAGTAAGAACCGAGAGTAGGATGACTTTTCGTTTCTTTTTCTTTCACTTGCTCCACGGTCAGTATGATCATTGATGATAGCGGCTAGCGGGTGGGTGCTATATAAGTCTCCAGCCGCCAGAGACCATGTCCCAACGGTCACAGAAATTTTCTGTGTCCGCCGCGGCCGCCATCAACACAAGTTTATCCCCCGCGGGTAAGTCACTGCATTCCGGGCCTTCCTATGCTGACTCAGTTCAGTCGGATGTAGCTCAGTATGGGTCGGTGTAGGGGGCTACAACAGGTCAGTTTAGGTACCTATGCACAGCTGGACAGAATTGAGTTGAGCCGGATGTAGCTCCGTATGGGTCTGCTCAGGCGGCCTAACCTGGGTAATCGTAGGTCAGTTCAAATGCCTACACTCACTTTATGTCAGTTCAGTTTGTACCCGTTTTCAATTTTGGTTTTAAAACTGGTTCATTAACCAAATTGGGTGCGGCTACGCTGGCATCGATGTAGGCGCCTATAATGATCTGCACTGACCTGCACTTACCTTAGCTATGCTATACCCAGTTATGCAGATCTACACAGACCTAGGCAGGCCTAGACAGACCTACATTCATCTATGCAGGCTGTGTGTAGGTGGCACCAAGGGTAGCTCGGTGTAGGCCCCTATGCTCAGGCTGAGTTTAGGAGGCCCCGGAACGCAGTGAGTTGTTGAGATCTGACCGCAAGAAGTCATTCTCACAGCTGCTGCTGGCCTATTCTGCGTTGCCGCTGGTCAAAAGAACTGTTTGTTGACTGAATTTCACTTAAACATCTCAGAGAACAGGTTTTCGGAGAGAAGGTACCAGGCACGCTGAAAAACTGCAAGCGAGATTTGAGTACAACTCGGGCTCCAGTATTTTACTTACTACTCTGCCAGATACCACGGTGTTGCCTGCCATCAGAAGCGCTCTTCTCCTCGTTGACGATCCCGCCCAAAAGCAGAGGAAGAGGGGAGAAAAGAACACCCTTCCAATCTGACCGAGTCGCGTGTACTGACTTCCTTCCTTTGTGGCTATTGTCCTCCTTGTTTTCGTTCAGCTTGGTGAGATGGTGTGCATATAACAGAAACCAAATCCACGTGCTGGTATTCATCCAGCTAAGGTCGAGGATAACCGCTGCGTGGAAACTGGTTACTATATGTCACCCAGTACTGGGCCACCTTAGTACTTTGCTCTCTGGCCAGTTGATACAGTGCTTAAGATACCCATATTCCGACCCTTGGGTGAGGACTAACATACTAAGAGTCAATTGAGATATTTTGGGGAATTTTTCGGTTGTGTTTCGAGCCGTCAGCGAATTTATTGTGGCCGGTACCCCAAAATGGCAATAAACGGGGTAGTGAGCCACCTGCCCAAATCAGTTGTTAAGACTAGTATTGTGCACCCCAGAGCACTCAGAATCATTCAGGTGGTTCGAATGTATGATTCTCTACACTTAAATCCTAAATTAAAGGCGCACAAGGGTTATAATTACTGGCACTTCCGCCAAGGGGGAATGGTGGAAATTGGGGTATCGGCAAAATCGCGCGCGCTACAAAGCAGAGAGACCAACATTGGGCAAGTTTAAGTGCTGGAGGGATAGATAAGAGGTAATGGAACATACCTAGGTACATTGGATGGTCACTCCAAGGCAGTAACCCTCCGAACACAATCCATTTGTTTCCGGCACCGAAATTGGCTGCTTTGATGAAATGACGCACGGTCAACGCGAAGCTGAAGGGTTGAGGACGGAATGGAGGGGTTGGGTCGTTGGGATGTATATCCCAATTACCCTTACCGAATGTTAAGCTCACGCCAGAGTCAGGTGGGTCGCCATGTACTTGCTTGTCTTGCGCCATCCAGATGAAGATGTTGCCAGTCTTGAGGGAAACAACAGAGAGTCTGGAGTTATTGCAGCATTCAATGCATGTTGAAGATATCCCCTGATGTCGAGGGAACAAGATGAGTTCTCAACCTTGTGAATCGGCTGAGAATTGACTGAGGAAGGTGCGAAGGAAGAACGCAGCATCCTCTCGGGGATAAGAAATGATGATTTCCTACCTACCTATCAGAAACGAACGGAGCACAGCTTCTGATCAGCGCATCACCCGGCCTCCAAATTTGGTCTACAAGTGGCCCACTACCCTGACTGGCCCAGTACCCAGTCACTAATAGTACAGCTTGTCCATTGCGAATGTTTGCAGCGCCAACGATGGTGGAAATGAGAATCGCGAAGGCGATGTAGTGCTGGCAGGGTTCGGTTCGGTTCAGGTTCGGAGCACTTCTCCCCGAACGCTGAACGCGAACGCGACGTTCGGTTCAGGCTCTTGCCGAACCCCGAACCTGAACGCGCGTTCAGGTTCCGTTCAACGTTCGAACGCGTTCGAACGCGAGGAAAAATCGGCCTTCTCGGGGAGTTGAAATTTGTTGCATGAGGGCATGTATGTGTTGCAATTGTGTATCCACTTGGTGAGTGCACTCAATAGCATTTGTTAAGCGCGCTACTGACCCATATTTCACGAGATACAGTGGTTACAAATCTCAAGGTCGAAAATTCAACTACGCACGATGTCAAAATCATAGCCAAACCACTTGCAGTACCAGGCTTGGGTTGCGGGAGTATATATCCGAGAGTAAAACGGTGAAAATAGCGCCAGAAATGACAAATAAGTTGAAAAAATTCACTCAACTTGAGGGCATTCCGGTTCGGAGTTCGGTTCAGGTTCGAACTTACGCCGCCCAGCGCGAACGCCGAACCTGAACTTCGCGTTCGGTTCGGCCCCCACCCGAACGTTGAACCTGAACGCGGCGTTCAGTTCAGTTCGGTTCAGGTTCGGACCGATTTCCGAACCGAACCCTGCCAGCACTAAGGCGATGGCAAGCATGCTAATGGATTGGTCCTTGACGCCTCTCATCTCATCGGCCGAGATGTTCCCGTCCCAAAGATGCGCAACAACCGGCGCAAAGCATAAGAGATTTTGTGCGTAGATGGCGGCGCGAACACCGATCCCAGATATGTCCGAGTCGGGGTTGGCGGGGATGCATGGGTTGACCATGGTGGTTAGAGGCGATGAGTGTGTATGATGGTTAGCGAGAGTGTGGACAAGTTTACAGGCCCATTAACTATGTCTGTGGAGATCGGGCCGAATTCAAGTTAGAAAAGAGAGAAAAAAGAGGGAAAAAGAGAGAAAAGGGAGAGAGATTTAGGAGGTTATTGTAGAGCACTCACTGAAAAATGGGTGTTCTAACTGCGTCGGTTGCTCCAAAAATTCGGTCGGAGCTCTTGAATACGCCAACTACATTCGGAAGATCAACGATATTCCTGATACCGAAAGCAGGGATCAGGTCTCAAACCCGTATTTTAAAGTCTCCTACCCCCATTTGGGCAAAATGAATAATATCTATCATCTTTTCCTGGACCGCTGATTGATCGACATATTGGATGGCTGTGCATTTAATTACAATTGTTTTTCAGATCTCACATCCACCATCGAGGGCGAGTTTAAGGCGAGTCGGCTGAGGAACGAGGCCGTGCGAGACTCGCGAGCCATAATCCATACAGCAATCCACTTGCTGCAAGCTGCCAGAAGTACCAGGGATGCCCAGAGGGCTTGAATAAGTGTGAAGGGAAGAGGAAAAGGGGTATCAGGGGTGCCCAGAGGGCTTTATTATAAAAAAACCAAGTCTTTCCGGAGGTATATCCTCTTATAGACTTAGTTTCAGCCAATTGTATTCAACTTCGATGCCGCATCATCGGCTTTTCGTCTCCGGTATCCTACGCGCGGTCACGTTACTGTCGCGTTTCGGCTGTTGGGCAAGCTAGAAGTATGCTTGAAAAGGCTGGGGGGCTAAAACAAAGGAGGTTAGGAGTGCAAAGCTAGCCTACACCAAGGCCAAATAATTACTGGCCATTGCTTTCTGGTGTGCAGAGTTCTCCCCGCAAATCTGCAACCCATATATGACAAGAACCTTTCCACAAGAACCTTTCAACAGAGCACAATGTCTTACCAACTCCACCCTCACCAGATCAATGGGCTAAATGGGATGTTCATTGCAGGTCTCCACCACAACATACTGTATTTGGGTTCCTAAGAAAGGTGCGGAAGCTACTTGGAAGCAGATGATCACAGTGAACCATTGTATCAGTACCGGGTTGAGGATTGCAAGATTAATGAGCGGATGTGCACTGGATAATAGCCTTGCTGGAACCCAGAGCTGTCAATACTGATGTCGAAATAATACTCGGTAAATAACTCAGAATGCCAGCCATTCGGCCTGCATGTGAGCTGTGTATGTACTATCAATTTTTTTCGAGGACCTGCAATGTGCAATCATTCCAGTAGATAGTAAAAACGGCCTAAGCTTGCACCCCTATGCAACAAGACAACTGTGCGACCCGGAAGAACGATCCGACGATGGGATCCCGACACGGGTGCAAACTATGATTTTCCCCCTCACGCCGCTGATGTGCCACGGGTCATGTTCCTCCCGGGAGCTGCGACGCTTGTCGTTGACAGAACAAAGACATGCGCAGTCGAGCGTGGTCTGTGACGCTTTATTCGACGCGTCATCGCCTGCTTGTCTCTGAGGCCCCGTGACCCCCAAGGGTTGTCCGGAAATTTGGGTTTTTGAGGGCCAAATTTTGTGTTTTCCTTGTCCTAAAATTGGGTTTTTGAGGCCCAGATTTTCAAAACCTTGTCCGCTATTTGGCGCTTTGGCCTCCTGGTTCGTGAGAGTCATCTTTATGCAGCCTACCATTGCTCAAGCTCATTTTGAGGTGCTCAGACGTTCTCCGCCGGCGAAGAATCATTTTTAGAGGGCGAAAATGCGATTTCAGGAGCCATCAACGTGGTAATCCTTGTCCGAATTTGGTTTTTTGAGGCCGATATCCGGCCAAAAAATTGGGTTTTTGAGGCTAAAATGGGGCATTTTGGGCGGACAACCCTTGGCAGGAGCTTCATGGGGCCTCGTCTCCGCATGCACAGTGCCCCTACTCCCTGCAAACGTTGGGCTCGACATCGGTCTCAATGCCTCCTAATTCGCGCTGCCTCCTTCACCTCCCACCGCCCGCGCTCGTGTCCCATTGCTTCAACTCCATGGTGAATCTTGGGTTTCAACTGCCGTCCGTAGTTTTCCGTCCTATCATTTGAGATAATACTGACCTCAATCAAGTCCTTCAGGCCAAGGGGATCCCATTACCCGAAATATATACCTCGACTCGATATATATTTTTCAGCTCAGTGGCTTGACCCCCCCCCCCCCCCCCCCCCCCTCGTGGGAAATTGCCTTTTTGGGAAGTCCCCTATGTACCGTTTCGCCTCAAAACACACAACAGGTCGGAAGTTTGTGCTCAGACACAATGTATTCAGTGCTTATAGTGCAATTGAAGTGTTCCCAGACCATTGTGACTCATGTTCAAGTCACTTTTATTTTTCGGACTGCGTCGGCAGGGATTGATGGATTGATGGCGACCGCATTGGGTGTGGCTGTACACTCACGTACACACTTCCACGCCCAGATATAGTAATAATGTTTTGGTCTCTACCTCGAAAACGGGCTCAAATGGCACCCGGATGCCATACACATTTGTGTTCAGAGGGCAAAACTGGACCATCTGGGAGGTACATTGAACTATTCCTGGAATGGGAGCCCCTTGCTTCAGGCCACTCTACTCCAGCCTTCCGCTTTCCGCGGAAAGTATTGCGGATCTGACCCCACGCGTAGATTCTGCTCAGGGGTGTTTGTTCCTTTCTATCTGCCATCCTCAATGTTAAGTTTTTCAATCCACTTCAACTCGACTCAAGTAGGTGCGTTTTATTCATCTGCCACTTTAAATGATCCTGAGATTCTAGAGATACTCCCCTCAATTTCATGTCACCCATGGCCAGCGCATGATTTTCAGTGAACGACAACTGTTCTCTAACGTCTAAGACAACCGATCAGCGTAAAATCGAAGGCGAACGACTGCTCGCCTCGAAAATTCAACCTGAACGTGCGTGAGATCGTTCTTGATGTTGAGTGAACAAATGAACATTCAGTTATTCTGATGAATTTAACCATTGGATGCCAAAATCGTAGTCAAACGAACCCTAAAGGTAGTTATGAGTATGCATGAAAGATAGTCAACGTCAGAGCCAATGTGAAAACTGTAAATCTAGACATAAAGCAACTTGAAAATAGGGTATTCCGGTTCGCGGTTCGGTTTATGTCGGCGCTGCGTCCCAAGATGCGAACGCCAACCTGAACACGGTGTTTGGTTCGGGCCATCCCCGAACGTGAACCCGAACACCGCGTCCGGTTCAGGTTCAGTTCAGGTTCGAACCGATTTCCGAACCGGACGTTGCCAGCACTATCAACTTGCCTCCTGTCTAGTCTTCGTTTCTTTCAGATGTATCTTTTTTCCCTTGTATCCGCAATAAACCCTGCTGCCAGCGAATTCCCAGACTATCCTCGACTTCAATCCGACCGACAATCTCAACAATGTGCCAACCTAAGTCAATTGTGCCGCCCGCCCACACACGGCTCCTCCGCCTAACAAGTGAGAATGCAGAGGATAAAGTGCGAAAGTTAAGAAACAACTCATAGTATCACATCGCTAGGGAAGTTGAGTATACTTTGTTGTTTTTAAAATACACAATGGAAGAATTTTGGGTGCCTCACGTTGAGGGCCAGTGAGGGGCAACGAGGATCTGAGAGGAGGATCCCAATCGTAAACCAGATTCGTCAATCTACTCCAGTCACCACGAATTATTCACAGAATTTGCATACCAGAAAATGTGAGCCAAAATGGGCAGTTTTGAAAGCCTTCAGCTGCATAGCACCGAGCCCAAAACGAATCCCGGTTTGTTGGGTGGTCAAGTGGTGGACCGTGGTGTAAGTCTTCATTAAATATTTATCCAGCCACGGTGCGGGCTGGTGAATCCCCGAACACGATGTGGGAGATGATAATCAAGGAATCCTCTGGATAGGATAAGATAGAACTTCGAAAAAGGGGCTGACTTGAAGGCCGAATGGCATGGTACGAAAGGGAACGGAATAATTCCGGCCGATCAATGTTTGTGCAGCGGGCTGATGATTGCCGCGGTTCAAAACGGGTTCAGGTAAGTCGCAGATGATCGAAAAGTGCAAAGAAAAGTGAGTAGGTCGCCTGATTACCTGTTCATGTCATGGAAATCCCTTACAAAGGGAGACCCTCGGGTCTGAACAAGGTTTAAATCGACGTACCCAACCACATGGCTCTCGCCTATGCCATAATTCCCATAATAACCCCCTTCGTTAAGTCGGGTTATTTAACCATACGTAAACTCTATCTGTCCAAACCCGGATGAGGTGCATTGCCTGTGTCAAGTTTCAACCCTCTTTTTTTTTCACTTCAAAATTCAATTCAATTCAGATCCCATTCAAAGTGCGCGCGGGTTGGGGTCCATGGAGCACTGACAAAGGTCAGCTCGGTACTCGCTGACCTTGGGGTAATATCGAAGGATGGTGGGAGAACCAGGTGTTACGGTAATAGGCAGATATATTCCGGCGCGGTCCCGGTGAGAAACAACAGGGAAATTGAAACAAAGTACGACCTGCTTATGGCGAGTATTGTAGTATTACGACCACTAGTTCAGGTGGCGAGTGACGGGGTTTGTGATCTGAACTAATTGAGTTCGGTAACGGTAGCAATGAGTTTTTCTGGAAAATCGCAAATTTCGCTCCGGCATTCGGCGGATTACCTTTTTAGACTGATTGCCAAGGCTTCCAGTGAATGACTCGGATGACGGGTGACACCCTGGTCGTAACTTAATACTGAAACCGAGACCGGTTTAGGGTCCACTTCGCACCAAGGAGGAGGCGGAGGGAAAGCCGAGCAGTTCCCACTTTTCTTTACACCATCTGGCCTTCATTAAGGCTAGTAGCGCTTTCAAACTCTTTATAAATCGGATTTTCTTCAAGTTGGCATCGAGGGCACAACCTTTATCTCCGGGGGGAAGCGTCCGCTTGCACTCGTGGCCGTAAAGCGGGCTTTTCCTATCGTAACCCTTCATTTACCGCCGCATCCCTGCCTGCTCGATTCCACCCCGCGTGCCATAACCTCCCTACGTACGCCCCGGCGCCTTTCGCTATATAAACCTTAAACAGTTTACTATACTTCTTCCACTATTCTAGCCCATCTTCTTATCGTTTCAGTTGCCCACTTCGCAGGAACCCGCTAATCAAGGCTCTGTGCTTACAACTAGCCTTTTGGGAAGTCCCCTGGAGGCCGTATACACGAGGCCGAAACCTGGAATCATCCAAAAGGTCATCAATTTCCCATCCGTATTATGATTCGAATTAAAGGTGCGAAGGCTCAAGAGCCTTATAATTAGGCAAGAAGATGAACTCTACAACTAATTCCTCCGGTTCTGTTATTGTGGAGATGTTAGTATCGAGCTGTCGCCGTTTGCTCACCAACTAACGAGTACCGACCTCAGATCCGGCCCCCTGGTGGGTTTCATTGAAGTTGTTGATATTGTACAACCTCTGACCGACATTTAATTATCACAGCTCATCGCTTTTTCTATGGACTGGGCACTCTTCGCCATTCTCACAGTTCAGCTATGTATATACCAACCTTCACCGCAACCTTCTAAATCCCAGAACATCGCATCTAGACCTATACTATCAGGCGTTTCCGAATGATAGGGTATTCACCAAGAGTCTGGTGTATAGTGTGTACTGTATCAGCCTGATGCAAGCGATCTTCGTGACTATCGACGCCTTCGACATCTTTGGATACGGGTTCGGGGATCCCTCTGCGTTGACTCACTCGAAATTCGCATGGTTGACGGCCCCCGTCTTTGGGGCAATAGGTAGCGGATGAGGTATCCCTGAAAAGCGAAAACTCTTACCTCGTCCCCAGTTGCGTGTATAGTCCAATCCTTTTATGCCTTCCGGCTATACAGGTTATCCGGGTCGAGGATAGTCCCTTCTATCCTTGTCTTCGTAAGTGACTTCCCTTGGCTTCACCTTCACCAGTTCAATAAACCGCCTCCCTTCAGGCAGCTCTCGGTATATGTGCTGCCGGGATTTTCGGAGGTGTGATCTTGCGTAAATGTGTGTGCTCACGTCAGTCAGCACTCTATACCCTTACACAACTACAGCCCTCAAGCAGGACGTCGCAAAGATCGGAGTACATGTACCAACCGGCCTTGCAGTAACAACAGTGGTATCGAAATGCACCCAACATCGGCCATGACCCACTAACAATCTGCCAGCTCTTCCTGGTTGGAGCTGCGTTGATCGACATAACTATCGCGGGGTGCATGACGTACTACGTGAGTTGTTTGCCTCCCCATTTGACCCTCACCTCACCCGAGAAATTCAGCTGATTAAAACCGACACCGGTTTCCGTCAAACCCACGCCCTGGTCACAAAGTTGATTCGCTTGAGTATTGAGACAGGAGTCTTCACCGGTACACTGGTCCTCTGATCGCGCACATGGTATACTTATCGTTCTGCAGCTCTGTTAACGGTATTGATACTCGCCCTTTTTTTCGGCATTCCTGGGAAAGGGTACTACGCAGTACCGGGATCTGTCATTTCAACGGTGTATGCCAACACAATGTTCGCGGTGCTGAACTCACGCTTTCACATTTTGAACGGCCGAGCGTATGTACCCACCTCAGATATCCTCATATCAATTCCCAGTCATCTACGCGACACCGTGGGTAGGCAGGTGGTGTCGATTACGCGGGAGGAGTTTTCCGACCGATCGAATCCACCTATAGAGTTGAAAAAAATAAACGTGAGGATCGTTCGTTTCCCATGGTTTATCGTCCACTGAGAGTGTCCATATCACAGGGCTCTGCCGGTGCCGTCTAGTTCACAATATATAATTAAGTAGGGGTGTGGATGACACTGGGGGACGGACTCCTGGGGGACGGACTCATCAGTTAATTAATATCTTTCGAGATTTTCCTGGGATCAGAGCTTGAGTAGAAAGAGTCCAAGGTATCAGTCACGCGCAAGATGGTCAAGGCCTAAGATCTGAGATGTCAGAAGATCGCAACGAAAAATCATGAAAGCAAGGGTACAAAGTAAAGGACTTGGCCTTGGGTGGAAGGCCCCTGTGCGGCCTTGGAATTCGAAGATTGGCGCGAGATAGAGCCTATTGTCACTGTGTTGTCCAGATAGTTCGATGGTAAGCGGAAGGGCCCCAGATCGCTTAACAAGTACCTGGATGAAAGGCAACACGCGTTTCGTGATGGGGGCATCACCGACGAGACAGAATCCCAGAGTCGAGGGGTATTCTGCGAAATGGTGCGCCAAAGGGAACACATGTCCCAACAAAAGCGGTGGGGCTCGAACATTGATTATAGAACAAGTCTCCTCCATCCAGTTCGCCCTGCCCCACCATTGGAATATTTCACCCAGTATTTCGGGGGAACGCGGCGAATTGGAACGAGCACGCGCTTCAAAGCAGACAACGAGTTCACGCGACCCCGTTTCTGGGATTTCAACTCGGAGAGTACGAGCGAGAGTTTCAAAATGGTATTGTCCAGCTCGGAAAGCTGCTTTGAAAGCAAGTTTTCGACCTCGCGGATCTGCTCATCCGTTGCGAGAAAGTAGACGCCTGAGATCCGGATGCATCCTGCAAAAACGCCGTTAGATCCATGTGTAATGACAGGGAGAATACTGTACCGGCCAATAGACGCGTCGGTTCAGCTTTTCAACCTTAGAACCATGTCTACCTGATCATCTTTCCCAAGCAAGGGGACGTCGGGATTCGAAAATCGGAAGGGGGGTCGAAAAGTTTTTTTCAGCCTTGGCTGGACTCCCCCCCCCCCCCCTGCCTTATCGGGAAGGTGTCTCCCACCCCTGGCGCCGGGCCGCTCCCGCCGGACTTTCCGCTACCTACTGAACCTCCCTCGGACAACTACCACCACTTGGTTTTGATACCTAAGGTACATGTTATCCTTTCTAAACCTATCTAAAGTCACTGCATTCAGACCCCGCGTAGACGCAGGGTGGTCCTACCCACGTAGACCATAGGGGTAGACACACCTATTGGTCTACATACGGCTACACGTGTAGACGTAGGTTGGGCTACATGGGTCTACGTTGGTCTACCTGTGTAGACCAACGTAGACCAACGTAACCACATGTAGACGTATGTAACCCTACCATAGTAATTCCCGGCTTCACTGATTTGGTGCCGATTTTTCGAATTTACGGCCTGTCATGCGTGGGAGGTCTACGCAGGTAGCCTAACGTAACCCACGTAGCCGAACGTACATCTACGTAGCCCTACGTCATGTAGCCACATGGTACGCCAACGTAGGATCACCATGGGCTACGCGGCGTTAGGCTACCCGGGTAGACCAACGTAGCCGGGGGGTAGACCCACGTAGACGCAGGTAGACCAACGTAGGATCACGCTACGTCTACGTGGGGTCTGAACGCAGTGAGTGCTACAAGACTTTCATTAGGCTTGCAGAAAACTTTTGAACCTGCTCCGGCACCTTGCCGGAATCGCCAACCAAGCATTTTTTGGTTGAAATTATCATTTCAACACCTTCCAAGGTGAGTGGGAGGCCAAATTCATGATTTCTACGATCTGTCAGAACGCCTAGGCACTGAGTACTACTGATCTCAAAATACTGCCAATATTATTATTTATCTTGGTATGTTCACCCTCGTACAGAGCTTCATCAAGTGTGGACATTTGATTTGGGAGTCAGCCTCGCTACGGGCACTACGTTCCACTCTGAGAACTGTCAATCATAAACTCTGCTCTCGGACTTCACCGTGTGATTTCGCGTTTGCGTATCAACATGTTCGGGCCATTTTTCCATTCTCCCCTCGCCACACTTGGGCCACGGCTCGTTCGGCTTCCAGACACCAGCATATAGAACAATCTAGATACCATCGGAGTTGGATTTGCGTCGCCTGGATCGCATTGCGCCGAATCGGAAATTGCCCAACACAAAAATTCGATAATCGGGAGCGCCTAACGCGGTCAATTTTTCTGTCGAGCAGTTAGCAGGTACTAATGAAAAATTGGGAATTCAACGGACTCGTGGACGCTCTGTCTCGTCTAGCAGGAACCCTATAGAAACCGTGTTCATCAGGCGGTCCTCGACAGCGTCCGAGAATCTGCGGCCATCAAGGTCAAGAACTACCGAGTTGATTAGGGGGAACGGAGCGCGTATATCCCCGGCATGGCTCCTCAGGGAGTCCACCATGTCCGCCACAACGCTTCCGTCCAGATTGTCGGTGATTTCCTGGATTTTAAGCATTTCGAGCTTGGGCAACGCGAGTGGCGCCGATGATCCGGGGACGTATGTGAATGCGCTGAAGAGGGCGTTCGTAACCAAGGGGGGTCAAGGATAAGCAATTGCCATATGGGGTAGGGGGGGGAGAGAGCGGCCAAAAAAAAAAAATTGTATGCATTTTTTTGGGACCGAAGAGCGCGCCGCTGGAGTACTCTGAAGCAGTGAGCCGGGTCTCCTGTTGCTTCTAACCATCAATCTAAGGTACTTGGCCTCGTTACGGACTGAACAGACAATGAGTGACACTGTTTGTTCCGAACACCCGGCCCAAACTGGTACAAACACGTCAATTTTCACTTGACACGTCCATCACCGCCCCACGGCAAGCCTCAGAAGATCAAGAATCATGGTGTCCAACGTAAAGACGCGTCCTTATTCCAACCTCGGCGCTAATTTCCCCACAGAATCCACTCGGCACATATTTTCCTCTCCCTAGTATCACTCAGCTTGTGTGGTGCAAGAAGATGGAGTTCCGTACAAATGTGACCGCTGCGCGACAAAGGAAATTATCCAGGCGCGCCCTGACGACGCCCGCCGCTGCATGGAAGACTTGTGTCCCTGCCCAGGGGGTAACTCTGGCCGCCGCGTGGATGAACGGCCGTGAAAGGTTGACTGATAATTGACAAGTCCCTCTGCCGCCGTAATCTCTAATGCGCTGCTGTAATTCGTAGTCGCGTTCACATCGAGTGCAATGATACCTGGTTTCTGTGGTCTCTGAAATTTTCAGTCGGGACCAATTCATTTCTACTCACTCATGGAACTCATTCCCCGTTGCTGCAGTGGTAGGAATACCTTGTTGTGTTCGCAGAAAGATGCCGCGCGATGCCGTTCCCAAAAGGGCAATTTGATCGCATCATATTACGTAGGGGGAGGGGGGGTAAGGCCCAACTGCCTGAAAAAAAAAAGTTGTAGGTGATATCCTTTTTTCTTATCTTTGACTCCCCTTGTTCGTAACGCGTCACAATATGTTATATCCAAGTCTTGCAAGCTGGGTATGAGCCGAAGGAAGGTGAGGAGATCGTCGAGAGTGATTGCAAGTCCCCAGAAGGAGAGTGATTTCAAACCAAAGTGAGAGCGGGCTTGTAATTCCAGTACCACGGGACCGTCGAGAAATTCGGATCCCGCGAAGGGATTGTCGATGTTAGTTCGGAGGTGCCGAGCTCGTAAGGCGGGGAATGTGAAAGAGCGAACGAATTCTTTCGAGTGGCCCTGCAGGTTTGGGGTCAATTGAAAGGAAAGCAGGGAATTGAGTGTGCGCGGCGGAGTGGGCGGGACGTAATCCTCGCAATCGATATCGTCTAGAGAACACTGTTCCAGCCGTACACATTGGAACAAGATGTGGCGCACGGCCGCAGCATCAATGGGCGTGGTGATCTGCAAAGAGGTCAACTGTGACCACGGGAATGCGCAGTTGGGGAGATCCAATGACATCTGTTGATCCTGCAGAGTAAGATCTCTGAGGAGGGGAGCGTTTTGGAACAAATTGAGGAGTTTAGTGAGTTCCAGTGTTGTCCCGGAGGCAACCTGGAATATGAAGATGAGCAGGGATTTCAGGGCTGGAAGCGGGTTGTGGTCGGGCGTAATGGTGGGAAGATGATCGTCGGAGTCTAGAAAGAGGCGTAGGTGTTGCAACCTCTCCCGAAACTCCCACAAAAGTCCCAGGCAACGCCCGTTGTCGTCTGAGGACGTGTAGATATGAACATTGAGTGGCAAGGAGCGGGAGCGGCCAAAAAGTGTTCGAATGAACTGGAGCGTGTGAGGAGTGATCGCGTTGCTCCTAAGGCAGACACGATCCCAGAGCTGCGGGGTGTTCTGCGAAACTGTGCGCCAAAATGAGCACACATGGCCGAGTATGAGAGGTGCAGCCGCGGGGTCAGCAATGTCGGTCTCGGAGAATCTATCTTCAACCTCCATGCGGTCACAGAGCCGAAAGATTTCGCCCAATATTTCGGGAGGTATCCGCCGGATCAAGGGGGAATCATTATTAAAATTCCGGATATAGGGTGGGGGGGAGGTCCAGATGTTTGATAAAAAAACTTTTTGACATACATTATGAATTCACTCAAGAACCATTTTAAACCACTTGAAAGAAAAATGATGGTATTTTCGTGGCCCAGGGGACCTGTTTGGCACTTGAAAAAACCTTTTAAGGCCGAAATACTGTACTATTTCGTTCAAATTGACAGTCACACATCATGCACCCCCCCCTGTCGATGTCGAATTTTGGTCGTGGTCACGCGTCACTCGTGCCTCCGTCGAACCTCCCAGCGGTCACACAGGTCCCCGAACTGCCCAAAAGGTGCAAAAAAGACAAAACTTTCCGTTCAAATGCCGAAATTTTCGAGGTGTCACGCAAAAATTCGGCCCCCGCCGAAATGTCGAAATGGTTGAACCTGTCACGCGTCACCCCCCCTGTCGATTTGAACGAAATAGTACAGTATTGACGAATTTGGTGGTCAACACCTGAGAACGTCAATCATTATTTCTGTTTCGGTCACCCATCATCCTCAGTTTGATCTCTATGAAACAATCTGAATATTTGCAGAACCCATCATTAAATGGCCTACACATTATTCGGGCACAGTAGACCCTCTGAAATGATAAAAAACCAGTTTACCTCGACGTTTCCCATTGGCGGGCTGAAATATGCGGCATATTTCAGCCCGCCAATGGGAAATGTCATGCCTACGCAAGTGAGTGATTACCGAGATCGCCGTGGGAAGGACCTTCCTCATATAGGGGGAGGGGGGTCAGAATCCTGGATAAAAAAACTTCATGACTGTATATATAAAATTTTAACGATGATTCCCCCTTGCGCCGGATAGGTGCCAGGGCACATTTCAAGGGGGCCAACGACTCGGTGCGGTGTTGTTGCTGTGCCCTCAGTTCCGATAGAACGAGCGACACCTTCAAAATGGTATCCTCCAATCGAGAAAGCTCTTTGCCACCGACATCGAGGAGGTTTTGGATTTCCTTTGTTTGCTGCTCTGTAGGCGGATCGTTATTAAGAAGTTCCTCATCCATTCTTCAGGAGTGTGTCAGTCATTTTCGATGAAAAGCGCGGGACATTCCCACTATCTTTAGTAGTGGGTCTTATAGAGCCCTAAATCGCTGTGATGGGTGGCTATGGTGATGGTGGCTGGGTAAATTTCCATATACGGACTTAGCTCCGTGATCTACCGCCAAAGTTAACTCCGAAGCTGAGTCAGCTTTACCTCGGCACTCGGCATGATGGCATTCACCTCGGTGAAGTTTCGCCTCCGTTCCTTCGTCGAAGAAGCAGCCACTCGGCCACCTGCCATACCTCGACTTATAAACCGCTTGCCCCCATCGCACCACGCCAGCTTGCCTACTTTTGTCCCCAATGTCGCTTCTCATCGACGGCATAATCACCTCCAACATTGGCCGCTCCTCTGGCAGCCAAACTCAGATCTCTGCTTCTTTTATTCAAGCCGCTTTGCCCAATCGGAACCCCAACTCCCTCTTCGCCATTACTCTCCGCACCCAGGATTCTACTCCGTTTACTGTACGCTTGGCTTGTCAACTCTCTGCTTGGATTGGACCAGACATTGTGCTTGCCTTGGACTGGAAGGCCTCTGTTCGGGAGTGTATGCTGGGTTTCGGTTTGAATGTGCCCCCCTCTTTCGATGCCGCCACCCTGATCACATCTGGAGGTATGTTCCTTCTAATCATGGAGGTTTTTTTTTTTACTGACTTCGCCTCTAGTTCATGACGTTGGGGTCTCGGCCCCAGGGGTCGAACTACCCATAAACCCTGTGTTAAACCATGTTATAAACCCTGTTGTCTGTGGCATTGTGCCGTCAATGCATTTACCCCGAGACTATGTCGGTCCAAGTTTGTCGAACATTCCGAACATGTCCTCTCTTACGGAGTCTGGTCCAAATCGTCCTGATTTCTTTGGTAGAGAGCTCGTAGAGGCGTTATTGGTGTCCCCTGATATAGTACACAAAATCTATTTTCCCTTTTTGACGAAGAATATTTTTCGGAAGTTCTACGAGGCCATGGACTTTCCACACAAAATTTAACATCATTGCACGAATATCGACAAGCGCTGTTGTCCCACCCACACCGGAAAAAGGGAAATTTCGGCCCGGCTGAATTGGTTCCCGAAACTATTAGATTAGGTTACAAAAAAAATGCAGCTGAATTTGCGCACGAAACTGTAAGATTCAGCTCGGCGAAAACGTTGCCGAAACCTGTAAAATCGGCAACATTTTCCGCCGCGCTCAAACTGCGGGTGAAATCATTGCATTCGGCCCGGCTGGAAGTGTTGCCGAAACCAGCAGATTCGGCATCGGTTTCGGCCAAGACGAAACCAACGCTTTCAGGCCGACCGAAAGTGCAGCCTGAATCAGTGGTTTCGGCCGCGCTTTCAGCCTGGCTGAAAGCACGGTTTTCGGCCCGGCCTAAACCGTAGCTGAAAACAATAGTTTCAGCTGCAGTTTAGGGCGGGTCGAAATCACGGCCTATTCTTATTGTTTCGGTCACAGTTTCAGCCTCGGCCGAAAGTATTGCTTTCAGAATGGCCGAAACTAATCTGCAGCTGAGCGGCGGCTCAGCAGCTGCTCAGCGGTATGAGCGGTACCACTTCCAAAGAATGTGGCCAAAAAAAATGAGATAAAGTCGTAGCTTACCGCGGGGTGCAGGGACATGCAAACGCGAGCGCGTCGCACATTTCTTCAACTAGGACTAATATTTTTTGGAAAAACAACAAGTTTGCACTACGTTTAGGCGCGCGGCACTGCCACAGCGCACGGACCATGCGGCGCTAACCGCCGACAATGTCGGCACATTCCGTCCTTCGCTCGCCCCAGTGCCAACAGCAGGCGTACTCACCCCCGTGGATCCCACCTGTCAATCAATCCCTCGCCTGCGTTCCGCGCCCTTCCACTCCGCCGTCCAGCCCCCAAGCCTATTCCTCAAGGCGGGGGGATCTTCCGCCCCGCCTCGGCGGTGGCGGCGCCATTCACCTGCGCGTGCTCCGATATGCTGGTAAGCGACGACACGAGCGTTGCCGTCAGCGCGCGCAGCGACGCGAGCTCCGCCCCCGGGCCCCCACTCCCACTCCCTTTACTCGACTCGAGGCTCCCCGATGCAGAGCGCGAGAGCGAGGAAGGAATAGTGTTGGGCATGATAGGTGAGAACAAGGAGGATAGGCCGCGCGCGGTGGTAGGCGACGCAGGCGGGGAGAACTGTGAGTCCTCCGGTCCGTCTCGGGCTCCCCGTCGCCTGCATACGCGTGCCCTAGCCGCGCGCGATCCGCATCCGGTCCGTTTCCCAGTCTTGCGAGAAGATGCGAAGGTGTGGTGGCCGCGCGGGTTTGGTGGGGGTGCCCTCGATGTCGGCTTCTTGGATCATACTGAGCCGGGTTGATGACTCGAGCGCGGAGCACAAAGTGGCAAAGGAGGAAGGTTCCTCTGCCTCTCCTTCCGGGAACGTGTCCAGGACGTCTTGCCCGCCAACCTCGCCCGCGATTCGCCGGAACTCGCGCTCGTACTCGAGGCGCTGGCGGACCTGTGTTTCGCGGTCGCGTGCGGTGTCGTTGATGCGCGGGATTACGTCGGAGGCGAGGTGCTCTAGCTCGGGCTGGCTTCAGCCTGACGGTGTTGTTGAGGAGAGGGATGATGAAGACGAGGAAGAGGTGGCGAAGGATAAGGACGCGGGTAAACCGGGGGAATCGACAGCATCCAACCTCCGCGGATGCCCTACCGTCGACTTGAGGTCTTGCGCCAGTACCTGCATCGCGTCCACCTCGGGGCGTTTCGGTGACCCTCCCGTAGTTCCGACCATTCCCCCGCGGCCCGGAAACGCGTTGGCGTTGGCGTTGGCATCTCCAAAGATTCACTCCGCGCCGTCGTCGAACTGGATACCGAACTCCTCCACAAGGAGCTTGGATCCTGCGCTTGGCTCGAGCATCACGGCGACTGCGAGCTCGTGCGCGAGAGAGAAACGGCCGTTCCTTGCGCCGGCTGCCCCGGTTGCGCTGGGATCATCGTCGGAGAGCGGTTGGAGCGGAGGGAGACTGCTGAGGGGCGGTGGGCGGGGGCTTTGCGGGGAGAGGTGAGGAAAACGTCTTCGGGCATTTTGTCGTAGTAAAGCGTAATTCCTTAGTGAGGAAAGGCTATAAGACGTGCGGAGAGAGAGAGAAACAAGGTAAGGAACGTACGGGGACGCGATTTTCGAGGATCCTAGTGGCGTCGCGAGGCGAATACTGTTGTATGGAAAATCCTACCGCCAAACGAAATTAAGTCAGTTTTGTGTCTTGCCACCCCAATAACCCTTACCGAGGAAGTTCACCCGGCGAATGGACCTGTTACCAATGACGGTGTAACTTTACATCCCCAAGTCAGTATTCATATCCCACAGTAGAGATAATGCGGCAACGCACCCGTGAATAGACGCGACTGAACCCGTTCAAAAGCCTGCTGTCTCGGGCGGTGGAGGTACTTAGGCGCGCGGCACTGCCACAACGCACGGACCATGCGGCGCTAACGCGCCAATTAGTACGTGACCCCGCCAACCCCACAGCGCTGTCGGCTTCAGGGAGTCGGGCGGAGCACGCTGCACGCCATTGTGAGGGCTTATCGCTGCTCAACTTCGTTCTGGCAGACTTGGTTATTCTTTCCACATCCTTCTGCTGTCGTCATTCTACCCACTGCTGCTGCTGCTCTGCTTTTTTCTCTCCTTGAACTCATCACGCAAACACATTTCCTTTCGTCCCCAAGTCCTGAACGCCTTTACCACCATCCTACGACAATGGCGCGCTGCCATCCCCACCGCTCCAGCTCACCCAACTCCTCCTTTTTACAACGCCTGCGCGCCTTGCGATGCACTTCTGTTGCGAATAGGTACGCCCGAGTTTGGTTTTCTTCGGTTTACTGGTCTGAACCGTTGTAGCTGCAACAAAATGGCTGATGACTTCAATCGCATATTGGTTGCCCTCGCGCGCCGGCGTTATAAACGCGAGGGATGGGGGGGTCTTTACATCACAAGTCGCGTTGACAAACGCATCCAGAATGCATACGACGCGGGGCAGATCTCTCTGGAGACCTACCTTGACCATCTGGAGGTCAAGGTGGGACATTCGTACAACGTGGAGAAGCGGCGGCGCCAGTATAAAAAGTGTGCCAGGCAACAAGTCCTCATTTGGCATTATCATTTTGCTGCAGACCGCCGTATACTGGCTGGTGAGTACCTGTTCATCTTCCTTACTGCCCTCTCAACTTCCCAGAACGCCTTATCCATCTTGCGCTCGACGCCATCGGCGCCGAACGCGCCATTCGCCCATGCCCAGGCTGCAAAACTAGCCATGTAGAATATTACAAGTTTCGTTCCGTCGGGAGCTTCGAGCGACTCGATCACATTATCACTTCGGTGCTGAAGCACCTTGGGCAGCGGGGAGTCAGAGCGGTGGGTGTTTTTTCTGACTCGGTTGCTCTTCTTCATCTCCTTCGTCTTTTCCTTCCAGATAAAATTTCAAGGCGAGGCGCAGTGAGACTGCACATGATTATAATAGTCGACATGTAGAGGCTCGTCGACGACGCCCTCGGCGGCGGAATACGTGAGGGAGAGGCGGAGGTCGACGGTCTCGGGGTTGTGTATAATTTTGTACTAAAATCGGGGTTAATCGTTGCAAAAGAAGCGGTAGAAGAGAAAGAGCACCTCTAATGACGCTCCGCGCGCGAGGCGGGTTCGTCGGCGTGGGCGAGTATCTCCTGCGCAAGAAGACGAAGGCGGCGTTAGCGTTTATTCCATTGGCCAGAGAGAGATATACAGGGGGAGTAAATGGCAGGGAGGGGGAAGACGGGGGACGTTGGAGAAGAAAGATATAAAGAGCGTGGAGAGGGAGAGGAAATTTGATATCACAAGGAAAGAGCGGTGAAAGTGTGGGGAGGGTTTTTAAAAAAAGTAAAAGTAAGATCACGACGACACCCAAAAGCGAAGAAGAATAAAGGGAGATGATGCCAAGATAAAAGAATCCCCGCCCAGTGCGGTCAATCACGACTCATAGACGTCGTCGTCGCGCCCCGCCCTCGCGCAGTAAAAAAGATAAAACCGGGTAAAGGTAGAATAAAAGTGAGGTCGAAAGATAAGACAAGAACGAACGCGCGCGGGAATGCGTCGGTGTCGTGGTGGAAAAGGTGCCCGTCATGGAGCCCGGGCCGGATAAAAAAAATGAAGCGGGAGGGCGCGCCAGCACGCGGCAAGACCGCCGTTATTTGGCCGTAAAAGAGGAGGTATTCCTGGAAATGCATGCCGCGCGACGGCAGATATTCCATACATCTAGAGACCGCGCGCGACAAACATGCGGCGGACAGTCTGCGAGCGCGGGACGAGGCGCCATCCCACACGTAGCATCAAGGCAGAAATTGTAACCAGAGAACAAAAACGCATAAGAAAGGTCAAGGTTGAGCAAGCGCGCGGCTCCAATCTCACTCCAGAATGTCGAAGAAAAAATGAAAGAACAAAAAAAGCCAAGAAATCGATGAACAAAGAGGAAAGTCTGCGACCTACCAGTAATGGTGATGAGCCGAGGACACGCGCGTCGTTCTTGTTGCGGTCGACGACGACAAGGTTCAGTATACGCCTTTCTGCATGTGGCGTCAGTCAAACTCGGAGGATACAAAGACAAAACGAGCCAGCGAAGCGCGCACTCACTCGGTCACGTCCAGTCCACCCAGCTCCAGCCTCCGCGCCTCCAAATCCGCGAAATCCGCCGCGAAGCGCTTGCGGCCCTTGAGATGCGCGTTCTTGGTGCTGCTGGCTACGAGTCTCGGCGAGTCCGCCAAATCTCTTGAACCAGCATCAGGGATGGATGACATACAGCGGGCTGGGATTTTACGCCGGCAGGTAGAGATTGAAAGAGACGGAACGACGAGAGGACCCCGTCACGCTCGCGGATGCGAGGCGTTGCGTGTCAATGTGGTGCGCGAGGATGAGCTCAAGCGCAGCACGGGAAGAACGGTGATGCGGACGCGGACGTGCCTGGACAGCGACGTGGAGGAGGTTGGCGGTGTCAATCGATGTGGAGTTATCGTCGAAGCCGCGGAGGAATAGAGAATCGGGGAGGCAGGCCACAGGCCATGTAGCGCGCAAGGCCCTTTCTGTGCACGGAGAGACGATGTACGGCCTCCTGCTTGAGGCCCGGCGATTCGATTGGGTGATGGTGTCGATTGCACGACACGCATCGGTAAATAATTTCCTTTTTGAGCGGTGGGCGGTAGTGGCCCAATTGGGAAAGACCCCACGGTAGCTGTCATGAGGGCCGAATGAATGAGTGAGCGTCCTGCATTTACGTTTAATATTGATTAGCACAATGAGAGTTTCAAACGTTTGACGCAGTATAGCACACAGACCTTGGGAAAGGGATGTGCGCACGAGGTGGGCGCAATCTTCATTTGGACGAGCGCGAAGATGTTCTGGGATCGGGAAAAAACACTTTAGCTTGAGCAATAATTGAAATTTCGGTACATACACTACAACTCGGTTGTACTTTGCTTTTCGGGATAGACAACGATGACGAGATTGGAGGTGTGAGCTCCACGAGCTGTTGCGCGCGTACTTCTTTTCGCTGCCAGTACCGCTCGTTATGGTGAGTCCTCGAAGGTGAAATCTAGTCCGGGAGGGTGTGCGAAGCCACAGGATATGCGTTACGGAGCAGTAAGAGCCGTACGCTATGGCCGTGGAGTTGTGAGGTGGCTCCGCCGCGATGTAGACGCGACTGAGTCAAAGCAGGCAGTCGATAGGCCAACAGGAGGGCGGTAGATGCGGATTAAAGGGCGGGGAAGTGTGTTCGGAGAACAAAAAGGGCGGGGCGGGGGAAACAAAAAGGGTGGCTGTGCAAAGTCGGTAGAGCCATAGCACGTCGATTCTGAGAGCGTTGGACGCGCATCTGCGCATCTGGGAGTCGAAGATAGTTGGAGCCTGCATGTAGTCCATCCTCGTAATGATCTTACAGGATTTTGCAATAAACCATTTGATAAATCGGGGACTGCACGTCCGCTGCAGCGAGACACTTGAGGGAGCTTTGAGCGGGTCTGTGCCACGATGAGACGTTGCGCAGAGGTGTTCTTGAGCCTTGGGTGATTGCTGGACTTGCGCGTCTTGACCACTGCGCGACGATGAAACGTCGTGCAGTGAGGGGAGAGAAAGCGGCAGCAGCTGTAGGTGCTTATTTGCCACGGACGCCAATGCACTGCACAGCCACCGATCAACAATGGCAGCTCCATTTTTTGGGCCTCACTTTTTTCTGAGCCATAATACGAGTCAAGAGCCAATGAATTGCAAAAGATGTATCTATTTTACATGGGTGTATACATACCGATTTATTTTACATACGTTTATCTTAACTCGGAAAAAAAAAGCAGTTGAGCCTGGAGTCGAACCAGGGCGTCGTACGATGCGCGCAAGATGTCACTCGACCCATTCCACGAACATACACCGTGTGCTATCCAGGCTCGGCAGAGGTCCTCAGGAATGGTGTAGCTGGTCTTCGTTCAAAGTTTAGAACTATTTGACAAAATTGCCTCGTCGCGAGGAGACCAGCTCTTCAGACAAAATGGTTGGTCGAACTGCGCAACGATGAAACGTCGCGGAGAAGTCAGAGAGCAAGCGCACAGTGTAGTCGGTTGTTTGCGACAGCCGCCAATGCGGGGCAAAAAAGATGGGTATTGCTGTTCAAAACATACAAATACAATAGACAGAATAAGACTTGAACAGTAGACCCAGCGTCAATCCTGTCAAAAAAATAGACTTAGTTCGCGCGTTGCGGGAATCAAAGGTACAACATTACCCTCGAAAGATTCAACACAACGGCTCGCTCATCGGAAAATTCAAAGCGGGCATAGTGTGACACCAGGGAAGACCGTGTTACTTGGTCCATCGGGCCTCCCATCATCCTCGAGGAGTATGTTTTCGCGGGGAAATCCGGGAAAGCTTTGAAGGGGTCATTTTTACCGCGGGGGAGGGGAGCTTGTCGCTGGATCGTGAAGAAAACTTCAGCACCGACGATGGTTATTTTTTGGATGCTTCCCGGGACCGCGGTAGCAGTGGAGTCGGGGTAGAAAAGGACCAAACTATTTCCCAAGTGTGTGGAGGCACGGGAGTAGTTGAAGCCCTTGTATCGATAATGGGCGGTCACCCCATCGTCACCAAGCTCTGGACCGTCTTCATCACGAGCGTGGTTGGGCGTGAATGCCAAATCGAACAGACGCTTGAATTCACGAATGACTTGCGGGCAGTCGGGCCGATTCAGCCAACGCCGCAAATTCGCGCCGCGCATGAACGACTTCACAATTGTGGCCTCCAGCTCTCCTATGGACGCATTAAGTTCCATATGATTAAGGGGAAAGAAAACTCACCACCAATGTGATCATTGGTATTGATCTTTTGTAAGATCCCGATGAGTCGCTCGAACGGGAACGACCACCAGGATATGACAGGGCCGAAAAGGAGCAAGAAATCATAAATATGAAAGGCCGCATGGATATTGGGCCTGCGATGCCGGTTTTGGAACTTCGTGTGGGGAAAGAGACGACGGAGATTTTCCAGCCAATACCGGATGTGTGAGCGATACGCCGCAGCGCGCTCAGGCGTCATAGTATAACGACACACCAAGGTGGTCGCCTGAAAGATAGCCATGGTATGCTTCAACAAGTCGGCGAAATGTTGGGCATACACCCCCACCTGTTCTGCCCACATGATGACGAAGGCGATAGGGAGGTATATGGTGGATAGTGTACGCCACTCATCCGCCTTGATGGAGCCCGCGTTGGCCTCTCCATAATTTTTCGGGACAGAGTTGACCCAGGATGGAGTCACGGTCTCGGCGATGACTTTCTGAATGAATTTCAGAGCATCAGAATCAACGGTTTTGGGGCGAAAGGTGTAGGATGGGGAGACATGGGGTTGCGTGAGTCGCTGAGAAGAAATAAGGATCTACTCGACACGACGAAGGTAGAATTCTTACCCAGTTATACAACTTTTCTGCCAGCTCCAGTTTGGAGTCCCCGTCATTTTTATTGGTGCCCTTGACGAAGGGTATATTCAAGGACCAGCAAACGTATTGCAAAGGGGTCTTGTTTTTTGAAGAAAGTTTTTTCAAGAAAGACTCCCGTGTAACCACGCCGGCGCCTTCACCGCTCAGCGGCAGGACAAGAGTGCTGAAGAGGGTTTCTATCTGCTTTTGCTCCGCCTCGGGCACTACACGAATGAAAGTGGGGTCGCCGTCCGCATCTGCTTCATCGTATGTACGAAAGTCGTAGTCAAAAGCAGGAGTAGGTTTTTCCTTGATCGATGTCTGCTCGGCGTCGATTTCAAGTACATGGCGGCAATACCAATGGACTAGTCCTTCGAGTATGCAATGCATGGAGTCAATGACTAGCATCCGAGAGGGGTTCCAATACGGCAACCGCCACATCTCCGACCAGCGGACTCCGTGGTTTTTAAATATTTCTTCCCGCTCCTTGAGGGTCTCTGCGTCTCTCCACGCCTCTGCCTGTCGTCTCAATTCGTTCACGTCCCTCGCCTTCCAATCCGGGTGATCACAATCGGTTCGGTACATCGTGGAAGCTCCGCGGCAGGAGCAAACCGTACAGAAAAAGTGGGATTTGACGCCAGCGACACCAGCCAATTTACGGGCAGCCGGGAGGTCGTTGACTGCCAGCACGAACGCGACGTCGACATCCCGACCTTGCGGGGAGGCACCAGTAGAAGAAACGTGGATACCCCGCTCCCAAGCAATGACGGCCTCGTCAATAATCGGCCGCAGATAGCCGTTTATCTCCTCCTTGTCCGGCTCCTTGGGACCAGTGATTATGGTCAGATAAACGTTGTCAGGGCGGTGTCGCACCCCCTCCGACAGACCCATATTGACGGCCGAGAGGATCCCGATGGAGTCATGGTTGCCGCGTTTCCTGGTGCCGTTCGGATTGAAGAAATCCAGGAAGATTGCATAAGGCAGCCGCATTCGAGTTCCACGATCGACGAAGAGCTGATTCTGGACGGGGCCCATGAATCCCTTCAGGAAATCGGCCTCGAAGATATTGGTCGAATGGGAAACTGGCTCGTGCCGGCGAGCGAACGCGTCGTCACAGGCTTTGTCGCACATGCGCTCGTTTTCAGGGTTTGACAAGACCTGCGCTATGTGGTCCATGAACGACGGCGCTAAGAAGGTTCGGATCGGGCGGTGCCGACCGTCACGAAGGGTGAGGAGCTTGGTAGAGCAGACAGTCCTTCCGGACTTGCCAACGACACGATTAGTACACTTTTCGGGGTAGCGGGGGACTGGGGAGTCAGGGTTATTGGGAGGGTGCGTGTAGTGACAGGAGGGGCAGACGGCATACTGCACGGTTTTGCCGTCGATTTTGAAGCGCTGGAGCGCTATATACAGACTCGAGGGAAGCTGCTCGAGTACATGTTCTTGCTGGGGATCCAGGGTCTCCGTCCCGTCGAGCTGTGTCACCGGGTTCAGGCTCATGACCAGCCTGATGAGCAGGGTAGCGGTTCCCAGCACAAAATTTGTAGGCTTGGCCCCAAGCCTCATGATGACATGGCATACGACGCCCAGTAGGACCATGACCTGCGCGATCAGGTCCAATTCCTCAACGGGGTTTTGAGCGAGGTGAGCTGCAAGATATGAGCACGATAATCATGGGAAAACGTAGGGATGGACATACAAGAGTCGTAGGCCAGAGCGGTCGTTTCAGCCGGCAAAACGTTCCCAATGACGTTGATTCTCATCTCCAGTATTCGTAGTTGGGAAGTCATTGCTTCCTTTTGGGAACTATCCTCCAAGCTATGAAGGGCTTTCTCCGCCCCGCGGCCGCTCTCGGAAGCGACTTTGAGCTTTGAGCGCATGTCAGCCACTTGGTCGACGTTGTGCGCATCAAATTCTTTCGGAACTTCGAGACTGGCGATAGCTTGCGCCAGCATCTCGTCGATGGCCGCCATTGTTGCTTCCTTGCGCTTTTGGACTCGGCCAACGGGTTTATCTTTGGCTGAACCAGTGCCCCGGGCGTTGGGAGTATTGGCTAAAAGCGCGTTGACGCTACGGCCCGCCTCATCCAGCCCAATATCCATACCGACAGGAGCGAAGGAAGTGGAACGAGCCGTCTGAGACTCTTGGAATTCGGCCCGGGAAGTAAAGAGCTTAGAAGGCTGGCCACGGACGTTCGGACCACTGTCGGTCAACGACAAGGCGGTCAGCAAGTCGAGCTGCCGAAAACGGTGTGAATGAATTGCTTTGCACAGCGAGAGAACGTCTTACGGTGTCTTGCAACCCATCCTCAGAATCCGCCTGCGAATAAAATTCAATATTTGCACCGAACCATCTGGAACAAGGCAGCTTACAATTTTCATGTCGTTCAAGGCCGCGGTAAGCTCGTCGTCGCGTTTTTGTGTCGCCCGGTAAGTCGCGAGCTCACGGTTATGCTCAGACCGTTCTTTTGTGGTAAGCTGATGGTCCGCGCCGTTTTTGAGGGGGCATTTTTTGCAATCGTAGAATTTGCTCATCGCGCCGGCCACTCAGTAGTGATGATACCCACTGAGTGTTGCTGAGGGGAGGAGACCTTGACAGTGATGCAACACCGCCAAGTTGGCCGAGGAACGGAAGGACAGAGCGTCGCGGGGAAGATGAAGAAGAGGTAACGGAACGAAGGAGCGTGGGTTGGGCAAAGTCGAGGTATCGATGAAGAGAAGGGAGATCGTTGGAACGACACCCAGCGCCCGCTCTTATATTCGCAGGGATCCTTGTGCTTATTCGGGAACATAGACCTCCTCGAGGCAAACCTCGCGCCGCCGTTCTCGGCGCCAAAGGAAATTCGAGGCAACAAGTTCTTTTGAAGAAATAGAATTACAAGAGCCGGAAGGGTCGTCCATCAGAAACGAGGTGATACAATAAAGCAACAAAATCGCGGCATTATGTACAAGGGGGTAATACAAGGGAGTGGGGGCGAGGTGTACAAGGGAGCGGGGGCGAGGAGTGGGGCGAGGTCCGTGAGTCCAATATGAGTAGAAAGATCTCCGCGCCTCTACAAGAAAAGTGGTGCCCGCCGCCTAGAACGAACAAAATAATATAGCGAGGACGTTTGGGACGACGAGCGGTCTCCAGTCGCCGAGGATTAGGGCGTGGGTTAGGAAGACCGTAACAGGGATACTGAGCGGTACCCTCAGCCAGTTGTCCGGGTCTGCAAGTTCGTCAGCGCCAGAATGGGATCCTGCGACCGGAAAAATAACGCACGCGGGATGGGGTGATAATGGGAGTACGCGGGCGGAGGCGCGGGCGCAGGTGCGGGCGCGGGTGCGGGCGCGGGCGCGGGCGCGGGTGCGGGTGCGGGCGCGGGAGGAGGCGCGGGAGGAGGTGTGGGTGCGGAGGCGGGAGGCGGACAGCAACGACAGTGGTAATGATGAACGACGTAGATGTGTTTGACTTTTGCCTGTTGCAGAAAAAAAAAGGGGGTGAGGATATCGCTCGTTAAGACGAGGAGGACGACGAACCATTTGGAAAATAGAGGTGGTGTGGATAGTTGGACGAAAGCTAGCGCCCAAGGCCCAAAACAAGCCTGTTTTATCCAGCGCAAGACAATAAACGGGCTTAGACAATAAACACAATAGCGAGGGCAAAGGTGTTCGATAGACTGTTCGGCGCAGAAACACTGTTCGGCGCAGAAACACCCAGGAGGAGACAAAAAAGGTGGCGTTTTGGTGACGAGTGGGCGGGTTCGAAAGGCGCGGAGCGGTCGCGAGGACCACGGGTTGCGCACAGGCCACCGATCGATGCAACGCTCGGTGGCCGCGAGATCCAGCAAACGATGCAACGCTTGGTGGGAGCGAGGTTTTGAGCGTCTTGAAGCGGACCAAATTACACGAGCCGAATCCCACCGAGCGATGCAACGCTCGGTGGTACAGTTGAAGGCGTAATCCCACCGAGCGATGCAACGCTCGGTGGGACAGTTGAAGGCGGAGTGCAAAGGGCGGCGGGACTTGTAAGCGACGTCAGCTGCAAGCAGCAGCCACGGTCACGTGACCTTGACCGCGGCTTTTCGCGCACAGCCACAGCTGCTGCTTCATCTCTTCGACACTAGTACTGACAAACGTTGGACTGAACGGCGTTGCACGTTGGGCAGTTCTCGCGGGTCTTCCCTTAGAGTCTATGCCGCTCTAGCAGCTGTGTCTCACTGTGGTGGAGCTGGTACGAAAAGGTCTTGAGAAGGTCGATTTCAAATTTCAAGAGATATTAGCGTCTACATGTTTATATGTACAAAAGTCAAGAAAAGCGTCCACAGGTTTACTATAGTAACTATACAAGTTGAGATGTGGCAAATGTCATCAACCGTTGGTACAAGAATTGCCCCCAGCAGTGCGAAGGTCGTAGTCAAAAGCAGGAGTGGATTTTTCCTTGACCGCGGTCTGGACTAGTCCTTCGAGTATGCAATGCATGGAGTCAATGGCTAGCATTTGAGAGGGGTTCCAATACGGCAGCCGCGACAGCTCCGGCCAGCGGACACCGTCAGTGGGGAGCTGGGCAGAGCAAATAGTCCATCCAACTTGCCAACGACCCGATTAGTGCACTTTTCGGGGTAGTGGGGGACTGGGGAGTGAGGGTTATTGGGAGGGTGCTTGTAGTGACAGGAGGGGCAGACGGCATACTGCACGTTTCTGTCGTCGATTTTGAAGTGCTTCGAGGGAAGCTGCTCGAGTTCATGTTCTTGCTGTGCATGCCAGGTCTCCGTCCCGTCGAGCTGTGTCACCGGGTTCAGGCTCATGACCAGCCTGATGAGCAGGGTAGCGGTTCCCAGCACAAAATTCGTAGGCTTGGCCCCAAGCCTCATAATGAGATGGCATACGACGCCCAGTAGGACCATGACCTGCGCAATCAGGTCCAGTTCCTCAACGGGGTTATAGCCTAGGGCGGCCTTTTCAGCCGGCAAAACATTCGCAGGGTTAGAGTTGGTATCCGCCTGCGAATAAAATTCAGTCTTTGCACCGGACCATCTGGAACAAGGCAGCTTACGATTTTCAAATCGTTCAAGGCCGCGGCAAGCTCGTCGTCGCGTTTTTGTTGCGCCCGG